>CM075940.1:7862968-8509603 GCA_038030265.1 Corythucha ciliata | reverse complement strand
AACTAAGTGCAACAGGAATAATCTAATGAAAAAAACAACATATTTTCTGCGTTGTTTTAAGAATAGAGCAAAGGGCCACAAACTGTGAGTGCATGCCGGGCCATTATTTTCTTATCGTTGAGAAGAGAAATATTTTGTTTTTATTTGAAACAGAGTCGAGTGGGCGATTTATTAGGGAGATTTTGCAGTCCATCCGGTTAACGTTATAACTTCAATAAATAAATAAATAAAAAACAGCTCAAATTGAGATCTATAACTTATAAAATGTATTCTCCGGTTTCTAAGGTATTTATGTTCGGATAAAATTGTTAGTATGTGACAATTAATCCACAATTTCAAGTAAACGGTATCGTATAGGTGTGGTGAAAATTTTCGACCACATTGTTTTATAAGGAACATATGAATTTAGTACCGTTCCGATTTTAGAATTTCTACTTTGGAGTTTTTGGGTTCTGTCAAAAATAAAATACTTTTTGTCTCAAGCGCCTTATTCAGAAGTGATAACCAAACCACTTCAAAGTGGTGACCCGCGACGTTTATTAACAAGAACATTAGACATCCGACCCCGACGCTCGACGTGACATGGCCAACATCGAAGAATTGGTTGAGCAACTCGCTCAATTACGCCAACAAATTCAAGAGTTGACGCCTCCCGCCGCTCCACCGGTCGGCGACGATAATCAAGCCGCTCCTCAAAACGCAAACCCCGCCTTCGTCAGCCGCGTCACTCCGAAACTTCCTCCGTTCTGGAGAAATAAACCGACATTGTGGTTTTCTCAAGTTGATGCCCAATTCGCTCTCGCCGGCATCACTCAAGAGACAACGAAGTATTCGCATTTAATCTCTCAACTCGACGAACGATATATCAGCGAAATCGAAGACCTAGTAGCAACACCTCCTGCGCAGAACCCCTATACAACTCTCAAAAACGCTCTCATCGAACGCTTTTCTGTTTCCGAGTCTCAACGTGTTCGTCAGCTACTCTCCCAAGAGGAATTAGGTGACTGGAAACCATCGCAATTCCTCCGACACTTACGATCTCTGGCTGGACCGACCCCGGTGCATGAAAATCTGTTAAGATCTTTGTGGATCCAACGTCTCCCGCCCCCTGCCCAAGCCATTCTCCAAACACAGTCTGACTCGCCGCTCGACCGTCTCTCCGCACAGCGGACAAAATAATGGAAATTCAACCTGCCATAGCTTCTTCTCATCCCTCTTTCCCCGTCGTCAACGCTGTATCTCCCCCAGGACAAGATATCAGTCGTGAACTCACCGAGATTCGTCAACAGCTCGCAGACCTCACACTCTGAATTTCCAACAACCCTCGACACTCTCGCTCCCGTTCTCGTCAAAGTCATTCAACCCGTTCTCGCAGTCCATCGGCAGCTTCACAATCGCCATTCTGTTGGTACCACGCCAAGTTCAATGAACGAGCATCAAAATGCAGACCGCCCTGTTCGTTTCATTCAAAAAACGCCACCAGCAGCCAGTAACGGCGGCAGCTGGCTGCAAAATCGGAAAGTACCGCCTTTTCATTACCGACCGTAATTCCGCAAAACAGTTTCTTCTCGACACCGGTTCTGACGTTTGTTGTTTCCCGGCACGTTTTCTTTCAAACCGTCGTCCTAAAACCTCGTTCGATCTTTACGCCGCGAATACGTCGAACATCAGCACATACGGCTCAGTCACGCTAACTCTTGATTTCGGATTACGCCGCAACTTCCAATGGAATTTCATTGTCGCCGACGTCAACGTCCCAATCATTGGCTCTGATTTTTTTGGGCATTTCCATCTGTTGCCAGATATGCCGATCTCACCGTCTTCTCGATGGGACAACTGGACTTTCCGTCGCCTGTTCAAAAATAAGTCAGACGTACCCCAACATCAAAACAATCGACGATTCTCATCCGTTCGCTGAGTTACTTTCACGATTTCCAGAAATTACTCGTCCATCTGGAGTACCTCGGGATATAAAACACTCGACCAAACACTACATACATACCGCTCCCGGCCCTCCAATTTCTTTTCGCCCACGTCGTCTATCTGGTGATCGTTTAAAAATCGCACAGAAAGAGTTCGAAGCAATGCTTCAAGAAGGCACCGCACGTCCTTCGGATAGTCCTTGGGCATCCCCTCTTCACATCGTGCCAAAGAAAACTGGCACCGGCTGGCGCCCTTGTGGCGACTATCGCGCTCTAAACGCACGTACCATTCCTGACAGTTATCCCGTTCGACACATACATGATTTCGCTCATTCAATCAGTGGTTCTACTATTTTCTCTCTAGTTGATTTGGTTAAAGCCTATCAACAAATTCCTGTCAATGAGTCGGACATTTGTAAGACAGCAATCTCAACTCCTTTCGGTTTGTTCGAGTTTCCATTTATGTGCTTCGGTCTTCGCAACGCCGCTCAAACTTTCCAGCGCTTCATGGATGAAGTAACTCGAGGCCTAGATTTCTGTTATGTCTACATCGACGACATCCTCATATTTTCAAAATCAAGAGCAGAACCCATCGCTCATCTCGAAACTCTTTTCAAACGCCTGTCGCACTACGGCGTCGTCATTAACACTTCGAAAAGCGTTTTTGCTGCGAGCGAAGTAATTTTTCTCGGGCATCGTGTTTCCGCCGAAGGTATAGCCCCACCGCCTGATCGTGTCGCCGCCATTCAATTCTATCCTCAACCATCTGATGCAAAAGGTCTCCGTCGTTTTCTCGGCATGTTGAATTTTTACAGACGACATATCCCCATGGCAGCAGAAGTTCAAGCTCCTCTTCACGCCCTTCTTGGCCCCGACGTCAAAGGCTCGACCCCTATCACGTGGACTCCGACTCTCGAAGAAGCTTTCAACGACTGCAAAAATAAATTCTCTTCGGCAGTTTCCCTCACATTCCCTGTAACCGGAGCAGAAGTGGCGTTATTCACAGACGTTTCTAATCACGCCATCGGAGCTGTCATCCAGCAGAAGACCAATGACGCTTGGCAACCACTCGCTTTTTTCTCAAAAAAGATCTCTGCTCGTTAAGCTGCGTGGCCCGTCTACTACAGAGAACTTCTAGCGATTTATGAAGCAATTCATCATTTTCGGCATTTTCTGGAAGGCCAAGTATTTACAACTTACACTGACCACAAACCCCTCACACATATCTTCACACAAAAACATGACAAATTGCCCCCTGTCCAACGTAATCAGCTCACATACATTTCTCAGTTCACAACCGACATCCAACACGTAGGAGGATCTGACAACGTCGTCGCGGACGCCCTATCTCGAGTACAATCTGTTTCAACGGCTCTCGATATCGAATCGTTGTCTCAATCGCAACAATTAGACCCCGAGCTTCAGTCTTGGGAATCAAAAACGTCTTCTCTTACTCTCGAAAAACTCATCGTTCCTGGCACGCGAATTGAGATAATTTGTGACACCTCAACAGGTCGTCCTCGCCCTTTTATTCCTCATCCTTTACGACGCTCAGTTTTTCTCAAGTTACACAACCTCATCCACCCCGGTGCTCGTGCGACTACAAGACTGATCACCGAAAGATTCGTTTGGCCGTCAATGAAGAAGGATATTCCCGCATGGGCACGTGCTTGTCTTGCTTGTCAACGGTCCAAAGTTTCGCGACACGTCCACTCACCGCTAGGACATTTCGACACTCCTACATCTCGCTTCTCTCACGTCCACATCGATTTGATCGGCCCACTTCCACTTTCGAATGGTTTCAGGTACTGTCTCACCTGCATCGATCGTGTCACTCGATGGCCAGAAGAAACTCCTCTTCCTGACATCACAGCTAACACCGTTGCTCTCGCTTTTCTATCCACGTGGATTTCTCGTTACGGCGTTCCAGAAAAGATCACTACTGATCGCGGTATGCAGTTCATGTCTTCAGTTTTCTGCACACTTTCGAAACGTTTCGGAATCGATGTGTGTCACACAACGAGTTACCACCCGGCATCCAACGGCTTGGTCGAACGCTTGCATCGTCAGCTAAAAACCGCTATCACTTGCCACGCTGACAGAAATTGGACCGAAAAACTTCCCCTCGTTCTCCTTGGAATACGATCCGCCTTCAAGGAAGATCTTCAAACCACCTCGGCAACCCTCGATTTTGGAGAAAGTCTTCGACTTCCAGGAGAATTCTTGTCACCTCAACCCGAAACAAATTCTACTCCTGAGTTAATCGAACACCTCGCTAAAATCATCAGTCAGATCCGACCAATACGTACTTCTCGACATTCGACACCTGGTAGTTTCGTCTTCAAAAATCTCGACTCTTGTACACACGTCATGTTACGTGATGACAGCACTCGTCATCCCTTCCAAAATCGTTACTCAGGACCCTATCCCGTCGTTAAACGCGACAAAGTCTACAAGACCATCACGATCAAGACCAGTTCTGATAAACCCGTAACAGTCTCAATCGACCGTGTCAAACCAGCGTATTTTCTTCACGAAGACGTAGACTCTACCACCCTCACCCACCCGACAACTTCAGCCATAAACAAGAAGGTTCGCTTCGATCTGGGCGAGATACGCTCTCCTCCTCCAAGGGGGTGATGTGGTGAAAATTTTCGACCACATTGTTTTATAAGGAACATATGAATTTAGTACCGTTCCGATTTTAGAATTTCTACTTTGGAGTTTTTGGGTTCTGTCAAAAATAAAATACTTTTTGTCTCAAGCGCCTTATTCAGAAGTGATAACCAAACCACTTCATAGGGAACGAACCGGGACAGGTTTGCCTCTTCCCCCCCTCTTCCACGACTTTCTGGTCTTTATTTTCACGAAGTTTATAAGTATGTGTAAGTTTCGGGGCTTTTTATGTAACCGCGGATTCGGTCTAGCCGGCCGTGGCAGCCCCAAAGTCTGACGATATAGCCCCAGACAGCGGCGTCTAACCCCCCCCCCCCCCCTGATGGCTGGACGTGAAAACCCCCCCTAATGAGCAGTAATCCCCCCTCTCAGTGAAAATAAATGTCAGTGCCTAATTTTGACAATTTGGGATGAAATCAACATCACATAGCGTTAAATTATGGCTTATTCTTAGCTTTAGCGCGAATCAGCGCTTTTTCGACACCTTATTCGCAGATTAACGCTTTTTCTCAATTTAAAGCCGCGAATTAGCACTTTTACTTAATTTAAGCCGTGAATTGGATATTTTTCTCCATTTCAGTAGCGAAATAGTGAATTAGCGTTTTCTTCATTTTAGCTGCGAATTAGTGGGTTTTTTCACTCTTAAACACGAGTTATGTAGAGAAAAATCCATTATATTACCATATATGGTCACAAAACTTCCAGATCTTTCTCAAGTCTTGTACAGTTTCTAGGAATTGTTTTCCTCTTTAATAAAATTCTAGACTTTTCCCAAGGAAAGCTTTTAAATACTCCCTCCACCTTTATTGAGTAGTTCAGTTCAGTTTCAGTCTTGACAGAGTGATTAAGTTGTTAAGTGCGGTTAATAAAAGTTCTTTTTGTCGTGTAGTAACTGTTAAAATTGGTTTGTGAAATAAAAACTTTTTAAAAACCTAAAGTGGCCGACCATTAATTTAACTGGCGCCCGAAGAACAGGGACAGTAGCGTGAAAAGTGAAAGTTCAGTTGATTGGTATCTTCGGTAAATCAAAAAACCTTTCGGCAACAGAGAAAAGTCGATTGGCCCTCTTCAATATTTGCCAAAACCTTTCAACTACTTCGCACTGCTACTGAAGGATAAGTCGCCCACAGAAAAACAAACAAAGGCAGAAAATCTACACGAAAAGACGCCCAAAGTACTCCTCAAAATATTTTTTTGGGACTTCCCTCACCACAAAGAGCGCTTCTAAGTTCTCAGAAGCCTGGCGAGGCCAACAACACCGCCACAACACGATACCACCGCAAAGACTGTGAGTTGAACGAATCATCTTTTTTCTTCTTCTTCTTTGCAATTCTTCTCCTCCTTCGTTTCATTTTTTTATTATTATTGTTAAGAGAAATAAGCAAAACAAAAACAACAATGGCAAATGCAAAAGTTCCCCAAATTAGTCACGTTTTAAGAAAAGAAGATTATGACCACATTCCGAATTTTGACGGTAACCCAAATGATTTAGTATATTTTGTAACGACTGTAGAAGCCGTATTCAATGTTGTATGTGACGCGATCGTTCAGGAAAGAACTCAAAATCATTTTCTTTTATTAAATAAAATAAAATCTAAATTAGTAGGACCAGCTCAGTCTTTAATACTAGGTAGAGAGATTGGAACTCTAAATGAACTATTAAGCTTGTTAAAGAAAAATTTTGCTGATTCCAGAAGTTTTGAGTCTTTAAAAAATGAGATTTATAATTCCAAACCCTTTCAAAAGGAACAACCGGCAGATTATTTAACTCGTCTTGAAAGCATTAGACACCTTATTTACGCGAGATTGAAGATTGATGGATTATCAGACCAAAATTTAGAATCTACCCTTGCATATACAGAGAAAGAAATCATTCACCATTTATATTCGACCCTTCCTTGGCAACTAACAAATCATATAATGACGTTTGATCCTAAATCTCTAGAGGAATTTAGAAACATCCTCAATACAAAATGTTCTTTTATTATTGACCAAATTTATTCCAGAAATAAATTTTCCACGTTCGAAAGACCAAATAAAATTTTTAAAAATCATAATCCGAATTACTCCAAGCTCCAGCATAATTTTTCACAGTTCAGCAACCCCCCAAATTTCCAACGAAATTTTAATAATTTTCAACCTCATCAAACTTTTAATAATCCTTTTCAAAGTTTTAACAGGCCTCCCCAAAATTTCAATTTTCCACCTGCAAGAGACGCCAATCCCCAGCGATTTTCTAATTTCCGTCAGTATAATAACAATCAAAATTCACCACCATTCCAGTCACAAAATACTGTTTCAATGCGAACAGTTGGGAGCCCTAATTTTAGGAATCACAATTATACACCCCATGAAATAAATTATGTCGAGGCCAACTCCCCTCATGACGTACCCGAATTTAAATATCCACAATTAAAAGAAATTCAAGAGTTAAAAGAAAAAATCAATCGAATGGAAGATACTTTTTTCGCGAATGGCAGCGGTCAGATGAGCTGCGTAAGGCCAACATCATTCCCCAATTTCAACTCCATTGTGTAAGCCAATCCTTACCCTATTATGAAGACGAAAAAAATTTTAAATGGTTAATCGACACTGGTTCCGAATTTAACTATGTTCACCCAGAAAAAGTAAAATCAGATTGCCGTCGTTTCGATGAAAAATTTGCAGTGACCACCCCCGCTGGTAGAGCAGAGGGAAATGAGTACGTCATCATAAATTTAAAGCAACATTTTGAAGTAGATGCATGGGCTAAGTTTTATATTTTCAATTTCTCCGAAAATTATGATGTCCTGATAGGCAACAAAACACTGAAAGATTTAAATGCTAAAATAGACTTTAGGGATAACTCACTTATAATTAATGGTAAAAAATTATTGTTAAAGGATGCGGTTGATAAGAAAGATTTAATTCAGAAAAATAATTTTAAAAATGAATTTGCGAGTAAGAAATTAGAAAATAAATATAAAGAAAGTTCTAGAGAACTGTTAGCTATTTGTCCAATGGAAATTGACGAAGTAAAAACTAATTCTCACAAAACAAATTTTGTTGCTGACGCTTTGTCAAGAAATCCTGTGTTTGAATTAAATGCAATCGAAAACGAAAATATAGAATCTGAAATTGACCCCCAAGAAATACTAAATGAATTCTTAGAAAACGCTCAAAGCCCCTTAACAAATAATGAAAACATAGAATCATTAATATCCCCAAATAACATGCAAAATCTTGAGACGAACCCCAATGATAATGATAGTGATAGCCTTGTAACTATTCATTCCCAAATTAGTTCGGCAGGAAACGTATTCCTAGTCGATGATCCGTTTAAATGTGTAAATTTAGAAAAACACCAGATCATTATTCAAAGAGGCAGCCATGAACAAAATAAAATAATCAATTTATTCAATTCTACTAAGCAAAGATTTATCTGGAACGTTCAATTCCCCTATCGTGAAACCTTGGAAAAACTGTGCACTGAATTTATTCACCCTCAACAAACTTACGGAGTATATTGTTCAGATCCAAAAGTAACTGCAGAAAATGAGGTCCTTGATCAAATATTTTTAATGTTTCAAAAAATAATAGAAGAACATTATCCCCAGGTTCGAATTAAAAGGTACAAAAAATTGAAGGAAGACGTCCAAAATAAAGAAGAACAAATTGAAGCTATTAGTAGGCAGCATCTTGGAAAAACCTGCCATAGAGGAATTAATGACGTTCACGACCAACTAAAGAAAAAATATTACTGGCCCGCTATGCTCACTGAAATCACTAAATTTGTTAATAACTGCGAAGTTTGTAAAAAAGTAAAATATGATAGAAACCCCCCTCGTCCAGAATTTCAACTTACACCAACCCCTTCTAAACCATTCGAAAAATTACAAATGGATATTTTATTTTATAATAATTCCTCCATACTAACCCTAATCGATTGCTTCTCGAAAAAATTATTTGCCTATAAAATCACTAGCAAAAATGCTTTAGAAATTGTTAATAAATTAAAAGAGTATTTTTCTAATTTTCCAATCCCATCCGAAATACAAGCCGACAATGGCCTAGAGTTTCAAAACGAAATTGTTAAAAATCTACTCCAGTATCATAATATTATTTTACACTTTACAACCCCTAATCACCACAATTCTAATGGTCTAATTAATCGAGCTCATTCAACGATGATCGAAATTATGAATATTATTCGTAGTGAAGATACTAATATTTCCCTGGTAAATTTAATAAAACTAGCATTAATCGCGTACAATAATACTCCTAATTCCAATTTGAAATTATCCCCCAACGAAATAACATTCGGCGTCACTCATCCCACCGAAACAAATGCAAATATCATTATGGACCAAAAAATTGACGAGTACCACAAGGAGAAAATCTTAATACATAAAGCCATGAAACAGTTAATAGAGAAAGAAAAAGAAATTAGAACTAATAGCCTCAATCAAAATAGGGAAACCCTTGAAGTACCGTCTGGAAACATTTACATTAAAACTCACTTCAGAAACAAAGCCTAGTTAAAAGGCCAAGAAAATTTGAAGATCACGCTAACACCGACGTTTCATTGCAGGATCAAAATGATAATGTTAATAACACTTCTCCTCCTCAGCCAGGACCGAGCTCTCAGTTTTAAAGTTACCGATTTGTCCCAAGGACCAGGAATCATTCCCGTTAAAATTCAATATTCTTACATGATGAATGACTATTTCACTTATATGCATTCAATAAATATTACTGCTATTAAAAACGAGTTAGATTATCTGCTGGAAACCTTAAATGAAATTGATCAATTAAATGTTTCAAAAAATTCGTACACCGATGTCATTCAAGGACATACTCTCTATTCAATTAAAGAAATGTTAAAATCCCATTTAAATTACGCTCAAGACAAATTAAGCCATATTAGTTCAAATTCATACCAAAATAGGCTCAAAAGAGGTTTAATTAATGCATTATGCACCGCCATTTCTTGGATCACCGGCAATATGGACGCTAACGATAAAAACTATTATGACCAAGTTATCCGAAAAATTGAAAATAATGACTATCGCTTAGATCAGAACATTCGTAATGAGTTATCTGTAAATAAAAAATTAATTGATGCCTTTAATGTTCAAATAAGTGCCATAAGAAATAATAATAATAAAATAAAAAAATTACTAAATAATAACTTAGGAAATATGATTGATCAGTACCAATATTACTCTTCGCTGTATATAACTATTGCTTTATTGACTCTAAAAATTAATGATATAGATACCTCTCTTGAATTTTGTAAGTTAGGAATAATCCACAGCAGCATTATTTCACAGAATGAATTAGTCGAAATCAGTTATAATAATCGCGTAGAAATAATATCCAATTCCCCGGAAGTTTTATGGCAATTAGGAAAAGTTCAATGTTCACTAACCCCCTCTCATATTCATTATTTCATTCAGCTCCCTTTGAAAAGCCCTCTAATTGAAACTTATTTTCTTTTGTCCTACCCTTACGATATTTCTAAAAACGAGACCCAAACCATCAATGTACACCCTCCATTTGTTATTAAATCAGACAAATTGTGCGCTGTCAAATGTATGTTAGTCCTAGAAAATTATTATTGCCAAAATAAAACAGAAATAGTAGACCCATGCATTGTAAATATTGTAAGGAATAATAATAACGAAGCTTGTGTAGCATATTCTATTGAGAAACCTGGATCCTTTGTAAAATATGTTCCAATTATTAATCAATATTTAGTGTATAACATGTCTTTTATAACGATTCAAAGAAATAATGTTAAGTATACCAAATCATTAAAGAAAACCGCACTTATCCAGTTAAATACTGAAGAATCCATTGATAATATCTCTCATTTGTATACATATTTCGAAACGATCCCAATCAATTTGCAAAATATTCCAATTCGATCAAACCCTATGAATATTTCGTTCAATAAGCTTCATGATATCAACGTTAATATGGTCCCCCTTGAAATGATGGAAAGTTTAGAAAATTCCGACTCTGTAAATCATGTACAAATATTGTATTCGCTCACTATTCTGGCCCTTTGTTTTGTATTCTTCCACTTTATATTTAAATTCAGAAAAGTCATGTATGATTGTATAAAATGTAAAAAATCTCCAAATCCTCAACCTAACGAAAATGTGATCAACCCTTCATCAATCAGTCAATTGTTTGCTAATAGTATACCACCTGTTGACATGAGGGCATGCCAAACTTAAGGAGGGAGGAGTTATATAGAGAAAAATCCATTATATTACCATATATGGTCACAAAACTTCCAGATCTTTCTCAAGTCTTGTACAGTTTCTAGGAATTGTTTTCCTCTTTAATAAAATTCTAGACTTTTCCCAAGGAAAGCTTTTAAATACTCCCTCCACCTTTATTGAGTAGTTCAGTTCAGTTTCAGTCTTGACAGAGTGATTAAGTTGTTAAGTGCGGTTAATAAAAGTTCTTTTTGTCGTGTAGTAACTGTTAAAATTGGTTTGTGAAATAAAAACTTTTTAAAAACCTAAAGTGGCCGACCATTAATTTAACTCACGAATTAGAGCTTTTCCATTATTTTAGCCTTAAAGCTGCACTCACCAGAAAGCCGCGAACTGGCATTCTCTCAATTTTAACCGCTAATTAGCGTTTTTATCCATTATGACCTTGAATTTGCGTATATTTCTCAATTTTACCTGGATACTTGAGCTATTTCTCAATTTTAGCCGCAAATTATCGTTTTCATTTTTAACGCTTAAAGTCATGAATTAGCGTTTTTATCAATTTTAGCCACGAACTAGCGATTTTTCTCTATTTTACCCGCGAACGTGCGATGATTCTTAATATTTGCCGCGAATTAGCGGCTTTTTCCACTCTTGGCCATTAGTTAGCGCCTTTTCTCAATTTCGGCCAAGAAGATTCCTTCATCGAAGAGTCACGAATTAGCGTTCTTCTCAATTTTGGCCACATGAATCAGCACTTTTTATTAATTTTACCTGCGAATTATCGCTTTTCTCAATTTTAACCGTGAATTAGCGTTTTTTCTACATTTTACTCACAAAATTGAGCACTGTTCCTCAATATCATCCGCAAATTATAGTGATTTTTCTACATTTTTAACCGCGAATCATTCTTTTGTTTCAATTTGAGCCTTAAATCAGAGTTTTTTTTCTCATTTTAGTCTATAATTAGCGATTTTTCCCAATTTCAGCCGTGAATTAGTGTTTTCCCAATTATATTCCGCGAATCAGCTCTTTTTACAAATGTTTGCTATGAAGTAAGTTAGAGTGCTATTGCGGAGTAAAGAGCCATTTTATTGCTAAAATAAATTAAAACGCCATAGTGTGCTGTTCTTGAACCAAGTCCGCGTCTAGAATTGAGGTAAATCGCTAATTCGCAAATATTAGTGAGAAAACGCACTAATTAGCATTAAAAAATTGATAAAAAAGCGCTTGATCACGTCTAAAATTGAGAAATTTTAGTCGCTAATTACACCTTTTACTCAATTTCAGCCCCGAATTGATGGATTTTCAGAAAATCCGTGAACCTACTAATTCAAGAACAGAACATTTTGGTGTTTTATTCAAAAATTTAGCTATAAAATGGCTCTATAGTCCGCAATTTTGCTAATTTTTCATCGTGAAACTGCGAATGAGCGTTTTTTTTTTTTCTTACAGTTTTAGCCACAAATATTTGCGCTCTTTCCAGCCTTCATGGCGCGTAATTGTCCTAAGAACGATATTTCAGTGCGCCTTCGCAATTTCAACCACCTACACGAACCTAGGGATGAGCGTATTTTGTCTATTTCAGCCACAAAGTTGCTTCCGTAAGGAGCGAATTAGTACATTTCTCAAGTTCAGCTTCCAGAATAGCGCTTGCGTGGGCTTAATCGAATATTCAGCGAAAAATTTGGTGAGCATCTTTCAACGCTCTATCCTCCTAGTCGGATGGAATGAAAATCATCGGAAGGAGACGAATTCCCGTCCAACCAAGACTCCTTTCCACGTACCTCCATCCTTGAACATAAAACTAAAAAATCCTAATTCTTCCATCTTCAAGCTATTCGGGAGCGGCGCGGCGGGCCGCCTAATACTCGCCACTACCTCGGTACGCTACTGCTGAAGCGCAGGGAGCAAATCCCGAAAAGCTTAGTAATTTATAGAGGTAACTACGCGAAATTCATGGTTCCTCAGAGATCCAGATTCGCGAAATTTGGGGTTAGAAAGAGCTAAATCTCGTACAATTTTACTCTAGCAACGCAACCCTAAAACCTCAGTTTATTGGCCCTTCTAACTGTAATTTTGCAGCAAATTTCTTCAGTAACTTACAATTTCGAGGTTGTTTATCGATCCGAACTCGCAATCTCACTGCCGGTGAATATTCAAAACCGGAAGCTTGCGGCTATTACTTCCGTGGAAAATGAAATTTCACGTCTAATTATCCTCCGAAATATTCAGTTTTGTGGGTTTAAGGGCTAAGCTTGAAACTCACAATTTCGCGGCTGATTATTCGCCGAAACTTTCAATATCGTTGTCTACGAGTATGTATAGCCTTGAGACTTCAAATTGATTTTCTATTATGTATGTATCCCACGAAACTTGTAATTCACGGCTGCTCCCCCCCCCCCGCCCCGGTGGCGTTGAGTGGTTTTGTCACGGGAAGGATCCTTCGAAAACTTCGCCTGGATGCATCTGCATGCATCATTGTATACGAACGAACTGAATGAAATATATTGCCGCCGCCTTCTTAGGGGCGGTAATGTAAAGCTTTCCTCCTCGTTACCAGGGTGGACAAATACATATACCTAGCCCCCCCTCCGGTAAAATTACTAGCCTTAATGTGTGCTACATGTCCTGGATTATTCCCCCTCCCGGGAATCACACACCAATCAAGAACTATCGAGCAGCATCCCCCCGTGACACTTTTGGACGCTCCCTCACGATATCCATTGCCCCCCCCCCGCCCACTGATGAAGTTTTGAGCTTTCCCCCCCCCTAGCGTCTGATGGACGCCGACGGTGGCGTCCAACCCCCCCTCCCCCTTGTGTAGACGCCCCTGAGCCCCACCAAATTGCAACATTTGGGAGCCGAATATCCATGAAATTGGAAGCTTCCTGGCTGAATATACGTGATATTGCAAGTTTCAAGTATTTTACTCGCTCGAAATTACAAATTTATGGTTTTTATTATTGTGAGAATGTCAGTTTCATCAGGAATAAATATTCGCGAAATAGGACTTATCTGTACTATATATTTTTTTTGGGTACATTCTTCTGAATGAATTTCTGTCGTTCTTCACTGTTTTTTTTTCTCTCTCTCCTATCCTTTAGAAAGACGCAGGCAGGCCGAACCCCCCCCCAACACAGAGAGCTAAAATCACTCCATTTAGACTTTAGAGAATGTATTTCAACCTGAAAATCGAGATGTTCAACCAAAAAAAAGGATTTTTTAGAACCCAGATATAACTTAGCAGGTTACTGTGGATGACAATTAAGGCCATAAATGTTATCTGACGTTAATAATGACGAGATTAATACCGAGGAACTGATCGTTTGGTCGAAAACCGTGCATTTCCGTGCCTCATCAACTCGATAACTCGGGCTAAATCATCGTCATATGGATGCGGAAGGGCCTTCTTTCTCTAGAAAATCACAAACTGAAACAAAAAATATCAATTATAACTCAGAAAATACCTAATTTATCCGTCAGAATCTGAATGTTCGGTCGGTTCCGAAAGCAATAATTATTGTGCCCACCAAGTGTGATCGCTTGGATGTGAGACTATCACATTCACTGATATGCGAAAAATCGGCTTGGATATAGGCGCTGAACCAGGATGGTGGGGGGGGGGGGCGACACGTTTTTACGACCATGCGGTGAGGGATGTTACAGGTGCTCAGCAGTTTCTGTGGCTGAATATTCGCTGCAGTCCAAGATTCGGATTTGAACAGGAATTTCGCCTATTTTTGACATAACCGCCGAGGGCTTATAAGTGACAGGTATTTGGGCTATTTTTTCCGGCCTCAGCAAAAATGCGTCTGTCATGGCCTCACATTTTTTTTTTAGTGAGACTTACCCGCCAAATTGTTTTGTTTTATTAGGCAAACTCGCTCCACGTCAATGGAAGTAGTTCGTTTTCAAATTTCCTGCCCTCAAACCACATTCGGCCTGTCTTGCTTGAACTTCGCAGGACTGTCAATTGTGCGGCCTGTAGGAAATTCACCAGAGCCCACGGGGCAATTCTGCCGAGGTCCATGACTTCGCGCTCACATGAATACTTTCTTATATCAATTTCCCTTCGAAAATAATAAATAAAACAAAACAAAAAAAGGTATAAAACAGTTTCCAATCCACTTTAAACGAAGACAGTTAAGCTAAAGCTAATAATAAGTTAAGGCCTCTCTAGTAAAGAATCTGAAGTCTACTTTCAAGCGAAGGCATGCCTCGCATCCTCTTCATCCTTTCCCCCTTAATCTTGGCTTTAACATGTGAGCTGCCTTATTATCTTGAGTGTGTGGTGATTAGAAGGACCATAAAGTTCCTGAGAGTTGTTCTAAAACAAAGGATGTGACACGGAGAAACTGGGTAATTACAGGCTGCCACGTCTCTCATTATGGTTGTTATTGTTATTATTTGGCATGTTACGGCTCGAGAATGTTTTTCTTTCTTTTCCATTTTTTTCCTCCCTCTGAGAAAGACATTAATGCGCAGCGCGATTGATGCAATTAAATATTCCCATCAAGCACACAACTTTTTTCTCTCTCTCTCTTTCTCTAAAAATTCATCCCTTTTTTTCCAATTCCTCGCCATCCGCCCTTTTACTCTCCTTTTATAAAAGTGTTAAGCTCCCTTGAATAGCGACAATGAAAAAGTTTGTGAACAAGTGCAAAGACGGGCTATTGAGGGGAGCTAATAAACCCTTATTGTTATCCACCCTCGCCATTACCCCCAAAGTCGTATACCTCCTACCCACTTCCTAAAGCTATTAGGGAATAATGATGTATACGAAGAGATCCTTCGGCCCAAAATGTATAACGTTTACTATGATGCTTCACTTAGTTGCCTTTTTATTGCATTAAACACAATATAAAAAACTCTCACTGCCCCCCCCCCCCACCAAATCCCGTGCAATCAAACCTGCCCGCAGCATCTTTAAATCATCCAATTTCCTTGGACTACCTCACAATCCTCAACCCTTTCCCGCCTTTTTTTTTCTTCTTTTTAAGGAGGACCCCCATCAGAACTACTTACCAATTTCCCTTATTTCCGTTTCTCACGTTTTGTTTCTTGTCAAGTGTTTGATTTTGTTGGAGATTTTAGTCACGGTAGAAAAGGCGAGGAAGTGTTTACTTGAAGGCTTCCGTTCCTATGGTTCGCTGCCTCCTTTACAATAATATTACTGTCAAATTACCCTAAAGTAGAGTGTAAGGAGGTTTCGTCAAGAAGCCTGTATGGGCAAAAAAAAAAGACGTTCACTTTACCGAGGCTGCCCAAAGTGGACATTCAATGGGGTACAGTTATGAAAAAAACAACTGCATAAACCAAGCACTTCCTAGAATCGTTGTAAATGATGCTGACGCACCATTTAATCACAATTTCGTCAGAATACGTATTAATTTACTTCATTTACGTATTTATTATTTTTAGGCGGGGGGGGGGGGTTTGGCCTGCAGTACTAAACACAGTTTGAAGTCAAAAGTCATTTTCCCGAAGAAGCCCTGAAAGAGCCCCCACCCACCCACCCACCCACCTTCTCTCCATTAAGCCCGAAAAAGTGGCTACCGGTCACTGAAAGAGTAAGTTTTCGAGCCTCTATAACGGACCGTCATCGCCGAAAACGGAAAGTTTTGCCTTGTCGTTGGTTTCACAGCTTTCACTAATTTCACTAATTCGTGCAAAATGCAAATTCACGGCTAATATAAAATAATAATAAAAAAAAAACGATTATTCGCAGCTAAAATTGAGAAGACACGCTAATTCACGTTCACAGTCCCTGGAAGCAATTTTGTGGCTTAAGGATGTAGAGAAAAAAGCAAGAAATGCATGGCTAGAAGGGGAAAATCCCTTATTCGCGGATGAAATGGAGAAAACCCCTAATTTGCGGCTAAAATTGCGGAAAGACGCTCATTCGGGGCTAAAATTAAGAATAATCGCTATAATTCACTGCTAAAATTGAGTTACAGCGCAAATTCGCGAGTAAAAGCTGAGCCGCTCTTTCACAGCCATACGCGGGCTTAGCTTGGTCTAGTCTTAGACAGAAGGGTGGGCTGGGCTTCAAAATCCGGGTAGCACGTCCAGAAATATGAAAATAAAGACCGGAAACCAGCCACTTCGCGGATATTCAGACCCAAAACTTGCAATTTCGAGAATGTTCAGTCAGGACTCTCCCAATTTTTCTGATATTATGCTTCAAAAGTGTTGCAACTTAGCGGCTAATCGTCAGGGTGCTGACATGGCCATAGCTAGCCAGCGTTCCGCCTACACGCAAAAAAAAAAACCAAAACACGTAATTTGGCGAAGATAAAGACCAGAAACTAACAGATCCCGGATTTTTAGACCCTAAACATACGATTTGGCGGAAATTGAGACACGAAACTTACAATTTCACGGATACATTTAGCACCGATTGATGTAAGCTCTCTCAATTCCGTTATTTCTCTCAATTTTAGCTGCGAATGAGCGTTCCTCAAATTAAGCTGTGTATTAGCGCTTTTTCTCAATTTCGCCCACGAAATCAGCCATTTTTTCCATTTTTCGTCACGAATCGGCTCATTTTTTCTACGTTAGCCACGAAGTTGCCTCCAGAAGCTGCGAATTAGTGGTTTGTCTCAATGGTGTTAGCTGCGAATCACTCCTTTGCCCAATAGGGGCTCTGAATAAGCAATTTTTCTCAATTTTAGCCGTGATTTTTTGTTAAGAATCACAATTTTTGCTGCGTTAAACCTATTTTTCGGGCGAAATTCCAAGAGTTATTTCAATTTAAAAAAATTAAAGTGCTTAGTTTTAATGCTAATCAGCCAGTTTGAATGGGTAAATCGATGGTTTCGGCGCGTATCGCTGGGTTTGAGGATCGTCATGACCGAGAGAATGCTAATTCATGGTTCATGGAGGCAACTTCGTGGCTTAAATGGAGAAAAAACGCTAATTAGTGGTTGAGACTGAGGAAAACCCATAATTCACGGTCATGCTGTAATTTAGAAAAATGTTAATTTGCGGCTGAAAGTGCTATTTTGTGGATAAAAATAATGAAAAGGCGCTAATTCAAGGCTAAAATTTAGGGAAAGCACTCATTCGTGGCTATAAAATTGAAAAAACACTTATTTGCGGTGTCCGGACTCAACTTCTCGGCTAAAATTAAGAAAAAGCTACAAACCAACGCCTTGAAAAATTATATTTCTCGTTTATTTGGAGACTTTCGAATTCTGCCTCGGACCCCAAATGGTGCAGGTCCACCTCTGACTATAGAGAACCGTCGGTTTCGCTCTCAAAACTGGCTAATCGGCCTAGAAACCGTCAATGCAAAAATCGTCGATCCAACAACCTAAACTAGATTTTCGTGACAGCGCTCTTACGTATCGTCGACTTGTTGGGGCTAATAAAGTGACAGTTTCAGGCGCATTGTATCCGATTTTCTCACTGTATATACTTGTAAGCGCCCCAAGGTCCCTAAATTGCTCGAATCAACCCCCCTGCCACGACCCACGACCGATTCAGCAACCACGACGGCACGGAGTGATGTCTTACGGGTTACGGCCGCCATGGCGCACGGGGTGACGCCGGAGCGGGCATAGAAGAGACACTCTTCTATCTTACTGCTCAAAAAATTTAGTGAGTTTGGCTCCTTCAAACAAACCCAACTGGGCGAATTTTGCTTCTTTAAAACATCATTTCGCAGGTTACGCTTATCATTTAGGATGATAGAGAACCTATAATCAGACAGGTAAAATCACAGACGCCATGTTCGCTCTTATATCAATTATGAGTCTTGTAAAATCCACCATTTGTTGATGTTTTGTGAATGTCAACAAACCACCCCCAACCATTCTTATTAAACTGATAAGAACGAACATGGTGCCGTATGCGTCTACTCATTCGCATACTCATACGCATACTCATGTGTCATTAAAGGTTGGTTCCTTAAGGATGAGTCAATCCCACAAAATCGTGTTTTCAGTGAGAAAAATCCGCGAAATTGGTATTTTGAAGAGGCAGACCTGCAAAACTGGTCTTTTAGCCAGAAATATCGATGAAATTGGTTTTTAATGAGGCTCTTTTTGCCATAGAAAGCTGACAACGGCTTGTCAGATCTATAATCCGTTTCAATTTTCGGATTTTCGGCGCTGCGTTCTCGGGCAAATTCGTGAGGCCCGGTTTTTATGCCAAAAATCCTGCGTTCTTAAAAGGACGTTACAAAGCTCGCTGGAATTCACGGATATCTCTCGCAAAATCCCTTTGAAAACTCTTTGAAAAAATTCAATTGCGTGGGGCTGGCTCATGCAAAAACCGCAATTTCCCTGATTTCGCACACTAAACCTTTTTCGTGGGTCTGGCTCACTTAAAACCCAAATTTCGCGATTTTTTGTAGCAGAAAACCCAATTTCCCGGGTTTTAATTCCTGGAAATCCGACCTCTCCGATTTTTCTCCCTAAAAACCAGCAGTTCCGCCGATTTCGGTCACCAAAAAAAAAAAAAAAAAAACGTTTACGCAGGTCTGGCTCACTAAAAAAACATTTTGACATGGGCGTAGCTAGATCTAAACTGAAGGGAGGGCAGCATTTCACATTGCCTTGAGCCATGAACGCGTCGCAGAGGCGAATCACTGGTTTCATCAAGCTTATAGGGCTGTGATCGGCCACTTGATAAAAAGGCCCCAAAACTTACAATTTCACTTAAATTAATTCCGAAAACTTGCAATTTCTCCGATATTAAGACCCTAAATTTGCATTCGTCTGGATATTGAGCCAGGGAACTTTCAGTTTCATTAGTAATCGTCAGGCTTCACGTGTACCAGCTAACATGGTTTCCACGTCTACAAAATAGGTCTAGAAACAGGCAATTTGTCTTGAATTAAGTCCCAAAACTGGCAATTTAACTGAAATGAAGACCCGAAAATGTGAATTTCACGGTTATATAGCTCCGAATGATGTAATTTTGCGGTTGTTCGTCAAGCTTTGGGTGATCTCGGGAAGCGGGCTGCAAGGGAAGCGACCACTCAACTTGCATTTTCGCGGAAATTACGATCCAAATCTATGTAATTTCACTGCAACTTGCATTTTCGCTGTAATTGAGGCCCTAACCATGTATCGCAGGGTCTCCTCAGGCTCTGTTACAGGGCCGGCTAAGCCTGTTGGAACCGCCACCGCGAACAAGGCCCAAAATCTTGAAATTTTGCTCATGCTAAGGCTCTGAACTTGCAATTTCGCGTAAATTAATACACTGGAAGACCAGAAATTTTCAATTTCGCGGATATTCATCCAGTGCTCAAATTAGTACCCGAACATAGGAACTCTCAAGTTTTCATCTCTAAATGTTGTAATTACACGGCTATTCGCCAGGAAATGGGCGCTGTCGAAACCGGCTCAGCCCAGAGTCGCCGACCTCTAAACTAAAATGGGCCCTGAAATTTGAATTTTCGCTGAAATTAGGATCTGAAAATTGTAATTCCTCAAAATTTGTGCCGGGAAACATCCGATTTTACGCGGATAGTTGCCTACAAATATCATGGACTTGCAATTTTACGGCTATTTAGCACTGAAACTTGCGATTTCTCCGATATTAAGCGACCGGTAACTTGCAATTTTACTGAAATTAGGACCCGAAACTCTCATTTTCACAATAATTTAGAACCGAAGACTCGAAACTGTCGATTTGGCGTATGTTGAGCTATAGGAAACTTGTATAGCCTCACCAGAATCGAGGTTTGGAACGGACGTGGCGTTCACAGAATAAGAATTGCTGTAACCTATAATGATAGTTGTTGCTAGTTCTAAGGCTCGCGCCTGATCAATTTCTTCGGCCAAATTTAGGGAAAAGTGATTATTATAACACGCCTATTGCAGTAGGTGACGACTTTCTCCATAGTGAACCTGCCCACGCCTAGATTAAGGATTGGATGCGTCTCTGCTGCCTGTACAAGGGACTTCAATGGTTCAAACACAGGTTATCTTGATAATTTTCGCATCGTATGCGTTTACCTACCTTTGCAGTCCTCTATAGCTGGAAGGGAGCGCGTCTTTGCTGCGTCCTTCAACCTGTTCAAAAATCGTTCGATCGTTTGTATAAGATTGGGGTCGACAAGATGATTTTTCTTTTCCTCATTCCCGCGAGGAGAGAATCTCCCCATCCTAAGCTTTCGCCACTTACTTACGTAATGTTTTCATATTTTTAATCACACGAAAAACCAATCAATTAGCTACGCTGTTGATCAATAGTATTCCGGGAGCTTTCGAGTGCCTCAACTCGTTGACCTCAACCGAGGAGGGTCAACATCGGTTTTTTTTTTTTTTTTTTGCCGCAAAAAATTTTCATAGAACAAAGGGAAAATTTAAAAAAATAATTGGTTAATTTTTGAGAATTAATGAATATGAAATCGCTTTATTTCAGCGGTACAGTAGCAATTAAATGACGATTATGAAGAAATTGAAACTTTATATCATAAGTATACGTTCAAGACGAGTTCAACGGAGCGAGAAACTCCGTCTTTAGGCACAGTTCCAAGCCAATGAGTTAGTTTCTTGATTTCCACCGGCTTGTTATGTAAATGAAATCAAATAATTGCAGAGCATTTTTAATTACTATTAGTTAAAAGGGCTGAAAGGTGAGTCTATTTTTAGTTGGCGCCTCCAGGGAATAGGTTGTGAGTGGAAAATATTGTAGAGGGAGGGGGGGGGGAGCGAATGATTTTCGCTCTCGAAGAAAAAAAAAGAAGAAGAATGTCTAAATATTCACCGCTCGCTAATCACGTAATTGCACGACGTGGAGACACTCAAGTCGAAATGTGTGTAGGCTTATGTAAACACAGGTTGAGAGAGACGAAGGCCGACGTTTCTGGCCCACTGGCCTATGTTAATAGCCATTCCAGCTTGTAATAATCTTTAACGCCGCCACCACCTATCCCTGTTATTTGCATTTTAATACAACTTCTTTCTTTCTGCCCTAATTTATGTACCACGTATTTCCAAATGAGTGAAATTAAGTGGCTGTAATACCTAAAATTAGCTCAGTATAAACATGTGCTCCACTTTGTTTTTGTCACTGTATTCTGTGAAGTGAAAAAGCCTTATTTCATCTTTTTACACGCTTGACTGTGATTTTAAAAAATTCGCTTATTTACGTTCCGTCCAACTTTTAATTCATTTCTGGCGCTACGAGTGACATTTTATTTCTTTTGAGAAAAGGTTATGAGTTAAAGTGGCAATAATTAGGAAATTCGCCGGCGAAACATTAAATGATTAATGGAGGAAGTGATTAATGCTACTTGTGAGAGCTGCTTAAAATAATTCGAAGAGGTAGATCAAAGCCAACTTGAAGAAAGAAAAAAAAAAAAAAAAATCAGTTGTACGGTTCTAACCGTTAAGCCCACCGCCTCCTCCCTCTCTCCATCCCATCAACACCTCGTATGCACTATAATTATTTGCTTTCCTTTTAAGTTTTTGTTTTTCGGAGGTGGCCAATTATTTTAGAGTACCGACAAAAATACTAATTAGTGGAGTGTCTAACCAACCACTCAGCGGGTTTGGCGCTGAGCGGTGCTGAAAGCGGTGGGGTGGCTGGGGTGGGGGATAGATTTAAGTCACTAGCTTGTCCCAGAACAGAGTAAGCAATTACTCTCCTAGTGATGAACAATGAGTTTTAATTGAAATAATTGCTATGCTGATATCTTTTCTACTTCTCATTTTTTTTTTCACCAGCAATTATTAATATAATCACGATTAATAACCAACTCATGTTTCCACAGTAATTGCACGGGTTACTTAATAGCTCAAGGAAGTACTTCCAATTAGGATTGCAAGCTTCTAATTACATTATGTATTTGGAATTTGTCTGCTTCTTTTCGGCTCAATTACGATCACCAACTTGCCAATACAACCATCTGGTTCCGTTAACATCTTATATAGAGCTATTATCTGATAAACTACTTGATTTTAGCCGTTAAAAAACCTTTTAACTCCCATTTCTCCTTCTTCTTTTTACATTTCACTTCTGAAAAATAAATAATTGCTCTTCATTTCCGCTTAATGCCAAGCAATTACTAAGTTTCGAGAAAATACAATTCTGGGTTTTACACTAATTGTTCTTAATGTTTTTTTTCATTGAGGTTTCTATTTTTTTCCTAATTAGAGAGTGCTCAATGCTTGACCCGGCCGGATTCGGTGGTGACGCTACTGAATGAGCAGATAGATCCTCCTCTTAAAAGGGGGACGCTCTTCTGCTGCGATGTGAGAAGCCTTTCAACCTCCTCCCCCCCCCTCTCATACTCGTCTTCATAGTAGCTGTCAACGATCGTTTTTTCCTAGTGCAAAAGTCCTGGGCGCCTCAATATTCGATTAAGCGCTGTTTAGTCGGCAAAACTGTTGAGTTAGCGTCGGCGCAAAACTGGTTCACCATATCAAAAAAGTGAGTATTTCGAGTCAATGGCATAGCTCGAAACAGAAGGGTGGGCCAGTTTTCGCTATTCCTCACCTCACACCCTGATCATTAGACTGAAAATGCTGACCCCCCCCCCTCTCTGACAGATTTAAAATTATCCACTTATAGCAAACTTTTCTTTGGAAACTCGTCATTTGCCCTGATAACTTCCAATTTGCCTGCAAAAACGGATGATTTTTGGCAATTTACCAAGAAAATCAGATTTTATAACCCAAAACCTGTTAAGTTCCCTAATAAAACAAAAAAAACTGATAATTCAGCCCCAGTGGCCCATTTGAAACCCAAAACTTACTATCAGTAGAATCTACTATTTCCATTCAAATATTCTAGCAACTGAGCCTCTGACCCCTGTTCAACTTTCTCGAAACGTTTAACACCACTCCACACTCCTCTAGACCCTTCACCATCAGTCCTAATTTTTCGTCTTACCCCAACCCTCACCTCACCCAATTCATATCAGCCTCCATAACTGGCCTGAAAGCGTTAATTCGGTACAGAAAGTCAGCCTCCAGGCCCAGCTTGTGGTGGAATCGATAATACACAACAAGAGGACACTGTTTACTGACAATTCCCTCTCCGGGTTGTCAATTTCAGAGGCAAAAAACTGCAGGGCAAACAGCAAACAAAAAGATAATTGAGAAGTTGTCAGTTTCTAGGAATTTTTAGGCTCAATTAGCGGCACATGGTAAATTTCTTGGCCGAAAACCCACCCACGCATGGGGACTGAGATGAAATTCACGTTTATAGAGTAATTCATTCCATTTATATGAGGTCATGAAATCCAAGATTTCAAACCGTATAACAATCGACCCCCCCCTCCCCTTACTCTTCAGCACAAGAGCAGAAAGTTTTAGGGGGCCATGATAGTCAATTTTACGTCGGAGTGGGAAAGGGAGGACTGCCCGGGTGACTATAGAAAAGATCCCTGAGAGCCGCTAAGCAGGCCGTGGAACTCAATGGGGCACTTTCACAGACACCCCCCCTCCCCCACCCATTGTTTTATGTAGCATATCACTAGATATTGCCAAATATTTCAAACCACAAAAAAGGCCCAACCCCTGCAAATCTCTCGAAACCATAACAACACAATAAGAGGACACCCACGGACCACATCAAAGCCCCAACCATATCAAACAAAGTTCCAAACCCCAGCGAAGCTCTAAGCCACAGTTATGCTCCAACCACAGCACCATCCCCAAACCACGGCAAACCTTTAAACCAAAGCAAAGCTCCAACCACAGCACAGCTCAAATCCAAGCCAAAAAAACTACAACAAAGTTCCAAAGCACAGCAAAGCACGAAAACACAGTCATGGTCTAAAGCCAAACCACAGTAAAACTCCCACCACAAAGAAGGCCCAACAAAGCTCCAACCAAGGCCGAGCTCCAAACCACACCAAACCACCACCCAAAGAAGGCCCAACCACAGTGAAACTCGTCACCACAGCAAAGCTCATCACCACAGAAAAGCTCTAAAGCCATACCACAGTAAAACTCCAACCCCAAAGAAGGGTGAAACACAGCAAAGCTCCGAGCACAGCATAGCTCCAACCAAAGCACAACTCCAACCACAAAAAGCTCAACCCAGTGAAATATCAAGCACAGTGAAGCCGTAAACCAAAGAAAAAGTCCAAATCACAGCAAAGCTCCCAACCACAGCTATATAAGCGTTAAACCACAACAAAGCTCCAAATCACAACAAAGTTCCAAAACACAGCGAAGCCCCAAATCAGAGTAAAGTTTGCCATCATATGAAAGCTCTAAAACCAAACCACAGTAAAACTCCAACCACAAAGAAGGCCCAACCGTCACAGCAAAGCTCCAAACCACAGCTGAGCCTTAAACCCAACCAGAGTGGAGCTCCAGCTACAGAAAAACGCCCCCCCCCCTCTTTTCCTTCTTTTTTCTTGTCTCCCGAAATCCAGGACCTAGTGTCCCTTCCCTCTCGACAGGCATGCGCGCTAAAGGTGCCAAGTTTTCGAGGAACGTGCACAGAACGAATTATAACAGCAAATCCCTTATTCGAGAAATCCTCTCAAATTTGGCTCGGATTTCGTTTCGCGTCACTGATTCAACGCTCCTTTCTACAGGACGTCCAAGATATTCCCCTCGACGAGCACAACAGGTCGGTAGAATAAATGTCGCTTTTTACTAATTCTGAAGCGGAAACTCAAGAAATGTACTAGGTACAACAGAAATGAACCCAAAAAATAAAGCCCAGGAATGAATTCCAAAATGAGCCCAATAAATTGGCCGTAATGGGTCAAATGAGGTCTAACAGTGCTGTTAAACCAACGAAATTTAGCAGCGTCGGCTTAAAAATTGGCTATCAAAGGGCCAGTTGATACCATAGCTCAACTGTGGTACGAGCCTCCCCAGGAAGCTCGGAGGGGTAATAAATCCAGTGCTCCCGGTCCCATTCTCGACAGGCCTGGAACCACAGTGAAGCTCCAACCACAGTAAAGCTCCAAACCACAATAAAGCTCCTAACCACAAACATGGTCCAGCAAACAGGAAGGTCCGATTGATACCACAGCTCACTGTTTAGCCCACAAAACTGAGTAGAATCGTCCCAAAACTGGATATTATGGAAAAACATGGTAGCGGTTTGAGTCCCATAAATTCTCGTCTTTGTCAAAAAACCAGGAAACTCTGTTCAAAAATCTCATTTTCGGCCCCAATTCGGAATTATCGACTCATAATTGGTAACTATGGGCCAATTCGCTTTGTAGCCTCGCCTTTTAGCCCTCAAATTTAGTTCTGTCGACACAAAAATTGTTGAATGCCGTCTGAAATCGCTGTTTAACCAACAGAACACGAGCGTCTTAGGCCCAAAATGTTCCATCATGGGCCAATTGATATCATTAGCTCGCTGTTTAGCCCTCTTCTAAACTGTAGTATTCCTAATACTTGGGCATATCGTGGGCGAATTGCTGCCATAACACACTATTAAGCCTAGAAATCTGAGTAGTATCATCCTAAAACTGGCCAATCTGGCTTCAAAAATCCTCTGTGTCGAAAAAAAAAGAAAAACTGAAACTTTGCCCAAAAATATTTCTTTTTTTTGTCCAAAAAAAGCTATTCGTTGCCCTCAAAAGACAATGAATAGATCATTACTCGCTGTTTAGCAACCCAATTTTCTGAATCGGATTCAGGGTATAGGCGACAAGTTCGGAGTAATCGGTTTTTAAGGAGGGGGGGGGGCGTTTAGGGGGTAACGGATTAACGAGCAACGATGGCCCAAGCTCTGGGGCATTGGAGCACAAATATCGGGAAAAGTGAGAGTTGTAAGGAGTCATCCTCCCTCTAGTAGGCGTGTTTAGGCACCTTCACCTGCGCCCCTGAGGCCCTATATCGCTCTTCATTGAGTAGAAAGGTGACGCTGTGGCATGAGCGTCGATCGATACGCTGTGTTTTGATCGTGGGAGGGATAGAATTTGTCTTTTATTTTCAAGGATTTCGTATAAAAAAATATATATATTTAATATTTATAATATGTACAAGGAAAGAGGTTTGTCTGATAATTTAAATGGAAGCTTCCATGTATAGCTTTGTCGTAGTTAGTGGTGAAACGTTGTCGGGGGAGGCGGTAGAGCTAGGGGTGCTGGTGGCGGCGGCGGCGGGCCAAGGGGCAGCAGACTGCTTCCATTACCTGTGGAAAGAAAAGGAAAATTAAAATTTTTTCCCCCTGTTTCTCTCAATTGCGTGATACAGAAATCAGAGGTAGAGGCAGGCAAATTTTATGCTATTAAAAAACTATTAGAAGATTTCACACGTTGAAAAAAGGGGATGCGGCAGTTTTTTTTGTGGTTTTTGTAGGCCTTGGCAACCTCAGTAAATTATTGGAAGAGGTGTCTGAGGCTACCTGTACAATAGACAGGGGGGAGTGGTGGCGGTACCTCAAAAGGCCGCGCCTGTCAAGGGTGGAGAACCTCATCTTTCACACATTACATCCTGTCAAAAAAAGGGCCCCCTTTTTATACCAACACCAAAGAAAACACGCACGCTCATATTCTTTAAATGCTGGGACAACGCGAAAAATCTCCACAATCGGAGCATTTAAATGAGGTAATTTGCAAAGGCGAGGCTTCAGGTATGACTGGCTTTCCGCAACTCGGTTGCCTTCAAATATTTGCGCAATATTCTCGGTCCCTTTTCTTTTTCTTTCAACTTATCAAATGCTTGACTTTAAAAATAAAAAATGGACAATAAAAGCAGTGAGATTGTAAAAAGAAAAAGTTTTTATCACGTTTGCGTACAATAGGTTTTGCTTGTCGAGCGAAAAGACAGAGTCGTGCGAAACAAACGATTAACATGGTTTAGCCCCCCCCCCCCACTGTTCAAAAATATTTCATTCCCTCCTACTAGGTTTTATTCATGTATTGCTAGGCCTGTAAAGCCCAATTAATTTGGAATAAATAATAACAAAGCGCCCACTGGAAGGGAAAGAGCCAAAGGGCGAACAACAGCATTGGAAATCCCTCAATTATCTCAATAGCCCCCAGAAAATGAGAATTTTTGAAAGATTGAATGTTAAGATAGGGAAGATGATGATGACTTCTAATAGATGCAGCAGAAAATACCTGAGTAAATGTTTAATTTGGTATCCAACACCTTTTCTATACTTTAAAGGTGCTAATGTTAATTGCTTTCAACGCACCTGCTTGTATAAGCGGTCTTAACTCATGAGTAACCCACCCCACCCCGCCGCCGCCATCACCCGAGCCTATAATCAATTCAAAATTACTCGCCAAGACTTGTTGGTCCGAACTTTCGCGGCGTGAAAATTCAGCCCAATTCATGTTTAAATTGCTAATTTCATTGCTCTCCTAAGATCCCCCCCCCTTCTTCGCACCGTCATTTCAGCCACAAACGGCGTGTCCTTTTAAAAATAACTCTAGCCGCCTTACAACCCCCACCCCCGTCGCACCACTTAATTTACTTTGAAAAACTTGAGTTGTTTTTTTTTTTCTTCTTTTTTCGTGTCACGCAAGACTCTCTATACTTTTAACGATCACGAATTAGCCGCGGTTAGTTAAATCTCAAAAGTTCCTTCTTGGGCGTTTACAGCTTTGACAATTTTTATGTTGGGCTTTGTGATTTTTATGCTGCTATCGAGTTGGTATTAGTAACCTCACTCATCTTTAAGCGGATGGTGACCTTTTTTTTTTCAATTCGTCGACGACCAGAGCGGCTCAAAATTTCACGAATTTTTTAACGAATTGCGATGTGTTGGCACGTAACACCGCAACGCTTGTAATGAAACTGAGAGAGGGGACGTGTGACGCGACTTTGGTTTCATTGATGAGGCTAGGGACTTTAGGGTTGGTAAATGGAGTCTTTGGAGTCTACGGGGCCTGGTAGTTCATTCGATGGGGTCAACCTCCTTTTCAGGACCCTGAAGAAGGATGAGCATCGATTTTTCACTTACGCAACAACTATGTGTACTGTAAGAAAGAGCCTCGACTTGCGTGGATCTCAATGGCCCATCTCTGGGAGTGGATTTTTACCACCTGAATCCGACTATTCGGCAACTTCTGGAATTTCAACTCTGGAATCAACGACCCATAAAACTACTATAAACACTAAAATTCGATGAAAATTCCAATTTACGCCAACAAAAACCAGGCTGTTTGGCTGTAAAACTGAGCATTAAGCCTTCAAAAACCAATAACACGATAATTTTGAACCATTAACAGACATTTGTTATTTTCTGTTTGAAAGTCCGGAAAAACAGTCGATTGTAACCTTTAAATTGACAATGTCACCACTGAGGTGGAAATTGAGCCCCCAAAACCAAATTCACGGATTTGGCTCATTCAAAAATCAAATTACGTCATTTTGGCTTTTAAAAACCCCCGGTTTCACGAATTTTTCCTCCTCCAAAACCTAATTTTGCGGATTTAACTCCTTTAAAGCCCAATTTCACCGGGGTCCTGCCCCCCCCCCTCCACAAGAAACGCTAAAGCGGTCGTCTGGACGCACCTGTGGTGCATTTAGTGATGGATGTAGTCTACCACTGGTTGAATAATCACCGTATCCTGCATCAATTACCTTTTCTAGATTAATAAGTAGGTTTAGGTTATGACGAAGGGAAGGGGGTGTGAATTTTAGCTACGCCACGGGTGCTCGCTCACCTTGTTACGTTGCTGCAATGGAGCTTTAAATACTGTACGAACCTCCAACCACAGCAAAGCTCCATCAAGGAATGCCCAACCATCAGGAGCGGATACAAGGGATGGGCAATCGGGCTGAGCCCGAAGGGCCGGAGGGCCGATGCCTGTCCTGCCCCCCCCCCACCAACTCTTTGACGGATCCCAGTCCTTCTAAAAAAAAAACTGTTAACTACATATTAATTTTTCTAGGTAATGGTCCTTAAGGTAAGCCAACAGAATCCCACAATTGGTCTCTTATAGCATGGGTACAATGAGACAAATGAGAAAACCTATTAAGTTCTTAAAACCGCGACACCCTTCAACCCATGAGCCTTGTATCTTGAGTCATGGGTTGAAGGGAGTCCCAGTTTTAAGAAAACCTATCAAGTAGGGTTTTCTTAAAACCCTAGGCTGTTTTATAGCGTATAGCTTAGCAGTTGGTTCAAAATTCACTCATTGAGTACACCCAGAATACAATACACGTACTCTAAAGGCCTGCTGCAGCAGTTTATGCCTCAGCCCTCACGCTGCATACGTTTTTCCCCTACTTTGCTGTCTTATATCTGCACCGATACAGATTTTATGGTCTCGTTGCAATCTAGCTTCAGGGAACTGGGCGTTAGGACTTGATCGGAGACTTAGGCATTCTATCTCGTTATATTCAGCTCAGCAAAGCAGATTGTGATCTTTGGGTGTAGTTTTTCTCTTCGACTTGGTTTGAGATCAACCAGTTTCGGCTTTAACGCGGGGGGGGGGCGAGAAGGCACCAGCCCAGGGGCACCGTGTCCTTTGGGTGCGTCTAGCAAAATGAGGAGGGGGAGGAAAGGAGGACGAGAAAAAATTACCCAAGAAACCGAAAACGAAAATTGAAGTTTTTTTTTTTTCATTTTAACCGTGAATTACAGGGCTTTTCCTCTACACTTTGTCCGGAAATAGGTGATTTTCCTCAATTTAAGCTACGAAGTAGCGTTTTTATCCCATGTCAGCGATTGTTCTCAATTTTTGCCATGAATTGAAGTTTTCCTCGATTTTTGCAGCAAATTAGCGATTTTTTACCTTTTCAGCAGTGAATTAGCACTTTGAGCTGCAAGTATAACGTTTTTCGTTAATTTCAGCCACGATAATTAATTAGTGATTTTTCTCAATATTGGCCGCAAATTAGCGGTAAACAAACTATTTTTGCCCCACATTTACATTTTTTTTTTTTTTTTTTTCAACTTTTAGCTATGGACTAGCGCTTTTTTTCAGGTTTAGGCCCGAAGTTGCCTTCAGAAGCAACAGATTATTATCTTCTGTTGAATTACTAAATTTTAGTCGTAAATTGGCGTTTTCTCCAATATAGCCGTGAATTAGCCGATTTTTTTCATTTGAATCCGCGAATAAACGTTTTTTCTGCGAGTTAATCATCTATTCTTTTCAATTAATCCGCGAAATAAGATTGTTCCAAGTTTAGCCGCTAAGTAGCGTTTTTTGACAATTTCATTAGTGATTTAGCTATTTTTCTCAATTTTTGCCGTGGATTAGCGTATGTCCCAATTTTAGCAGCTAATTAGCCATTCTTCTCAATTTCAATCGTGAATTAGCATTTTTCGAAAATTAGCTGTGAATTAGCGTGTTTTTTTTTCTATCGTACAGCCTCAGCGGATTTTCTTGCGTTTTAGCGCTTGCAGAAAAGCAAAAACTGGGCCACGACTCAATTTCACCTACTGCAAATTAGCGTTTTTTCTTCATTTTAGGCATAAAGTGGCATCTATACACCGCGAATCAGCGATTTTTTCTTAATTTCGGTATGGATGTTTCATCGAGATACCGCTAATGAAGGCTTTTGAACAGTTTTGGCCACGAATACTAGTGATTTTTCCCCACTTTTTGGAGAGTTGGTACTTGCCTGCAAGAACAGCATATTAGTACGCCTTCTCATCTTCATCCGCTTACAAAAAAAACTGGGAGCAGCGTATTCTCTCTATTTTAGCCGCGAAGCTACCCCTAGAAGGCCGCGTTATCTCTCATTAGCACCCTACTTTGTAAACTCACGAATATTTAAATAAATGTTGCAATTACTCGGCTATTTGTCCGGGTAGTGGGGGCTGTCTAGCCCAGGGAGGGTTCGCGAGCTTTGAAAAAAATGCCCTGAAACTTGCAATTTCGTGAAAATTGTGCCTGGAAACAGCCAATTTCACCGGTCCTCCTCCAAAATGTTTCAATTTTTTTTGCAACAAAATCGCGTGTGGGCCTCGTCAGCCTATACACGACTCAGTCCATTGTGGCCGCCTGGCCTCGGGTCAGTGCAAACTTCCACGGATGTTTCATGCCGAAACTTGCAATTTTTCTTAAATTAAGAATATAAAAACGCATTTTTCGCGAGAATGAAGACCCGAGACTTGCATTTTTACAGAAATAAGGTCCGAAACTGTCAATTTTATACGTATATTCAGCCAGGAAACTCTTACTTTCACTCAAATTAAGACCCCGGCTTGCAAACTCTATCAATTTCAATTGCAAATAAATTTAAATTCAAAGCTATGGGCGCAGTTGGGACTGGTTTGCCCATGGTTCATGCCCACTTAAAAAAAAAAAAAAGTATTTGAAATTTACAGTTTCACGAATATTCGGTCAGGATAATTCAGAATTCACGGATATTTTCCCACGAAATATGGCAACTTTGTGGCTATTCGTTAGGCTTTGAGCCGTCTGACCCCGAGTTCCGGTCCCACTTTTTTAAAAACAGTCCGGAACTTCTAAAGTACAACTCCCTTCTTTTCTCGGCTGCTTTTTCAATTTGAATAGACAAACTTCTCCTCCTCCTAATGCTGATGAGGGGATCGGTAAATACCGGAAACTTGCATTTTTACAGAAATAAGGTCCGAAACTGTCAATTTTATACGTATATTCAGCCAGGAAACTCTTACTTTCACTCAAATTAAGACCCCGGCTTGCAAACTCTATCAATTTCAATTGCAAATAAATTTAAATTCAAAGCTATGGGCGCAGTTGGGACTGGTTTGCCCATGGTTCATGCCCACTTAAAAAAAAAAAAAGTATTTGAAATTTGCAGTTTCACGAATATTCGGCCAGGATAATTCAGAATTCACGGATATTTTCCCACGAAATATGGCAACTTTATGGTTATTCGTTAGGCTTTGAGCCGTCTGACCCCGAGTTCCGGTCCCACTTTTTTAAAAACAGTCCGGAACTTCTAAAGTACAACTCCCTTCTTTTCTCGGCTGCTTTTTCAATTTGAATAGACAAACTTCTCCTCCTCCTAATGCTGATGCGGGGATCCGGAAAAATGGACCCGAAATGCATTTAATTAAACAAAAAACACTGCGAACTTGCAATTTCGCGAAAATAAAGACTGAAAACTAAGCAATTTCACCGATATTCAGACCCGAACTTGGAATTTGCGAGAGCGCGAATATTCAGCCAGTAGACCTCCAATTTTCCGGTTGTCTTGAAAATATTGCAATTTTGCGGCGATTCGTCAGACTTTGAGAGCTGTTGTGGCTGGGTAGCCCAGGTTCTGGTACCACTATGATAAAAAAAAACTATAAACTTGCTATTTCTTGAAAATAAATACCGGAAACTTAGTAATTTCGTGGATGTACATACCAGAACCGAACAAAAGGACCTGAAATTAGCCAATATATGGAACTTACGATGCATCGCGAATATTCAGCCATAGTAAATTTCCAATTTCGGGGATGTTTGGCTTAAAATGTTAAAATTTGGCCTCTATTCATAAGGCTTTGAGTGCTGTCAGGGGCTGGCTTGCCCGGGATCCAAACTCCTTCAATAAAAAATTGCCAGAAACTATCAGTTTCGCTGAAATCTCGACCTTTTTCGACCTTCGTCAGAAGTGTTCGGGCGCTGTATCGTGGCCGTCTAGCCCGGGAATTCCTTCCGGGGTCACCAAGAAAGATTCTTTATTTCGCAGAAATAAAGAACAGAAACGAGCAATTTCACGATGATAAATATCGGAAACTGGGGAACCCCCCAGATTTTTATCCCTGAATGATGTAATGTTTTAGGTGCTGTCGCAGGCTGGCTGTCCCGAAACTTGTAAGTTCGCGGAGGTTAACACGGAAAATTTGCAATTCACAGGATGTTTAGACCCTGAATTTGAAATTTCGCAGGTATTTAGCACTTCTGTGGCTGTTTCTCTCAATTGTTGTTGATCCTTAACTTTAGCTGTAAATTTTCACAGCGAATCGATGATTTTGTTTACTTCTATAGCGTCGCATTAGCGTTTTTTCTTAATTTTATAGCCACGGACTCGACCCAACAGCTGCACATTAGCGCTTTTCACAATTTCAACCGCCAATTAAGCGATTTTTTCCGCACTTTGAGCCATGAGTTAGCATATTTTTACGGCGTTAGCCCCGATGTTACCTCCAGGAACCGCAAATCTGTGTTTTCTCAATTTTAACGCATGAATTGGCGTTTTTATTTTATTATAGTCATGAAGCGACTTAGCAAAAAATTGCAATATTTTCTGTGGAAAATCGATTTTTCGGGCTAAATTCCTCATTCACCTCATTCAATGAAAAACTGATTGAACGATTGAAGGGTCCGAAGATGGCGTATTGCTGAACGCTGTACTCCGAGCTGAACAGATCCTTTGCGACGGTTGGGCTGGCTATTCTACTTAGAAGCTTATGGAATTAATGATTTATAATGGTTTGAGTCAAGTGAGACGACATTTTGAACAATCTTCCCCAAGTGTAACCTGCTCGGTATGTGTTTTCTTTAAAACTACTTTTAATGTTATTAACATTTAAAAATAACCTTTTTTAAAGGCCAAAGATTGATTTTAGAACATAAATCTTTAACGTTATATGAGAGAGGAACGTCAAGTCCTAAAAATTGGTTTGTTCTGTAAAAAATGGGACAGGTTCACGCCTTCGTAATCACTCGCTGAATAAATTAGAGCAATTTAGGAGTCATCATAACAGACATCACTGAACCTGTCCTGTGTGGGGGGGGGGGTGTAAACGGAGGGGGAGGGCTTCCTTCACGGTGTCGCCTGCGAGAGTTCGGATAGTCCCAGGCTTGTTCAATTAATTTGAGCTGATTTCAACTTGAACGAGAGAGAGAGAGAGAGAGAGAGAGAGAGAGAGAGAGAGAGAAGAGAGCCCTTTAATTGGTGGAGGTCGAGGGAACGAGAAAAAAGTGGACATCTTTTGAGAGAACCGGCCACCAGTCGGTACAGCCGTAAATTATTCAATTGATGCCGTGGTTGAGTTGAGTGTGGGGTTTCTTCGACATAAGGCAAAACAAAAAAAAAAGTTGAAGGTGAAGAAGAAGAAGAAGATCGGAGCGGTTAGGAAATTACAGGCTAGACGGGCAAGACTCTCATGATCCCAGGAGTTGATGTTAGTGAAGAGGCTAGTAGAGAAGATTTTTCTCTAAGAAATCCTCTCCCAGACTGCTTGGCGCTCGAGCTTTGAGTCTTGTTGTTAACACTGAAGAAAACGATGACTCGCTTCGTGACTCCTCTCAGGAGCAATGTGCCTTCATCGGGGAGTTTGGGAGATGGATATGCCGAGGTGTATTATTTAGCGTTTAATAGGATCCCCCCTCCACCACCTGATCCACCCAAATACTTCCTCTTCTCCGTAACTTTTAATGGAGCGAGTCGCGAATGCAGCGGATCCTCGAATCTTTTTGATTTTTTTTTAGAAAAAAACAGGTACGCTAAGGTCGAATTAGCACCCTTCTCCACCCACACCTTTTTTTTCATTTCAAAGCCTTGAGTTTTCCATCCGTTTCTTTCGTGTGGCAAAGTTGCTGAGATCTCATTATTTCCGTAATAAATGAGTAACAAGAAAGGAGAATGTGTTCTAATGTAAGTGGGGAGTCAAGTCAGGTGTAGGACTGTTAATCATCTTTTATCTCGCTTGGCACCTCAGGAAATGAACACCCTTTAAGCCTAACTTTTACCAGCCAAATAACCTAATTAAAAATGTGCATAAATTACTTATCCGTCTAATAGCTTTTGCTTTTGAAATCATAATAAATGCAAAGTTTATTTTCTCGCGTTTACATCTATCTATTATTTAGGCAAACTTAATAGCTCCACACTCGCTGACCAAACGAATTATACAGTAAGTAATTTAAGCTTAGAGTACTACCTTAGGAATATTATATGCAAATTTAATGTGTAACTTTGATTTACATGAATACATGAAGGCGGTGTTATTTTCTCTCTTGTTTTTTTTAAATTTCTTTTTTATGGTCGACCGCTATTTGTTATCTTCTGTCAACTTAATCTTTTACAGGAGAAAAATATCGTCTTCTCAGTATTGTTACTATTATATTCATTTGTTTTAAAACTAAAATGGAGCATGCGTATTTAAATTTAATCACCTGTTTGTTTATATTTACTCGTCATTCTTCATTTTCATATAAATGTTCAACATTGTGTGTTGATGTTATCTTCGGAGTAATTATGATAATTTTTGCTGCGTGAGCGCGTTATTTTTTTTTTTTTTTTTTTTTTTCTTTATGAAAATAACGTACTGTGGCAGTCATTTTGGTTCAGTATATCGTGCGAACAATTTAAGCACATTACGTGATCGCCACCCTTTCATTGTTTACTGAGTCTTGATTGATGCCTCCAGATAAAAAAAAAATGGTATGAAGGAATAAAAATGAATAGAGGAGGTGGGCAATTGTTTTTATTCAACCCCCCCCCTCCTCCAGCCCCAGTTTTCCTTCGAGTAAACCCCCGTATTTTGTTTGTTTGTAAAGAATTAAATGCATTTTTTCTTCTATTAATTAGAATTGCAGATTTTTTCTCACTCGAGAGGAAAATGTAATTTTTTATCGCTTATAGCATGCTAATTAAATACTGGTAAACATATTATTACACGCTGCTAGCGAATCAATTTAAATTTTAAAGACGATTTGCGTGTCTGTACAACACCGAACAATTGCCTGCCTTGGCCCGGACTTCACATCTGTTCGCCTGGGTCTGGGTCTTCCAGTGTCATTGTCGCGTTCAACTTTATTCTATTAATTGATATATTTATTGATCTGGAAGTCCCCAAGTCGTTACACCATTTTTCGCCCGATAAAATATGGAAGTCCTCCTCCCCTTTTTTACAAACCCGTTAAAAAAACACACGGCCATCACGCACTCACTGGTAATTTTCAGGCTAAAACCCACCTGCTTATAATAATTATTTATTTATTTATTCAAAATATAGTCGGGTAAAAAAAAAGGGGGGGAAACATAACAGAAGACTCTCATCAGCTGACACATATTTGCCCCTTTCGTACACCCGCAAACATTCAGACATATGCCGTCAACGCCACGAACAGCAGTTGAAAAGGTATAACCCCCCCCCCCACAACCCACCCCACCTAGACACAATTCCCAACTCATTCGAAAGCAATTCTTGGGCATTCATAATTGATTCAACATCACCCATTTAACATGCCCGACTTCCCCTTCCCTTTTATATTAAACATCCGGCGTTTTCCATGCCCACCAATGGCGGTTCCTGGGAGATATACATATATATAAATAAAAGAAAGTGAAACTTGTTTGGGAGCGGAGAAATTTAACAAATAATAAAGATTTCAATCGCGGTCTAATCAATCATCGCATACCTACAACTGTCACCTCTCTCCGTGTGTGTCATTGTCTGTGAGTTGAGTTTGTTGAAAATGCGTGGAAGGTCACCCCGCATCAGTCTCGCACAATTCAAATGTGCACGGGTCCAGAGTCAAAATAGTCAATTTCTGGGCTCAAAATGACAAGTCTAGAGCCTTTGAAATCGGTCCGAAAACAATTGCAACGTCAAGCGTCCATTTTTTGGTCAGTTTATAAGGGTGCCCTTCATCACGCGTGGGCTGGCTGCATTTGTTGAGCATTGTCCAAAAAGGGACACAAAAACCGGGTCCCACTCAAATCGAAGCACTTTGAGAAAAAAAAAAAAATGGCACTAAAAATCGTCAACTATGACCTTTTACGACGCAGGGAATCCAAAACCCGAAACAGATTTTTGCTTTATAGGTGACCCGGGGAAGAGGCTCACTTCGTGATTTCAGCGTTTGTGGCCATTTGACCCGTTTTCAGGTGCCCGCATGTACGTATTTTACAGCGGAATCGACAGCCTTGAAATTTAAGGAAGGAGCCTCGACGCACGCAGACCTCGTTTGTGTTTCTCTGTGGGGGGGGGGGGGCTAAATAGTCATTTTTTTGTCACATTTGAGAAAGGTGCCGCTGACTGCCGCCTTGGGGACGTCCCGACAGGGGGCCGGCTGGCATCATTCCGCAATTGAATATTTGTCCGAGGGACTCATCATAAACCGCGTTCGGCTCAAATCTGAAAACTTCGACAAAATAACTCCGAAAATTCTTTCTTTTTTTTTTTTTTTTAAATCACCCACAAAATTCCACCAACAACCGCAAAAACGAGACAGGCCCTGGAAGTCGAAAAGAAGATCCTCGACACAGGACCCACGCCGACGTCACTGTTTCGTTCGACAAAATCGTCCCTATTCCAATGACACAAGGCAAAACGATCGTTTTCGGCCAGATCGAGCGACGCTGACGGCCCATTGAGGGCTTTTTGACCGCTACAGACTGCATTTTGCACGTTGCTCAAGGGGCTCATAAACCGCGCCAGGCTAGAATCTAAATACTTAGGGGGAAAATTACTCCAAAAAAAGCGCCCACTTAATCCCTGGGCCCAACTACACAACCTCCTTTACTGTGGTTGGAGCCTTGTTGAGGTTGGGCCTTTGCTGTGGTTGAACCATTTTTGTGGTTGGACTTTTGCTATGGTTGGACCTTGCTGTGGTTGAACCTTTGCTGTGATTGTAAATTCTGGTTGACTTTGGCTGGTTGAACCTTTTTCTGTGGTTGGACCATCTTCGTGGTTGGATTTGCCGAATTGAGGCTTTCTTCGTTGTTCCGGAGTTTACCGGCCTAGGCCTTCTCTTGGGTGGCCGCGATTTCGGAAATTCCGGAAAAAAAGATGAATGGAGGAAAATAAACCAGAGGAAAAGTACAATGGGCTCAGAGTTCCGGATAAAAATAAAATAAGAGATTTTCTCAAACGGCCTTGAAAATATTTGACACTATAGCAAGATACTAAAACGGTGTTTTAGTCCGTTAAATGGCCGCATTGAGTTCCGTCTCCAGGGCCCAATATTCTCTCTACGGCCCTCCACCGCGGAAAATCAATTAATAGATTACGAAATTTAGAGCTAAATGCATGAAATTGTTTGTTTTGTTGTTGTTTTTTTTCCCCCAATGAATTAACCCAGCGAAATTGGATATTTCATTGAGGTATGGCCAATAAAGTGGTTTTTGAACTAATTAAGAGCGCAAAATTGTGTTTTCTATTAAGCTGAAACTGCGAATTTTTCCATTTTTTAGTGAGCCAGCCCCACGAAATTTATTTTTAATTAACCAAGTCCACGAAATTCTCCTTTAAATGAGGGTTGTAGCGCTGGTTTTCAATGAAACAACCCCGCGAAATTGAGTTTCAACGATAGCCAACTCCATTTTTGAAGGAGTCGAACGCATCAAATTCGTTTTTCGAGAGACTCAAACCCGCGATTCAATTTTTTTTTTTTTTTGTGAGAACCAATCCCGCTAAAGTGGTGTTGAATGAACCAACCTCCGCGAAATTTTATTTGTGGAAAAGAGCCAGCCCAGCGAAGTTGATTTTGAGTGATTTGACTCCACAAACACACGCTTTTTTTGAATGGGTCTGCACTCTTCAACGCGAAATTTGGTTTTTGAGGCAAGCGAAACCCGCAAATCCCCGTCTAGCGAAACTGCAGTTTTTAATGAGACTCGCTGAAAATATGAAGAATCAGACTATCTGGGATCCTACCGAGGGCATCGGTGTGCACTTCTAGTGCTTTTGGCGATGAAGCTAGTCAGCCACTGGTCCAATAATTAATAGTGTTACATTATGTCGTGCATTTGCTTAGTTAAATAGCTGAATTTTTATCATTCTAAACCTCCGACGGCGACCTTGTAAAGAATTCAAGTGTCACTTTCACAACATATCAAAGTTGAATGTGAACTTCAAAAACATTCTGTAGGAGGCACACCGAAAAAAACACGTTATTAGAAGTAGTCTAAAGCGTCTAATGTGTGTAGTACGTTTCCCAGGGCATTGTTTTGTCGGTTTCTTCAATCGGGGGCCCCTATAAGGTTCGAAATCGTCGCGTCGACCTTAAAAACGGCACTGCTCATAATAAGTTTCACTTCCAATCATTCCAAGACTTCCAAGCGATCATTTTCTTCTTCTTCTTTTTTTTTTCTCCTCAAAAAACGTTTTACGCATGCTTTGTCCCTCTCCATACGGGCCCAGTCATCAAGTACAGGTATGCATCTGAGCCTCTCTCATCCTGAATCATCAATTTCTCGTAACGCTCAAAAGTAGATGCTTCATTATCATCAATCTGATTTATCCGAACGTCATTCCACATTTAATTTCTCACCTTTTTTTTCTCTCTCTCTCTCTTTATATATATATTTTTAAACCAACTCTTCTTATGCATGCGTTTCACAATTGGAACGCGCCTCTTTTGATGAAACACCGCACGTCCAAAGTCGGTGGGCACAAAAGCAATCACCATTGTGACCTTACCGCAAACATATAATTAACTTAAACGCACGCAGTGCACTCCATTATATTGCGGTCCGTCTCACTTCTTGAAAGACAAAAAAAAAAGGGAGGGGTTATAAGGGGGGGGGGGAGTCTGAATAGTTCATAATTGGGAAAAACGTTGCCAGATGAAACAAACATATTAAAAACATAAGAGCTTATACATAAAATAAATAAATGAAAGCGGATAAACGAACCTCTTTCAACGATTTCTAGACGTTTACTTTACATCAATCTTATGATTAGATTTTTTTTTTTTGCTGCGGCGGACTGTGGGTGTGACAGAGGGGCAGGGAGGAAAAAAATTTCTATTAGTATAAGACCGTGGATCGCTGGTGGTATCCCGAAATCTCCTTTGAACAAAGCCGAATAAAAACACCCATAAGGGAGCCCCTACTAGCAGTCCTACTTGATATGACGCCTCATCATCTCGCAGCCAATCTCACTCGCTTTCGATCACTCTCTCTCATTCTCTCTCTCTCTCTCTCGAAGGTGATACAAAACCACTTTCAAAGACTCATTTGTCAGTTGTTTGATCGAAAAAAAAGGGGGGGGGGGATGAGAGGGTGCAAGAGAGATATAAAACCGCAATATCAGTGGCGTGAGAAACGACATTTGTGAATTGTCAGGTTTTCAAATCTCGTTATCCACTAATTAATTTTCTTTCGTCGTGCAAAACTAGTCCCCTTCTCGAAAAACATTTTTCGTTACGCTGTCATTATTTTAATATTCCCCCCCCCCCAAATCATGGAAATCTCTGCGGAAGTGTAATTTATAAAGCTAAACATTTACTACATTTGCTGTGTGCTTTCTTAGGAGACGTGGGGGGGGGGGCATGAGATAGCCGAAGTTAATGAGCAGGTTTCGTGTAATTTATTTCACCCATTAAAAAACCTTTTCTTCAATTATAATCCTTCAACAATGACGGCCTTTGGAGTGTATTCACGGTTTTCATTGCCTAATTTGCAAAACATAGAATCAAACCAGTTGGTATACGATTTGATTATTTTAAGCTTTTTTTTTTAGCCAGCTCACGCGATTTTGAAACTAACTAAATTCCGCTCTCGATACTTACCCACAGGGGGGGGGGGGGGTAAACAACTTTAAATGAGCCTCGATGTGGATTACTGCCTTCAGGCTCAATTATTCGGGGTTTTGGATGCTTTTAACTCTTAAATAGCGGGTGGGTCAGTCAATTTATTCGCATTAGTTCAAGGATTTTTTCTCTCTTAAATTGTCCTTATCTCCGTGGATACAAGAGACGATTGTTTAGTTGAAATTCAGTAGAAAGTTTGAAGGACTTATTGCGCCCTTCCCATGCACCAACATAAATGAGGAGCCATCATACATGGAATCTCCTCTTTAGCCATTGAAAATTTGTAAGTGCTGCTTCATTTAGCCCAAGCAATATGGGCTAAATTGTCTTTATAAAACCGGAATCGTCCCGGCTAAATTCATGTAAGCTTATGAAAATTGAGAACAAACATGTATAAAAGCATTTTATAGGAGGGCTTTTGTCAGTATTTTTCTCTCGCTCACACGCTTCCACACTTCCACTGAAGCACCGTTTGAATGTAGCACCTTGATATATCTTAAAACTCTATATAAATAAAAGTGTAACGACAGGGTGTTGCAGAGTAAGCAATCAGAATATTTAAAGACGATAAAACCATTCTCTGGAACAGCCACTACAGGGCGTAAATAAATAGAAAAAAGGAAGGGGAAAAGCGAAAGGACAAAAAAAAAATCCTACCGAATGGGTTTGATCCACTTTTTTTTTTTTGTCACCTTCCACACTGCGATAATGGCGGCTTCGGGAATGGCTTTAAAGCGGTCTTACTGGTTTTAAACAAAAGAGAACAGAGCTTCTGCGTTTCGAAATACAGAAGAGCCCCCCCAACTGGATTCAATCTTCTTCGATTCCATTGTTCACTCCCCCACCCGTTTTTATTATGCTTTCTATTTTTTTTTTTTTTTTTTTTTATTCAATTCGTTACGTAAAATGTCTCTTCTGTAAGGCGTTTTTGTCGATGCGTAGGTTCTGAACTATGGGAAATTGAATTAAATGCAAATCTTGCCCCCCTCCCCCTCCCCACCTTTGGAGACAGCGTTGCTCCGATCTGAAAACTTACATCGCTGTGTACAAAACCAGGAATTGTAGCACTCAAGAGCGCAACGATCCTTTCAGTTTAGTTCCAGGTAATTAGCGAGGTGCTGGCGTAAAAAAACGGCAAAGTTGCAGCCACTGACTGGCAATAATCAATAAACCACAGAATCTCCTACATTCACCTGTGAAAATCATACATTTTTTTACTTTCAACCCCACAAATTGATTCTTTGGTTCCCCCAAGCCACTGTGGAGCTCGAATTTGTAGCCAGGGCCTACACTCTACCATCACAACAATGTTTTAGTATTTTGCCATAGTACCAAATACTTTCAAGACCGTTAAGAGCAGTTGATTTTCCAATTTTCTTCTGTTTTCCCAGATTTTATTTTTAATCCTGAAATCCGGGCCCCAAGCTTTTCCTCTTTTAATTTTCGTATCATCCTCTTCTTGATTTTCTACGTTCTGACCCCCAACGAAGTCCATGTCAGTGAGCAACTGACTGAGTTCCCAACTCGCTCTTTTTCGAAAGGCCTGGATCCAACCCCACTAAAGCTCCAACGACAGTCAAGATCCTACCGCAAAGAGGGTCCAATAAGACCCAACCACAGCAAGGTACAACACAAGCTTCAACTACAAAAAGCCCAAACCACAGTATCCAACCGCAGCCGAGGTCCAACCTCAGACAAGCTCCAAACCACAGTAACGCTCAAAACCCCAGCAATCATCCAACCACGGCCATTGTCTGACCACAGAACCTCCAACCACAGCAAAGCCCCAACCGCAGCCAAGGTCTAACCACAGCAAATGTTCAACCACATTAGCCAAGGTTCAATTACAGCAAGCGTCCGACCACACACAAGATCCGACCACAGCAAAGGTCCAACCCCAGCAAAGCTCCAACTACAAAAAGACCTAACCACAGTTAGAACCTCCAACCACAGTTTAGGCCCAACCAGCAACCACAGCCAAGGTCAAACCACAAAAAAGGCCCAACCACAGCAAACCTCCAAACCACAGTAAAGCTCCAACCACGGCCAATGTTCAAACTCAGCCAAGTACAATTACAGCAAAGCAGAGGTCATAGAAGACGGCAAGGCTCCAACCACAGCAAAGGTCCAACCCTAAGCACGAAAACAAAATCGGTTTCCAATGACTAAACAAAGAGGAATTAATTTTTGAGTGACTGAATTCCACGAATTAAACGCGGTCACATGACCGAAAGCACGCGCGCGTGCATAACCATTATTCTTGCGATAAATTAAGCACTTTTCCTGAGTGGGTTTTCCTGAGCTTTTTTCTGAGCGTGGAATTGACAGTTTTCGACCGGGTGTCCAGCTGAAGTAGAGGACCATACGATCTCACTATGCGAGCATTAACGGAAATTATGCTGAAGCGTCCGAGAGTAAGAACGAATTAATTTTAAATTCCCTTTTTCTGGACCTTAATACCCCCACCACCCACCACAAAACCACCTTGTCTGTTCCAATAACTCTGGTTTTGACCAGCCCTCATATTTTTAACCCAAAATGTAAGTTAAAAAATTGATTAGATTTATATAAGGCTGGAACAGAAACAGTGAAGAACTTTATTGAAGAGGATTACGGACCTATGAGTCGGTTTAAGTGGCACTAAGCGTTTTGTATTATATACGCCTCACATTTTATACCTGACCTATTTAGACCTGAACTGTTTTTTTTTTTTGTGCTCGTATAAAACTCCTTCCCAAGATCTTCCACTCTTCTTATTATTTACACATAAATGAATTCATGTACTTGGTACGGGAGGAAGAGCATTATTGTAGACTATTTCATTTATTTATAAAAATAAATGATTTATTCATACGGTTTCTACATACAAACGGACCCCCTACCCCTCACCGCTCACTCCAAGGTGGTCGATTTAATAACTGATTTCCACCAAAAAAAAATATGAATTTTTACTTCGCTAACGCTCTTGAATGAGAAATTTGAACAATATAGGATGCCCCACAATAATTAGAACGTCCGGGAACCGTTTCCGCGACGGCGGTGAGATTTTTTTTTTCTCTCTTTAATTATCGTTAACATTATTATTATGACGAAGTGTCAAAGATGCAAAGGGTCGAATTGTACATTGAATGGCCGATTTATAGGCCAAAAATGGACTTGTTTTGACATAGGAGGAAGGTCAAATTGGATTGTTTGCCGGCTTTCTCCATCAGGGCCATCGCAAGCAGTGTTTATAAGCCTATATAAAAGCGAAAAGCCTATAAGCTTCCCTTTTTTGGAAAAGGGAAGGTAATTTAAATTATCACGGACACATCCTCTGATGCTCTATCTCACTCCAACCAGCCCACCGTTACACTGCACGCGAAATCAGGGAAAACAGCCACAGAATCCACAGAAATGTTGGATGACAATCGGATTCAAAACCAATTTCCACTTTGGCTCTTTCGCAGATTTTTGCTACTAAAGCCCTCCCCCCCCCCCCCCGTGGTTTTGGAGCCTTAAAGGACAAGTTTTTCTTTCTGAACTCTAATGTCACGGGTTTGGCACAAATTTCGCGAATTTGGCACATTTCACGACTCAAAATTTCTATACTTGGGGAATGGCTGACAATCTGATTTAAAACCCGTTTCGTGGGTGATTTTCGCTCTTTCTCAACCCAATTTCGCGGAGCTTTACTCTTTGAAGGAATTCGAATCTTTTATAAACAAAATGTCGCTGTTTTGGCTCTTTCGAACCCACAATTTCATGGATTTGCGCCTTTTATAAACCGAATTTCACCATGTTTACTCTTGCGAAACCTTGGGGTTAGTAGATTAATAAAATCATATACTTGAATGGAGGTGGAAATACTATGGAGAAGCCCACGAGGATTTTGAAGCGAGGCGAAATTGTCTCCTATAGTCGGGTCGGGCCTATAGTACTTATACCCTAAAATGGCGATGCGTTCACCTGCTTTGCCGGAATCTTTAAGTAATTCTGGCGGGAAACTAGTAAATTTTGCTACTTACATAGCCAATTTCACAGAATTGACTCCAAGAAAAGCACGTGGGGTTGACCCATTCAAAAATCCAATTCAACGGGGTGGACTCATTCAAACCCAAATTTGCTTGTTAGGCACCTTTCGAAGTCCAATAATTTCACAGCTTTGACACTCACAGAACCCGATTTCACGGTTTTGGTTATTTCAATAACCAAATTCACTGGGTTGACTCTTTTTAAACACGAAATGTTGCGAATCCGACGCGTCAGAAACCAATTTATAGCTTGGGTTCGCTTGGGATTTCACTCCCTCCCTGTCCATACCACCAATTGAAATTTCCAGCTTGTTGGTTCAGTTTAAAGAAGAATTTCGCGGGTCTGGTTCTTAACAATGTTTTATTCAGGGTTGGAACGTACAAAGAGCAACTTTAGCAACAAAAGTTCACGATTCTGTCTCCCTAAAAAACAAAATTCGAGAGATTGGCTCATTAAAAACTAATTTCGCTGGGCTATGGCCCTCGGTGGTGGACCTACACCTATATCGCCCTAATATGACTTCCCTCCCCCCACCAGGGCCCTCTGGACGGAAATCTCTATGATGGTATATAATTTTTATGAAGCGTTAAAATAATGACCTTTTCTCAATTTAAGCCACGAATTAGCAGTTTTTTTTTCTCACTTTTATCCATGAATTAGCGCTTCTACACGATTTTAGCCGAATAGGCCTCCAGTGGAACCACGGAATGGCGCTTTTTCTCACTTTTACCAGCCAAAACCCAGCATTGAATTTGCAATTTTTTCTCAGTTTTAGACGCAAATTAGCACATTTTCTTAATTTTTATCTCCAAAATAAAGCTTTTTCTTTATTTTAGCCGCGCATTGGCTGTTTTTTGTTTCAACTATTAGCCATAAACTAGCGCCTTTTTACAATTTGAGCCACCAATGAACATTTTTCTCATTTTTAGCAGCGAATTGGCATTTTTTTCACTTGTAGTCGCGAATTAGCATTTTTTCTCAATTTTACCCGTGAAATAGAGCATGTCCTCCATTATTGCCTTGAATTTACTTTTCAATACAGTCGCGAATTAGCGAGCTTTCTCAATTTCAGCCGCGAATTGGCAATGTTTCTCCATTTTAGCTGCGAATTACTGTTATTTAAATTTTTCGCAGCTTTGCTGCTGGTTTTTTTTTCTCTCTCTCTCTCTCTCTTTTGGCCATGAATTAGCATTTTTCACCATTTTAATCGCGAATCAGCGCGTTAGTCGCGGATTAGCATTTTTTTCATTTTTAGCAATGAATGACCGTTTTTTCTCAATTTCATTAGAAAATTAAGATATTTTTCTCCATTGTAGGTACGAATTTACGTTTTATATTTTGGCCGCCCATTAGCAGTTGTTTTCACTTTTTGCCATGAAATAGCAAATTTTCTCATTTTCAGCCACGAATTTGCTATTTCTCCAAGTTTTGGCAGCGAGTGCATTACCGTTATTTCAATTTTTAGAAGCGAATTCGCATTTTTTCTCTCTCTCCCCATTTTAGCCGCGAAGAAGCATTTTTTCTCAATTTTATTCGCGAAGTATATTCTTCTCTATATTTCAGCCACGAATTTACGTTTCACTCTTTTTTAGCCGCGTGCACTTTTAGCAATTGGAGCTTTTTCTCCATTCCCCACGAATTTACGTTTCAAGTTTTGGCCGCGCAATAGCAGTTTTTTTCACTTTTAGTCACGAATTGGCGATTTTTCTCAATTTCAGCCACGAATTTACTATTTTTCTCAATTTTATAGCAGGGAGCATTTTTTCTCAATTTTATTCGCGAATTAGAGATTTGTCTTTATTTTAGCCACGAGTTTACCATCATTTTCAATTCTAGCCGCGAATTAGCGCATTTCTGATTCTTAGCCGCGAATTGGCTTTTTTACACATTTAGCAATGAATTATCGTTTTCTAAATTTATCGATAATTAGAGCTTTTCCTCCATTGTAGCCACGAATTTGCATTTTGAATTTTAGCGGTGAGTTAGTTGTTATGTCTTCAAGTTTAAACATGAATTAGCGAGTTTAATCAATTTCAACCGCTAATTTGCTATTTTCCTCCATTTTAGCAGCGAATTATTTCAATTTAAAGCTGCGAGTTATTTCATTCCCCCTCCCTTTTTTTTTTTTTTTTGAGGGTGCGGACTCGGATCTACCGAGCCCGCGGCGCCTAAGCTCTTGTGGCCCTTACGCCATGCCCTGTGACTCCATCAGCTGTGCACTTCACACCCGTACTACGCGGGCGTTTCGGTCGATGCGCGGTTTGTCATACGCACACTCTGAAGCCCCCCCCCCTTCACCACCACCACTACACTACACCACTTCGGTACCTACGCTACTGCCACTGGTTATGGCTCGCGCTTAAAAGCCATTTTACCGCAATATGGCTCGCGCTTAAAATAAATTTCGCTGGTTTCACTGCCTCAAACGCCAAGCGCTATTGACTTATTGAAGAAGCGATTTCGCGGGGTCGTATTATTTTAAAGAGCGATTTGGGATTTGGATTTCTGGGTTCTGGGCTATTTTCTACCGGTAGGACTGAATTTTCACTGCATTATCTAAAAAAAAAAACAGTTTCACGGTTCGCCCCCTCCCCTCACCAAAAGCAGTATCGTATCTTTCGGTGCTACACCCCCCTCCCTTCGCACCATGTTGCTGACTACAATAAAGCAATTTTACGGGTCTGACTTTTTTCAAAAACAGAATGTCGACGGGTGGGCTCATTCAAAACCTATTTAGCAGGATTTGATCTCCAAAAGCAGAAAACAATTAATTGTGGGTATGAGCCTGTCGAAAAACTAATAATTTGACCCAATCGACACTTTCGCAGAAGTAAACCAAATTTCCAGGTTTTGGCTCACAAATGAACAAATTTCGTCCTGACGTATTCAGAAGACAATTTCGTAGAGTTGGCTAATTTAAAACTGATGTGGGGGCTGGCTCTCCCTTAATTGCGTATTAACTTGAATATTTGCATGAAAAACTACATTTCGCGTTTTTGACCCATTCAAAAAGCGATTTTGTGGGGCATAGCTCATTCAAATATCCAATTTTTTTTGGGTTGACTCTCGAATTTAGCTCTTTCAAACCCCTCAATTTTTGTTTCAGTTCAATTGGGAGGGGGGAGGGCTTCAGCTCTGGTGAGATGGGGATGGGCAGCCCCGTATAGTTTTGTTCATAAAATCTCAGTGTCTGGCCATTGGTATTTTGGCGTTGGAATCCCATCCATTATTTTACGATACACGGGAAAATTGTATTGTTTCGTCCAGGAACTTTTCTTTGCAGCCTTCACGAAAGGAGCTTGGAAACCTTTCAATTTCATGAAAAGCCTGCCAATTTTTTAGTGGAATCAGAATTTTTTTACTAGAAATTCTGTCCTAGAAACGGAATTTTGGTCTGTGGGACAATAATTTTAGAGCGACCCTCCCTCCTTTCCATCACAAACCACAAGGTCACCACCCTAAAGGTTGAGGACCTCTGTCCTAGTTCCTATGTTTTATGTGGTATGTGTTGTGTGTAAATAGATGCGTAAAACAAAAATACGGTGTGCGTGTCAGTATTGTACACAGAGCTAAATAAAAGAGGAGCCGTTTTTGTCACTAACGAAAGACAGTCAACAGTCAGAGGCTCAGAGCCGTTCCCTCAACTAAAAATTCGCACCCCTCTCTTCGCTTCCACCTCTCAGCACCACGAAAACCTCGAACCCTTACCGTGCCCAATTGATTTGAAATAATGAATTCCTATTCAACGTACGAATTGTTCCTAAACAAAACGGTATCATCCTTTTCCTAAACTCCCAATGACCTTGCTATTTTTCGCGTTCCCTTCGACACAACCCACTACTCCTTTCACTCGGGCCCACAATTATCAGTCTAATTGTTGTTTGGAAACCGTAGAGAGAGAAAAAAATCGAAATGATTCACCGCTCATCGGGGCGCTGGGAAGGGCGGTGATGGTGGAGGGGGACAAAAGAGAGTCGCACAAAAGAAATTTAACGTGGTAGTCTTTAATAAAGCTTAGATTATTTTGATATGAATGAGAGTACAAATAAGCCTCGGCTCGACATCAAAAGTTACATTGTTATTGGGGGGGAACAATGGTAAAATAAACCAACTTTAAGCCACTAATACCGCGAACCCGTTTGTCGGCATTATTCTTTGGGAATGAGACATTGTTTTTACTCCCTCTCTATACCTCTCTTCTTTAGGATGATTTTGATTATGTCTGACACTATTCCCTTTTAACTCACGTGTTTTTTTTTATGTGGTGTTTATACTTTGTATTAAAAAGTTATTCCTCTTGAAGTCATAGTCACTCTTATGAGTGATGTACCGGTGACTTTTACGCTCTCGCCATTTAAAAAGGACTTGGTGCGATGGTTGCGGGCTTGAAGGAAGGAACATTTGAAAATGGCAATTTGTTTGTTCTTGCCAGTACTAACAATAAGCAACTTTTTGCTTCGTCTTAACGTCTTCAAAAGAATGACACATGGGGGAAAAGAGACGGGTGAAATGTAGTATTAGTGGGCTATTAACCACAGTTGGAAGCTGCTTGGCTACCCCATCTAGAACTTTTATTCTCCTCTTAACACGTTTCTTACAATAAAAAAAAAAAAAACTCTTTATCTACAAGCCGCGCCTTGACATATATATACACGCATATATACACGAAGTCTTCGCTTGACGTCTCCTATTAAAATCTCTTTTAATGTCCCTGGTGGCCTACCCGCGCCATAAAAAAAAAGTTGTCTCTGGTTTTGAAGACAATTTTCTAAGACGGTCGATATTCCTGTCATTTTATAGAATGTAAAATGTAAATTCGTGTTTGTTCGGTTAAATTGGCCAATAATAAACAGGTTATAACAATGTAAAAATACAATGCGGATTACTTTAGTTGTGGTACATTCGCGGACGGGCGGCTCGGTGGCCCGTGGGGTGTTGAAGGTTTTTAAGTATTTATTATTGAAATAAAGGAAAGTCACCTGGGATGACCCCTTGTGATTAGAACGGCTAGAATTGTTATAACTGACCGGTTTTTTGACCCATGCCTTTAGGAAAAAATGAGAAGTTGAGGCACATTTTAAGGAGCTGTTAAATATTAACTGAAAGGCGGAATATTAAAGAGGAAATTAAATGGATACGTGGAAAGTTAAGCTATTAAAATAAAAAAAACATACTAGAAATAAAAAAAAAAGGCTTAGGCGAGGCGAAACGGAGAGGGTAAGGAGGTGTGATTGAAGGCACCGAAGAGATAGGGGCGAGCCTGTTTTGATTTCTATCAGAGTGCCCCGCCTACCCAAGGCAGCCGACAAAAGGAAAGACTGAGCACCGCAAATGTGTTTGAGTTACCCATAATTACAGGGTAGGGGCAAAACAAGGAACGTTTACTCTGGCATCCCTCTACTATCCTTGTTGAAAACATTTTACGGCGGTAAACGTGTGAAGCTGTGTCCACCTTTCTCGCACCTCGCCCTACCCAGTAAGATTGCCAATAACTGAGCGGCTATACTTTTTTCATCTCTGTCCTGAGACAGAATGAGCCAGGGGTGCAGGGTAAAGAAAAAAAGATGAACATGACGAAGAAGAGGGGGGAGGGTCGAAGAAGAAGAAGAAAAAGAAGAACGCCTTTTTTACACTTCTTAGTATACTACTCAAACTCAACAGCCCTCCTTGAAAACACTCATTCTCATTTTCTATTGCATGGCTTTGTTTTTCAGAAAATAATGCACATGACCACGAAGCGATTTCAGTGAAATTCATCAAATTTACTCCCCCATATCATGAATTTGAAACAAAAGAACTCGCAAAAACAATTATCTGAGTTATCTTGAGTGGCTTAGCTTGCGTAAAGTTGTAAAGAATCATCCGGGGTACAGCGGATTGACGGATATGGTGGCTCATCCCTCTCGCTAGCGGGAAAATGTATCAATTAAGTCAAATTTATAATTTTTTGTTTTTAAACACTTGTTTCACAGTCCCAAAACCACCCATTTCATTAAACACGGCTACAATTGCTGAGAAAGGCGTGAGAACAGGATTTCGGACTTGACTCCCACCTCTAAATAAAATTACGCCTGCTGTGATTATAAATTAAAAATTATAGACGTGAGGGGCAACACTAGTGATTAGAACTGTAAAATGGAGCTTACGTAGCGCAAAAATAAGGCACACGAGCCGAGTGTCAATTTTGATTTGCGACGAGCCCTCAACAGTTTTAGGTTTCTAAAAAACCATTGGAACTCGGAAATTGTCTGTTTCGCGGGCGATGAAAACTTCACAATTTTTAAAATTCTAAGGCCCGGAAAAACCGGAAAAACATTGATTCAAGTCCTGCACAATATTTCCTTTCACGACAACGATTTTGGTGGGGGGTGGCAATCAAAAAGTGATAAAATGTTAAATATCCGTTGCCCTACACGTGATGGTGAGTCCCCGAAAACGTATCCATGGCTTCCAGTCCCCGTAAAATCACTGCACCGGTAATGTCAAATCCCTCAAAAATTGGAATTTTGGATCGTCATTTCGGGAAGGGAAAGAATCCAAAATCTAAAATGCTTGAAGTCAACAAAATAAAATAAAAAATGCGCTAACCTGTCAAGGTGTTTCCAGTAGCGCGGGGTGGCTGAAAATTCAACGTTTGTGATATAGCGTAACTAAATTTTTGACTTCAGCTCGTTGAAAATTATCACTAACGGTTGAAACTCAGCTCAATTAATTTAAGGAGTAACGTCAAGCACAAGGAAGCTGCTGAAGACGCTCACTGTTTCTCAACCGTGAAAAAAAAAACATTTTACGTCATACATTAACATACATCAAAAGCAACGTGCCTCGAATTTTCATCTTAAATATTTAAACAACCGAAGAAAACAAGACGTCAACCACTCCCCCCCCACACACACTTCCACCCACTCATCCTCATGATAATACGTCAATAAAACACAGCTCTGACCTTAATCACACCACCGTCATGAAAGTTTCTAAACAGATTTTTTTTAGGAGCCAATCTCACATCATTTGTCTATTTCTGTCTTTAATGTTTTTATAACACCGTATAAGCTCCTCTCCCCCCCTCTTCACCAAGCTTTGTCGGTGTGATTGTTGTGCGACTCATTAATAGCCTCAGAAAAAAAAAAGATCTTCTTTATATAAGTCAAACCCCTAAAAAGCCTGAGCATCTTAACAGAATAAATCCTCATAAAACCGTGTTTGTGCATCTAATCACTGCGATCTCACCCCACCCCCACCCCACAACACCATTCCTATTTTTTCTTTCCCTCACTTCACCTCTCCCGCATTGCTAGTGTAATAGGATTAAACGAGTTCTTCGGTATGCTTGTATATCAATCTTGTCTTGTTAGTTTGTTAGTACTGCATTTTTTTTTCTTTCCCTTCTTCTTTACGTGTATAAAATGACAGATAATTTCTTTCAGACATGGAATAGACGGCCAACTGTCTGCCAATATTTGTTAAGGCTTAAATGTTTACTGTTGAGCTTTGAAGTAATTGATAAAATATTATAATTATAATACCGCAGTGTTTGGTTAAATTCCTCGGTAGTGCTAGTGGGAGGAAAATCTGATCTGATAGGCTAATTTTAGGGTTGAAGGGCGTGTTCGAAAAGAGTTTGGTTGATGGCCAGCATCCGGTAAGCTTTGTGTATGACAGAGAATCGCGGAGTTTCAAAGAGGCGCTGACGCCCGAGCCCCTTGAAAGCGCGTTTTCCCGCTGTACTGCGGTTGCATTGATCAATATCGGGTATTGTCTTCTGGCCCATTTTCAAGGTGTGGGAGGAGGGGAGTCACACCGCGGATAAAGACCGCACAATCCGACAACTCTGAAGTCCAAGGAAAGACCCTACAGACGCATATGGAGGATCCCCCTCGCTTGCTCGCTCTGAACCTACACAACTTCGGAATACGCTCATTCCCCCCCCCACCCACTCCATTTTCTCCTTCATAGGTGGATTTTGGCCCTCAATTGACCATTGCCCGTGGGACTCATGGTCCAAGCACGTCTCAAATCGAAACGCTTGGTGAAAAAAATTGCCTCAAAAATCCAAAAAATTACCCACCGGGCGAAGGGGGTTCTCTTTGTGATTCCTGGGGTTTTGATCGTTTTGGCCCATTTGCAGAAAGCCCCAAGCGACGGACTACGAGGCCGTTCTCAGCCGAAACCAACGCCAGCGTGAAACGCTCATACAAAATTTCAAGATTTCATTAACGGTAGCCTGAAAGTTATACTAAAAAAAGGTTTTTTTCTCAGCAAAAGAAAAAACAGAGCCCATCCACCCTCATCCCATCATCCCTCTCAAACACACACCTTACGCACATGAGTTTCGTGCAATCGTTCTAATTTTCATTTCATGCCATCGTCCCCTACAAATTAAGCACTAAATTTAGGAAGAAGATAAAGAAATAAATTACCGTTCCCTCTTGCCCTCAAAACTTCGACCCGTTCACATATAGGAATGACGGTTTCGGGTTGGGGTTGTCGGTCGGGGGTTGGTGGTTGGGGGAGGTGGGTGAAACAGAGAAACTGAATTGTTCAAAGTCATGGAATGACCGCATGTTACACACACACACTCACGAGAATCTAAAAAGGGAAATGATCGATTTTTATGCTTCCGTGATAAAAACCGCGATTTCATAATAACGGGAATAATAAATTGCCTTTCAATAGTTCTCGAAAAAAAGGGCACAAAATCTCTTTCTCTTTGAAATTCGCACGGATTTTTCCTTTGGTATATATGCAACAATGATTCTGTGTCGAGTACACAGAACACGGGGAGTAATTACGGGGGGGTCGTACAGGGGGGTAATTATACCTATACTTGGATTAGTCTCATTAGTGGGAATAGTCAGCGAATTGCGTTTAGGGGGGGGGATCCATTCCGTATCTTGAGCTACGGGGCGAAGCCTGAGTGACTGAGCTTCTCGGGCTCCCAGCGTCAAATAGAACGAGAGCAGAGAATTTATTCGAAGGTGATTCGGCTACATGCAGCGCTTACAGGTCACTTATGGAGGGTTTAATCTGATGGGACGGGCTCTTGGGTGGGGAGGGGAGGCAGGCGAGAATCCAGGAATTCCAGGATTTGGTCGAGGGAGGGTCTCGAGAAATCGTGTGCTTCACTCTTACTACAGAAATGGCGTGACAGCCATTTGAAACCTAAAACTGGCTAAACTAGCTATTACCACCATAAAAACTGTTAAACAGGCTAAATATTCGCGCCCCAAAATAGTAAAACTGACGATTCGCGCCATGAAAACGGCTTAACTGACTCAAACCCCCCCCCCCATTGCCAAACTGGCGATTCCCTTTCGAAAAATGACTTCAAGCCCCGGCCCCCCTGACGATTCGTGCAGCACTATAAATGCCTGAAAAGATCATGATTCCTGCAGCCCTGAAAATAGCAAGATACGCTACAAAACTCACGCGCCAAAAATGGCCAAACTGAACGTTCGCAAGCCAACAATGGCTACTACTATGGTCATTGAAGCCTTCTTCCCTTTCGCGACCCTAAAACGGCTGAACCGACTAATCGCGCCCCAAAGATGACTAAACTGACTGTTTGCGCGCTGAAAATAGCCAAACTGTGGGCAATTCCCTCTCTGTAAATATCCAAACTGAGTCTACGCGCTCAAAAATCGGCTAACCTGATGGTTCACCCCTTGAAAATGCCTAAACAAACTATTCCTTCACTAAATGACAAAATCGACCAATTAGGCGTCAAAAATGACTAACGTTACCATTTGCGTCTATGCTTGTCCTCAAAATACTGTTAAACTGACTACTCGCGCCCCTAAAAATGGCACAACAGACGATTCGCGCCTTAAAAATGTCTACACAGAATGCCCTGCTCTGAAAATGGCAAAAGCGACCATTCATGCTACAAACATGACCAGACTGATCATTCGCGTCTTTAAAATGGCCAAACTGGTAATTCACGCCCTAGAAATGGCTTCTAATGGTGTGAAATTACAAGTTTCGCGGATTTGAACTTTTCAAAATCCAAATTTTGTGGATTACCACTAACATAACTCAATTTCACGGATTTTACTGCACTCAAAAAGTCAATTTCGTGGGATTGACTCGTTCAAAAAAGCAATTTATTAGACACTTTTGGAAGTCCAAATATTTTACGGATTTATCCATTCGCAGAACCCGATTTCACGATCACCGGTTTGGCTCTTTCTCAAATCAAATTTTGAGGAATCTGGCCCCCGTCAGAAACCAATTTTACAGGATTGGCTCCCTAAAAAAAGCCAAATTCACGGGATTTCACTCCCCGCCCGGCCCCCACACTAAAGGTGAAAGTTCCCGTGTTGGTTTATTTTAAAGAGCAATTTTGCAGGTCTGGTTTTTCTTTCAAAATCAAAATTTCGAAGGGTTCGCCCAGTGAAAACCTCCAATTTTGCGGGTTTGTTCATGAAGAAACAAAAATTCACGGGGTGGAAAAAAGTGAATTAATAAGAAAATAACAAAATAAATAAACAATTTCGTAGAGTTGGCTCGTTCAAGCCCAATTTCGCAGGGCTGGCTCCCTAGAAAAAAAAAAAAAAAAAAAAAAAAGCAGAATTGACGGGGTTGGTCTCATTAAAAACGCTTTTCCCCCGTCTATGCCTTACGCTAAAAGGAAATTTCGCTGCCACAAAAAAGAAATTTTGCTGTGTTGGATCATTTTAAAGAGCGATTTCCAGGGGTCTGGCTCTCTTCACAAACGAAACTTCTTAGGGTGTGCTGATACAAAACCAATTTCGTGGAGTTCATTCCGTATCAACCCAACAAGGACATAATCCCCCCCCCCAAAACAGAATTGTGAGGAATTCGGCCATTAAAAACCAGGTTCGCGAGTCGCGGGAGGGACACGTTCGCCCCCACAAAAAACCAATTTCACCACTTTCGGTGCTACAAAATCATGATTTCGCGCTGTTGACCAATTTTTATAGAAATTTTGCGGTGATGGGTTCGTTTTAAAGAGTAATTTCAAAAGCCTGACACTCTGTTCAAAAACAAAATTTCGTTGAGGTTGGCTCCGGAGGCTTGGAGCGGCCAAAATCGCCGGAATCACGGGGACGACTACTTCAACTTCTTCAGCGGCTCGTCTGATCCAAAATCCGTTAATATTTTCGAACTTCCAGTGCGGGGGGACACCCCACCCACCCAACACCCCGAGAAACGCGGTTTCGTCCACTTTTTAGTTTGGGCCATTTTTACCAAATACGACGGGCGTATTTTTTGGTCAATTTCCTCAAAGTTTTCCGGTCTGAGCCCAACGTGGTTTATGAGTCCGTCAAACCCATGATTAGGTGACGATCGCAGGTGGTTCCGGCCTGGGTGCCTCTAAGGCGCCGTTAGGGCCGCTCAAAATGGCCAAAAATGAGCGTTTTAAGACGTAAGTGTTTCGATTTGCGCCGTACGCGTTTTATAAGTTCATCAGACCATGCTTGAGTGAGATAGGGGTCAGAGTCTCTTCAAAATTGCCATAAATGAGCGTTTCTTGTACATAGGTCTTTGGTTTTAGCCGAATTTCAAGGCTCTACAGTTCAGCGAGGGCCGTTTGCGTCGAGGCATTGGATAAATGGATATCAGGGCTGATGATCACGTGAGCCGACTGTCCACGTGAAAATTCGTGGGGACCCAAAAAAAAAAATACGTGGCCAAAGCACCCAAAATCGTCGGAAACACATGATGAGAACTTCTTCAATGGTTCGTCCAATCCAAAACTCCGTTTCGATTTTGGTAATGCCCGTCGTTCAAACCGATTTAGCGGGACTGGCTCAGCCGAAAAAACAATTTCGTTGCATAAAAAAAAAACCTTCCGCCCTTTCACCCTGTTGACCCATCAGGGGCGGATCCACAGTGGGGATAATGGGGGTAACTACATCCCCCCTCCCAGGATTTCAGAAAAGTTGGTTTTTTAAGAAAGATAGAGAGAATATCACGACGATTCCCTGAGAACAAGCGGTGGTTGGCAAGGGGCATTCTATGAAAAAAGGCATTATCATACTTTTTAGTGGACAAAATTTGCTTAATTTTGAGCCAAAGTGGAGCTCTGTAAGTCCGATTGATCCCAAGGTAGGCCCATTCAAAATAGGTAATTTTGCCCAAAAGTGCGATTTTCAAGTTTTAACCATCTCGCGTGAGATGTACCGGCTAAAGAAGTGATCCTACGAAGAAGTCCTGAGAGAATAAATTGTAGTAAAATTGATGAGCTTCAATTTAACCTAAAATAGTAGGGCTCTTAAAATTGAAAAAAAATGATTTGTCTTATTTTCGTTTTTTCACGATAACTGGTGAACTACTGGAGCTAGAGCTCCACATGGGCTCCAAATTGAGCACATTTGGTGTACTTTCATAAGGATAATAGTGACCCTTTTTCGTAGGATGCATTTTCAGGGAGATATAAGCCAAAATACTAAACAAGTCCGAAAATTTCGAGGATTTTCGAGCACGCTGAAGTTAGCACAGGGTATTCGAAGCTGCAAACTTGGATTTGCACTAGATGGTACCTCCCCTGACAACAAACTAAAAATTCAGATTTATCGGATTTTTTGCGACGTTCGATGTCTTCTAAAGTGACTGGCGTAATGTGGTAACTACAAGGAATAAATTTAAAACACGCTAAGCGTTTTGCACCGCTGTAGGAAAACCCTGATTTATGGGTAATTTCCTGTAGAACGCGTACTTTTAGAGTTGCAGGCAAAAACAACTCGGGTTTTCGACCCCGTCTGAAGTTTCAATTGAGAAACTTTGGTGGAAAACTCATAAAATTACTCATGAGCGTTTTAAAAAAATTAATTAGCGTTTTTTTTGCAGAAATGACAATTTTTGAGAAAAAAGAGTGCTTTGCTCTTCAAAATCAGTCGTTTGACCAGCCACACGATCCTTGCGATGCTAAAAATCATTAAAACCGGAACTGAATGTGAACGCTCATCAAAGCATAAAAAGGTATCGCTCCGGCAGCTGGCTGTCGATTACAGTGGATTTCACTACTAATTCGACTTTCGACGTTATTAGTAAATTAGGGGTTATTGTGTAGAAATGGCTTAATTAAAGGTAGAGAGTCACACTGAGTGGTACTGCAGATTTAGTATGGTCAAGTGGGGGTTGATTTTTATCGAAAATTAAGAATCCCTGCATCGTGCAATCTTAAGGAGCTCCTGAGACGACAGAAAATTGATAGTCCTGATTTTTTGAGAAATTGAGAAATTGCGTACAGTTAACTCATTTGAGACCCATTCTGCTACTATTCAAGAGAGATAGAGAGAGAGTGAGAGTGAGCGATTGCTCGCCAAAAACACAATTCCGCAGGTTTTGGGCCACTCGAAAAAACAAATTTTAACGGGTTCGACTCTATTATCGAAGGAATCGCGAAGTTGACTCGTTAAAAACACAATTTTGTGGGGGGAAAAAACAATGTTTCACCCTGTTGACCTGTTCAAAAAAACGATTCCCAAGAGTCCCAACATGACTCTTTCATATTAACCAATTTCGCGTATTTAGGATGTTCAAACCCCGAATTTTGGGGATCTATGTAATGATTTATGCGGCAAATTGGAGGGGGTGCATCCTTCAGTTTGGGGGAAGCCCTGCTCTTTAATACCATTTTAGACGTAAATTCAATTATTTTAACCAACAAAATAAAAGTAAAAAAATATTCGGATTCCCCATAGCGTAAAACCCCCAAGACAAGCATTTTCATCCAATTTTAATTTGTTTGCCATTTTTGCAAAAATCGTCCATAAAAGTGGGCGATTTTGAACGGTTTTTGGGCTATTGGTTCAACGTATTTTTGATTTGAGCCGGACGCGGCTTGTGAGTCCCCAAGGGCGTAGCCAGAGGGGAGCAGGGGTAGGCAGTGGCCCTCCCCTAGACTCGAAAGCGCAGATTTAGTGGGGCAGCTGCCCACCTCTAGATGCACGCTGAATTTGAAAGTATAAATCCTTCAGGATATCCATATTTTGTTTGAGCGCCGTTTTTAGTGAAAAAAAAAAAAAAAATGCATTTCTCGAATTTGCGAGGAATTTTGTTGCTCTCAAAACGAATTTTGCAAGAGTGACATAATTCAAGAACCCATTTCACGGTTTTTGTGCCCCACAATACCATTTTCGCAGATCTGACTCCACTTTCGCAAATCCAGTTTTTGCTTCCCTGAAAAAAAAAAACCTGAAATCCCCTGCTTAGTGGTAAACTGCCAGTTTTTGGCCAACATCACAGTTTTAGGCCATAGGTAAAATTACAATTCGACAATAAAAAGCTCTGCTTAGAGCTTAGAGGTAAGTGGAACTTTGAACCCATGTGGTCGACCCGGGCATAAATCGCAATTTCCACGATTAAATCACCATTTTAAGCTAAAATCGTCAGATTTTAGGTAAACCTACTAAATTTATTTTCAAGGTGAAATCGCCAACAGTTTTTGGGCATAAACTTCAATTATGGGTTAAAACTTGTCAGTTTTGTGATAAAATTACCGGTTTTGAGGTAAAACCTCCAGTTTCAGGGTAAAATCATCCTTTTGAAGGAAAACTGACAAAATTAGTTAAACGGTAAACTCACCAGTAAAGGGGAACGGTCGCGGTCTTACAATAACGACAACGTTGCTATGGAAATCCCACCCCCGCCGGTCTATCAAATCAGTTTTATTGTAAACTAACCAATTTCGGGGTAAAATGTATACATTTTTGAGGTTTCACCCATTTAGTTTTAAGGTATAAAATGACCATGGTTTTGTGGTGACGTCTTCAGTTTGCGGTGGGGTGGGGGTGTGGGGTAACACATCAGCTTTGGCGAGAAATCGTACGATTTTTTAAAAAATCGCGACTTGAGTGATAAAATCGGTAGATTTTAATGCAGAGTGGTCTGTCTTAGTAAGATAATTCGTTTTTCATCACTTAGGGTTTAAGTCCGCCAGTTTTAGGGTGAAATAATCAGTTTTGGGGTAAAGTCATTGGTTTTTTTTTTTAAATCACCAGTTGTGTTGTCTAATCTTTAGTTTAGAGGTTAAAATTTATCGGCTTTGGCGTAAAATCGTCAGTTTTGAAGTAAAATATTCAGTTATAGAGTTAATTCTTCAGTTTTGGGATAAAAAAGGTCAGTTTTGAGTTTAAAATCGTTAAGTTTTTTACGTCTCTCAGATAAGACGTTGATGAAAATTCGGACACCCAGTATTTGAGCGCCAAGGCTTTCCTACAAGTATCTATTTACGGGGAAAACATTGTCAGTTTTTGGACAGAAAATTAGGAATAGACGGCTAAAACCGATAGTTTCCCAACGGAGATGTTAGTTTTTGGTGGATTACGACCCTTTTTGTGATAACCCAGTTTCCTGGGAAGAATTTGACGATTTAATGCGCCTATTTCTGATTTAATGAACTCCACCAGTTCCTTTGCTGGGGTCTCTAACATCCGACATCTTCTGCACACCCCAGGGGGCATGTTCTGTAAGATTTCAGTGTTCCTAGGAATATCTTTTTCCACCCGTCCGCCCCGAATGAAATCACATGTTTATGGGGAGGACGGGTGGAAAGAGACAGTGATATAGTGACAGACCCTGGATCAAGTGCCAGCTAACGCCCCCGCAGAGGTCCCACAGAATTAAGATCTAATTGAAAAACGCAGCCCGGCTCCGGTCAAAATAACCCCCTCAGAGAGGTCGAAAATGATCATTTTCGCGATGTTTGGCCCAATTTTCTCCCAATACCATAGTGAAGTCGGCTTGCGTCGAGCCTCTTCCTTGGATTTTCAGGGCTTTCGTGAGCGGCCCTTGAAAACGGGCCAAAGCGGCTAAAAACTCCGACTGTAAAATAATAATGATAAAAAAATGCAACGCACGTGTTGTAAGAATGTAGACGGAAACATATTTCAACTCCTGTTATAGTAAATATATAAAAGATGGGGCGGTAATTCCGCAGTTTATCCCACTTTTTTAAACTAACTGAACTTCTATTTTTACACGAGAATAACACCCCCCCCCTCATCCTCTCACCCATAGAAGTGCCCATTTATAGCTAATTTTGTTTTTCAACTTCCCTGAATGGACTACCATCTGTTTATGGGGGGGGGGGAGATAAAAAGTTGTCATTTTTCCAGTATGAAGAGCATTGCCCCTTGTCGTAGTTTTTATTTCTCTTTCACGTCTTCAACTGGAAAAACGTCATCGTTATATACTATTCAAGCCCCCGAAAACTGAAAAAAACAAGACCATTTTTTTAAATAAAAGGCAAAAAAAGGGTTACCCGCCCCCATAACACTCTATCACGCTACCTGAAATTTAACTCCTCCCTTTGATCCTTTCGCACAGCAGCCTTCAAACTAAACAATTGTGCCACATGACGAATTTCTCACCTTCTTCCCTTCCACCATTTCACCGCCATAATAGTGTGATTATACCCGTCATTTTCAATATGCTGAACATGACACTGGACGAAAAAAAGGCAATTATTTTAATTATCCATAATTATTGAAATGAGCAACCCCTTTTACAAGGCATACTGTAATAAGCTTAAGTGAATTTTATGTAGCTTCAAGGTAAAGTGTCAAGATTCTATTAAGGTGAATAATTTATTTAGTTTTATTTTGTTTTGTAGAATTTGAAAGGCGGCAATTAAGACCGTTCTAGAGGCAGCGATAGTCGCATTGGGTAGACGTAAAAAGGGGGGTGGGGATGAAGTGTTTTTAAACGTTTCTAAAATGTTAATGTTTTAGCTACTGTTCCAAATAAAAGAAACATACAGTAGCAGTCTGGGAACCAAAGAAGACACGTGGAGTGCTAAAAACGTGTTTTAGAACATTTTTGAGGTTTTTATTTTCTTAAATTTGTTTTTTTGTTTTACTTAATCATTCTCTCCCCACCCCAACCACTTCACTTTAACACCTTTTACTGGTCAGCCTGCGGTAAAAGAGCATTCATAGGTGAATGTGATAACAAGTAGTAGCTACGTGACAGGTTTGCCGTGGGAACGTTGAAGCCGCAAACATCTAATAGCGCCTTAATATCATGAAAGCCGCCTCCACACCACCACCAGTCCCCCACCCCTTTTTCAACTCTCAGAGGGAAGATTTCTTTTTCTGGGGCATCGCTTCCCACGCAAATCGATTCCACTACAATCAGAAACAATCAAATCTTCTGGACTTCCGTTCGTGCGGTGGAAAAGAAAGAGAGAAACAAATGTTTTTACGGGATGACTACAGGTGGTGTTGGGGAGGGGTAGTTGGGGGGGGGGCTGAATCGCTGGCTACTCAATACAAATTTATTTTCAAATTAATTTCGTGGGATTCCGTGTCAATCAGGAAAGCCATAAAATGAACATTTTTAACAAAAATCCATTGGATTTCCATTTTGGCGATACCACAGTGTTTAAATTTGAATGACATAAAGAGTGATTTAAGAAAATTATCGCATTAGAAACCAGTAAATGACATCCCCTCCCCCCTCCTCTCTAACGACTTGTTTGGTAAGTCATCCAGCATGAGCCTGCACGCTTGCTCCGTAATTGCAATTTCTTATTTCACGGTTGTACACGCTGCATGCTGCACTATCTCAACGTCTTCAAGATTAAGAGAATAAGCGTTGAAGGGATTTAATGAGCCTCGAAATTAAGCTTTGAAATTAATGAACGAGAGTGATCATTGTGCATTGCTGCATTGTACCGCAAATTGTATACTTCCGAAGGCGTCTCACAGTTCATTTAAAGTTGAATTACGTTCCAAGTGCTTAAAGAGATTGTTCAAGCGAAACAGCCTTGCTTCTTTATGTACGTTGGGATCGTTCTATAATTGTTGGCAATTTTGTTATTTCGACGGCGACATTTATTTTCGTCGACTTTCTGGGTTTATGAATGTCTTCAAAATGGGAAGGATCTAATTTTATTAGACAATTTGTAATGCTAGGCATGCGCAGTAGGAAAGTGTGCTATCAGTTCCAATATGTCTGCCTTGTCCTCTGAGCATTTTTTGAGATAATTTTCAGGGACTTTCAAACAAAATAGAAGGTTTTGGATACTCACTATTTGTTGTTGATAGACGTGGTAGTGACAGATAGTGAGGAGGCGGCAAAAGGCGGTGAAGAGCCGCCGCGTACAAAGCGGCTGCCGCCTGCGCCGCGGCGGCTTGATGAGCTGCAACGTGATGAGTAGCCGCCGTCGTCGTCGTCGTCTCGGACGGCAAGCACGAACTCCCCGTTGTTTCAGGTGGTGGGCCGAGCTGATGAAGAGGTGACACCATCGAGTGATGAACGCGAGGAATGTCGGACGTCACCGACGGTCGTTTGTCCGACATAATGCTCTCTATGCTGAAGGATTTGGTCGCCGATGGTTGTTTGGGCGTGGATCGAGCCTCGTTGGCGAGCTTACAGGCCGCTTCCAACTCCTTCGGTTTGGGGAGTTTGAATCGTTTCCGTCGACGAAGGAACGAACCATTTTCGAACATGTCGAGCGCGGCGGGATGGAGAGTCCAGTAGGCGCCCTTGCCGGGTCGATCGGGCCTCCTGGGGATTTTGACGAAGCAATCATTGAATGATAAATTGTGCCTGAGTGAATTCTGCCACCGCTGAGTGTTTCGCCTGTAGTACGGAAATCTATCGCTGATAAATCTGTAAATATCTGCCAGTGGTAGCATTTTATCCGGCGAGCTCCATATAGCCATCGCCGTGAGCGATATATACGAATAGGGCGGTTTTTGATCTCCATAGCTTTCCCGGCACGGCCGAGGCATTTTCTACAACCCACCCCTTTCAATTCTACATAACCCAAGTCCAAAACACTATCCACAAAACTCGCGACCCGGCGGCGGCTACTTTTTTTGTGTGTTATTTATTGTTATTCTCTCCTTTCTAGTCGTTTCGCGTGCCGGAAGTATGGAACCGTGAACGGGCGACCAACTGGTAATGGCCGGAGTCGACGTCCCTTGAATAGGGGCGTGCGCCGTCGGAGGCGTGGAAAACGATTGCACCGGACCAATCCTGACGACGCCCCACCATTTTGTCCCCCTTCCCACTACACGAGCTTTGTGTTGGAAAGGTAAAACTTTATTATTTTCCCCTCTCTTTCACAAGTCCCCTTTACTTGATTGTAATTGAAACTTGAAAGCTCGTACATAATCCGTATATTATGTACTTTCTAACTGGTTGTAACGTCTCTGTTGATACCACACTAATTAATTATTATTTGACCGTATTATGAGTTTTTAAAAATACTATTAGATTAATAAACAATTAATTATTAATTTATTCAATGCGATGACAAATAATTTAATTAATGTGATTGGAAAGCTAAACCTAGCAAAATGATTACCGTTTGTTACTTGTTATTTTATGCGCTGTATATATTTGTTTGTTTTGCTTAAGCAAATTGTTATTTAATTATCACTTTTGATAGTTCTGTGTTTATTAAAAAGGCAAACGAATAATGTGAGCGAGATTTTTGTGTTTAAACTCATAATTACAGGACGTGCGTTTTCGATTTATCAACGAGCGTCATCTAGGGGTGGTTTTAAATTGATGATTGGGGGGGGGGGGGGTAAAGGGCATATTTTCTCGTTCTCTATCGAAATCCGAATGAGAATTGTGTTCCATAATCACTTAATAATCGAACGGAGGGAGGGAGCTTGTTTCTTATGATTAAAGGGCCGCACTTTCACTCTCTTTAAGAGTCAGAATTAGTAACAAAAAAAAAACTGTTCATTCTCGGTTTCTTTTATTGCTTTTTGTATGGAAAGTGACTTTCAGTTTAATAGCCCTGTGACACGGGCACTATTTCTTTCTTGTACATAGGCTTTCGTAGGGTCATGCTTTGGGGTCCTTTCCCCGTCCAACGGATCACGATATACTCTCAATATTTCTTCTAGTATACTTGAGCGTGGAGCAGAGTGAGTGTTCTGTTGTCCAAAAAAACAGATTTCAGGGGCAAATTAAGCACCGGGGAACAAAGGGCTACAGAGCGACAGACAGTTTTTGCAAGCGTTCTTCGCTGAATTTAGGATAGAAAAGCTTATAGTTTTTGAGGGTAAAAATGCAGGAGGCTCCTCCAACATGTTGAGTTATTTCCCCCCTTCCCCCTCATAAGCATATATACAACAGTTGGAACACTGCACGCCTCAAACAGCGTATTTTTTTACTCGGAAAAATTCCTTCCAAAAAGACAAATTGATGACCTGGAAAGAAGACTCGCGTCTTTGAGCACCCTCAGGAATTTTCCAAGGAGGTTATCTAGAAACTCGCTCGCTTCTTGAGCTTTTCCTTTAAAAAGAAGGAAATTGAACACGGTTGAAACTCCGGGTGATTTCGATTACGTGATTGGGTGACGGTTCATTGGTTTAGCACACCTTATCCACATTGATGCTTCTTCGAATTGTTCTCCTAATACTCCCAGCCCAATCCTCCCTCCCCAAACCCCCTTCACTTTATCATCATCCCAGAAAACGACCGTTAATTCAACTCCAGCCGACTGTAACTATGGAATGAAGGTTATTTATTTTTATTTATTTATCGCATCCGCTCTCAAAAGAAAGAGCAAGAAGAGTTCAAGTCATGTTGCATCCAAGAAGCTGATACCATGACATGCATTCTACCCAGAGATGTCTCTTTTGTCATTTTCAACCTGTCCAAGGAGGATCACGCTTATTATTCGAAATAGAATACAAAGAGTGACAGAAGTTATGACGTTTATGCAATTCCTTTACGTCTTTGCGCTTTAAAAGTGTATAGAAAATAACATAAAATAGAAACACTGACAGTTATAAAAGGGATGTTCCGATATTACAATGAGTTCGAAAACCCAAGAGTTTGATGCGCACGTTTAATCAATTTTTGAAAAAAAAAAAAAAAAAATGACTTCGTTCCAGATGAGCACGTTTTAGAATGCCCCAGCGCTCATTTCTTTGCGATCGTCCGTTTCATACTTTTCAGTCTGACAGCTTTGTTGCTCTACAGTGAGTAACCATTTTACTACAATTTTTTTTTGCATCTTAGCGGTGTACGGTATAGACCACAACTTCTTCGTCGCATGATACTGTGGTGAAGGGAGGAATTGGGGGGGGGGGGGTTTGAAATCGATAGAACGCCATGTGCTTCGTATACGCTAATTACAATAAATCTCGTGTCGTGGAGGAATTCGTAATAGACAGGAATAAAGGCTAACAATGAGCTAGTAAATCTTGAGCGACACATGTACGCCGTATCATTATTAAATGTTTCTATTGCATCCCTTGAAGTAATCACAGCTGCTAATTGACGATATAGAAATAATTCGAACTTACGTGCGTAAAATTATGCCTTCGAGGTGTGAAGCTTGCACCTGCTTGTAACCGATTTTCAATAAGCACATTAGAAAAACCGTCTCCTTGTATAAAGTTTAGAATTAAGGGCATCTGTTGAATGAAATGGACTAGCGTTAATCATAGCGTTGAATTGAATCTGGCAAGTTGTGAGCGGTCAGTTTTTTGACACAGCTGACGGGTAAAACGCCCTTCAATTTTGAAAAATATGGCGCGACAAAAGAGAGTTGGCTTGGATTTTCGTTTGAAACCGCGCGATCCCATTCGCGGTTGACTCATTCAAAAATCAAATCCCTTGAATGGGTCAGCATTAAGCGAAATTTTGTATATTTGACCCACTGAAGTCCGCGAAATCATTTTTTTTTTTTTTAGGATGAGCCAGCGTTTTTGAGCAGGATTTTTTTTTTTTTTTTTTTTCACCATGAATTATGGCTTTTACTCAATTTCAGCCGTAAAATAGCGGGGTTTTCACTTGTATCCATACGAATTAGCGCTTCTTCTCAATTTTTAGTCGAATAGTGGCCTCAAGAAACCACTAGTCGGCGATTTCTCAATATTTTCTGAGCGATTGGTCGTTAATTTTTCTCTATTTTAGAGCCTAAATTAGCACTTTTTCCCAATAATGACCGTGAATTAGCGTTTTTCACCATTTTTAGCCGCCAGGTACAGTTATTCTAGCTGCGAATATTAGCGCTTTTTCTAAACATTTTGCCGTGCACTTAGCGTGTCGTCTCAAGCGGCCTATAATGGTCGTTAGAAATTGGTATTTTCTCTATTTTAGCCACGAAATTGCCATTAGAAAACTCGAATTGGTGATGTATCACTGTTAATTCAATAACGACAAATGAACATTTGTTTTAAATATAAATCGCAAATCAAACGCTTCCAGTTCCCAGCACATACCATTCTTATGGTCGTTGGACAGGGGCTTAGGTACGGGGGGATATGGGGGATAGATCCCCCCCCCCCCAGAGCTGCAAGCGAAGGGGAACTAAGCATACCAGCGGTCTAAACAGCCCCATAAAATCTCCAAAAATGAGCGTTTCACGTTGAAGTTATAGGTTTAGCAGATTTTCTCGACTTCAAGCAGCCCGAAAAGATCCGCGTACGTCTAACTGCTTCCTTGGACTTCAGACTTCAGAACCCACGCAGTAGTGTAGCGAGAGGTATGGGTGAGCGGGGCGGATCGCCCAGGGCCCTCTATCAGACGGGGCCCCCGAAAAGCTGGGGAAGAGGTCGGACGATTGGACAGCGATTTGGCTCCTTTCTACGAATTTAAGTATATCCGAACTGGAGAATATAACGTTGCAAGCGATATCAGCAAAGAGTATGGGCTGAATATTCGATTGAGCCCTCGAAAGTGCTATTCTGGTGGCACAAATTGATAAAATTCGCGGCTAAAAAGAGAAAATACACCCTCCTTAGGTCCTTAAGCCCAATAAAGTGATGGTCGGCAATTTTCAACTTGCTGACGTGGCAAAAAAATTGAAAAAAATCGCTAATGATCGTGGCTATAACCGCGGAAAAGCGCTGACTCGTGGTCTCGCGATGCAACTGCCAGACTAAAATTGAGACAAAAATCGCTGATTAGCGGTGGAGGCCATTCTACGAATAAATTGTGGAAATTAACGCAAAAGTTCTGATTTTGGGCCAACCGTGCGCGGTTAAAATTGAGAGAACACGCTATAATATTGACAACAAAAAAAAGACACTTTCTGGTTACAATTGAACAAAAATGGCAAATTCACAACTGAAATTGCGAAAAATCGCCGACTCGCAATTAAAAAGGGAATAGATGCTAAATTGCCTCAAATTAGCATAAAGCGCTATTTCACAGCTGAAATGGAGAAAAATCGCTAATTTGGAATTTGCGGATATAAAGTTGAGGAAAAATGTTAAATCACGGCCATACGAATGAAGAAAATCACTAATTCCCTTCTAAAATTAAAAACCCACTAATTAGCGCAGCTACAGTTAAGAAAAAATCTAATTTTCAGTTCAAATTGGGAAAAAGTGCTAATTCTCTGCTAAAAATGAAAATATTGCTGATTTGCTGCTTAAAACTAATTCTTGGCAAAAATTGGGAAAATTTGGTAATGCGCGTGTTGGAAACGCTACTACGCTGCTAAAATTTAGAAAAAGCGACAATTCGCTGCTAAAATTGAGGAACATCATTAATTCGCAGAACTGAGAAAACAAACAATAATCTATTTGCTAATGCCGTGCTAAAATGTGAAAAAACCGCTAACTTGCGGGTTGATAGTATTTAGAAAATAAATAATTAGTCTGGCCAAAATTAAAAGAAAGTTTAACTTTGAGCCTAAATTGAAAAACTTGCTAATTCGCGGCTAAAAATTGAAAAAATCGTCATTATTGACAGCTAAAATTTCTCCAAACACCAATTTGTGACTGAAATTGAGAAAATTCGCTAATTCACAGTTTTGGAACGCTACTACGATGCTACTAAAATTAAGAAAAAGCGCTAAGTCTCGCGAAAAACGAGTGAAAACATCAGTTTTCAGTTGACAGTTTTAGGGTAAAAACTTCAGTTTTAGGTTAAAACTCGTCAGTTTTGTGGTATAATTGCCGGTTTTGAGGTTAAAACTCCAGTTTTAGGGTAACATTGTCTTTTTGAGAAAACTAGCAAAATTAGTTTTACTGTAAAATTACCAGGATTGTAGTGAAAACTTCAGTTTTGTCTTGAAATCATCAGATTTGTGTTGAAATCGTCATTTTTCAAAACAGAGTCTTGGGAAAACGCCAGTTTTGCTGTGATACTGTCAGTTTTGAAGTGAAATATCCAGTTTTGAACTACCAGTTCCTCTGCTGGGGTCTCTAGAACATCCAGCATCGTCTGCCCACCCCTGGTTCAAGGGCAGGTTACGCCCCTGGTCGCGATTAAGCTTTCTAAATGGGCTCAAATTGCTCTGGAAAGTGACATCGGAGTAACGCTTGTCTCTAAACCTAATTACCACGCTAGAAAACGCTCGAAATCGATTGAAAATTCTATTCTCCTGGTCATAAATGGACCAAATCTTGTCAAAAACGACGATTTTGCCCCTTTTTTCAAGTGTATTGCAGCAATTAATTTTTCTTCTTTTGTATTAGGAGATTATAATGTGTAAGTACTTGAGGAGGTCGGCTTCTGTGAAAAATTATTGCCAGCTCCAGTAGCGGGCCATGGCCCCTCCATTGGAGTCGCGAGGTCAATAGCGTAAAAGCATCGTCAAAACCAGCCCCCAAACACTAACGCCGAGAGATAAAAACCTACCATTCGGACCCTAAAAAGTCAAAACTGTCGATTTTTGCTCTGAAAATATCGCCCTGGCCAATATTCATTCCTTATATAAATGACCTGACAATTGGAACCTTGGAAGTGGCAAACTCACCATTCGCAACCTTCAAAAATTGGTATGGCGGAATATTTGCACCATACAAATGGCAAAACTGACTGTTTACGTCCACAAAATGGTTAAATCGCGACCAACGGACGCGCACCAAAGGAAGAGCACTAATGCGCTTGTTTTTGGATCAAGAACGCGGCGAAAGATTTGGAAAAATCGCTAATAATCGTGGCTAAAACTGAGAAAATGCTCTCTTTCGTGGTTTCTCGACTAAAAATCGGGTCTAATTGTACCAGAGACATTGCTAGTTTCCACTATTTATTCCCGTGAAATTGACAGTTTCTGGTCTTTATTTTCGCGAAATTTCGAGTTCCGGGGATCTTTCTCAGTGACCAAGCAGGCCGGCCAAGGCAGTCTTCAAATTTGCAACATTTTTAAATAAAAATGCATAAAATTGGAATTTTACCGGCTGAATTTCGTCTCAATTTCAGCAGTTTTGAGCATTTTTTTTTTGCCGGCCGTAGATTTTGGGCCAGCCAACCGAGACAGCACTCGAACCCTGATGAATAGCCTAAAATTGCAACATTCTGAAGGCAAACATCCGCAAAATTAGAAGTTTACTGGATGAATATTCGCGACATTGAAGGTTGGAAGCTGAAAGTTGCTTTATAAAAGTCGATTGTTTAGTATCCGCGGTCTTCGTTTTCGTGAAATTACAAGTTTAAGGTCTCAATTAAAAATTGCAGTTTGGAAACAATTTTTGTACCACCTGACAATTGTTTTGACCATTTTTGGTGGAACTCAGGCTAGCATGCCCCGATTCGGGCCATAGCCTGACGATTACCCACGAACTTCGGGTCTTCATTTCAGTTAAATTGCAAGTTCTGGGCATTTAATTTCGGAGAAATTACAAGTTTCGGTGCTAAGACTCCGTAAAATAGCAAGTTTACAATTGTTTTTATGGGCTCGGACCCAATTGTGGGCCGGGGACAGCCACGGCGGAACGCGTAGGCTGACGAGGCCCCACGCGCAACATTCAGAGGGCAAATATCTGTGAAAATGGATCCTTTCTGCCACATGTTTTGCGAAATTACAAGTTTCGGGGCAATTTATTTCAGAGGTTGCGAACCCTGGGCTAGCCGGCTCCGACTACGCCCACATTCCCGATTAGCGGTGTAATTGTAACTAGAGGTATTTGCAATTTTGCAAAGTCAGGTCCTAATTTGAGCAAAATTACAAGTTTTCTGGCTCAATGTCATGAAATTGAAAGTGTCGGGTCTTTGGCTGTTAATTTAAGCAAAATTGCAAGTTTTTCAGATGCGGCGGATCATCTGCAAGATTCCGAGGTGAATGGCACCCGGGCTGGACGAGGCGCACAATCAATTGAAGGTGTGGTGGGATTTGGGGGAGGGGTGAGGCTTCTACGAAATTAAAGTTTCAAGGAAACATCTTAACCACAAGGGTACCACGCCAAAACTTCCCCCCTCGTCTCGATATCGATTACAAAAAAGAGGGCAGTAACAAAAATGGCTCGAAAAGACAAACATAACAGTATATCTCTCCCTTTTCAGCTGGCCGTCAATGAGAGCAAATGCCCCATGCAGACACCGGCAGACGCTCATATTCGTATTCAGCCCCACAAAAGCTATCAAATGGAACAAGTTTCATGACTTATGTTCTTCCGGTTGAATGGGACTGTCGCCAGCTCTCGAACTATTATGCGAACGTGTGCTTAATTTACGTGTACGTAATTTAGCCTTGAGAAAGAGCACTTTTTGTCAACCTTAACAGCAAACTTTCTTCATTTTAGGCGACAATTAGCGAATTTTCAAAAATGTATCCGCGAATCATCGTATTTTCTCAATTGCAACCGCAATATAGCGCTTTTTTCTCTAATAGCGCGTGCAAAGTAGTGCTTTTTTCACAATTTTAGTCACTACAAACCACAATTCGGCGTTTTTCCCAATATCAGCAAATCCTCCTGAGTGATTCATCGCTGCTTTTTCTCAGTTTATAGCTGTGAATTAGTGCTTTTTCTCAATTATGGCTGCAAAATTAGCATTTTTCTCCATTTTTAGCCGCGAATTAGTGTTTTTTTCTCGACTTTGCTACGATTTGGCGCTTTCCCACAATTTCAGTCGCGAATATTAGCGCTTTTTCCAAACTCTTTCCACGGTGATTGCCCCAAGATTAGCACATTTGAGTGCCTGCTCTTCAACCTTTTATTATTGTTAGCACATGTTCCATATTTTAGCGGCCAAGTTGCCTTCAGATTCATTGCCGTGCAGGTTGCCTTATTAATTCAGGTAATTTTCTTAATTTCAACGGCAAAGGAGCGCTTGTATTCTCAATATTAGCCGCAAATCAACGTTTTAAAACCGAAAATCCCAAATTGCACCCTCCTTCAGCCCCGCTCCGCGGCGGAAATCCCTAAGAGGCCTTTTAGTCTCTAAATAAATGAGAAATATTTTTGTTTATGCAGTTTTATAACATAACTCTATTTTTACTAATACCTTATCCACAGTTGGCCCTAATTGGCCCTATTTCTCAATTGAAGCCACGAATCAACGATTTTCCTTAATTTAATCCGCGAATTATCGATTTTACTCAATTTTAGCCACGAATTTCAGCGTTTTTCTCCGTTTTAGGTTCCGATTATCACTTTTTCTCAATTTTAGCTCTGCGAATTAAGGTTTTTCTCAATTTTAGCCACGAATGAGCACTTTTCTTAATTTTAGCTGTGAAGGGGCGTTTTTCTCCATTTTAGCTGTCAATTAGTGATTTTCTTGAATTTTAGCCGTTTAATAGAGTTTTAAAGCGTACTACACATCCGCTTATTAGAATTTTTCTCGATTTTAGCAAAGAATCAGCGCTTTCCGCGTGTTTTAGCCGCCAATTGGCACTTTATCTCAATTTTAGGAGCGAATTAACTTTTTTCTCAGTTTTTAGCCGCGAACTAGCTTCTTTTTTTTTCAATTTGTGCTATGAATTTGCGCTTTTCCACCATTTTAACCACAAAGTTGTCTTCAGACGCTGTGCATTAGTGTTTTCTATAGCCGCGAATTAGCGTTTTTCTTAATTTTAGCTGTGAATTTGTTTTTTTCCAATTTTAGCCGTCAATAAGTGTTTTTTTAATTTTTTTCAGTTTACTTGCGTTTTTTTTTTTTTTTTTACTTTTTATTCGTGAATTTAGCGCTTTTTAAATTTATTCGCTAATTAAATTGGCCGCCACTTTCTCTCAATTTTACCGTGAATTAGATTCTTTAATTTCTGCCATTTTGGCTTTTACTCTATTTTAGCCACTAAGTTGTCCTCGAAGCCGTGAATCATATTTTTTCTCGATTTTACAGTTTTTCATCATGTAGCCGCAAATTGGAGTTTTTCTCAATTTTAGACTTGAATTGGGTAGTGAATTTTTCGTTTTTAGCCGTTGATTAGACACTTTATCCGTGAATTAGCGTTTTTTCTCACTTTTCCTGCTTATTATATATTTTTTCTCAATGAATTAGCGCTTTTTCCTAATCTTAGCCCCTAAATATTGAGTTTGCTTAATTTCAGCCACAAATTGGCGTTCTTCTCTATGTCACTTAGCTGGCAGATGGTGATGTCGTGAGGTTTAATGAGCGGGAGGGGAGTTCTCATAGGTGTGGGTGGGTCCCTTTTACGAGTCCGGCTACACTTCATGGAAAGTGGACACCGTTTCGGCGCCACTGCACAGTGAGAACCACTTCAAACGCTCGTCTGGTCGGAGCTTTGTCTCGATTTTCGGACTCCCTGTGTCGAGAAACTTAGAAATAAGCGGTTTTTCCAATTTACAAAGAAAAAAAAAAGTTGATCATTTTTGCCACAAATTGGCAAGGGACGGTTCTTATTGATTCTTCGCAAACAATAAGGTAGAAATCCACCATCGCCATCCAATTTCGAATGAAGCCGGGCTACTAGTAAGCCTCGAAATTTCACATTTTTCAAAGCTCGCTCATGGCGCTACCTACAATCAAATTGGATAGCGGTGTTGGTTTTCGACTTTTTACTTTCGCCAGTCGTTTTCAAACCACCCAAAGATGTGTTTGCCAACAGCTAGGTATAGCTCTGTTGTGAGCCCCTGTCCCACGGAAAATGTCTGGCCATCTCAGAAGTGTCATCTCCGAGACCATAAAAAACGTCCTGCGCAGGTGCCAGACACGGTCAAAATGACCCGGATTTTCATACGGTGGGCTCCCAGACTGTATTCTCTCGAAAAATGAAGCATTTTGATAGGTTGCGTAGACTCCACAGAACACATACATATACAGCTTGTGAACGGTGCCTAAAAAATGTCTCTGTGTGTACTGGGCTTTAAAAGTACGCACAGGCGGTGAGGATTTCCTGCTTAGACCAGCCTCACTGGCCGGCCGGAGCTTCTGGACTTGGCTTTGACTTCTGTTTAAGTCACCTTGAAGTCGCCACACATCAGATAAAGTTGCGCAGTCCTCCTCAACTGATGTCAAAGTCTGAGCCACACGCTTTGAAACTGGCTAAATCTTCCATTCACGAGCTACAACTGCCTAAAACTAGCAATTCCCGCTCTAAAAGTAGCCAAGCTGCCGTAACGCGCTCTAAAAATGGGCAAACTAACAATTCACGCTCCGCATATCCCTAAACAGACAATTCCTGCCTTAAATATTCCCAAATCAACCATTTCCGCGCCAAGGATGCGCAAACTGACCATTCGGGCGTTGGCTTGACGGGACTAATTGCGTCCTTAAAAAAGCAAAACTGCGACGATTCGCGCTTATTATAAATGGCCCAACAGACTTTACGAACCCTAAAAATGGAAAAACTGACGATTCATACTCTGAAAATATCACACTGGCTATTCTCTCTCTATAAATGACTACGCTGACAATTTGCGCCCTTGAAATGGAAAGCTGACCATTCGCACCCCATAAATGGCGTGACGGACTACTCGCACCTTGAAAAATGGCAGAACTGATTGTTTGCGTTCTCTAAATGGTTAAACTAATAATTCACGCAATGAAAATTTCAAAACTGAGTTCGTAACGTACAATTGACTAAAATGACGGATTCACGCCCTAGGAATGGCTATACTGGTAGCGTTAAAATTGCCAAACTGGCTATTCACGCCCAATAAAATTGGTAAAACTGACTCTATGCGGCCTACGATGAGTGGTTAAACTGACAAATTAGCACTTTGAAAATCCCTAAGCAGATGAGTCATGTCCTGAAAATGGCAAAATTTGCCATTCGCGCGTCAGAAATAGTCATACTGAGCCTTCACGCCTTGAAAACGTCTAAAATGACGGTCCTGGCCTTAAAAACTGGCTATTTATGCCCTGTAAATGGCATACTCAACTCGTACCAGCAATTCACGGTCTAAAAATGGCCTAACTGATCGTTTCTGCTCTACAGGGGCTAAACAGACGATTCGCGCCTTCAAAGTGGCTATCTGGACCCCAAAAAAAGGCTATCTGCGCCCTTCAGGCGACAAACTGACCACTTGCGATTGCGCACCGAGTACCGAACCTCCTCCCAATAACCATCCAGCGTTAGCTACATGCACCTTATGAACTGGATAAACTTTTTGATTTGATTTGAAACTATAAATTGCTATAAAATTGCTTGATTGGCAAATCACGCCCTTAAAATGGCTAAATGTGCTAATTCATGCCAGTGAAATGGTGAAACTTACCATTCGTAGTGCAAAAAATGGACGAACTGAGGCACTACGCCTAGAAAACAGCTAAAAATGCAGACGATTTGTACCCTGAATATGGCAGAAAAAATAGTTCGCGTCTTGGAAATACCTTAACTGACGATTATTCGTGCCATTAAAATGTGACTTGCTGCTGGTTGGACCTAAAAAAGCAATTTCACGGATTTCACTGCGCCAAAAACAAATTTTTGCTCGTTCGAACCATTCGAAAAAATGGTGAATCTAGCGATTCGTGCCTTATAAATTGCTAAACTAACTGTTCGCAACCTAAAATTAACTTTACGGACGATTCGTCCCCTGGAAATAGTCAAACGGACTGTTCACGCCCTAAAAATGGCTGAACTGACGATTCATGCTCTGAAATAACCAAACGCCTAAAAAATTTCAATCTTCAAAGTTTCACTTTAAAAATGGTCACACTGGTCATTCGCGCTCTTTGGAAAGCGTCAGGGACAACGACAATTCGTCCTTGTTCGTGGTAGAACAGACTGGACAAGCCTTAAAACGGGCTGCTGGTCGTATTCACAATTCATGCCCCTCCCCCACAATGGCAATACTGACAGATTTGCGCCATGAAAACGACCACTCGCATTCCCATAATGGCTAAATTAACCATTCGTGCCTTAAAAATGCCTGAACTGACGATTAGGGCTACCTGATCTCCGGTTTTCGCCCGGAGTCTTCGGGCCTGGGACCTGATCTCCGGCCAAAATAACTCCGGGCCAAAAACTCTTACGCTTTAGTTCAGGAAGTAACAATATAACCCTTCCTAAAAAAAATTGAATTATTTTACGCGTGCGTTGTATTTATTTCGGCTATCTCTTCAAAAGGTTCAAACTACAAAAAAGTCCCGACCACATAAATGTTCCACCCTAATCAAGTTCTGACCAAATATGGGCCTGTTCTCGTCACTTACCGCATACGAAGAAAATATAAAATTTCCCCGAGATTCTATTGACGCAGCATACATCCACAAATTGAAATAATACCAAACGGTCTCCTTTTCCATTTAAAACGTCGACAAAGCCCACCCAGAACATTACTCGGAAAATTAGCCCGAACATTCGTACAAGAAATTGAAGGATTTTTCTTCCTTCAATAAACAAAATATTTGGCCGAAGAAATTGCCAGTTTCCTTCCCAATAGCCCAGGTGGGAAGAAAATCGTTAAATAACCACTGAAATTGCTTATTTGGTCATGAAATCGCCCCAATTGATTGATCCAGGGCCTATGTCGCAGTGTAAACACCGGTGAAACTATACACATATGAGAGCCTTGGGACTTAAATCTCAATGTGGCCTCTCAGTCTCTAAACAATCAAGGAATATACATTTGCGTAACGTTACATTATGTATTTTTCTCAATTTTAGCCATGAAGTTAGCTCCAGAAATCGTGAATTGGTGTTCTCTCAATTTTATCTACGAATGACGAATGAGACATTTTTCTCTCTAATTTAGCCGCAAATTAGCGTTTTTCTTAATTTCAGCAGTGAATTAGCAATTCTTTTCACTTTTAGCCATGAATTAGCGCTTTAATTTTAGCAATTTTAGCTCATTTTATCAATGTTAGCAGTGATTCGCCGCTTTTTCTCAATTTTAGCAGCGAAATATCTACGTTTTTAGGTGCGTATTAATGAGTTTTCTCAATTTCAGCAGTGAATTAGTGCTTCTTCTCAATTATCAAGTTGTCTCCAGAAATTGAGAATTTGTGTTTTCTCAAATTGAGAAGTGAATAAGCGCTTTATCTGACTTTTAGCCACGAATATGCGCTTTTCTCAACTTCAGCAGTAAATCGAGGATGTATTCAATTTAGAACTACGAATTAGCGCTATATTGCTTTCAAGTTTAGCAGAGTATTAGCGACTTCTTCACATTTATCGACGATTTGGATCTTTTTCTTCATTTTGGCGGTGAATTAGCGCTTTTTCTCCATTTTAAAAGTGAATTACATTAGCGATGTGTATTCAATCAGTCTCGAATTAGCGCTTTTCCGCAATTTTAGCAGCGAATTTCATATCCCTCTTTCTCTATTTAGCAGCGAATTGGTGATGTATTCACATAATAGCAGCGAATTAGCACTATATCTCCATTTTAGCCATGAATTAACGTTTTTTCAATTTTAGCCGTAAAAGCGCCTGCGCCAGAAATCGCTGTTCGGTGTTTTCTTAATTTTAGCTTTGGCACAGGCCACCAGAGCAACTACACAATTGCAACGTTTTCGATATGGGGGGGGGGATAGATCCCCCCCCCCCAGAGCTACTAGTATACGAACGAAGGAGCACTAGTACCATAACGAAGAGCCCTATAAAATCGCCAAAAATGAGCGTTTCACGTTGAAGTTAGGTTTAACAGATTTTCTGGACTTGAAGCAGCCCGAAAAGGTCCGAGTACGTCCAGCTTTTTCCTTGGACTTCAGACCCAACGCAGAGTGTACCGCGAGGTTCCCTGGGGGGGGGGGGGGGTAGCCCGGACTCTCTATCAGACAAAAGTGCTGATTCGTGGTCTCGCGATGCAACTTCCAGACTAAAGTTATGAAAAATGTTTTGTTTGTGTGGAGGACCCCACGATACTTCCATGTTCCCGTCGTTCGCTTACATCGGACGAAACTATTCCGACACGAGTGATAAATCATCAAAACTCACCCATGAAAATTAATTAATTTGCCCTAGCCTGCCCTGAAGTTCTGTTCTCATAAAAATGCCAAAGTTCTAAAGTTTGCTGGAAAGAGCTCTATTTCACTCAATATTCATCCCATGTCAACGATTGATGCAATAATAACACACAAAAAATATGAACACACAAATTCTAACGACGTGACGAATAAAGACTTGTGTAGCCTAATATAGTTCTCTTTAACGGTAACTATCAATTTGAAATATTCAACACGATCAATGAATGAAATAATTGACAAAATTTGATCAGTAAGACACTCGCTAAAACTCAAAATAATCGAAGAGAAACGAATCTTCGAATTCATCCTCGTCAATTTGTTTAAAAAATTAATTTAAAAATAACCAAATTGAATTTCGAAAAAATGGCCAGTTCATCGATGGGGAATGTTGTTGTGGTCATTTTTAGCCATCATGACAGGAAATCGGACTAAAATTCTGAGGCCATTCTTCGAATAAATTGTGGAAATCAACACAAAAGTGTTGTATTTGGGCAAACTCCGCGGTTAAAGTTGAGAAAACACGCTATAATGTTGCCAAATAAAAGACGCTTTCAGGTTAAAATTGGACAAAAATGGCAAATTCACAACTGAAATGACGTAAAATCGCCCATTCGCGTATGAAAAATGGAATAGGAAGCTGAATAGCCACAAAATTAGCAATCGCAAAATTGCAAAATCGCTAATTTGCAATTTGCAGATATAAAGTTGTGGAAAAACGTTAATTTGCGGATACAAAATAAAGAAAATCACTAATTCGCGGCAAAAATTGAAAAAAAAAAAACAATTAGCCCAGCTAAAATTAAGAAAACCGTTAATTTTCAGTTCAAATTGGGGAAAAGTGCTAATTCTCTGTTAAAAATGGGGAAAAGTGCTAATTTGCAGCTTAAATTGAGTCAAACGCCAATTCTTAGCAAAAATTGACAAAACTCGATAGGTAATGCACGGGTTGGAAACGCTACCAAGCTGCTAATATTTAGAAAAAGCGAAAATTCGCTGCTAAAATTGAGAAACATCACTAATTCTCGAATTAAGAGTCGTGAAATTTTTAATTTAAAAATGATGATTTTTTGACAGAAATGGATGGATAGATGTAAATGTTTTGGTTTGAAAAAAAAAATTACATTTAGAATTTAAATTCGCACCTTTTGAAGGCATTTTTGTGGCTAAAATTCCGAAAAATGGTAAATTCATGCATGGCTGTAGAATAATGTTAAAAAATACGCAAATTCACGGCTGGAACTGAAAAGAAGCAATAATCTGTACCTATAAAAGTTAAACAGTTTGGCTAATGCGGTGGTAAAATGTGAAAAACTGCTAATGTGCGGGTAATATTTAGAAAATAAAATAATCAGCCTGGTCAAAATTAAGAGATTGGTTAACTTTACACCTAAAAACTAAGAAAATTGCTAATTCACGGCTAAAAATGGAAAAAATCGCCTATTTGTGGCTGAAATTGAGAAAATTCGCTAATTCACTGGTTTGAAACGCTACGACGCGTCGCGTCGCCGCTACAATTTAAAAAAAGCGCTAATTCGTGGTGGAAATTGAGAAAAATTCTAATTTGCGCCAAAAACTGAATAAACGCAAATTTGCGGATTCTGAAGGCAACTTTTCAGGCTGAAATTGAAAAAAAGCACCAATTTATGTCAATAGGTGAAGAAACCACTAATTCGCGTGTAAACTGAAACAAATCGCTCATGCATTGCGTATGGTGAACCAAAGAAAACCTAATTCGTGAAAAGTCTCCCTATTTTGCGGCTAATATTGAGGAAAACACTTTATAAAACGTTAATTTCCAGCTAAAACTGAGAAAAGTGCTAATCCCCTGGTAAAAAAAAATTAAAAGATCGGTAATATGCTGCTAAACTTGAGAAAATGCGCAAATTCATTGCTATGGGAGGGGGTGGGGCAAAACCGCTTATCTGCGGCTGAAATTAAGAAGAACGATACACTCGGCCATAATTGAGAAAAACGCTAATTGCGGGTAGAGTACAAAAATCGGCCTTAACTGAGAGATTGAGACTATGATGAGGCCAGCAAGATGTCCAGATTCAAGAGTGTGCTGGCTGGGTGGAATGATGACTAAAATGTGAAATTAACCCCCTCCCCTCACCATTACGAGATTTCAATCTGATCCCCCCTCAGGACAAATTCCTACCTACGCGACTGCCCAGATCCAGATAAGAGGTCAAGAGGGGTCGAAAACGCTCATTTTTAGCCACTTTGAGGGTGGCTGACATCATCATTGGGGGAAGGACATCATCACAGAAACCGGGGCATTTGTCATTTCAGCATTGACGCAGGCACGGACCTCGCTGGCCCACCTGTGGAGCAGAGAAATGATTCCAAAACCAAGAAAAACACGAAACGGTCAGTTTTGGGCACTTTGAGGTGGGCTGACGCCCCCCCCCTCCCGCCTTAACCGCCTGCAGTTCTCAATTCAGCACGGTCGGAGGGACTCGTTACCAGCGTACAGCTCAAATCAAAGCATTTTGAAAAATGTTCGAAAACGCTTATTTTTAGCCGGCGGCGGTCACCGTTTGATGGAAGAAATTGTTGAGAATCAGTAGAAGGTATTGGGGGGGGGGGAGCGAAATGGTACCTTTGCCCAAGCATTAGGAATATTGGGTGGGCGATGGCCCACCTCGCCACCCCCCCCCCCCTAACTCCAAACCTCTGCTAACTGGAATGGCCCAGAGGTGGGATGCGCGCCCCCTCTGGATCCGCTGAAGACTCTAACCACTAGAAACACTAAACAAAAAGACTCATCACTCCCTAGAATGTCGACAGATGAGTGAGTATAAAAATGAATGAGCGAAGTATTTGGACCTTTGGATTGACAAAAACATATGTGATGGAGTGAAGATTACTTGCAGATTGGCTCTAAATACATGCTCGAGAAATTTCAGTTTGGCCCCGCCGACTGAGAACCTCGCACCACTTTCATATTAGCCTGTGGCGGCAAAGCATCCTCGTCATTTTTATTTATTTTTTTGTGACACATGTAAAAAAATTCCAATTTTTAGTTTAGTTGATTTCGGAAGAAATAAAAAAAGTTATTTTGCTTAACCTTGTCTTCAACACGATCAAAGTGGTCGAAAGACCCTTTATTGGTGACCCCCGACTACTAACGCGCAACGTCGGCCCTACCACTAGTCAATCGCTATGGTCGACACAAACGATGACGTCGCGGCCCAGCTAGAACGGCTCCAACAGCAGCTCCAGCAACTACTTCATGGGGCCTCCGCTCAAACCAATGATCGAGAAACACCTGCTTTCGTTAACCGCGTCGCCATCAAACTACCCACTTTCTGGCGAGACAAACCTGCCTTGTGGTTCTCCCAAGTTGACACCCAATTTTCTCTCGCTGGTATCACGAATGAAACCACCAAGTACACTCACCTCGTATCCCAACTCGACGAACGAATCATCAGCGAAGTGGAAGATATCGTAACGGCAACACCCCCTCAAAATCCCTACACGACACTCAAAACCGCAATCATCGATCGCCTTTCCCTCTCTGATGGACAACGAGTCCGTCAACTCCTCACACTAGAAGAACTCAGTGACCGCAAACCGTCGCAATTCCTGCGCCATTTGAGGTCTCTCGCAGGGCCGACTCCGGTCCACGACGACTTCCTTCGGACGCTCTGGACTCAACGTCTTCCCCCACACGTCCAGGCTCTCCTCCAAACGCAGGCAGACCTACCACTCGACCGCCTGGCACTCACCGCCGACAAAATCGTAGAGGTTCAACCTGCATTCATTACCTCCCCCCCCCCCAATCCGATTTCTTCCGTCAACGCAATCGCCTCCGCACCCCCCACCGATCACAGCATTCGGCTTCTCGAAACCATATGCAAACAATTGACTACGCTTACGCAGCACTTGGCCACCACGCATCGTCCACCACACTCCCGCCAACGTGAGTCAAGTCCTACCAGGCATCATCAGAACCGAACCCGCAGCCCAGACGACTTGCTGGTATCATCGACGCTGGGGTGACAACGCCACTAAATGCACACGTCCATGCTCGTTTTCGGCGTCAAACACCATCGGCGATCAGTACTAGCGTCGACTGATCGCCTCACTCGCGGACGCCGCCTCTTCATCGTCGACCGTCTATCTAAGCAACAATTCCTACTAGACACAGGCTCCGATTTGTCATGTTTTCCACGACGTCTTCTCTCTGGCCGCCATCCTCGCACCGACTTCACCATGATCGCCGCCAACAAATCTCCGATTTCAACGTTCGGTTATCTCAAACTCCGACCTGATTTTGGTCTTCGTCGCGACTTCACGTGGTCATTCATCATCACCGACGTTGAAGTCCCTATCATTGGCTCGGATTTTTTGGCTCACTTTTCTCTCCTCCCGGATTGCACGAACAACCGTCGCATCGACTCAGTCACAGGCCTTTCCACGCGTTGCAACACGTGCTCTACAAGTCAATCTAGTGTCAAAGCTCTCACCAACTTACTGTCGGAACATTCACCCTTCCACGACGTACTATCCCAATATCCCCAACTCTTCCGCCCAATAGGAACCCATCGCGTCGTTCGCTACTCAACCACTCACTTCATAAACACGACGCCCGGTCCACCGGTCTTCTCGCGGCCTCGACGTCTTCCACCCGAAAAACTTCGCATCGCCCAACAAGAATTCAACAATATGCTACAGGAAGGGATCGTCCGTCGATCCGATAGTCCATGGTCTTCTCCTCTCCACATGGTCCCAAAAAAGGACTCGACATGGCGTCCTTGTGGTGATTACCGCGCCCTAAACGCCAGGACCATTCCCGACAGATACCCCGTCAGACACATTCACGACTTTTCTCACCGCCTCCGAGGAAGCACCATATTTTCTGCGATCGACCTCGTCAAAGCATACATGCAAATACCCGTCAATTCACCTGACATCCCGAAAACAGCCATCACGACGCCCTTCGGGCTCTTCGAGTTTCCGTTCATGAGCTTCGGGCTCCGAAACGCAGGGCTGACGTTCCAACGCTTCATCGACGAAGTTCTTCATGGACTTGAATTCTGCTACCCCTATATCGACGACATCCTCATTTTCTCATCCGATGCTTCCACACACTGCACACATCTTCGCGCTGTTTTCGAACGCCTCGCACAACACGGTATCACCGTCAACGCCAACAAAAGCATCCTCGGTGCATGGAAAATAAATTTCCTCGGTTACGAAGTCTCAGCTGATGGAACTCGACCACCACCAGAACGCGTCGCAGCCCTCCAAAACATCAGCCCACCCACGTCTGCTAAAAGCCTTCGCCGCTTTCTCGGCATGCTAAATTTTTACCGGCGTTTCCTCCCGTCTGCCCCACTTCATTCTGCCCTTCATGGTCTGCGCGGCAACCAGTCAATCGTCTGGACTCCGGAACTCAAACAAAGTTTCCAAAAATGCAAAGAACACCTTGCACAAGTCACCCTTCTTGCTCATCCTGACTCTCAAGCTCGTCTCGGACTCTTCACCGATGCCTCTCAAACCGCCGTGGGAGCGTGCCTGCAACAACAAGTAGCTATTGAATGGCAGCCACTTGCATTCTTCTCTCGGAAGCTAACTCAGCGACAAAAAGAATGGCCAGCATTCTATAGAGAGCTTCATGCAGTTCACTCGGCCATTCAGCACTTCCGTCACGTCCTCGAAGCACAAACATTCACGGTTTACACAGACCACAAGCCCCTAACTTTCGCTTTTAGCCAACGCAAGGACAAACTTCCTCCCGTTCAACTTAATCAGCTGTCGTTCATCTCTCAGTTCACGACCGACATTCAGCACGTCAGTGGCTCTGCAAACATTGTCGCCGATGCACTATCTCGCGTCGATTCCGTCACCACTGCTTTAACCTCACCTGTCGATCTCACGAAGCTAGCTCAAGCACAACTAGAAGATCATGAACTGCAAAACCTCATCACGAGTGATTCATCCCTCCACCTAAAAAGAATGAAAATTCCTGGACCCCCACCCTTCGTCCTTACGTCCCGGAACCCTTTCGTCGCCAGATATTCGACTCCCTTCACAACCTGAGCCATCCCGGCGTCAAAGCTTCCACTCGCCTCGTGTCCGAACGTTTCGTATGGCCTCGAATACGTCGTAATTGTCGTTCCTGGACACAGCCGTGCGTTTCCTGCCAACGAGCCAAAGTATCTCGACACGTATATGCCCCTATCACCTCCTTCACCACACCGTCATCACGCTTCGACCACATACACGTTGACATCATTGGACCCCTACCTCCCGCCGGCCTATACCACTACTGTCTTACAGTCATCGACCGATTCACTCGTTGGCCTGAAGTCTGGCCACTCGAGACCGCCACTGCAGTCAACGTTGCCGAAGCCCTCTTAAATTGCTGGATCTCCCGCTTTGGAACTCCTCTTCGGACAGATCAAGGGCGCCAATTCGAATCCGCACTTTTCCGCGCTCTCGGATCAACGCTCGGCACGATACGCTGTAGAACAACTAGCTATCATCCTCAGGCTAATGGATTAGTCGAACGTTTCCACCGTCAACTCAAAGCCGCCCTTATGTGTCATCCCGAGATGAATTGGCTACAGGCACTTCCCATCGTCCTCCTCGGTCTCCGTAGCGTTTTTCGGGAAGACCTCAAAGCCTCGTCTGCAGAATTGACATACGGACAACCACTTCGCCTACCCGGAGATCTGCTAGATTCTCGACTGGACATTCAACTCGAACTCGACCCATCCAACTTCGTTACTCGTCTCCGTCGTCAAATGGAAACCCTCCGACCCACCTCCGCATCGAACCACTCAAACAAAAAACCGTTTGTTTTCCAAGACCTGTCAACATGTTCTCGTGTCTTTCTTCGCAACGACACGCATCGTCCAGCTCTTCAGCCACCATACACTGGACCCTACCCTGTTCTGAAACGAACCCTGAAGTCTTTCACCCTACTCATCATCGGAACAAACACTAACGTCAACATAGACCGGCTCAAACCAGCATACGTTATGCCCGAAACTCCCTCTGTCACATCATTGAATTCCGCCGGGAAGCCCAACCTCACTCCTTCGACTCGTTCAGACCGTCACGTTCACTTCGAGCATGATGGACTTCCAGTCTCCGTGAGGGGCTAGTGTGGCGGCAAAGCATCCTCGTCATTTTTATTTATTTTTTTGTGACACATGTAAAAAAATTCCAATTTTTAGTTTAGTTGATTTCGGAAGAAATAAAAAAAGTTATTTTGCTTAACCTTGTCTTCAACACGATCAAAGTGGTCGAAAGACCCTTTAAGCCCTTTTGGTCCAATTAATCCAGTTCGGCTGTTATGATCAAATAGTGCAGAGTGGCCTCAGGGGCGTAGCCAGCCCATGATCAAGGGGTGGGCAGCCAGCCAGGCACACGGATTCAGAGTTTGGGGGGGGGGGCGCACGTCTTGAGAAAAAGTGCTCGTTCGCGGATGAAATCCATGAAAAGGACATTTTCCGGCTATTACTGAGCGAAAACACCCATTCACGACTAGAATTGAGAAATAGCGCTGATTCACGTTGAACTTGAGAAATAAATCTGCTCATTGTTCGCGGTTGAAATTGAGAAAACACGTCAATTTGCGGTTTCGCAATCAAAATTAAGCGAAATTAAGAAAATGCGCTAACTCAAGGTTTACATCTTTTCACAACTAAAATTGACAAAATAAATTGAGCGTTCAATTTAGAATTGAGAAAAATCGCTCATTTGAGGTTGAAATTGAGGAAAAATGCCAATTCACGGCTAAAATTGAGAAATAGTGCTCATTCACGCACGCAAAATTGAGAGAAGGCACCAGTTCGTGGTTTCTCAAACCAACATCTAGGTGAATATTGCGAAAAAGAGATAATTGACTGTTTTTATACATTTATATAGCAAGTTTGCGGGTATAATCGAGAAAGAGGGCAACTTAGCGCACACATTTTTGAAAAAGTTCTTATTTTAGGGCTAAAATTAAGGCACATTGAGGAAAATACATATTTTAAGGTTCGCGATGCAACGTCCGGATCAAAATTAATGAAATTCGTTAACATGAGTATTATGTGGACCTTTTCACTGTTGAAATTTGAAGGGGGGAATTGCTCAAGGCAGAATTGACATTAAAGCACGAATTTGCGGCTAAAATTGAGGGAAAATGAATTGGCAAAATTGTCACAGTTTTTTGTTGATTATAGTCATGGCCATTTTTAGGGGGTAGACATGGTAGACGACCGCCTAGGGGCCCCGACCCATGGGGGGGGGGGTTACACTTGGCTTAAATTTTACAATTTTGAGGTACTTCTGTTGAAACGATTGAAAATCGTGCTCTAAAATGCCCAAACCCAGAAAATAATGATTTTTAACGGAGAGAAAATCCGGGAAATTCGGGTTTTACAGTGCTAAAAATCCGAATTATTTGGTTTTTGAAGAATTCAGCCCCAAGAAATTGGATTTTCCAACCATGAAAATCCGCGAAATTGGCTTTGAAGGCGCCTTATCCACAAAAAAGGGTCTTGAAAGATCCAAACATGTGAAAGTGGAATTGGCGTATTTGAGCCAAACACCCGAAATGTCCATTTTAAATAGCCAAATCCAAGAAATTTCGTAGCTAAAGTGGACCAAACCTTGGGGTTTAAAAGAAGAGAAATCTGCCCAATTGACGCTTTAAAGAGGCAAATCCTGGAAATTCCCCCTGGAGATCACGCGAAATTACTTTTTCAAATGAGGGAAACCTCGCGAAATTGTCTTTTGAAGAAGACAATTTTACAAAATTAGCTTGTCGGTTAAGCCAAACCATCGAAATTAATATTTGAAAGAGCCGAACCCACGGAACTTGTTTATTCAATTGAGACAGAGCTAAGTCGGATCTCTCGGTACGAAACTTGAACGTGTTTCAACTTCAGCCCCCAGGAACGACGTGTCTCAATGGAGACCACTCTTACTGCGCTTGCAGTCTGCCTCTGCAGTTCGACAATTTTCCACTTTCGATTCAATTGATCGTGACCCGGCCAAGTTTGTGAACATTCCCCGTCCAAGTCCTTCGTTTCAGCCGCTTATTTCGGGCACTTTTGACGGCTACAGAGACGAACAGACAGGTAATTTCATTGGCCGGGCTAGCAAAATATTCTTTCCACAAAAGTGCAAAATAGGTAGGTATACTGTCCGGTTCAATCTGCTATTAATCGCAAAAAAAAAATCCCGCAGTTTCATGGATGAATCGCCATTTTTGAACATCATTAATTTTATTGACAAATAGTCTGTTTTGAAGGGCTTTTTGGATCTCTTTGTACGTTGTAACTGTCTTGGGGTTGTAGAATTTTCATAATGTATTTTCATAATGTAGGCCAAGAAATGAAAAATCTTCTCCCAATTGTTTTATTTGAACTATCGTGACCGCGGTTTCGGCAACGCCATTATTTTCAAACGAGTCAACAAATGAAACACAACCGGTGTTGATACTTTTAGGGCACGAATCTATTTTTAGGGCGTATAGAGTCAATTTTTCGGAGGCGGGAGTGCTCAGTTTTGGCCATTCTTGGCGCGCTTTTGCCCTTTTCATGGCGGGAGTCATCTGCATAGGCATTTTTAGGGTGCGAATCGTCAGTTTTTAGCCATTTTCAGAGTGCGTGGAGCCAATTTAGCTGTTTTGTGGTCAGCCGGACCGGGTGAGATAGTATCAGCTTCTGACTCCCGGCTTCCACAAACTAATTGGTCGCGAGGTGAGAGCACTCAGAGGTGAAGCGCGCCGGAGGGTGATCCTTTTAGGGACTGGCCACCGGGCAGCGCTCTGGCAAAGAGGTGAACTCTCTGAAAGGGAAACGCGTGGAGAGCACTCAGTGGTGAAGTGCGCCGGAGGGTGATCCTTTTAGGGACTGGCCACCGGGCAGCACTCTGGCAAAGAGGTGAACTCTCGGAAGAAAATAAAATAAAATAAACAAAACGATAGTTTGGAAGAGGACGAGCGACGGGATAGACGGTATGACGACTCAGGAAAGACTGAAGGAGACCGGGGAAATGGGCCGTCTTTTATACTCCTCGCTCGCCTGCATTTATTTGTTTTTAAAATAAAATAAAAGTGAAGGCAAGTTATAAAATTGGAGGCACGACACACGCCCCCCTGACTTGCCGTAAACCTTAGGTTTGCGTGGCCTTGTCATTCCCCTGTGCGTTGACGACTGAACGGTCCGGGTCCGCGGTTATATTCCGGCGAGCTGGAGTTTGAGTAGTCCGGTGGCATCGTGCGACGGTCCGGGCCTTCTGTGGGCCTGAGATAGGCGTAGGAACGTAATCGTGCTCGATGAGCGGAGGCCTTCTCCAGGGGATGGTCGAGCGAAGTAAACTTGAAACCGGCTGGCGGATTACAATCGCTTCTTCCCTCATTTCTTTGAGGATTGTTTCGAATACCTCCGCGCGTTCATGTTGGGAGATAGAATAAAAATAAAATTGGATGTTTCAGCTGACTAAGGATAATTTTTAGCTTGAAAACTGAAGCCGAAGTTTTTTTTTAAATCTGAAGTTTTTTTTTTTAGAACAGGCATGGGTCGAAACGAACAGGTGGTCGAGATATTCTTCCGAATCTTGTCCTGTATGGTTCGATCACCGGTTGAGGTTCGGAGTGAGAAGTTTCGTCAAGAGATGTAGCGGCTGGTTGAGCTTCTGTTTCTTGCGGTAGTAATTCGTAAAGCGGAGCTGTAGGGACAATGTCGGAAGGTGAGACTAGGGTGTAAGCTGGTTTTACGCGGTCTAATGAGACTAGAGCTTCTCTGTTGGGTAACGAAATCTTCATTGTCTTATTGTCACGCCAAAGAACTTGAAATGGGCCGCTATACGTAGGATGCAATGCGCGCTTGACGACTTCATTGCGGAGGAAAACGTGGGTGCATTCTTGGAGGTCTTGACTGACGAATGGTTTGTTTGAGTCAGGTCGATCCCGAAGGTTAGCGTAGGCTCGGGAGGAAATCATCGAACGCGTTTGCGCGAAGGAGCTCGTTTGTTGAGGAAGAAGTGAACAGATCTCCAGGCAACCTTAAAGGTTGGTTGTAAAGAAGTTCAGCTGCTGACAATCCTTCGTCCCGTTTGATGGCTGACCGGAGACCAAGAAGAACTGGACCAAGAGCGTTCGTCCAATGTGGCACGTCCAGGTAGGCCGTTAACGCCGTCTTTAATGAACGGTGCCAGCGTTCAATAGCTCCGTTGCTTTGAGGGTGATAGGCTGTTGTACGAATTCGCTGTATACCTAACATTCTCATTAAGTTTTTGAAGAGATTCGACTCGAATTGGCGACCTTGGTCAGTGGAAATTCGGTCGGGCGTGCCGAAACGAGTAATCCAGTGCTTGAAGAATTTTCTAGCGACAATACTGCTCTCGATGGAAGCTAAGGGAATGGCTTCAACCCAGTGTGATGTTCTGTCGATCATAGTCAAGCAGTATCTTTTCCCTCCTGATTGCGGTAATGGACCGACGATATCAATGTGGACGTGTTCCAACTTGTTGGCTGGGCCGAACTTCCCTGTGGGTGTTTTCGTGTGGCGAGTTACTTTACTAGCTTGACACGCTAAACATTTTTTAACCCAGAGACCGACGTCTGTATTCATAGAGGGCCAGAAATACCTTTGTGCGACCAGGATCCGGGAAGCCTTGATCCCTGGATGACTGAGTTTATGGAGCCGAAGAAAAGCGGCTTCTCTGAAGGACGTTGGTAGATACGGACGAGGGCTCCCGGTGGAAGTTTCACAAGTTATTGTGATATCGGTTCCCGGAATGGGGCATTGGTCGAAGCGGAGATTGGGTTGTGTCATCAAAGTCAGAAGAGTTGAATCATCCTTTTGAGCTGATGCTAATGCTGAGTAATCCTCGGTTAGGTTGACCGTAGCAATGCGACTGAGAGCGTCGGCGACCAGATTTTCTTCCCCCTTCCTGTATTGTATGGAAGTCGTGAACTGAGAAATGAAGTTTAATTGCCGAAGACGTCGGGGACAAGCCGTGGCTGAGTTGTTCTTAAATGCGTGAGTCAAAGGCTGATGATCCGTAAGGACAGTGAATTGTCGTCCTTCGAGGAATGGTCGGAAATAGCGTACGGCTTCGTATATTCCCAGAAGCTCCTTATCGCGTGTACTATAATTAGCCTGGGCAATGTTGAGTGTTCGTAAAAAAAATCCGAGAGGTTCCAATTTTCCATTGACGAGCTGCTCCAAGGAAGCCCCTATTCCCGAATCACTTGCGTCGGTTACCAAGAAAAGTTGGGCTTCTTGACGAGGGTGTGCAAGCTTTGTGGCACAGGACAGTAATCGTTTGAGATCCTCAAAAGCTTTTAGAGACGATTGCTTCCATTCGACGGGAATCTTATCGTTTTTTTTAGACGAAGTGAGATATTGATTGAGGGGTTTTTGAATTACTGCTGCACCAGGAAGACTTTTTCGGTAGAAATTCACCATTCCTAAGAATCTTCTAAGATCACGAACTGTTTTTGGCGGTGGTATTTCGTTGATCGCCTTGACTCGGTCTTCTAGTGGCGCGATTCCTTCCGCCGAGACTGAATATCCCAGAAATTTAACCTGTGCTTGACCCAGAACGCACTTGTCAACATTTAGTGTTAGTCGATGTTTGTCCAGAAGACTTAAGACTATATGAAGGTGTTCCTTGTGTTCCTTTTCGTTGCGAGACGCTATTAAGATGTCGTCGATATAAACGAAAACGAAAGGTATATTTCGAAATATTTGATCCATGTATCGTTGAAAAGATTGTCCGGCGTTCCTAAGACCAAATCCCATTTTGACGAACTCGAAAAGCCCGAACGGTGTTAATATCGCTGTCTTTGGGATGTCTTGGGGTGCAATCGGTATGTGATGATAAGCTCGGTTTATGTCGAGGGTGGAATATATTGTTGTATTGGCCAAATGATATGTGAAGTCATGAAGGCTCGGTATTCCGTATCTGTCGGGAATGGTGCGACTGTTCAGTTGTCGATAGTCCCCACAAGGGCGTACCGTTCCGTCCTTCTTATTGACAATATGAAGAGGGCTTGACCATGGGCTGCTTGACGGTCTGCAAATCCCTTCTTCCATCATGCGGGAAAATTCTTTTTTCGCTGCCTGGTACCGATCTGGAGCAAGTCGTCGAACCTTGCAGTGCACGGGTGGACCTTGAGTCTCGATAAAGTGGTAGATTCCTTCGGGATTCACAGGTGATCGAGGCGTGGGCTTAGTTAGACCAGGAAATTCCTTCAAAAGTTCCCGAAGAGCTGAGTTTCGAGGAATGGCTGAGACGGTCGGAACGTTTGAAGTTCGTACTCGTCCGGTGACCTTTAGTCCCGTGTTAGTGTCCAGTAACTCTTTTTTGCGGAGATCGGGAGTGAGGCCGTAATGTGCTAAGAAGTCGGCTCCTATGATGGGGTGAACGACTTCAGCCGAGATGAAATCCCACGGGAACGATCGTCGTATTCCCAAATCCAGTTTCCTGTGTTCGATTCCGTACACCTGGATGGGTGAATTGTTGACCGTTTGCAGAGTCAAGTTAGCCTCATGAATTATGCTACCCTTTTTTTTGGTAATACTGAAACGTCCGCTCCGGTATCAACCAGGAAGTATTCCGACGAGTTGAGATCTAGAATGAAGAGGCGACGGGTTGGAATGTCGACATCAGATCCCGTCGTGACTGATGTCGTGCTTAGTTTTCCGAGGAACCCATGTCTTGCAGTTGATTTTCGTTCCAGTTGCAGGGTGAAACGCATTTCTTAGCCTTCTCAGCGAAACGCCGGTGATAATAACAGAGTCGGGTAGTTTTTGACTGAGATCGAGATCTTGATCGTCGTTGATCGGTCCCACGTGAAGTTCTAGAGCGTGAGCGATGATTCGTTTGAATTTCCGCCATACTAAATCGCAACAGACGGAGCTCTTGAGTTAATTGTTCTATCCTTGGATCGTTTGACGGACGACTGAAAGCTTCTTGATCGGATTCATAGAACTTGTCGGCGACATCAGCAATCCGCGTGATGTTATCTTCCTCGAGAACGGCTAGAATCGTCTTCATCCGGGTAGGCAAGGCCCTTAACCAGATTGTTTTAAGCACTTGGTCTGTGGCATTGGCGCCGGCGAGAGTCTGCATTTGGCGCAATAACTGTGAAGGTTTGGCGTCACCCAAGTGAGTTTCCTCCAGGAGGCGAGTAATTCGTCGTTCCTCACTTTGACTGAAAAGATTGGTCAGTCTGTTCTTGAGAGTCGTGTACGGAGTGTTTCCCGGGTTCTTGGCTAGGTCAGTGACTTGCGTAAGAACCTTGTAAGGAAGTTGTCCAAGTACTATTTGGAACTGTCTCAATTCACCGACGATATTGTTAGAAGCGAAAACTGCCTCGACTTGTAGATACCATAACGTGGGATCTTCTTCCCAGAACGGAGGTAACCGCACGGAGTACGTTGCCGCAGCGTGATTGTCACCTGCACCTCCATCACCAGCGTTGTCGACCATGTTGGGTGTGTGAAAAAAATCACGTCGGGGTCACCAGTTTTGTGGTCAGCCGGACCGGGTGAGATAGTATCAGCTTCTGACTCCCGGCTTCCACAAACTAATTGGTCGCGAGGTGAGAGCACTCAGAGGTGAAGCGCGCCGGAGGGTGATCCTTTTAGGGACTGGCCACCGGGCAGCGCTCTGGCAAAGAGGTGAACTCTCGGAAGAAAATAAAATAAAATAAACAAAACGATAGTTTGGAAGAGGACGAGCGACGGGATAGACGGTATGACGACTCAGGAAAGACTGAAGGAGACCGGGGAAATGGGCCGTCTTTTATACTCCTCGCTCGCCTGCATTTATTTGTTTTTAAAATAAAATAAAAGTGAAGGCAAGTTATAAAATTGGAGGCACGACAAGCTGTTTTTCGGAAGCCAAGTATCCAGAAAGCCAAGGCCCGCTTTTCGTGCGCGAATGGTCAATTTAGCCATTTTTAGAGCACGAATCATGTACTTTTCAGGTATTTTCATGGCTCCCTAATCGTTCGTCTAGCAATTTATAAGGCACGAGAGGTCAGTTTGGCTACAATTGGAGCGACAATCGCCAGTTTTGCTATTTTTAGGTCGTAAATAGTAAGTTTAGTCATTTTTAAGGCGCGAAAATCTTCATTTTTGGTGCGACTGTAGTCAGTTTATCCGGGTTTTTGTGGGAATACGTAGTTTACCTATTTGAAGGATGCGAGTGGCTAACAAGCCAGTTTTTTGTAGAGCAAAGCATGCAATTATTTCTGAAACCCCTGCCTTTTAAGTAAAACCTGAATCCGCGTCTCCACCGGCTGCTAGGCGGCCCCCCCCGATAGTTCTCGCCAAGGGGCCCCGCAAGAGCTAAGAACGGCCCTGATTATAGTGTAATTGTCGTGGCTAAAATTGAGAAATAGCGTTCATTCACAGGTTACATTGAGGAAAAACTGTTCTTTTGCGGCTGAAATTGAAAGAACGCACCTATTCGCGGTTTATAGGCGATGCCCAGTGCTGGCCGTAATTAAAATAGTAAATCAAAAATGCGTTATTTCACGGTTTTTTGAGACCTGTTTACGGTTAAAATGAAGAAAATAGGCTATAGTTCGAGGTAGAATTGAGAAAAAGCACTCAGTTTCACCTAAAATTAAAGAAAAACGTCAATTCGACACTACAAATAGTGCTCATTCACGAGTTAAATGGGGGGGGGGGATTCTGTGCAACTCCTCTTGAGGAAAAATTGGATCCACCACGCCTGCGGGCAGATTCACTGGCGAAAATAATAGATGAACCATTGCCTTTTTTCAGGCTTCTAACAGGATCTGGAGGTTAGAATCGCGTCAATTCACGGTCATCAGAGACTGAATTTGCACAGAAACGGCCACTATCCGCCAAAAAATATACATATCTGCTGAAAACCTGTCGTTTGTAGCCTTCTATTTCGGATTTTATGTCGAAAAATTGAAACTTCCCTCCCTCCCACCCCGGAAAGTGATAATTTTGGAGATAAACTTTAAATTTTAGACCTGAAACGGTAAAAAGAGCTGGCAGTTTTTCTCCCCAAAAGTCTGTATGGCCCAGCAGGCTAAACACGATTTGAGCTAACCCAAACACACGAAATTGCGCGTCGAAACTTGCGAAAATGGGATTTTAGTGCGAGATTCAGCAGCAGACCATTCGGACTCACAACATGAGGTTTTTGCGCCTCTTCACCAGAAAACAGTCGAGTTCTTAAAACTCTCAAAACAATTCCGTCTCGTAAACTGTCAATTTCACCCGAGAAACTGTCTATTTTGTCATAAATAACTGTCAATGTTGTCTCAGAAACTGTCGATTTCGTCCAGGGGACTGTAAATTTCTTGTTGAAACTATCAGTATCGATCTAACACTGTCAATTTTGTCCTATGAAGGTCAATTTCGTCATTCAAAACTGTCAATTTCGTCCTCAAAACTATACCGTCATCATTCTAAAACTGCCAATTTCGCCCCACAAACTGTCAATTTCGTCCTCGAATCTGCCAATTTCTTCCTAGAAACTGTGTTAAGGGATTTCGGAAACTGACGGTTTTTAAGACCCTTCACCGGAAACAGTCGAGTACTAAAAACTATCAATTTCGTCGTTCAAAACTGTAAATTTCGCCCTATAAACTGTCAACTAAATGTTCAAATCTAACAATTTCGTCCTGGAAACTATCAATTTTGTTTTTCAAACAATAAATTTCATCCTGGAAACTGTTAATTTCGTCTTTTAAACTGTCAATTTCGTCCTCGAATTGGCCAATTTCACCCTAGACACTGTCAATTTCAGTAAAAATTATAAATTCACGTGTAAAAAAGTAAAGTGTGTGCTCTCTCTCGAAGAGCTAGTTGGCTGACTTGAAATTGAAGAAATCGTCCAGAAAATAATTAAGGCGACGAAACATTATTTGTGGATTACAGCGCATGTTTTCGAATAATTTTATTATACAACAGTCTTAAAGGTAGTGATGCTTTTACATTTAACAACTACGATTGCATCATCACAGGATCATTATTCATAATCATAAACATTCTTATTAATTAGAATTATAAAAAGTCAGATTTCACTTTTTACACAATTACCAAAAAAAAAGAGAGCCTGTACAAGTACGACGACGCGACGTCTCGCAGTTACACGTAAGGGTGGTAAAATGTACAAAGCAGGGGCGTTATGTACAATATTAACACGATAAAGAGGTTTCCCTTTTGTATATTTATAGCGCGGGCCTTTGCTTTCAGTTTAAAACTTGAGAGACACTTAAGGCAAATTGGATGAGGAAAAGTAAAAACACGTAATATTAACACTCACTGTAGGGTTGATGTTGCTGCAAAATAGTCCTGCTGACGTATTCAGGCTGTAAATGGCACACGACTGTGTCACCGTCGAGAACGGCAACGGTGCCTTGTTGAAGGCCGGGACGACTCTGTTGAGCTTGCTCTTTAAGGCGTTGCCTGAAGGCGGCGTCAAAGGCCGCGTGGAAATTTCTATCAACGGCCGGACTGTACGGAATGAGAGGGCGGTGATCGCCGTAGCTTCGAGACGACTGTCGACTCATATCGCTTTGACGACGCCCGTCCTCGTCACTCATGTCGCTCACTTGAATTTCAGCTCGCTCCCTTTCAATCTCCTCATAGACTGGGTCGTCTTCGCGAGCCCTTTGCTCTCGCTCGCGAATTTCAGTGTACGTGTGATTCCAAGGGCTCGTCGCTCGAACGGCGCCGTTGGCTCTTTTGCCTCGAAGTTGCATCGTCGCCGCTTGTAGATGTTGAAATTGAGGGGCGAGATGCGAGTGTGAGTATGCGGCGGATGCGTAGCCCGGTCGCTCTTTGTGCCGAAGCAGTGAATTACTCGTTAGAACTGTTGTGTGCGCCTTGGGCGAGTCTTCCTGCTCGGAGCCACCGTGACCTGAGTCACGACTGAACGACTTAAAAGAAATGTTCTGTAAAAAATATATATGTATATTCATGAGTCACAATTGTAATGTAAAAGTTTATCCGCTCAACAAAAATTAAAAATATTCATCGTATCCGTGAAGCATAAGGCCATGCAATGGGAATTTTACGCTTGCCGTTCATCGCTCACCTTCCAAGCACAAGACTTGTGAAGAGGACCCCATGTAGTAGATTGTGAAATATTACAGGAGGGGGAGCCAGTGGGTCTGGGAGATGCGGATCGAACATAAGGCAAAGTGGCTATGGGATCTTCATTCCTTCCCGTCCATACACACTGCAAGCATAACCATTCCACTTTACCTCAAGGGATTTTCTCAAAATACCCAAGTGCTCGAACTTGAAAAAAGTGCAGGGAAGTTTGCAAAAAAGTGTTAAATAAAAAGCGGGAATGAAAAAATACAGAAAAAAAGCAGTGAGGTTCAAAGCCCAGCCCCACTTGTTAGTTCTCAACGGGCGGAATACGTTGTTTGTTTTTTTCCTCCAAAAAAATAAAAGGGGAAAACACTTTCCCCACCGATTTTTCTTAACAAATTTATTGGTGATACCTTGGTGTGTGGGGCTGGGCTTGACATTGGGGGCTATGGTCATTCTAGGTACGCAACTACCCACACTTGTTCCATGTGGCGGGGCGACAGTCGTGGGAGCGGCCGTCGACGACGCCGAAGTGCTCTCGGTGCTTTGAGCGTTGCCGTGTGAACCCGTGTAGAGACTGGCTCGTCGCTCTTTGCTCTCGCCGCCGCTTCCGCTCGTTCCACCGACGCTCTCTTGACAGCCGAGACATTTCGAGAGCCACAGGTGGCGTCTGAGGAATTTTCTATACTCTTTTTGTACCTGAGGGAATAGATAAATCAAGTAAAAAATCATCAGGAGAATTCGAGTACACCGGAATTCTTCGATTAGTTAGCCCAGGGGCTTTTAAAAAAAAAAATTGACGTTTGAAGAGCTTCACCCCCCCCCCTCCTGCACAACCTTTGTTGCGAAATGCACTAGAGATGCGCTTTGGTGGACACTTAACGTTACGTAACGCTCGCGTTACAGCGCAGTAGCCGTGGCATCAACCCCTGGGACCCCTCTCACCAACCCAGTGGTGGGGGTGCGAGATTGCCCGAAACCGACTTCATACAAAACCCTGCAAAACCTAATTGACGCTGTCAACTTCGGACTTCTTTTTTTTCAACCACAAACCTTTCCTGCACCGAAATACATAAAAAAAAAATCGAATTGGAAGTGTTTCTGAAGGAGCCAGGAAAACACCACCAAATCACGGCGTCAGGGTACCCTCCCCCCCCCTGACTCAATCTCCGAACCGTAACTGTAATGGGGCGGGGGCAAGTTATTTTCCCTCACCCATGCCCCCACTGTGCCTTGTCAGATTGACACGCTCATCTGACACAACTCGAAAGCCCCCACGCGCATCAAAAACGCTATCAAGCCCTCTCCCACCCGCAACCGCATCACTGGAAAAAATTGTGCTCTCGTCCTAGTTGCCCCTCCCCCCCCCTTAAAAATGTACGGGCAACGAACCCCCCCCCCCCGGCAATATTCTATTAAACCTCGAAGTTCGAGTTTTCTAAAAAGGAACGCGTGGTTCCCAACAGACCCCTTATAAGCGGGCTAGTTTGGGAGCATTTTTCACACCCAAGGGACGAGTCCTTTCGACCCACTAGATAAGTAAAAACACTCAGAGTGTTTTATTAAAGATTTAAAAAATTATCGGAGGAGAAGCGCAGAAACCACAAACGCCGAAAAAAAAAAAAACGATTTTCCCTCTTTTTTTATCGTGCTGTGCGGCGGCTTGTCTTCCTAGAGCATTATGGTGACCAGATGTGAAAATGATTTGTGGGGACGCCTGGCATGAAAAAGTAGGACGCTGGCGAGATGGAAAGTAGGACACAACAGGTAGGACGCCTAGAAACAAGTTAACAACCACCAATCGTAGATCAGTTTGATTTTAGAGATTTAAGCATCGGCTACGGGAGTCATGCTCGTTTACGATAGCAATTTATCGGCTTCAGTGGCGTAACAAATTAAGCGAACACCCCCAAGGAGCAAGCTACAGTTCTAACACCCCCACCCCTCTCTCTCCTGGTCATAACATAACCCAGCGTATTATTCTAGAACTTTCAGGTACGGTGTACACCAATTATTAGACCAGCGGTCGACATTGCATAAAGGAAGAGCCGACCGACACGACCACTTCAGAGTTTCTGGCAAGGGGCCCCTAGGATTCTGGTGAAATTGAAATTTGAAGGAGCAAAATTTACAAAATTGAGGGCTTTAGACCGGAAAAATTACGAAACTTGGTTTTTGTGAGCCAAATCCGCTTATTTGCTATTACAGAGCGAAATTTATTCTCCAAACAAGCCAGAGAATTTAGAAATAACTAAAGCCACGTAATTTGGTTTTGGGAAGGGTAGAACTAAAATAGAGGCATGAAATAGAAAATAACCGTGAAACTTGGTTATGAGGGAGCCAAATCCGTGATATTTGTTAATGAAAATACCACCAAATGATGGTTTGGAAAGGCGAAAATCACGACAATCGGTCTTTGAACGAGCCATACCTGTGGAACTGATTTTAAGCAGAGCTAAAGCCACGGTTTTAGGTTTTTTATAAAGCATAAATCACCAAAATAGTGGTTTGAAGATGCCAAATCCAATAAAGGTTCTGAAAGACCGAATAACAGCAAAATTGTGGCTTGAAAGAGCCAAACCACACAATTTTGTTGTCGAAAGAGCAAAATTCCCAGAAATTGACATCTGAACGAGCCGAATCCACAAAACCCGATTTTGAAAAAGCTGAAATCCGCAAAACTGAGGATTATGAGAACCAAAATGACGAAATTTTGTTTTTGAAATAGTGAAAATACGTGAAATTAGGGTTTGAAGTAGCAAAAAACCATGAAATTAGGTTTTAAAGGAGTGACATTTGGTTACAGAAGAGCGAAAATCAGCGGAAAAATTGAGGTTGGCGGGGGACAGAATCACGAAATTTTGTTTCTGAAAAAAGCGAACACCAGTGGAATTTTGGTTTAAAGAGCCAAATTCGTAAAGGAGTGAAAATCCGCCAAACTTTGGGTTTGTAAATTGTAAAATTCCGGTTTTGAAAAAGCAAAATCTATTGAATTTTGTTTTTGAAAAAGCAAAATCATTTAATATGAATCAGTCGACACGGTAAATCTGAAGAAATTGAAACGGACATCAGACGGAGCCCTTGAAGCGGCTCTCCTCGTTATGGTGCCATTTTTGGGCCCTCTCTAACGTTTTCAGGGGTCCCAATAATTTTCCCGCTAACGGCAGGCACGCAATCGACAGGCCTGGAGTCCGAGGAACAACTTTCACGCATACGGGCCTCCGGCAGACCCACAAAATTGGCATTTGAGGGTCTTGTGAGGAATTAGTGAGTCGAACAAATCGACCAACACAAACGCCAACCGCCGAAACAAACCGCAAAACCGCCATGTGATCATTTAGTGTGAGAAGGTTAGGCTTCAACCTACATTACTCCTTGAGTAGTGCGGGCCGTTGCATACCGTAAACCATTCGCCAAGTCAATTAAAACTGACCTTTGAGGCGAAAGCTCACCCTAAAACCCCCCTGGATAACTTTCTGCGAAACCCCCCCCCCGCAACATTACCGGGGAAAAACTACACTCCCACCAAACCCCCCCCCCCAAATTCCTTTCCCCTTGGAAAAATGCGAATTAAAATACCTACGAGTGACCACCGCTAAGCGACCTACCAAATTTATTCTCAAAAGGACCAACAATGGTGGGGAAGGGAAGCAACGACAATTCTGGTGGCTTCGGGGGTATGTTTCAAAGCGGTCAGCAGGGCAGTTTGGAAGGCCCTGGCACGAAACTCTGAAATCCCCACTCGGCTCTGTACATTTTCATTATTCTTACTTTGAAGTCACGGTTGGGAGCAAGTTCTGAGATGTCACACCACGGAAGGAGGAAGAGGAGGGGGGAGCTAAGATTTTTATAACGCGAAAAATCCAAAAATTAGCCAGTTTCCCGACTTTTTGCGTTATTTTTCCCAAATTCCCTAACCGTAAGCTGAAAAAACGTAAGCAGCTTACCCCCCCCCCCCTCCACAACTATTTTCAAATCCCGAAAAACTACCACCTTACCATAGGAGCCCCTGGAAAAGCGCGAAAAAATTATTGCGAGTTCTTTCCAAACCACCAAGGGGTGGATGGGTGAGGGGTAAACCGATGCGATGTTGACCCCCCCCTCCACCTCCCGAGGGAAGCTTGAAAAACGCAAAAAACTCTGTAACATTTCCGCGAATACCAGAAAAAAAAACCCTGTCGGGGCGATTTAATTTCGACTGCACGGGACCGATGGTGTCGCGGCCAAGCCACCCCCTCAATCGGTACAGTCGAGGAAAAAGAAGTCTGTTCAAGTAGGTCGGAAAGAATGCCACACGACAAGATCGAGGGCACACTCGGAGAGTTCCGAGGGTCCAAGTGTGGTTGGTGAGGAGAAGGGGGGGGGGCTTTCCGTTCTGGTCACGAAGAGGAAAAGTTAAAAGTAAAAAACGTGTCAACTCACCTTATCATTTTGAATGCAATGAAACACAAAAATAAACAGCCCTTGACAGCTGTTGAGCACTGTAAATACGTAAGCCATAACAACTGACTCCTCGTTTAAATAGAGAAGTCCAAAGAGCCAAGTTAGGCCCAAGAGGAAGACAAGAACAATCGCTCCTCTCAGCCAAGCCCTGAAAAATGAATGAAACAAAATAAGTAAAATAAAATGAACATGAAACTGATATTAATGCTCGTACTTAGCGCTGGCTAAGCGCGAATGCTCCTTGCTCTTCATCGCTACAGAAGCATTTGCGTGTCGACACATCATATAAATCGCCAAACTTAAAAAGACTAGATTTGCCTGGAAAATAGTGGAAGCATTAGAGTTTTAGGGCGATTAGGGTGGGGTGGAGATTAGGGGAGCAGCTTACAATTATCACAGCAATCACAGGACCGACGAAACTGAATATAAAATAATTATCGGCTCTCAGCCAACAATATCGATCAGTTCCGTAGCTGAAAGGGTCGACAAGACAAGAAATGCTAACTATAACAAGCGGAGCTCCGTACGCGAACAGATAGTACCACCGGAGACGGGATTTTTCCGCTTCAAATACTTCTATTAACATTACGTATAACTGAAAGCCTGAAAAACACGTTTAACAAAACATTGATGCGAAATTATACTCGGTGAACGGGAAATGGGAGGGGAGGAACAGTCCGAAATTACCTTCTAAAAACATCCAGGCGAAGGCGCATAGGAAAAAGAAATGGAGAAGACCGGCGACCACACCACAGAGAACGGCCTGATCAGTTTGACCGATGCCGGCCAAAAATAATACTTCGGCGACCAGAAGGCAGAAACACAAGTTTTTGTGTATAGTAATTCGATCACACTGAAATAGAATCGTTATTATGAAGAATCGGTAATGGTTTAAACAGTTTTCAATTTGTACCTTTAAGCCTCGGAATAGATGGAAAGTAATAAGAGCCAACGTGAGACACACAATGGATATCGTACATCCAATATACGTGATTATTTGGAGGGCCATTTGATGCATCGGAGGTAAATACGTAGCTTGGACGTCCATCAAAATGGCAAAGTTGGTTAAATGATCGCACATGCATATTGTATGAGTCAAATTAGTAAAATGTACGTGGCACCCTTCTTCGGACCAGGAGCTAACAATTAAAAAGGCAATTAGTGAGGTGATTGACGTAAATAAAAAGTGATATTTGAACCTCATAGTGTAGTCCCAAAATACACAGGTGGGGTTGGTCACATTCTCCGTTTTTAAGTGCTTCAAACAAATGGTAACTGGCTGCGAGAGTTGAATGTGTTTCCCTTTGCCCAGTGAAGCGGATATCACTTTGCTGTTGACTATTCGGGACACGTTCGACAAAGGCAAAGGTTGAAGGATCTCTTCGAGACGGTCAAAAGACGCGTACACCAATCGAAGTAAATCGCCCTCGCTATTGTCTAAAAGAGCTTTCTTTTCGAGGCGCAGCCAGTTTTCATCGGCCGCCCAGTCACTGTTGGACGTCTCGCCGTTATTGAAAAAGCTGCTGCTGCTGCTAAACTCTTCGGTGTCCACGTTGGCCATTTCAATCACTTTGACGGCCAAAACTGAAAAACAAACAAAATTTTAGAGACCCTAATTCTAGTTTTACCAACGCTCAAGTACTTACAAATGTTTTTCTCTCTGTGCGTAACAGTTTTCTCCCGGACGACAGTGTCGGCCAACAGAAAAGAGTTCTCCTCGATTTCCACCAAAAGGCTCGTCGCGGCTGTCATTTGCTCGCGGTGACTCAGATCTCGCCACGAGGGCAATTGAGCCGGGTCGAGGAGATTACTGCCAGTTTTAACCACTCCGTGAAGCAATTCAGTGACGATGGCTTCGCGCTGCCTTAAATCTGGAAACGTTCTAATGTCACTCGCCATTTTTTCGGCCATTTTCTTCATGATTTCAGTGGTTGTCATCATGTCTCCGCCGTACAGTTTTTTACTGTCCGTCACCTGATATCCAATTGATAGAATTAGTTGAATTCACCGTGCTCAATTCAATAGTGAAAAAACTACCTGAGATAAATCATTAGCGATAATAATGATCGAGTCTCCTTCGGCGATTCGCGAATTAAGACTTGTCAACCACACAGAGCGACACTCGCTCAAGTCTGGCGTAGGGGTCAAACGTCTGGGCGGTGATCCTACACAGGCCCACCTCGCGAAACCCAAAGCTCCACCTGGACACGATTGAACGCTCGCTTCGCCCACTCTTGTCCAATTCCACATTAGGTCTCGAGCCTTTTCAGGTTTGCACATTTCTTCAGTGCCTGGAATGTTTCCAACCAAGAGATTAATAGAAAATTCGAAAAAAAGGGAAGGTTTTTCAACTCACCTGAAGGATTCGCTGAAACAGGCAACTGGGGTGAAATCGACGATGGGTTCGGCAACGGTAGAATAGTCGTGTCTTGATTATCGTTGAACACCTCTGAGACATTCAATCCTCGGTTCGTCGTCGTCGTCGTCGGTGACGTCGTTGTCGGCGGAATTGGCGTCGTCGTCGTCGTAGTCGTTGAAGTCGTCGTGGTAGAAGATGAAGGACTCGTCATCGTCGGTGACGACGAACTGGGAAATGTCACCGCCGGTTGAATGACGAGACCTCCGCCGCCGCTGCCACCCGTCGGTACGGTTGGAACCGGTCGAAGAGTGACGGCTTTTGCAGTGTTCCACACGCTGGGCTGCGAGGTCATCATCCACGGAGGACTCGGCCGGATTGTTGTTGTCGATAAAGTGGCTAATAATAAATAAATTAAACAAACTTCCCTCTCCAAAAAATAAAACCAACAACAAAATAAAACTTACAAGGCATGCATTGATAATGAGCTTCGAGATACTTCAAAGTACCGACACATGGTTCACCGAAAAGTGAAGTACTCGCTTGAATACTGCAGTTCTGCTGCTGATTACATCTAAACACACACAAAAAAAAACGCCGTCAAAAATTTAGTTTCCTATTAAATTTCCCTGACTCCTACACAAGTAGCGATAACCATTAGATCCCCCCACCCCCCACAAACAATTACACTTTCAAAACCCTATAGACAACGATATCGTGGAACAGCCCATCGTTGCCTTTTATTGTTTTTATTCAACACGAAAATGACAAAATTAATTGCCGATCGTATTAGCCCTTCTGGTGAAAAAAGCTAACCGTTGTATAAATAGAACGAACAACGCTTAAAGTGGAGTGTTTTTACAAGGGATAAAACCCATAACGCTTTGTTTTTTATTGCTTGGCGAGTTAACTTTTATTTGGAATTGAAACAAAAATAAGCGACTGGAGATGACATACACGCAAACTAACGCGACTGACCCTTACCGCCACCCACCGTGTTACATGGAGAGGTGTCTATATCCCGATCACCGTAAAACCAAGTTTTGCCTTTTTGCCTGCCTATAAACCAGGATTTGCCCCCCACCCTCTCCCACGCTTGCCAAGAGCTCATCAGTTCATCAGTCTCTTCATTTCCTTGCCCTATGTCTTGAGATCCACACCACCGCGTGCCAACAAACCAACGCAGATCTACGTAATCCACCGTCTAGTCCCCCAGAAAAACTCCGGCACAAAAAACATTTATCTCTTCCCATCCTTCCTATCACTTCAAACACCAATTTGGAGGATTTCACCTCCTTAGCAATCGTTCACGGAATAAATTGGACGCCTTTGGCTGTAAAAAAAAAAACAAAAAAACAACAGGATTTTCGCGCGTTGGGCTCCTTGAAAAAACAATTCCGCGGGTTTGACTCTTTCAAAAAGCCACATTTTTTACCTTGTCTCGCCCAAAGGCCTCTCAAAGATTTGGACCAATCAAACCCCACAATTTGAAGTTTAAAATGAAACAAAATCACTTAAAATGCCAAATTTCAGGGTTCAATTGCCACGTTTGTTTTGTGGCTCTAAAATCGGGTTCCTGGGACCCCCATTGGAGTTCGTTCTCTGAAGTAATCTGTCCAGTTTTTGGCCGCTTGGTTGATTTCTGGGGCTCCGTTTGACGCTAAGTTCCGATTTTTCCACCTCATTCACATAGTTATCGATGAAATTTCGAAGGATATTGATATTTTATACTTTGGAAACAATTGGAATGGGACGCTTTGAACATCGGAAGCTGAGCGCCCACCGGCACCCCCTCCCACCCACTCACGCCAATGTATTGGATCCCCAACAAACTCGACTCAATTCCCCCTGGATTTATTGACCCAGTCAAAACGTGACACAAAGACGACTTCGTAGACTTTGACACGCCACTTTAAAGGGGCGCTGACCCCCCACCCCCCTAGGTGTCTTTTGTCAGGGACCGGCTCCATCTGTCAATTGAGCGATTGTCCTCCGGGGGAACTCATCAACCGCGGACCGTGGTCATGCAATAGGCCGCCTTGAAGAGTCTCAACGCAGGCGGACTTCGCGGCTTCAGCCCATTCAACATCGAAATTTTTGCGGATTATTGACCACTCACGAACCCAATTTCGCGGGTTTCGTTCACTTAAAAAGCCAACTTCGCAGGATTGACTCCCTAAAAGTCAATTTCAAGGTGTTGCCCTTGGGGGGGAAAAAAAACCATCAATTTCACGAGAATGACTAAATAAAAAAAGCTAATTCACGCTTCTGGGTTCCACGGATTTGCCACTTTCCAGACAACCTCGCGGGATTGACTCCGTAAAAGTGAATTTGAAAATTCAATTTTCACCGATTTGACTCATTCGAAAAAGCAATTTCACGGTTTTGGGTCATTCAAAATCACAATTCCGCGAGTTAGTGGGTTTCCAAGCCGAAATTTCGCTTATTTGACACTTAATGAACCCAATAAGCGGTTTTGGCAAATTCAAGAATCATTTTCACCTTTGGCTCCGTTTAAAAAACGAACAATTCGCCAGTTTTACTTTTTTAAAACCCCGAATTTCGCGGACTGGCACGTCAGTAACCAATTTCGTGGGGGTGGCTTCAGGAGCGTAGCCAGCCCTTGATATAGGGGTGGGCAGCTTCACTGGAGAATATTTCAAACCAGCAAGAGATCTGGCGGTTAAACTCAGAACTTGGCGTTGGAAATCGTCATTATGTTTACAGACACTGAATTTGCAATCGAAATGATCGTTATCCATCCAAAACTGACATTTTTTCTGGGAAATCGCCAAATAAGTCCGGGTTTTCTGTTCGAAAACAGACAATTTTCCCCTAAAATGTGATACTTTCAAACCTAAACTTGAAATTTTGCTCCCCTGGGACTCTCTAGGCACGCTAACTGCGGTAATTTCACCTACCCCCCCCCCCATTCCCACAAACTTCACCCTTCCATTGTGGAGAAGAATAGTTCCTCGTCTGCAACTCACAGGCGTGTAAACTGTCAAGTTATAGTCCTCAGCAAACACGTTGCCAGCTCTTGATCTTAGGGCAGGGCAATTTCTCTGAAGAAGATTGCTCGATGTGAGGGACAGGAAGGGGCTGGCATTTCCTCTCCTCACTCTATCAAACCCCAGCAAGGCTTCAGTGCATGCCTAATGTCTGCCTGGCGCAGATGTGGCTGGACACGTTTAAAATTCACCCCCGCCCTCCCACGGTCAAGCCATAGCAAAGTTGGGTTTTTTGCCCGTAAAATTATCTTTTTGGAAGAGCCAAACTAGAAAAATCGGGATTTCTCTAGTAATAATTAGTTTTTTAGTGAGCCAAACCTGTGAAACATATCATTTCAATGAGGAAACTCAGAGAAACCGAGTTTTAAGCAACCCAAAACCCACTGAGTTTTTAGCGAACCAAGGTCCACGAAAATGGTTATCTACCGAGCAAATCCCGCGACACTGGCGTTTTAGTGAGCCAGAATCGCTAAAATGGTTTTTATTAGTGTGCAAATTCCGAGTCATTATGGTTTTTGAATGAGGCAACCCCGCGAAATTGAGTTTTCAGCAACAAAAATCAGCGTGTAGCGAGTTTTTTGGCGAGAAAAATCCGCTAAATTGTTTTTTTTTTTTTTTTATAGCGAAAATCCTAGAAATTGACGACCCTGCAGGTTTTGTACTTTTATCTATTGTACAGGTGGGCAGCTGAATCAACTACGGCTTCGCTTTTGAGGCCAGGGGAGGGCTCCTGCCCACCCTGCTCCCCACTGGCTAGGCCCATTGTTGGCTTCCTAAATAAAGGTAACTTCACGGATTTCACACCTTTAAAATAAAAATGTCCATTGGCTCCTTAAAAAGAGTAATTTCGCGGGCCCCGGGTCCGGGAATGGCAGAAACAACCACTCAACATCTCAAGCGTGATTCGATTATCCGATTCTCCCAGAATACGAAATTTGGGGTGCCTGGAAACCAAACAATGCGCGTTTTTGTACAAATCTAAATTATGACACTAATGTTTGTAGTTGCATGGCGATTTTACCGGCAATTATTTTGAAGGGCTCCGATTTGAGCCAGAAGCGGTTTATGGGTCCCTCGGACAGGACTTGATAGGTAAATGCAGACGGTCCCTGTCAAAGTTGTTGCGCGGGGTTTTCTCATAAAAGAAAGAAAAAAAAAAACAAGGGCGTTTGACATCCTCAAATATCAATTTCCACGGGTTTGGTTGTACAACACCTATTTTGCGGATTTGGCTCTTTCATAACTCAATTTGACGGATTTCGCTACTCTTAAAAAATTCATAAAGCGGGCGGGGATCTTGACAGAGAGTTCAAATTTCGGTTCTGGACCGAGGGATTCAGCACGGCCTAGCAGCCCCTTTGATGGGCGATGGGCGCTGATCTTTTGGGTGCGTTTTGGCCAGGATCGGTTGCATTTATCACGAGACAATGGGAACATTCGTACAAAAATAAACAGATTAAATTCTTTGAACGACGTCTATATTGCTTGGGGGGAGTCACCCGATTATTTGAATGACTTGAATAACTCACAACGGGGCTAAAAATTTGCTCAAATTGGTTCCTTTCCTACTTTATTGATTCCAAGTTGAACTTTCAAATTTACATCTTGACTATTTTACATTTGCAAAGTTACAAAACTCTGTTTCGTAATGAATGAATGAAATGGAGCTAACCTCAGTAATCACTTTTGTATACTCAAAGAGAGAACAGGTGCTCTCAAAAGGATTAAAAGTATAATCCTCTGATTACGCTATTCCCCACCTCTCCTTTTTCAACCAAACTATTATTCCGCGATTCCTGAGGACACAAGGAAAACTGTTCCATTAAGGCGCGGACTCGATGCCTTTTGAACACACGTTGTGCCGTGCCTTGATTCAATCGACACACATTCCTACCGTAAATTAAACGAAACGACTTACTTGGCGTGTAAAACTCGAAGAGACTTGGGCGACATGCAATTGACACTCCACTCGGTGTTGCCATGATCGTTGCAGATGGTGATTGAGAATCGACCGTAGTTGGCTCGTATCAGACTTATCAGCTCACCATCTTTGCACTCAATCCTCAAAATCTTACCCTCACAAGCGTAGGCAGTGTCATACCGCGGTTGCTCTGTGAGAAAAAAAAAACGAACAAAGTTTTTTTTAAAAAATATATTCAAAACGTTTTGCTAAGGTCATGATAATTTAAATAAAAGAGGCGGAGAGAAAAATAGTCGTGTCCTTGTAAAACGATAATTATCCGTCAGGAGTAATTCGAATATGATTCCGTTTCCTTTCCCACGATGAGACTCAAGATTGTAATCGATACTAAAGGGCCCGATGTCGCAAATGAAATTTTCAGAAACCTTCCTTCATTAGATCGTTGTAAGGACACGACTTTAATTAATTGGAGGGAGGAATGTATTGGCTAATATAAAGTCGAATAAACACGACGAGGCTATCCCTTTCTATTTAGTCATCAATTTAACTTTGTAATCCTTCAATTACACAGTCCTAGGGGAGGGAGTGGGGGTGGTGGCGATACGAGGACAACTGCCATTCATTAGCCTTTAAAGAAATTTATCGGTAAAAGTGACCCAGTGACATTTGAAGTCTCTTAGGCAACCTAAAGAAATTAAATGCAAAGGGTTCTACGCGAAAAACTGAGGGCTGGCGGCGAGGGGAGGGGGGATTTTACACTAATACTCCTTAACTGGGAGATACGAATGATCGAAAACGTTCGTCCGCTGCTCATAAACTTTCGCCAGAATATTTTCATTTTAAAAATTCTAAAAAATTGAATCCGACAACATTTTTATTCTGTTTGAGCTTTGTAAACAAAAGTTGGAAAAATATCGTTTAATACAATGCAAACCATTCACGACGCCTTAAAAAGAACCGACAAAAATAAAAAAGTTGATTGCGCCAATCGCCACGAGTCTGTGGCTTGATATTGACAAGAAACAAACGACCTGTTTTCCCCTATTAATCAAATTTTTTTTGTCGCTCTCCTTTTAATGAATGAGCAATTTTTTTCTCAAGTCACGCCTAGCGCAGAACTCAAAATGAAGCGATAATTAACCTTCAAAAAAATAAAATGCCAAGAAAACAAAAGTACTTCATCTTACGAAAGGGTTTCCTACAATTTCCATACTTTTTAATAAATGTCAACCATTTAGGCAATAATAAGCACTTAAGAGTGGAAATAAAAAAGTGGCTCCTACGCCTCACCACCAATAAATGTTGCTCCATTTCTCTCACGTCGGTAAAGAGATTTTCGCCTGAAACGAATCTCTTTTCCTCCTAAAATACACAAAGAGAAGCTTTTGTGGGAAAAGTGGAAAGTGAAAAATTTGAACACCTTTTCATTATGCTCGTGATGCTTTCAGTGTAAATGAGCTCACGGGTGGTGAGAGGTGGTAATTCTTGTTTACATAAAGATAACAAGTTCTATTTTTTGAGAGACGTTTTTCATAATAAATCAGGATTTTCATAAGGGGTGTGAAGAGCTTGGTTATTGTTGTGAGAGGGAGAGGGAGGCATTTTTTAAAATACAGACAACCCCCAAAAAAGGCTTACTTTATAGGTAATCATAGCCTCATCCGTCAAATAAGAAATAAAGCCTTTGACAACTATTTCCAACCAGATTGAATTGCACGAGGAGGGTGGGAGTAGTTTAATTCAATATAGAAAAGCGGTGGAGGAGGCTCCCAGTGTGTATGATGGTTGGGCTGGGGGAGGGAGGGGGGCTTAAAAGCTGACTGATATATCTTAAACCCTCAACACGACCCTCTCCACAACTTCCTAGATCAACTACACTCACGTTCCAAAGAATGTTCCATTTTTCCGTCTCTCCCCGCCCCCCTTTCACCCACTTATTTCAAACAATAGGAGCCTTTCAAGGAACACCTGGATTGAACCGAGCCTGAATTGAAAGCTGCCAATATCAGTCAAGTCCTTTTTTTACGCAACGCAACGCAACCGCCTGTTTTACATAATTCTAGCCCCCCCCCCCCGCCATCACCAGGGCCATCTGGGGAAAAGTTAGTAATGCTCAAGACGGATTCCCGAGGGTGGTGAGTTGGTTGGAAAAGGATTGTCACAAATCTAATAGAAGCACCTGAAAAAAGATTACAACTTCGAACTTGGATTTAACAACCCTATCAAGTTTATGCTCATGGAGGCAAAAAAAAACTGAGGGGGTGGGGAGTTATCTGGTGTAAATCTCATTGATGCGACATTAAGATATTGATCCCCTAAAAAAAGAAGGAAAAAATGATAAATTATTTCCGGAGAAACATAAATCACGATAAAAGACTTCCTCAACTTTTTGAAACGTTTGAAAAGACATTTGTGGGGAGTGACGAAGTTAGAGGGGAGTGGTGCAAACTCAAGGGTTAGGGACGGGGGGGGGGACAATGTCTGGTTTAATATACGTAATATATGATTCTGAAAGGGAGAAAAGTGACATGACAAGTAGAGGCAAATTACGGAAATTCAAGTCTAATGTGCCCCAAGACATAATCTTTTCTCTCTTGTCTTTTTGAAACGGAGTTTTTCCCTTAAAAAACATTTTATTAGAAGAGTGAAAAAAAGGGGAACTTAATGTTCACACGAACGGTGAAATAAGGGAAAGAAGGGGGAGGATCGTGTTTCAAGATAGCAAATGTATTAGTGTGCACGAAATGAATGTGAAAGAAAGAGGAAGGGTGTGTTGGAAAAATCCGCGGGGGCGATCGAGTAAACAATTCGCTATTTCCAGGGCGGCTGAGCACGAGAGTCATTCACACTTTGTATAGTTCAAAGTACGAGGACATGGAAGAGCCAGAGTTAATAACATTCGGGGATGGTGAAAATATATATCAAGCCCCATCCTCCTCATCCCTCTTTCGAAATCCCTACTAATGAAGCAAGACCTAACACAAATCGATGCTAATGCTTTGAACCCCCAGCCTTCCTCCTACTCCTTTTCACCTCTAAAAAAAACCAAAAGTCATACAAAAAAATATGAAGTGCACGTCTCACCGCTTTATCCTTGAAAGCACTTCGTCCTAATTGAGTCAAATTCCAACCAAAAAAATTGAATCGATACAAGAGATGACATCAGCAAAAACCTACACCTATTAGTTCATATCAGACAAGGCCTTAGCCTTTAAGGCAAATATTTTTCGTAACAGCCAACTCTCTCCACAGAACATTACGCTTCCAAAGGGCTAGGGAAAAAGTCAGGAAAAGCTCCCTTGAAATGACCATTCACAGCCTTACCACCTGCACCACTTTAACATCCTCACACCGTGGTACAAAGCCCAAAGGAAAAAGCCACACAATGTTAACACGCTTGCAAGGATTCACTAATTAAAGTGAGACTATTAATTAGTTTCTTGGATTTCAATTAAATTCAGAATGACAACTCATTTAAGTTTATTATTCTTCATTTCCCCGAACAGGGCTCCTTCGGGGTGAAGCCTTAGGATCAATGCCTGCGCACCTTCGCAAGGCCGTCGGAGGCTGAAAATGACTCTTTAAATGGTGGGGGTGGGGGCTTAAATGATGTCTTTGGCCAAGAAGTTGTAAGTTACTGAGCCAAAAACTGCGAATTGAACATTTTTCGTCAGAAATTGTCAATTATAATTCTAAAAAGTGACATGAATCCTGACATCCCCCCTCCATAGTACATAGAAAGCGTACGCGAAGAACCTGAAAACCCTAGCTATTTAAATGACGATTTTATAACCAAAAACTGGCTATTGGACCGTGAAACTAGATATATGTTCCCCTGCCGCAATGCAGAATCGGCCTAATAACTGCTCATATTGCGACGTAAACTGACTATTAGCCTGAAATAATTTGTCCCAGGGGAATTGACTTTTCGTGGGTTTTTAGTCCAAAACGTTATTACACATACCAACTTGGACCCCAAAACTAATTATTTAACCCTATAATAAACTAAATGTCGCGGGGTTTGCTCGCTCGTAAACCCAATTTCGCATCAGGGTCTCCTGAGTATCAAAAACCCATTTCTGCGCAGGGTTGGTTCGTTTATTTGGAGTACTATTTCGCGGGGTTTCCTCATTTCAAAATGTGTTTTGCAGGGTCTCCTTAACCAAGAAGAAACAATTTAGCGGGATTTTGTGAGGGATGTGAAGTGCAAACTCAAGTACCACTCAAATTTTAGGGCTGTTTTTTCCTTTAAAAGTTTCGATATGAGCCGGACGCGGTTTATGAGTCCTTCTGACAAATAATAATAAGTTGCGGATAACAGCCGGACCCAGGCAAAAAGCACAAAAAGGGGGCAGTAAAGAGCGTTTTCGTAATTGTTAGTATCAACAATTAGGATTGTTAGCGAGGCCCTCCCGCCTGCGTCGAGGCCCTTCCTTGGACTTCGTGGCTATCAATTGCGTGGCCACTGTCCACGTGAAATGGTAATGACCCCTGAAACCGGGCCAAAGCTGCCAAAAATGGCTAGAATCATCGTTAGAACCTTTCAACTGATGAAAAATCTATTTCAATTATAAATTTCGTAACGTCGCTAGTTCTGTGCAGTCCTCACTCGTCGTCCCTTTAGGTTACACAATCCCCACCGAGGAGCCAAATCCGACCCCTCACACCACCCAAGCATGACAAATGCAAAATTGTGGTTTTTCTATCTCTGTTTTTCCCGCTATGCGTTGAATGAGAAGAACAATTAATGCAGTAGAGTGGCCCTTGAATGTTCGCAAACACTGCGAAATTGATTTGGCGAGGGAGTGAAATCCGCCAGACTGGATGTTCAAACACCCAAATCGGCCTTGTTTATTGGAACGTTGAAGTTCAATGATTTTTTAATGAGCCAACACAGCAAAATTGATTTTAGCAAGGAGTCAACCCCGAAAAATTAATGTTTCGGTTGAGCCAAATCCACGGACTCGCCCTTTTAAAGGAAAGAACGCCGCGATAAGGGATTTCTGAAAGAGGGAACCCTGCGGAATGACCTCCAACCCCGAAAAATTTTGACACAGCCAAATCCGTGAAATGATTTTCAAAGGAGCGATTCCCAGAAATTATTTTTCTGAACAAGCCACCTACGTGAAATTGGTTTCTGTGAGTGCAAAACTCGCGAAATTGGCTTTTGTACGTCCCAAACCGCTGCAAATCCGTGAAATTGTTATTTTCAACTTTTCAACCCCGCGAAATTTATTTAATGAATGAATTAGTTTTTGAAACAGTCAAATCTGCAAAATAGATTTTTGAAAGAGCCAAATTCACGAAATTACCCATTTGGAGGAGGCATAACCACAAAATGGAATTTTTCATTGAGCCAACCTCGAAAATATAGCTTTTTAATTAGTAAACTTCGCGACTTTGGTTCTACAAATACCGTGAAATTAGTTGTGAAACAGCCAAATCCGCGGCACTCAAGTTTAAACAAAGTTTAAGTGGGGGTTGGGGGGTGAATCGCTCTTTTTCCCGTCGCCTTGTAATTTCAATTATCTTCCCGTACCATAAATTCTCTTTTGGGATCGAAAACTGGCAGCAGACCGATTTGATATTGCCAAATTTTGATTATAAATTGTCATATTCATGAGCCCGAAAACTCAATGGAAGAAGATCTAGGCGGCCGTCGCACGATATTTACCCCTTAGGGGAGCGGGCTAAATTGAAAGAAGAAAAAAAAAACACTTCCGTGGAATGAACCCCAAAATCCACGCCACCGCTAAGAAAAGCGCTTTTATCAATAACAGTTAGAGAAAAGTTCATTTAAGGCTTATCATAACACAGGATCATTCCATGAAAAGAGAGAGAAAAAACTAAGAGATAAAGTTGTTTCCGAGTATTGTTGCCAGTCTGTGAACTAATAAAACTAAAAACTCCCGCCTATTTTGAGGGCGTAAGCCACATAAAATTCACGAGTTATGCGTTTAGAAATACCATGATTCTCACTGTTTTATTTACTGGAGGAAAACCTCCAAACTATAGCGCAAATGCCTTCTTATTTTTAAAACATGTTGATTTTAGCAACTTGGTGAAACCGATAAATAAATAAAAACGCTAGTTTCCAAGGATTTACTGTTGTAAATTTCAAATGAAAACATAGTTTTCTGGTTTCCAGAAATTCTTAAAATACACAGAGTTGATTACATTTTTGTTTCTGCGGTGTATGCGATAAAACTGAGAAGGACTGTTTTTTAATTGTGTTGAACAGACTTATCGCATTAATTTTCACGCCAGTATAATAAGTCTATTAGTTTGCTTTCATGGAGAAGAGAAAAAGCGCAACACTTTTAGCAGTTTTGTTTGCCCAGGCACGTACCTAGCCTCCCTCCCAATAACGCTTAGGTCTGATTTATAACGATTTTAATTTATTTAGGAGACTCCCTGAGTTTTATCACAGAACCGGAAAAGCAATAAAGAAATGTGTGGGTGAGAGATGGGGTGGGGTGCAGAAAGGTTTCAATAAGGGTTTTGACGAGTTGACGAGTTTCGTAATCTGAAACGCGTGAAAGTGGGAGGGAAAGGAGTACATTATGAGCTTGGGTGCATTATTAATGGGAGTGTTTAGGGGTTTCAAACAAAGAGACAGTGATATTATTGACAGTTTCACCCCCCCCCCCCCAGCACCATCACGCTTCGAACAATACACTTGAAAGATGAGCTATTTCCAAAAGAGAAAAACTAATGCCCTTATAGAGAGAGGGCTGTCCCTTTGTTTCCAAAAACTTGTTCAACTGTGTGTGAAAAAGATTACCAGTCTTTTCAGCTTTTCTTCACCTTCACCGACCCCCTGTGTATAAGCTTTAGGCTCACCCATTGTACAATTATTGAAAACAGTTTTTTTGTTTTGTCCACATAAAAAAGGAGAGTAATGCCCTCTCCCTCCCCCTGCGGCATCCAAGAAATTCACGCTATCTCGCATCAGCAGTGGGCTTGCATCGTAATGTCTTATATACTTATCCTCAATATTAAAACTTGTTCTTATATATATATATATATATTAGAAATTTACGAAGGTGTTTCGACAACACATACCGAAATAAACACAGGGCACATTAAAACGGATATTTAAATTTACCCGAAACCGAATAAAATGCTGTGAAGTGTCAGTTTACGAAGATAAATTTATGACTGACGTTTGTGAGTTTTAAAAAAACTTTTGGGGATCATAAATGCCACAATTCTTTTTCTTTTAAGCGTGCCTGAGTAATGAATTGAATTTGTTATTAATGGAAAGAAGGGAAATATGACAGGTTTGAAAGGCTTTTAGCCCCATTAATTCCCCCCGGTAGTCAACAAAATATATTCAATTGCTTTTCCACATCATAGGATTGAACCAAATTCAAGTCAAATTTTTTCACGTAGCAGAAACTTGAAATGCTGTAAGCCCATTAAACTAAAGCAAAATTTTCCCTGTGTTGAATATTTTCGCGCCCTACAGTTTTTTGTTTTATCGCACAATGCATGTAGGACATTACACAAAAAATATATCACTACCCGACGAATTCTCTGCCCAAGGAGCTTATCTCGACCTCTTAATAAATACTTTTGTTTTACTTGTAAATCTTTCTTTCACGTTTTGAGAGTCGTCTGCATTCTGCGTTAAATTTGGTCCCTGATCTTATCTTGTTTAAAAAAAAAAAAAAAAAAAAAAAAAAAAAAAAAAAAAAAAAAAAAAAAAGTCCCCGCCCACTCCACCGAGTGAACAAGAAGAGAGGGCTTGAGTGATGGGCAAGGCAAGTTTCACCACTTAGGGGACCCCTTTGAGTTATTTTACTTGTTTTACCTTCATTAATTTTCATCGGGGGGGCTCGTCTAAACTTTCAAGAATATTTTTCCGGTGTCATACGACTTGTAATAAATATGTCAGTTTTCAATTGGGAAACGGTGGTGAGGTGGGAGGGGGGGCTTAATTGGGAGGTAAAATAAAAACCAAATATAACAGTCAGATTTGAGTGGATATGAAAAGAATTTTCGGCAAGTTAGTAATGGTGAGGGTTGGGTGAGGGAAGGATGTCATGTTTGATGTCCGCCGGTCCCACCAAAGAATTTATTTATGAACCTGACAATTTTCAAATGGTGATGGAACGAGAAAGAGGGGAGAAAAGAGAATGGCTAGAGGGAGTGAGAGAGGAAATTCAGATAGCAAATGTCCGGTCATTATTCAAATAACAAAAGCAGTAATTTTTCACTGCAAGATAGTATCAAGTGCAGAAGTTTAAAAAAAAAAAAAAAAAAAAAAAAAAAAAAAAAAAAAAAAAAAAAACCGGTTCAACTGGCTTTGGGAATAGTAGCGGAGTGAGTGTCATCGAGCGGTGACAAATACCAGATAAAATAAGTTGAAGAAAACAATAATAGTAATAATAATAAATAAACCCTCTGCCGTGGGGTAATTGAACGTTAGGGGGGAGGGGGCTTCGTGTTTCAATTTTGGGGACTCATACTGTGTTTTATCAAGCCCCCGAATTTCTATTTAATCCAAGAGGAACCCCCAACGCGTTTTCCCATTTTATTATCTTATACGCTCAAATCATTAAATTGACCGAGCACGAGAGCGTTTTTAGTGCATTTCATTCTGAAAATGCACTATTGGTCTCGTCGTGATGGTGGCAAACATGGGTCATGTGATGTTTTTTTCATGTTTCAGAACCTCTAGAACACGAATTCAGTGGTCTCCGGAATTTATATATATATAGGTTTATTTATTCGTAAGCTTATGGCCGTTTTCTTGTTAGCACGATAACTCTCGAAGAAATTAATTTGGCGGAACGCGCTTTGGCACAAAAATCAGTAGTCATAAGACCCCGGTCGGTATTGTAATTGGGCCAAATCGGTCGAGGTGGAGGGGGGGGATCGGGATTGAAATGGTCAAAAAATCATTACAAATCACCGGTTGATTCTAGAAGCATCATATTCGGTACGTGTACTCCATATTAGACTAGCCTTTGATTCCCATTTTAATTTTTTGAAAAAGTCAAGTTGGAGGGGGCGATGCCCCCGGGGTGGAAGTAAGTGTGTGGTCTTGTTAGCACGATAACTCTCTAAGAAATTAATTTAGCGGAACGCGCTTTGGCACAAAAATCAGTAGTCATAAGACCCCGGTCGGTATTGTATTTGGGCCAAATCGGTCAAGGTGGGGGGGGGGGGAATCGGGATTGAAATGGTCAAAAAATCCCTACAAATCACCAATTGAATCTAGAAGCATCATATTCGCTAAGTATACTCTATGCTAGACTAGTCTTTGATTCCCATTTTAATTTTTTGAAAAAGTCAAGGTGGAGGAGGTGGTGGCCCCGGAGTGGAAGTAAGTGTGTGGTCTTGTTAGCACGATAACTCTCGAAGAAATTAATTTATCGGAACGAGATTTGGCCCGGAAATCAGTAGTCATACGACCTCGGTTGGTATTGCATTTGGGCCAAATCGGTCGACTTGGAGGGGGGGGGGGGTAATATGGCTTGAACTGTTAAAAAAATCACTACAAATCACCAGTTGGTTCCAGAAGCATTATATTCGGTACGATGATTTCATTTTGAAGTAGCCTTTGATTCCCATCAAGCTCAGATTAAACAAACCCGCCATCAAACTGTACGAGGAAGGGTCAAACATTAACGAAACAAATCATGGTCTCAACATTATTACTCCTGGGACGGCTTAGGGTATCCGCATACGAAATGAAATGCACTCTTTCCGATAGCCAGCTGCCGGAGCGAAATTTTTTTAAATTAGCCACTAATTAGCAAATTAGCAGTAAAAAATCGTTATTTTTGATGCCCATATATCGAGGTCGCTGTGCTCTGAAGCTCTGATCTTCGAGAAACCTTACAGGCAATTGAGAAAAAGCGCTAATGCCCCAAGTTACTGAATAGGTCCTTACTCAGCTAAACTTGATAAGAAGCCCTCATTTGACGCAATAGTTGAGAATAATTCACCAACTCGTTAAGTCCGGAAGGAAATTCCCTGGTATAATTGAGAAAAAGCGCGATTTGCCATTTTTAAAGCAAGTTCACAGCAGAAATAGAGAAAAGTCCGTGGCAACTTCGGGCTGTTTACGGCTAAATTAGAGAAACACGCTAATTTCAAGGTGCTGTAGGTTCCTAGGCGGCTAAAATTGAGAAGACACGCTAATGTGATGTTCTTTGTGCTGAAATGTAAAAAAAAAAAACGCTAATTCGCGGATAAAACTGGCAAAAAGCTATCAATCGTGGCTAAAATTGAGAAAATGCACTAATCCGCTGTTTATAGTGGTACTTTTACGATTAAACCGGGTAAAAAACGCTTAGTCACGGTTGAAATTAAGAAAATGCACTCATTCAAAGCTAAAATTGAGAAAAATTGCTGGTTCACGGCTTAAATTGAGGCAAGTCCGTAGCTAAAATTGAATGAAAGAAAAAAATAACACTGATTCGCGGCTAAAATTCAGAAAATGCGCTAATTCACAGCTAAAATTGTTAAACATCGCTGGTTCACAGCTTGAATCGAGAAAACAGGAATACTCCCAGCCAAAATTGAGAAAACGCCAATTTACAGTTTCAGGGGGCAACTTCGTGGATATAATAAAAAAATCACTAATTCGCTGGAAAATTTAGAAAACGCTGATTCGAGCCTAAAACTGGGGAAAAGCGGTACCGCACCTTCGGTGCAATTTTTCGTGGGTAAAAGCGATCAATCGCTACTTAAATTGAGAAAATGAGCTAATTCCCGATTTATATAGTGGCCCTTTTACGGCAACAATTTAGAAAAAAAAAAAACGCTAATGTGCTGTACTTGGGCCAATTCCTCGGTTAAAATTGAGAAATACGCTTAAAGGTGGATGCCCCGGGAATTTCGGGGCAAAAAATGAAAACAAAAATCGCTAATTCACGGCTAGAATTAAGAACAACGGCAGTAATTCGCGGCCAACATTGAAAAACAACTCTAATTTACGGCAAAAATTGAAAAAAGCCGCTAAAAATTAGAGAATGCGCTCATTCACAGCTAAAATTAGCGAAAAAGAGGTAATTCACTTCACATAAATTGAGAACACCGGATTGGTCGCAGCTAAAATTGAAAGAACGAAAAATTCACGGTTTCTGAAGAGAACTTCAAGGCTACAATGAGGTAATTTCCCCAAAAAATAGAAAATTCCGAATTGTGCATAAAGACTAATTAAACTTGAAAACACTCACTACACGGCTTTTCCCCGCGCCTTACGCCAATTTCCGGGCCCGGAAAATTTGGAAAATGTTTACAATATAGTGACGTCACAGAAGCGGGAAATTCAAATGCCCAAGTCTAAGAGCTGATTAGTACGTAGAAGTAAAATTACTCTGTGATAAGAAAAATCATAATTGTGCATAAATTAACACATAATAAGCCCTAATTCAACGTCCAAAGTTCATTCCACAGCTTTCCTGGCTAGGGGAATTCGGGAAATGTTTACAATATTGTGACGTCACCTCAAGCGGGAAATTCAAATATCAAATTCTAAGAAATGATTAATTACTCTATTAATATTGCCAATTAAGGTTGATTTCTTGTTTTGAACATGTTTTTCAATCTTTCCCGACCATATCTGATTATTAAAAGTTCAATTTTTTTGTTTTGGGAATTACCTCATTGATAAAAAACGGTAATTCATGCCTTAAAGTTGAAAAATCACTAATCCACGGGTACATTGAAAAACAACTCCGGTTCGCGGCCATAATTGAGGAGAAAAAGCGCTAATTTTCCGTTAAAATTGAGAAATCGCTTATTTACAGCTAAAATTGTGAAAAAGCGCTGATTCACAGCTCTGGCACGTCGCAAAGTGTAGGGGGGGGGGGTGCAGGTTGTGTATCACGAATGTGAAGTCATCTCGGACTCGATTTTTTTCACGAACACCATACTTCTTTTCCCTACGGGAACATGGGAGTAAAAAGCGCTTAATTCGCGGCGAAAATTGAGAAAATACGATCAACCGCAACTTTAATTGATAAAAAGCGCTAATTCACTGCTAAAATTGATAAAACGGCATTTCTAAAAGTGAATAAGATCGCTAATCAGCAGATAAAATTGAGGTAAAACGCTCATTCGCGGTTTTTGGAGGCAACTCCGCGGCTAAAACTGAGAAAAAGCCGTAATTAAACGCTACGACCGCATGAGTTCTCACTTACACGTTTCAGCTCTCATTAAGACCCCCGTGGTTTGACTGCCGGCAACCGCGGGCTCCATCGGCTCGGAGTCTGGTCACTCTGCCCAAGTTCGAGGTCCAAGTATTTCAGTTCGATAAGAAATCACTGTTTTTGCTATTAAAAGTACGCTGCTGTTAAATCATTGATAATCGAACAACGTTTTCCTGTTAATGACACACACACATATACATATATACGTGTACATGTATACATAAAAATAAGATTTCAATCTTATCCTTTTTTTTTTAAAGACCCTGTTATACACGCTGGACTCATTAGTATTTGTTCTCTTTGTAAACCCAAATAAGGAGGCGTTTGGTCTCCATCATGATTTTCGGTTTTTTTCGACCACTCGAGAATAAAGTAACACGGTTTTTCACTTAGGTAGTGTAATTTAAATTAAGACTACTCAAGACGTCCTTTTTAAAGAAGATTTGAAGAAAATTATTTTCAAATAGCGAATTGGAGTTTGGAGCACTTTGTCTCCCAGCTGGAGACGGCTTGAGAATCAGAAAAACGAAATGTCCTAAAATGAGCAGAGGGAGAATGAGATTTGAAACAAAAAAAAAAAAACAGTAGGCTCATATATGCAGCCCCACCCTCTTATTTCTTCGGATTAAAAATAAAATAAATGTTTAAACCATTTTAATGCATTCGCTGACAAGTTTGGAAACGTGATCCCAACTTAAATGGCAACCTTACGAATCGACAACTTAACCTTCCCCACACCCCACCACCAACGCGCTTGCCATCTCACAGACCACACAAAAAAACGCGTAGTTTTCATTTATTTGGCCACGAAACGTATTTTAACCGCTCCGTTGACACAGTCCGTCAAGCAAAATGGTGATTCATCGTTCCTCTTCAACGATCAAACAGAGACTTGAAGAGGAAAAAGCCTTTTCCCACCCAGCAAGCCTCTCTTTTCGCTCTTTTTGAAGCGTCTAAAGTTAGTAAAATCGCGTCCCAAAAGGTTTTACGTTAAAAAATCGTTTCGTAAAAAAAAATTGAATAATGAAAGAGAAATCTGTTTTCTTTTTTAATCATCTCTTTACAATCGCTTCTATTAGCCGTGAAAAACATAAAGCCACTCGCTTAATGGCCTGATAGTTCAATTAATACAGCCCTAAACTATTTTCGTATCGCATGCGTGAATTCGAAAACGCCATTGTGTTGCGTTACTTTCTCGGCGCGCATTGTAAAGTAGACAACGACGATAATGATGAAGAGGTGGATCAAAATAGACAAAAGAAATGAGAAAGCAATGATCAAATACTCGGAAGAAGGATGAATAGAAGCATTTATAAGCGGTTAATAAGGTGGTTTGAAATAACGGGCGTGCCTCGGGTTTGTTCGAAATCGATATGCATACGTGAAAATTTTCCACGGTGCTCCGAACCATTTTTTTTTATCATTTTTTACACTCGATAGAGTTTTCATTAAAGACAAAAAAAAGCAATATCTCCATAAATAAAAGCCAAACCTGAAATGAAAGACGCCGAAGGGAAATCAAATAACGCAGGCTTTTGATAAAAGCAATTCGAATATTCTAGCGGATGTGTACAATACGCACAAAAACTGCAAAATTCGATTTAAAAAATAAATAAGAGTATACAATGCAGTTAATGTGGATTGTGATGAGTACAAGCGCGTTTAGAAAGAGACCTCATTCATAAGTCAAGACAATTTCTCTGAAAGGGGCGAGGTATCAGATTGGACGGAAGACAAATATGACGAGACTCGAAGACAAATGTATGACTGGAATTCCAGGGCGCCGAAGGGTTCAATTATTTATTTTCTCTGAAAAGGCGACTCCATTATAACTATAGGGAAGGGGGATCTCATCCTTTATGGTGAGGAGTAACTTTTTTAATTACGTGGTTTTTTCGACGTACCGACAATGTGATTAAATGAATACGTATAAATATGTACATACAATTTTTTTTTGCCAATTGGTTATTTTGGCAAGTTGCAGGAGGCACTCAGAAATGTTCGAGGCATGTGACAGTCGACTTTAAATGTAAAGCCACTAACTAAACTTCAGGCACGGCGGTGTGTGACATGGTCGATTATTGCGACAGTGGCTGACCACCTTCACACGCCCGAAGGTAGAGAGAAGTGTAGCCAGAGCGGTACTGTCTGCTTCTTCGCTTCTTCATTTCCAACGAGGCCAACGTGTTCCGGGACCCATATACGAAAAACCCACGAACACCATAAACTGTGCACCGTTTAGGCCACAACTGAAGTGCTCAGCTGTGGTGTATTGTATACATATATTATGTATGCTTACATATAGGAGAGTGCGCCCCCTGAAAACGGCGGAAAAAACAACAACAACAACAACAACAACAACAACAACACCACAACAACAATCACAGGGTAAACCCTTTCAACGCCTCAAAATCACACAGTTTCACCCAAATTTAAATTTTTGGCAATTTTTACAGAAATTGCGCGGGGTTCTCGGTACAATTCCAAATCACCGATATTTGATTTCTGAAAAGAGTCGACCCCACGTAACGACCACGAAATCAACCGAATTCGTTTGTGAAAGACCGTAACACAGCAGCAACATCATCCAAATTGGTTTCTGAACGAACCAAATCCACGACATTTGGTACTTAAAAAGTCAAACACATGTAATTGTTTGATTTTTAATTATTCATCCCCGCGTAATGACTTTAAACTGCTCGGCTCGTGAAAGGGCCGAATCGGCACGAAAATTGGTTTTATAAAGAGCTAAATCCGCAAAATTGGAGTTTAAAGGAACCAAATCCACGAAATTGATTTTAGGAAAAGTCAAACTCATGTTTTTTTTTTAGTGGTCTAACCTCGAGTAAAGATTTTTAAACCAGCGAAACCCACCAAACTGTTTTTTGAAGGAGTCAAACGAGCGAAATTTTATTTTTGAAAGAGCCAAGCTCGTGAAATTGCTTTTTTGAAAGGGCCATGCCCACGACATTGTTGTTTGGAAACAGTCAAACCCGCGAAATTGGTTCTTGAAAGAGCCAAACACGCGAAATTGGTTTCATGAACGATTCAATCCTGCGTAACGACTTTTAAATCAAGTAAACATGATTATAGAAAGAGCTAAATCGACAATTTTTTTTTTTAATTAGCGAAACCAGCAAAACTGCGTACCCTCGATATTACTATTCCGAATTATGCAAACCTGCGAAAATAGGGTTTTGAATGAGCCAATCCCGCGAAATTGATTTCTGCCCGTCCCAAACCCACGAAATTTCGTTTTTTGAAGGGGCCTGAACCAACAAATTTGTCAATTTGACTGAACCAATCCATAAAATTTGGCTTGGAAAGGGCCGAAATTGAGTCTTCAAAGAATCTAATCCACGAAATAGGTTTTTGTACGAGCTTATTACGTGAATTCCAAAGCCCACTTAAAAAGGAACCAGGTCCACAAAAGTTCTTTTTTGTAAGAGCCAATCCCGCAAAATTGCTACTTTGTGAGAGTGCGACATTGGTTTCTGTGAGCGCTCAGCTGAGAGTTATCATGTAGACCATAAACTTTTTTGAACCATACAGCCATGGTGTTTTTCATTGAATGCATTTCGGGCCCATTCCGGTGCCCCTCATCAGCATTATCGCTTCACCCAGGTGTTTGGCCATAGAGGTGAAGCGATAATGCTGATGAGGGGCACCGGGAATGGGCCCGAAATGCATTCATTAAAAAACACCATGACTGTATACTGCCGTCCAAAAGAGAAAAGCCGTAGAAAAATGGAAAATAGAGAAATCTAGTTTTGAGAAAAAAGGTGTGAATGTTTTTCGGCCGTAAAACGGTCATTTCTAAACATTTTTGCATGATTTTTTTTTTTAAATCTGATTAAAAATTTGATCTGCGTTTATTGGGTATGGTGCCATCAGGTTTTATTGACAATGGCATAATTTTATTCGAGCAACTGTTTTTTTCCGTTGTAATGGCTGTGATAATTTTGCATTTTAAAACAGTAGCTGAATAGCTACCGTTTTTTTTCGTTGAACGCAAATGCTACGGTCTTTCTCCGTTTTAAGTTCGGTATTCATTCATCATCCCCCCACAACGGAGAAGGGCCGTAGAAACTCTACGGCCGCTTATTTGAAGCTTTTGGAGCTCTTTACAAAATGGAAAAACAGTACGGTATTCGGAGTAGAAACTAATTGTGAATTCTTTCAACAGCAGACAGCCGTACTGTTTACTGACATATGACGTTCAAGTTTCTATACCAACGAATAAGTACCGTAGGTTTTTGAGCCACGGTTTTTTTCCGTTGGAAGAAGTACTACGGCTTTTCACTGTTGGAAAACCCTTTAAAACTCAAAACACCGTAGGTGTTTTTCCTCAATATCTATTGAGGGAAAATCATTTACGCCCTCCCACCAAAATATTCCAAAAGTGCTCAAAATTTGGAATCCAACGATACCAAAATCTCAAAATCGATGAAATCGTTGAAAATCAACTTCTACGGCTTTTCTCCTTTGGACGGCAGTATAGTTCAAAAAAGTTTATGGTCTTCAAGTTGAAACAGCAGCCAAAAAAATTTGAACAAATTCTGAAATTTGACATTCATTGAGAGTAATCATTAATTTTTGTTTTTAAAGGAGCGAACGCCGGGAAATGATGTTTAAAAGTGTGAAACCCGCAAATTCTAGCTCAACTAAGACCACCATAAAGGGTCAGATCAACTGTTTACTCCGGCCTGAGGACAAAAAAAATAGAAATCCGTCAAATTGGGGTTTTTGAAGAGTCTAATCCACATAATCGAGTTTAGAAAGAGGAAAATCCGCGAAGTTGGCTTCGTATGCCTGGTCGTATGCCAGACAATTTTGAGACGAAGTCAGGGGGGTGATTCTGTTACTTGCAAAATTTACGTGTAGTAACTGGGAAGGAGGGGGAGAGGATGTACCCCGTTGCCTTGGTTTTTCCACACATTTCTTAAGAATTTATTATTTTTTCTTCGAGACCACACATTCTCGCGTGAAAATTCGGCAGTTTAATTTACTAGGTATGTAAAAACCATGGCAACGAGGTACCTCCCCTCGCCCTTCTTCCATTTAAACATGTAAACTTTGAAATTTACAGAATAACCCCCCAGCTTCAACTCTGGTTGATTACCAATAATCATGGCGGAACCACCGCTGAGGAGGAACGACAGTAAACCACGAGTGTCCCCCCCCCCTCATTCAACCTCATGTGATTACCACGATTCTGCTATTTGACTAATTCATATAACACATTTCACACAATCACATAAAACTCAAAAGCCTCGTAACAAAGTAAGATTAGTCGCTCTATACGCAGCTCCATCGTTAGTTTTTATTACCGAATTTAAAAAAAAAAAAAGTGGAAGAGCTATTAAGGTTATTGTGCATGAAAATAAATTCGACTTCATAACACAAAAAAGGAAATGTGCGTTTCTCTTCACCACCCTTCGCCATCTTTTTTTTCTACTTTTCCAACTTTTCCCATTTTGCCACCACATTAACGTTCAGTGGAAAACTTTGAACCAAATCTAAAAACAGACAAGCTCAAGTTGACAAACTCATTATGTAACTTGGATAAGGGGATGAACAATGGGAGTTGTAAGGTGGACAAATGGGTGTGGGGGGGAGGAATAGTTTTCACCAACCAAGTTTTTGCTCGAGTCAATACTCAAGGCAAATGCATGTCTGAGAAAATCGTCCCTTCCAACCCCTGTCATAACTCTTCGAGCATGTTTTTAATGCTCGTGTAATAAGAGTGAAATCAATTTGAGTTTGATGGCTTAAGTATCAACTGTCAATAAACCGGACTCTTCCGTTTCGAAGCTTCTTTTTTTATATAGAACGAAACCTGTTTGCTTCGCGATGCCTTTTTCAAGAAGACCCTCTCTTGAACTAACAAAAAAAGCAATATGAAAAGAAAATAAGACACCGTTGGATTCTTTGCTGCAGTTTTTCTTTTGAAAGTTTTCTCCTGCAAACACTTATAACGGGAGTTCTATCTTCAACATTTAGAAGTCTGCAAAAAATCGAGAGCCTGTTTTTGTACTAGCTCTGTGTTCTAGGCGGAATCGGAGAAAAGTTAAAAACATTTAAGTCTCCCACATGAATAAAGAAAAACAAAGCATGCGTGGTTAAATAGCAATGAATGGGGGGACGTTCGAACTTATAAGGGAAAGAGACAGCTTCTGGAAATAAGTCGTGCGCAATTTTACTTCAAGTCTATAAATGGAATACATGCATAAATGATGGAGAATGGAAAAGAAACGGAGGGGTAAAAAAAAAGTGTGAGTTGGCAAATTCGGGGGAACGAAAAGAGGTAAGAAAGGCTTCTCCAGCACCAATGGTCAAAGGGGAAAGGTGCACGTAAGTATAGGCATCAAGGATAATAGCTCTCCCATTTCAAGTACTGCTTTATTAAGCGTGGTGTTGTTCGTGCCAGGCCCCATTAGCTCCCTCAGCACGACAACCAACGTGAGATAATTAGTCCAATCCATTTCATAAATATGCTCTTATATCCCCGGGCCTGAGGTATTCCCTGGCGGCACATTAAAACCCATTCTTACAACAATGAATACACCTAGAGTTAGAGCGAGGGGGGGGGTTGGGTGGATTTCCTTTCCATCTCAATACACCCAGGGCCTTGAATTTCAAACTAAAGAAGAGAAATTCCCTTTGTGTTGAACAAGCCTGAAAATTCTCCCTTTGAGGATAATACAGCGGGACTAAACAAAATTCGAGGATCATTTATTTTCGTTCTCTTCGTTAGCGCTTCATAACTTCTGTTTATTGTCACTCTCAACTTGGCGAAATCCAACATTTGGCTATTGTCACAGCCGTTCACAATGGACCAATTAACGGCTACGACTAAGAAACTTCTTACAATGTTTATATTGTTTTGACGTCAAGACCGATCGCATTCCAGCTCCTTTTAATAACCCGCGCTTGCCTTTTCAATATGCTTTGGAAATCCCTGAGCGTTTCCTCTTTTATTAAGTCTTCATTTCAACTCCCACCACTACTACTCCTCCGTCTTTTTTCAGAGGGGGGGAGGTATATATTGAGGGTTTTTTATGCACTTGGGAAGTGAAATCTGTGCGGCGGTAAAACGCATTGAGAAATATAGCAAAAGGGCAGAAGCTTTCTTTGTCGAAACAACAATGCCGCTTGACAAGCAATAAATATCCCGCCTAGGAGGGGTTCCCCTTCTCACAATAAAACTGTATATGGGTACTTGACGTTACAACTCATTTCGGCTCATAGTTATAAAGATTCGCCTCTCAGCTGTCACGTGTGTCATTTGGTGGGAAAAGCTGTCTGAATGAAGGGTGGGGGTCAGGGGTTTTCTTTTATTTTTGTTTTTTGAAAAAAATCCCTATAGGCCCCTAAGAGAACGGCCTCTGGGTTGTGGCGCAATTGGAGCACCTGCGTCGATTGAGAATAATCGTAGACGGGTGCATCATGTTCTAATCATCGGGCAGATGAACTTTTGAGGAATTCAATTTTCCAGGACGGAAAGTAGTAAAAGGCTTATAACTGAAAACGCGTTTTAGGCGGTTTCAACTGAAAATATTGCTTCATTGTTTTTTGTTAAAGTGTGAAAGGGGTGGGGGGAGGGTCGAGTCTGACACATGTGATCATACAAATGAAAATTATACGAAGAGGGGTGGCAAGTTCATACCGCCACTCTCTCGCTCTATCTCTATCTCTATCTCTTCCCTCATTTATAATGATCCCAGCTGTGAAGACCACACATTCTCCCATTCCACAAAACATTTTCGGTGCACGTTTTACACGCAATTTTCATCACTGAAAAGCCATTTAGCAGATGAGAAAATTGGTTCGACCCCTTCTCTCTTCGAGCACACAAGTTTTTAGGAAATCGACTGCAATTACTATACATAGAGTATAGAGAAGACATTTTTAAGGGAGTAACAATTCAAAAAAATTAAGACAGAAGGTTTGTGATCGAAATAAATTATCTGCCTTATTTTGATACGGGAAAGGGTTGTTAAATGCGTAAAACCTTACGCATTTACCTTGGATTATCCTCATCATAACTACCCCCCCCCCCCAACTACCACACACAATAATTGTTTAAATACTTGCAGGCGAGGGATCAGCCTACCTACGGCACGAGTCCAACTGACAAAAATTGGAATAGGAATAACAGCCGTTAAATTCAACGAGGTAGAGGGGGGGGGGCGGAACATGGAACGAAAGGACGATTGTCTACATAGGTCGTTTAGAAGACTCACCATTTTTCCCCTCCCCGGCGCGGCGTATGCTATAGGGGGCCCCGGGGGGATACTGCCAACACGGGAGCGGGGGGGATAACCTATAGATGGCTTATTTTGCCCCCCTTCTAACCCTTCATCTTTCAGGGTCCTTTACTGGACGTGGTGCAAGGTGAAACTCCCTAGAAAGTACAGGATCCCAGAAACAAAGTTTTGAGCAACGAGCGCCTCACATGCAAAAAACAATGTGAAAGGGTGTGTCGTTTTTATCCCCTCATATCCGAAACGGATGAATGATGGAGTGGGGGGGGCATGTCGAACCAGAGGCCGAACATCCTCCTGAGATCATTCGGAATTTGTTTGAAAAGTAATCGCGCGACACCATGCTTTTATCTGCTCCAAGTTGTCAGCGTGTAGGCACCTCTTGGAAATCGATCCCCAACGTGACCATGTATAGACCTATAACTCTGGCGCTCTTTCCCGCAAAAATAGCATCATTTGACTCGATAAGTTGATTAAATAATAAAACTATTTCAGAGCTCGTCACCCTCCTCGACAGTCCTTTTCAATACTTTGTCCTGAAGTGTGAAGTGGAGACGTGAGGTGACACGGTGCAGGGGGAGGCGTCCCGTGCCACCTACCAGAACCCCCCGAAAAGCCAAAAGATGGAACTGTTAATTGCCAGCTAAAATTGAGAATTTCTTAAAAACTGATGGCAGCTTCGCTGTTCTACGCAGCCAAAATTAGCAAAGCACGCTAATACCCGCAGTTTCTACATATAGGTCATTCGAAATGGTTGACGTTGAGAAATCGCGCCATAATGGGATGATCTAAGGACAAGTCTGTGCGCTGGAAGATCAGAAAAATCCCTAAATTCACGGCTATAATTTATAAAAACACTCGGTTGTGACTAAAATTAAGAAAAAACGCTAATTCACGTTTCACGGGGGGCTTTACGCGGCTAAAAATGAGAAAATTCGGTAATGTGCTGTTCTAGGGGCAAGTCAGCTCTAAATTCAGAAACAATTACGCTAATACGCTGCTAAATTGATAAAAATTAGTTAATTCGCGGCAAACACTATTGAAAGCGCTCATTTGCCGCTAAAATTGAGAGAAAAATTGTACGTATCACAAGGTAACTTCGCGGCTAAAATAAGAAAACAACGCTAATCCCCAGTTTCTGAGGTCCTCAGGCGACTAAAATTGAGAAATCACTTTAATGAGCAAGCCCTCGGCTAATAGTTGAGAAAATCGCTAATTATATAAAAAAAAATGGTGAGGGGAGGGAAGAAACGCTTATTCGTTGCTGACACATAAAAAGCGTTAATTCGCGGTTTCTAGAAACAACTTGCTGACCAAAATTGAAGAAAAGTGGTAATTGCACCTATGCCTATGAGTGAGAAAAATCGCTAACCGCAGCTAAAATTTTGAAATCGCGCTAATGGGCATGCTACTCTTCTAAACGTGATCAAGGTAGACGATAGATTAGAAGACACTGCCGCCTACTCTGAAACCGCTAACATTAACTAAGCTTATATTACGTTTAAAACGTTTTTCGTATTTTGAAACGAAATCAGGATTTCGTTTTAAAGTGACTAATGGGACATTTTATGCAAATGAACACGCACCTGTCTAGACTCCAGCCCCATATACGTTTACTGACAGAACGGGTAATTGAAAAATGGGGCCCCGACGCATCCTTAATAAACAAATACGCGTTAAGGGAATCTAGTAAGCTTAAGCTCGAAGGCCTTCAGAGGGATAAAAGCGTCAGAGTGAGATAGGCAAATTATCACGGAGCTAAAAATGGGAAGCACCCACTGGGCAGGTATGAGAGAAGAAAATGGTGTTCGATGGCCCTACGTAAAAGTTAAAAAACAATACTTGAAGAGTGTTTGAATAGCAAAACCCTTTTTTCCACATCTCCTTTGTTTCCTTGAAATTATTCATATGCTGCAAAATTTTAGGAATACCTTAAAAGTTGGAAAGACCGGCAAGGGTAGTGTTCTGACTATATTTGAAGTGTGTTAGGAAGCCACTGCTAAGCTAATATTGAAAAGGGGAAAGGTAGAGAAACGGGGGATTATACACAAAAGTTGGGTTTGGAATAAGGGGAGGATGTATTTTACAATTTAGATTTTTAGGTAGTTAGCCTTAATACAACCGAGACAGAGCACAACTCACGAAACTTGACGGAGTTGTGAAGAGGAATATATAGCTACAATTCACATCATTGTGAAAAGCAGGCAAGTTTTTTCACCGCGAAGTGCTGCTTTTGACTCAACACAAAAAGTTGCTTCGTAAGACATTGTGTGTAAAGTCTGCCCTTTTTCTGATTATAATACGTGCATGCATCAAAAAAATGCAATTCTAAGACTCCTCCACGGGTTTAAACAGTCAGCCTTTTTTACGAGGTACAGTATTTCACTCGGTAATATGATTACTCTTTAAAGGGTGAGAGAGAGCGCGTCTGGGTATATTGTGTCAAGAAAGGGTTTATTTCTTAAAAGGCTCATAAAGCAAAACTCCATTCTAGAACGATTATATAAACCGCTTGAGATATGAGCCATCCGTTTATGAGCCAAAGCGAGAAGCACGAGCAGACCACCGCCTATTAGTCACCTTGTGCCCACGGCCGTCGGCGGCGTGCAATATAGTGGACTTGGCAGGTTTTTTTAGAGCCTCCATTGGGGGGGCAGCAGCCTCATTCCTCGATTATCAATTTTCCGCGTCAAACTCGCAAGTTTGACTGTCAAGTTGATGGCCACTTCACCTTCTTCGGAGCATTACTTGAAGAAACTTTGATCAACCATTTCCTCCCTTTCTTCTTTTCATAAAATAATCTTCTTTAAAAATAAAAAAATGTGATTTTACGGTTCACTGGCGTCTATCGCGCTTGCAATTTGAGAAAAGTTAGATTGATTAGCCAAAGAAGGAAAGTAAACTTTTAATTAATGCATCATATTAAAAAAACTAAGCTTTTTTCAGTCCCTAAAATTAAAAGAACAAAGGGAGGGGTATTTTAGCGCTAAAAAAAACCTTTTATAAGCATAATTTTGGTAATATTCATCTTTAGGCACTCTGTACAGTATTACTATGAATTTATTTTATAATGAAACCCTCTCGACGTCGTGATGCCATCAAGGTCTCAAGACTGAACTATTCATGAACTCCCCGACTTCGCGTGAAAGGGTCGAAGAGAGAGGCGAGTATTATCTAATGGCGATAGGTAATCAATTTCTATACGAAAAATATGGGATTTTTTTTTTTTAAGACAAACTGATTGGGATAGGCATGCAAGGGGGAAGAAAAAGATAAAAAACAGATGTGGAAGACGAACAAGAGGTAAACGAACCTGGGCAAGAGCGGCGTTGCCGGTTCGAACCTGACCTTTATACACGTCCGTCATTGCCAATGTCCAACGATCCCCCAAATTCCTTCCTTTTCCCAACTTGTAAGTGCTTTTAATCAATTAGAATTTTTGGATGACTTTTCTCGAATACCAAACCTGTAAGGTTCTTCAAGTTAAAATACGGGTTTTTTATGAGAGGGACAACCTGATTCCTTTGTCGGAGATGCAGGGAAGTCCATTAGCTTACTAACCTTTCACACATGCGCCCATAAGGAAGAATTCCGAATTCCCAGTGCACTCAAGTCTATTCCGAATAGGAGGCGATGAGGGTCGAGGAAACGACCGTTTCTTCAATGTAAATTCGCCGCTATTTTACTCTTCAACGAGTTGAGAGGCAAAGAAAGGGCATCATACGGCCTCACGGGACGCATTTTTTGTGTGAAAATTTTAACCCTTTCATTCGTCTAAGAGACGAAGTTCATCATCCAGGCCAGAAGGGGGAAGGGCCACTGCATTTTTCATTCCCTGCAAGGTTAAGTCGCTCGGGAACTATACGAATACCACAACCCCCTCAATCATCTGTGCTCGCTGAATTTCACTATCAATTTAACAAAATTCTCTTCTTCTTTTTTCAATAAAATACGTCCAACATTTAAGCAGTTCAGCTAAAAGCGGTACCTTCACAACCTGCTCTTAAAAAATCAACCGACCATTGAAAATTTTTCATTCAAGCACCCTTCAACAAAGTTTTTATCAAGTTTTTTTGTAATATGTATTTAAACATAAAAAAAGTTTGCAAGGGGAGGGAAATGGAGGACATCAAACAAAGGACATTGTAGGCCCCCCACTTGAAAAAAAAAGTCTGTGAAGGTTCTCCTTGCGGCTCGAAACTTAAAATGTTTGAAGAGGTTCTCGACTCTATTGTGTAAAGAAAGTCTTTTAATAGTATCTGTGTATACGTGATTGAGTGAAGAAAAAAAAGGAAAGAGCTAGTAAATTGTAAGGGAGTTGATGAGGGGAAAGAAGAAGAAGATTTAATTGTTACATGAGACAAAAGGATTCCAGCGCCGTTGGACGCTCCATGACACAAAATTATATTGATTCTACTGATTTCTCGCTGCGAATTGCGTAAGTCCTTCAAGCTTTGAAGGCTTTAAACCACCAACGGATTTAGAGTGCTTTCAAGTCTTACAAGCTAAAAATTGTCCACACAAAAACCTCCAGGTTGAAAGCGCTGGCCCCACGTTGGGACTTTGACCCAGTGGAACGCTTGGAATCGAGTAAAGGCATAGACGATCGTTTGTCTCACGCAGTTACGACGACCGGCCTGAATAGTGAGCGTGGTGGCCACATTTGGCACCCATTGGTGGGAACTCCAAGATATACTCGAGTTCCTTCCGGCCTGATTGAGGAAGATCAAAGGCCTCGCGAACGCAAACTGCCGCATGGACTGGCCCGCAGGCGAAAAAACCATGACAACGTGAGTGAGGTATACCCTGTCGCCATGGTTTTTCCGTGAGCGGACCAGTTCGCGTTCTGTACTTCTGTGTATAATATAACAATTAGATCCTGGTACAAGCAGTAAGCCACCAATATTACTCCTCCCAATATTACGCTCTTTTTTGTGAGTGTTTTGGCAAGGTTTCAGGGGCCCCCGAATTTTCCCACGTACATCGGCGGCGCAATCGAAAGCATTGACCTTGCTGGCCCGCGCTCTGGAGCCGCGAGAAAATAGGCCGAAACAACGACAACGCGAAGCAATCACTCCCCCCCCCCCCACGGACTCTTTGAGTGCGGACTCGTAATCCTGCACGTCCGGCTCAAAACGAAACATTTGAAAAATTGCCCGAAAAATCAACCATCATTCATTCTTTGTGCAAAGAACGTAATGTTAAGAGCTTCCACTAACAATTTTAACGCTGAACACCACACGATGCCAAATCGGGAAGAGGCTATTCCGATGTTATGAGTGCATTAAAAAAAAACAAACTAATGTGTTATGCATAATTATTGCTTTTAAACGAATTTGACACGTATTAATTTCAGGAGAAATTATCATACAAATTGATGGCTACTTTAATTAAAAACGACTGAGTTTCACAATAAATCAAAAGAACGTAGTGGGGATAATGTCCACTATTAGGCCAGTCAAGGGAAGTAGGAGAGACGAACCAATTCCCTCCCCCTCCTCACTACAAACACCAAAAGCTTTCAAAAAACAACAAAACTTTTGAAAATCGTTTTCCAATATTCGAAGTTTGTTAAGCTATACACATTGGTGGAAAACCCTTTGACATTTTGGCGTACCAAGAGGTTTTTCGACATTCTGGAATCCGACTGACAAATTTGAATGTAGCACTAATTAATGCAAACAAAATCGGTGGTCGTTCCCCGAATCAATACAAAAAATGTCGTTTGAATTGCGAGTACATGAAAAAGGTGTTCTGTATGCTAAAAATGCTAATCGCTTCAAAGTATTCCACTGATTTGAATTTTCTTGAAACAAATTAAGTTGCTGAAGACTCCTTTTTCCCACTGGCATCCCAATGTCATCCTACCGGCCGTCGTCGGCTCAGCAACAAAAAACAAAAAACAGGCTGCCTCGTCAACATCCTGGAAAATTGTTTTATAGAAATTCACTGTAATTCATTTGCATTGGAGAAATTCATTTACATACGCAACGAGTACAATGCTCCGCGTAACCAGAATTAACAAGATTTAATTAATAACATGAAAACACTTTCGTCACTTTTCAACAATATGTCAACGAAAAAATAATTTAATCAACGGCCCTTTATCTCCTCCATTCAATCTGGAAAGTGTCAATTACGCTTGAATGGTGAAACGAACTCGCCGACTTCCAACTCATAAACAAGCCTTGTCCAGAAATTCACCCTTCGCTACCCGAACCCAAGATATTAATGGCTCTTGTAATGCTTAACACTCAACAGCTGTGTTTTTCTTTTGGAAGCGGAAGAACTAACGACTAGGACCAAACTCGTGGCATTTTACGCTCCTTTTCCAAATGATAGATGTGACACGGAGCCCAAATTTAGATTTTTTTTTTTTTCGGGGGAAACACCTTTCCCGTCTTTTTATGACAACGGCGACACTGAGGAGGGACATCAGTTTTAAAAACAAAGCAAAACTACACTCGTCTTCCTTGATTTATTCTAACTGAAATCTACTTTTTAAAAGCCTCTGTTTGAAATATGTTTAATCCACGCCACCGAGTAAGCGATTTTCTTTTTAAATTATACGTAGAATGAATATACGCACTCGGCATACATAATTGTTTCCCTTCTTCGCTACCTGTAGTGATTTGCATTTTATTTCAATTAGAAAAAAAAAAGACATTCTTCAGCGTCGAACAATTTTCAAATTCAAGGACTAAATAGAAACTGTTTAGGCCCGAGTGCATGGAAGTTGAAAATAAGGAAGTCAACTTTTATTTTTAGCGTTTTTATTTAGATGGAAAGCAATCCTTGTCTGAAACGGATGCCTAGTGTAAATAAATTAAGCAAAATAAATCTCGCTTAAAGCTGACGGCTTCCGATCAATCTTTGCATTGTTCCCGAACATCGAAATCTTTTTTTATTTCTCTTTCTCTTTCGCTCAACTCCCCCCCCCCTCGTTTCCACGCTGTCCATCACTGCCTCATTCCATCATTTTTTTTTTTTTTTTTTGTCTCCCAAGAGAATATTTCGTTTTGCTTTTATTCATGCTCGACATTCGCTTTGTACTTTTTTATTCGTTCTAAAGAAGTGAAGTTTTCATTTCCAAAGGCAATTGTTTCAAACGAGTTTTGTCCTACGGAGGGCGAAATGGCTTAAAGGGGACAGAAGCGAAGCTTGGAATTGAACATAAGTCGGCGGCGACTGGCTACTGGATGCAGTCAAGTGAATTTTGGTGCGAAAAGGGGATTGGGTGGGAGGGGGCGGGGACAATAGTGAGGAAGAAGTTTCTTGAGGAATTTGTGTATTAAATGTACTTTCTAATGATCTCCCATACCTTGGGGAATTCTGCGTGAAATTCCAACTTTGATTCAAGACTTCAGGTTTTCACCATGGTGTTTGCAACCTTGTTACTAATTCTGGGAAGGACTAAGTTATAGTGGCGGAGGGGGGTGAAAACTTATCTGCTAATCGCATAGATCTGATAGTGAGATAGAAGGAACACTCGGATATTTCGTTTGAAGCGAGAGGCTCCGTCGCGTGGTCGGCGGTTAAGTTTATTTCACGGCCAAAAGGGGAATTCGTTCCTGGAAGGGAGACTGAGCAGTTCTCACAACGGATGGACTGCTGCAGCTCAAGAGGACACTCAACATTTACAGACTGTCTTCAAGCGTCGGAAAGGTTTAATGGACAACGGAGAGTTTTAATTTCATTATTTCCAATACAACGACGGAACAAAAACACTCTAAGAAAATATGGCTAAAAAACCGGTTAGAATTCGATTTTTTCTCCGCTTGGATCGATTCAACCGGAGATTTATTAATACAACCGGATAATTTAAATAAAAATTGCCGGTTAGTTGCACAATGAATCTCCGATTAGTTATACAATGCACGTCCGGTTAGTTCAGCAAAGCATCTCCGGTTAGTTCAGCAAAGCATCTCCGGTTAGTTGTGCAATGCATCTCCGGTTGTCCATCCAACCGGAGAATAATGTATTAACTCTACGGTGACTTGTCAATAACAATACAGTTGCTTTTCACCGGAAACTCATTTCATATGAACTGTAGTACATCCGGTGACAATTTTGCTCCTCCGGTTAGGAGTCACAAGAAGTCTGTGTTTGAAACTTGTTCGGAGCAGAGTTTCCATAGGACCAGCCAATAAAGTTCAAATTGATCACATTTTATTGGTGGGTCTATAGAACTCAGCTCCAAACACTTTGCTGTAACAGACCTATTGTAACTCCTGTTATTCCAAACCTGAGGAGCAAAATTCTCACCTGGTGTACAACAGTTTGTATGAAATGAGTCTACGGTAGCCGGAGTAAATCGGCTATGTTTATAGCTGTAATATCAGACGAATTAAATAGAAAAAATTTATTTACTGTCGGTATATAATTTACACTTAATAGGTACACACAAAAAAGTGTAAAGAAACCCCAAAGTACTCATTAAGAATAGTATTATACATTATGGATATCACTTAAAAGAAGCTTGCATTTACATATTGATATACGTAGTCCAAAGAGCCGAAATAGGGGAGAAATTTCGAAAACTTATCTCACAAATGCTATGCAATGGTTTGTAACATAAAAAGAATCGAATGAACTAAAAAATAAACTATGAAATTATAGTTGTATAGGTATAACTTTGTTTTGGTTTTTTATTTTTTTGTATCATGTGCCGAAAATATACTTTACTTTCCTGACGAAATTAGGCACCAAGCACACACGCACGCCACGTTGGAGCTCCGACGCGGAAAAGACTGCGTGATGGTGAGGAAGGGCTCGTAACTAATAGGAAACAATGGCGCCACTGGGCAATCTCTCTGATTTCAACCGGAGAGCAAACCAATCTCACCGAATTAGGAACTTGCATGGGTCGGAATTTTCTAGGGAGAATTTTTTTTTTTTTTTTTTTTGGCTAGGTAGAACCTAAAAATTAACTTGTCGCAACAAAGTGCTCTCAAAATCGTGCCAATAATTATTAAATTGGTCATAAAAATTCATTAATTTTCGCACTCGTCACAACGCCTTGTGGTTGGCTGAGTGTCTGTGACGTCACTTAGTTCAACTTTTTTCGAGTGACTGTTATTGGTATGGAGATTCATAGTTTCACACTCATTTTCTTTCGTTATTTAAAAATAATTTTACGCATTAAAATGGAATTAAATAGTCCGTCTGAACTTACAGAAACTGGGCTCCGCAGAATAGGTATACTTAGTATCTCTTATCAAATTATCATTTCCTTCTTTTTGCCTTAGTTGTCACTTTACGATCGCTGTTCCAAGACCTATCTTATCTTACTATTGCTATTACTTTTATTCATTTGCTTTGAGGCGTAATAAAATATGTACAAATACTTCTTAGTGCCTCAATGCAAGAGCACAACTGCACAACTTTAAAAACTCCGGAAAGACTATATAACGGTGCCTATGAATAACACAGCTCCGCCGAAGTGGTTCAAAGCGTGCAGGCGAGAACAACATGGTCCGGTTCTATCAATCTACAAGGTTCTTCTGATGTGAAGACTACTTTGACGTGAGTAAATTCAATTATTATATAATCATAGAGGTCGGAAGCCTTCAGTGGCTTCATTAGTCATCAGCTACGTTCATGTCTTCATGAATACATGAATCATGGTAACGAACTCCTTCGTTGTTTGATGTACACTGTACACCACAAGTCGAAAAGTCGAACCAATCCGTTGGGGGGGGGGGGGTATGAGATGTGGGTTAAAAACTTAGACGCAGATTTTAGGAAAATTCTATTCAATCATTAAAAAAACAACAAACAAACAAAAACAAGTATCAGTACTAAAATAATAAAAATATGGAACATCAACATCACAAGTCGTTTCATTTTAGGGCTAATTTCTTCAAGTGAAGCCTTGACGTTTTTGTCCTTGACATTCGAGGGATTTCGAAGTTCTTTTTCCAAGTTCTTGAAACTTACCCCAAAGTCGAGATCAATCTGCAAAAAATTACATCATTCACTTGCCTTAATATTTATGCCATTCCACTTACCCTCTATATCCCGATGGTACCGAGTATTTGGGCCATCATTCAAGAATTTGGTCCGTTGAATCAAGTTGGCGAATATCGTTTAGCCTATATTGAGAACTGGCTTTCCACATAAAATGTTCCATTTCTTCGATGGGCAAATTGTCATATAATATTGATCGCCTCGTTGCCTCATAATCGGCCTCTGGTTCTGTAATATTTTTATCACATGCACACATCACGATTTTTGATTAACTGCTAGAGAACGAGGTAAGAAATATAACGAAGTAGAGAAAAATAGTATCACAAATTCAATTTCACCTGGAAAATGTGGCAGTACAAACACTCCATTCACGTAGGACGCACTTCTTTTGAACTGAATTCCGTAATTCACAGTCACTTCGAGAAGAACCAAGTCGTTCACTGTCTGTTTGAATCTTTCATTGTTACAACGAATCCTCATCAAACAATATTTTGCGTTAATGAACTGTTCATACTTTTCAAAGGACGTGTTCATATAGTTATGAATGCAAGTAATAATTTATGAACTGAGTTCATTGATTAGATGGGCCAGGGCATAAAACTCCGCACTGCTTTTTCGCTTCAAAATGTTTCTTCTTGTTTTCTGGCTCTTCCTTTCTGAATGCGAAGGATGAAGTCAGGATAACATTGCTCCGTTTCTTGATTCTTATAAGTCATTGAAACATTTTTCAGCTTGAAAATGACGTTGGTAACTTGATGTACCTGAGGACGTTTTCACCCACTTCGAGGACTCGCATACGCGAAGCCGGGAGTTGTACCCTCTCGATTTGAGTACCAACGGTCTCGACTGACGGGTAAGCATTGTGGAAGCACCAATAGATTTGTTTGGTCACATGATAGTACTACATATTAAGCGTCTCTGCTCTTTCAAAGAGTAAGTAAAACAGTAGAGAGGAAAAAACTCTTATTCACCGTACAACTAGTCTGAGAACCTCCATAAATCACGCCCTACAAACTATTCTAATGGACTATTAGGCGTTTTCCATTGCAGGAAAAGTGTAGCACGAACAGCATTTCATTGGAATTTCAGAAAATAATAAATGAAAACAACTGTCAATGCTGCACTTTTCCTTCACTAAAGACCGACAGCATGCCGAAAACCACTTTTTCAACTTTTCTGAGGTTGTACATCGAGAATGATAAGTCAGCTCGGACTCGATTTTTTTCACGATCACCATACTTCCATTCCTGTAGGAAACATGGAAGTACAAAACAATGGAACACACCTATATTCTTACTCTTGCAAATTTGGAAGCGTTTGCGAAGAACAGAGCGTACAAATTATTTCCTTACTTTTTTGGGCAACAAGAAGACAAGAACTGCATCTGTTCTGGAGAAGTTGAAAAGGAAAGATATCGTAAACGATCTGCTGGAAACTCAAAGATTGGAGTTATTTTTTATTTCATTCTTCATTACATTTTTGGGAATCTTTCGCCGCTAAAACAAGCATCCTCGTGTTACGCGAGAGCAAAGCTCGTTCAAACGTGTTCGAATATTCATTATAATTTATAATATTTTTTAATATTTTAATATTTATTCAAATTTTTTATTTTCTTTCTCGAAAAAAGCAATAAAATTGAATAATAAAGCAATATTCACTGTGTTAATGTCATTTGTCGAATATGGTTCGAACTGAGTGACGTCATCACACTCGGATATGATATCAACATGGCGCGGGGTGTTTTTAGCTGGCCCATAAAATTACCTACTTTGAAAATTCATGTCAATTTAAATTTTCGTTGATATTGAAAAAAAAAGCGCCAACCCTTTTCTATTTTTATCACCTTTAAGGAAAAAATGTTTCCAAAAAATGTGCAAGTGGCTCATTCCGACACAGTCCCAACAGAGATTCAATAAATTCAACCGGTATACAAATGACATCTAACATGAGACGAAACCCTGAACACGTTGCAACTGGATGGAAGTCAACTTCCACACCGGAGAATACTTGAGGTTATAACCGGAGAGAAATTTAAATCTAGCCGGAGAGATTACTCATGGGCTAATGGAACGAACAGGTTTTTGCAGCTGGTACATACTACGATAATAATATATTAACGGCTTTTTTATAGACTCATGCCTGCTTACTACTGGATATCACGTTCAATGAAGAAACTGGAGATTTCCTTCCATACGGTAGAACAACATTCAAGCATCCGTTTCAATTTTTTGACTGATCCAAAATTCGTGTCATTTCACTACCTCATTTATTACCTGCTATGCATTTGGTTTGACTAACCTGCCCAGAATATAATTGCATTGTTTTTAATATCATTAAGCCGGCTCCACACATGCGGTATTTGCCAAATAACGAGCAAAATATTTTTCAATTTCGAGTTGGTCGGTTTCCAGGCAATGCTAGAAATTGATAAATATTTTGCTCGTTATTTGGCAAACACCGCATGTGTGGAGCCGGCTTTAGGTTAGAATTATTTCAATTTCGTTCGTATTTGACAGGTCCACACAACCCTTATTTATTTTCCCGTTAAAACAACAATATCACATTAAGTTGGATTCAACCGGTTCAGAAAATTTCATTTTTTTATCCGGTTATGAATAATTACGCTTTCGGTTGAATTTCACAGGTTAACGCAACCACCATTTCTGTTCCGGTTACATATAAATTAACATTCGGTTGCCTTTAGCTGGTCTACAAAATTGTCTTCTCCGGTCACAAACGATTTCGGATTCGGTTGAATGCAACCGGATCATACAATTGCCATTTGATATCGTGTTGGAATACTTATTGATCCGGTGAGATGTATTACTATCCTTTCATTTTCCCACACAACTCGTTCAATCCAACCGGATTTTTAATTGTAACCGGAGACGCTATTCTAGTATTTCTTAGAGTGAAGCATAAAGAGTGAACGTGCTCGTCCGAATCGTTCAGATATGTTTTGTGCTATCAAATGAGAACCTGACCTATCACTGCGAATTGAGGAAAGTTGATAACCGATCATGCTGCTAGCCGATTGATCGGCCAGAAAGGCGAATGTTCAGCTAGTGAGCTGGAAAGCGCAGTTGATCTATAGATCAGCAGCTAGCTGATAGAACCGTCATGTTCAATGCTCAGTAGAAATTTGGAATGACTTAGAAAAAGGCATTTTCAGATAAAGAGCACACTTTGTTATAGCCCCTTTTAGCTCCTCCACCCCTCCATTAGCTTTCGTGAATCGATAGTTGCGGATATCCCAGCACTTCGACAACTTTTTATCAAAATATAAATGATTTGCAAAAATATTCACAATTTTCCATTTTTAGAGTATTATGAACGACTGCCTCTGTCATAAAACACTGAATGCGCTTACTAAAAAAAGATGTAAATAAATTTATGACCATCAGCTAATAAACCAGAAAGTAGAGACAGCAATCCCCCCTCCACTGACCACAATAATCCTAACTCATCAAACTATTCTATATTTACTCTTTTTTTATACCAATCAATACGCAAAAAAGTGACAGTAAAGAATAGTTTATTACCCGAGGAATAAACAGTCACGGATCCAACCCAACACCCTATTCTCTGTTTCAATAACTCACACGTTTTCCGATAATAAAAGACTGAAAAAATCAAAACGACAAAACGAGCGGCTTTCCCAAAAGTGATGATGGCTTTTTTGGCCACTTTGGCACAACCGTCCAGCCAACAGCCCGCATTCTCAATAGTTTGGGTGTCAACGTGGCCTCAAGGCCACGAGGACGACGATGGGGACACTGACAGACATTTTCTAACGAAAATGGCTCTGAAATTCAAGAAGGTTAACCCTTTGTCATTTTGGCGAAATCGGATGAAACTGCATGATATCTAAGGTTTCCCCGTCGATGCCGCCGTTTTGCACGAATTCTACTATAATACACGACGACGGCTCCACGCAATCGAAAGCCAAAAGGACAGCCTCAACGGCACGCCAGCCCGCTCTGAGGCTCAACCGTGATGTAGCGTTAAAAAATCCGGCAAGCGGTAACTTATCACAAATAATGTTATTTAACGCATGTGATGCTGCCATTGGTGACATTTTTACGCCAGCTCATGGTTAGGGGCCCTGGAGTTGAAAATCGGCGAAAATCAGCCGAAACAAACAACATAATGAAACGCTCAATTTTTCCCCCTACTGTAGGGGCGATGACGGCCCCTTGGGTGCGTTTTGGCCGGTACTGGCTGCATAGATTAGTTTAATATTGTCTTAGGGGCTCAGACACATCCGATACAAATCGGGGGATTTTAAAGAAATGACCCCAAAAGTCACCCCACAAAACCCCCCAAATCAAAACACCAAAAATTTAACAATGGACGCAACAGCGTATCTTGGGGATTTACAACTTGGAGACGGCAGACACGCAATCGACAGCCCTGCCCCAAAGCAGGAGGAGGGGCGCTGTCCAAGGACAGTGGACCACGTTGACTTTAGAACCAAGAAAATCCGTCGAAAGCAAAGGCACGGCGAAACGCTCATTTTTGGCCAATCTCTAAGGAACGTTGACACCATACCATTTTAGGTGCTTTTGGCTGAGGGCTGCCGCGGCATTCCACGATTAGACATTGTCCGAGGGACTTATAAACTGTGTCCGCGGTTCGCGCAATCGACTACTCCGAAGGCCGAAGCAGAGCCTCGACGGCACGCGGACCTCGCTGGGCGAACGCTCTGGGGGGGGGGGAGATCGAGAAAGTAGGCTGGACAACGCTAAACGCCTTATTTTAGGCTTCATCAAAGAAAATGCTGATTGTGGTCACTCAGGGGAATCAAACACCATCCTGTGCCCATCTTCAACCCTCGGACAAGAGTCTGAGAGTCAACTTTTGTTTCGACACTCGCTATTCATAGTACAGAACACTGGGAAACAAAAAAATGTTGACGCCTTTCAACTGAAAAAAGACATTTTCCTAAAAGAACGGGATATTTTTTTTAAGCCTATTGATGCGCACCCGTAAAACGCCCGTCGGTAGTAATTTAAGAACAGAAACCCTCATAAATTTCAACTCTTAGAGTGTAAACATAAACAAACCTGGAACGAGTGTTTCAAAGACAAGTGAGCAAGAGAAAAAAAAGTGGGAGAACGGAGAACGTTGAAAAATAGTAAGGGAAGAGATGAAACTCCACTTTCAACTTACATTAGTTACAGAGCGATTCAGATGCGTGAGCAAAGCAGTTTCCCTTGGCATTATACCCTCCCCCACCACCCACAACTCTTATCAATCCAACGCGGTGGTGGAAAACTATTAATTTACTATCCACCCGTAATATTCCTTAATTTACTGTAATTTAGACGAAACTCTTGGGCGGTAATGTTGCCTATTTCAACTACTTTTTCTCCCCCGTGTTCCCGAACGCAGGGAAATAGCGTGTTAAAAATCGTGTCCAAACAGAAAGTTTACGTCAGATCACAAAAGTTTTAATTTGATTTTTGCCCCCCCCCCCCACACACACACACACCTTATAACTCATTTTTGTTCTGTAATTCCAATTGGCGGCCCAAGTTGGTGGAGAAGCCGAAAAGTGTGAAACTCGATCCTGAAATGTAACGTTTCCTATCTGTTATCGACTTCCATATTTCATCCTGCAACGACAAATTAATGATGACACGAACTAGTTTTTATTTGTTTTTTTGCCTGACAAATGAACTGTCTGAATTGTGTGAATAAAGGAAATACGTTTGTAAAGAAATCGAGCATAATTAAAACAAGATCGGGTCTGCGGTACTACTGAAATGATGTCTACAAAAAAAAGCGGCCTTCACCCGGAAAATATTCGATCGAGACAAATAAAATCAGGCTCGGCTTGAAAATTAATTATCGAAGCCTGTTACAAAATTGGCCACGCCTTAATACTCCCCCCCCCCTGAAACTCCCTTACCATCACTCCTCCTTTTTAAAATTGTATCCAATATGATGGAAAGGGGGGAGGGGAGAAAATGCGCATAATGGAAAAGCACGATCAAACCCGTAGGACTCCGGCTTAAACGTCAAGTAATAAAGTTCGAGCGTCGACAAAACCCTATTAACATTTTAATGTGAGAGTGCTCATAAATTTATGTAGTGGGCATAAAACAATAGACTCACTAATGGAGGAAAGTTATTTATCATCCCCCGCGTTGAGACTCCCAGAGAGAAGCTTTTAGAACGAATCAAACGTTATCACCTGAACTACTAAAGATTAGAGGAGTGATCCTGCAGCTTCAGCACCCATTTCTCTTCGGAGCACCATAATAACCTTTGTGATAAAGCAGAAAACCGTATAAGTTGAAATACCTAAAATCTTTTTTTTTTTCTTCCCCTCCTCACAATTTTTTTTTTTTTTTTTTTTTTTTTTATTCATTTATTGGCATCCCGAGATTAAAACCTTTTATGCAGTCTTCTGGAACTCAAAAGCTAACTTTAGCTCCTCCATTCCAATTAAAGAGAACCGAATCGAATAAAACATGCAAAAACAATTTGAGAGTCCTCTGAGGTTGATTCTCTCTTCAACTCGACATTAGTATAATTACGAAATGTTCTTACGCCGGTTCTTATACAAGTTAAAAACACTAATTGTGGTTTTAAACGATTTCAACCGGTTGTGGCCAACGGATCTGATGGGAAGGCGACAGTGTGAAATTACAAGGATTGCCCTCCTTTTCACCCCTCGCCTTCCTTTTTAAAGTCTTTATTATTCCCGCTTCAGTCTTTCATCTCTCGGAAACGTCAATTAAAATCCGAAGGACATTTCCCAGCAAATGTAGGTTTTTTTTTACCAGCGGAGAGGGCGATAAAACCTTTGGTACTTATTCTAATAAAATGCCTAAGGCAGTCCAAAAATTGAATTACACCTCACTAAACTCGAATACTAGTACACAACGTGAAATTTTGCTACCGCTCGCGAAATAGCGTCAGATAAAAAATTCACTGAACAGACTGATTGAGTCTTATCGAGGATAGACTCATTACAAAATCAATAAAAAAATAAAATAATGAAAAAAGAATTCTATTTAAGAATAGAATGGGGCTGATGGATGGGGGGGGGAGGCAATCTACCTTGAAAGAAAGGAATAACCGACGTTAAGCGCGTCCAAACCGTAATTAAGTAAATTACTCCTTATCCACACCACATCTACAACTCCCTAAAGGAAATTAAAGACACTCTATTGTAAAATTATCAGTAAATTGCCACAAAATATAATTCACGAAATGGTAATAATTACTTAGACACCTTTATCCAGTCTGATGGGGTCATGTCGAACACTCGATTCCCAAAAGAAGAAGATGATGAAGAGGAGGGGGAAAAAGGTGAACGGACTCTTTTTTTCGAGTTCGTGTATTATTATAGTATTTTTGATTGAAGAGGGGGGAGGGGGAAGGAAGGCATCATATTTCGGTTAGCATAAATTCGTACAGGGCATGTATTCCTTTATATAGCTGTTCTCCGGCACGCACACCCACACAAAAATCGTTCTATTAAAGCCAAGATGGGCAGGTAGGTGTGCCTTGTGCGTGGCCTCCAAAGGCGCCTTCAGGGTGTCAGAATCTCTAACTAATAGCATTCACGCGGTCAAGTCATAATAGCATTGCACAAGGGTGGGGAGGGGGCCGCGGTCAGGAAAAACACTTTGAAGAATTAAGAAAGAATAACATAAAAAAAAGTAAAAAAAATAAAATAAAATAAAAAATAAATAAATAAATAAAAAAAAACCAGTTGCAGGATATTATTAGCCTAATAAACGGCTTCCCCATTCCCCCGGTACCACGTTTGAAAATCATGATGATTTCTTACTCATTTTTTCTGGGCTTAAATTCAGGGATTGTTGCTATTATAAAGTAACCATGTGTGAGAATATTTACAGCAAAAAAAATACTCACTCTCAAACAAAATTAATCAAATTCACGATTTATTAAAGAATTATCAAGTTTTCTCAAAAGTGTTGTCTTTTGTTTGAACCAAGGGTGAAACCGAACACCGGATTGGAGGGGAGGAAGTGATGCTGAGGAAAAGAACTTTCAAATCTGAAAATCCCTGTAAAATTATGGTATAATGCTAAGAGTTATAAGCATGAGGAACGACAGACTTTCACAGGGTGAAATATTGCTAAACTCCAGTTTTTGAACTTTCGGAACGCGAATAAATCACAGCTTTGAAGTTAATCTTTCGGTAATTACAATGTTTTTCTTGTATCAAAGTTGTGTTCCTTGTGAGAAAGTAGTAACACGAAGCGTTAGAAACACTTTTTTTCCTTCGAAGAAAAGATTAAGGATATACTTTTTATTGATAAATAATAATAAAAAAAAACAAATCAAAAACAGATCAGTGTAATGAGAGTTATTTCGAAACTATACACTCCTACTTCGCCGTTTTTTCATTCAGTCGCGTTTTTCTTTTCTTTTTTCCTATTCATGTTGAAATACAACATGAACCCCCCCCCCCTATATCACTCGCCTAAGGCCCGGCGCACACTAGGAGAAAAAAGACGCCGACGCGCGCGTCAGCGTCCGACTCGTGCAGTAAAAACACATAGAACTCAATGGGGCCTTTCACATTGGACGCGTACGCGAGAGTCGTCTCCTCCCCGAGAAAAAAGACGCCGACTCGCGCGTCGGCGTCTTTTTTCTCCTAGTGTGCGCCGGAACTAACGGTGCTTTCTCATCTACAAGTAAAAATTCTAGAGCCTATATTCCTTCGATACATTACATACAACAATAAAGCGATATTTCCTCCATTTTCTATAGAGCAAGGCAAAATCAAGTCGAAATATACACGATCAGAAACCCCGAGATCTAAGGACTCAACACTCAAGTGAATGCATCAACGTTGCAGACCTTTAAACCCCCTCCAAAGTGCTGAGACATCTTAAACGCTCATCTCACGACCCCCCCCCCCCGCTCCAGTTTTAAGAGTCAACAAATCGGGCCACCCCGAAAATGTAAGGCGGTAAACTACTCAGATCATATGATAAGGTCAATCCTTCATTTCAAACCTCCCGAGAAATTCTCGCTGCCAGACTGATGTTTCAGGTTTCAAAACCGGGACATCAGCGACACAAGCCCTGGATTATATTGAAAGAAAAAAAAAGAAAGAAAAAAAAAAAAAAAACTTTCCGATTCGAAGGGTGGGGGATGATGTAATACAGAGATTTGTTCTCTTTCTCGCGACTAGAAAACATGTAACTAACTTAATAATATAGCGAGCCAACACCTATAAGACATAATTTATATGTAAATGCTAAGCAGAAAAAGAGCTTACCTTGATTTTTAGCGAGGGTGTAGACAATGGAGATCAGACACAGCAGCAGGAGTAGAAGCGTTCCTCGATGTCTCATAGCTTGACCTCCTAATAAATAAATAAAAAAAATTAATTAATTACCATCACTCAATCTGTCTTTACTTTTATAAAGTACTCGTGTAAACACGTCAAGGTGAAACTTTTATCGGATAAGGCGGCAACGGCGCACCAACTCCCCCGCAATGCCCCGAATTCAGTGGAGTTCTTTTTGTGTCACTTCACTTTGAATTGCGGTTTGTATTCGCTCAAAGCGATATTGGTAATGTATTTCTCCATTAACGAGGAGTCGGGAAACAAGTTAACGCATTTCTAAGAGAAAGGTGTACCGGGTGGTAATTACCGGTTCTCAAGCTTGTCAATTTTAATCGAAACAGTAACACATTAATGTTGTTGAAATTTTCAAAAACAAATCAACCGAATGACACCCCTCGACTTCATTGCGCATCAATTTATTATTATTGATTTCCTCTAAGTAATTGTTCCCACTGCTATGAAAACAATTGCATCTTTTTCAAAAAAAAAAAAAAAAAAAAAAACCCTCTCCAATTTTCCAACTAAAATTCATTTGAGGGGGAGGGAATTTCCTGTGGGACAACTCTTACACGGATATTTCATGTTTCGTTCACTTTAATTAAACAAGAACATTTAAAGCAGTGGTCCGAAACAGGGGTGCCGCGAGATTTTGAGGTCGGAATCACTATTTGTATGAGGTCATCTGAGGCTTAATTATGAAAAAAAAGTCTTATAAGAAAATATAACAATCAATTAAATACTTAGAACTTATTGCAACCTAGAACCTATTGAAAGTCATGAAGACTATTGTGCTCTCTTGAATGACGACGACTGGATGGTGGACAATATTAGCTTACTTAATCCAAACAGAAATGATTGACGAAAGGACTAATTATTGAGCAGATTATAAAATTTGGATCAGCAAGCTCCTCCTGATTTTTCAGTGCAAGCGAGTGAGCGCTTCATCTTAATTTTAGCCAAGAATTAGCGGTCTTTCTCAGTTTCAGCCATGTTCAATTTCCCGAATAGATCCGTGAATTGGCGTCTTTCTTGATTTTAACCGCGAATGATTTCCTACTTTCAGCCGCAAAGTACCACTTTTGCTCCATTTTATCCCCGGGGAATCTCAGCGGCTTTTCTCAAATTGATTCGCGAATTGGCGTTTTTTTATTATTTATTTTAGCTGCGAATGAGCGCTTTTTGTCAACCTTAGCCTCCAATCTACGCCTTTCCTCCATTTTAGCAATGAATTACCGGGTTTTCTCAAATGTATCAGCGAATTATCATATTTTCTAAATTTCAGCCGTGAATTTGCGCTTTTCCGCAATTTTAGCCGCGTATTAGCGCTGTTCCACAATTTTCTTAATGATTGTTTTTCTCACTTATCGCAGGCGAAGTAAGGCTTTTTCTCAATTTTAGTCACGAAGTTGCCTTGAGTTACCACGAGTTGGCGTGTTTTTTTGTGTGTTTTTTTCAATATGGCTGAGCCTGCTGAGAGATTAATCCCTGCTTCCTTGCTTTTTCTCAACTTTATAGCCGAGAGTTAGCGCTTGTTTTCGCGTTTTTCTCATTCTTAGCCGCGAATTAGTAATTTTTGTCGCTTTTTACAGCGAACTAGCGCTTTTCCACAACTTTAGCCACGAATATGAGCGCTATTTTTTAAATTGTTGCCACTTACTTACTCCAAGATTAGTATAAATGCGTACTTTCTCAATGCCAGCATTCTCAAGAAAATTGGGGTTAGCGCATTTCCCTTTGTCGTGCTGGTTGCATTAAGAATTGGTGTATTGTTCTCAAATTTAGCGGCAAATGAGCGCTTATTCTCAGTATTAGCCACGAATCAACGCTTCAAAACCAAAAATCTCAGTATATGTATAGTACAGTAGTATTTCAATCACGAAGTTGCCTTGAGAAACCACGAATTGGATTTTTCTTCAATATTAGCTGACCCTGCTGAGCGATTCATCGATTAGTTTTCTCAATTGTGTGAATTAGTGATTTGTCTCAATTTACATTCAGAAGCCGTCAATTGGTGTTATCTAAATTTTATGCACGAGTTAGCGTCGTCTCAATTTTAGTTGTTCATTTGTGTTGTTCTCTTCATCAGCAATCATCGTCAATTTCAGTCTCGAATTGGCGTTTATCCCCGTATCCACCTCTCGCTGTACCACTAGCTAGCTGGCGGATGACAATGCGGTGGGTTGTGATGGCGCCCCCCCCCTCCCCACGGAAGAGGTGGTTCAAGCCTTTTAAAGAGTTCTGCTGCGGCTCATTGAAACCGTTTCGGAGCGACTGGGGTGCCGCAGGGTAAGACTAGAACGCAAAAGGGTGCCGTGACTTGGAAAAGGGTGCGGACCACTGATTTATAGGAACTCAAGTTTTTCTTCTTCGGCTTCCAACACAATTAGAGGAGAGAGACGTTGTTTATTATTATTATTATTATTATTATTATTAGTTTTTTTTAATTTTTATAATTATTACTATTAGTTTTTTTTAAGGGCATCGACGTCGAGGTCATTATTTTCAGTTCTAGGAAAAACGCACGGTTTTTTCATCCTAGAAGATGTCCCCCGGTTGAAGCACATCACTTCCAAAGATGCTGAAAGCGTAACCAGAGCCTCACACTCACCCCGCAGAACCTCAATGAGCCCGTGTCAGACTCCCATTAGTCTGAGAGTATATCGAAGGGTACCAATGTCTCCCCGTCAGCATAGTCCCACCAATATTCCAAGATCCCTCACCACTGATTCAGGCATAGATAAGGTCCTCCCCTCGAGGAGAAAAAGAGATTGGCATGTCTGAGACCATGATTGCCCCGTACAGTATTTATGATGCCCTTTCCACGTCAGCACGATGCCTTTTCAGGAAGGACTTCGTGGCCCTCGAGACACAGCTCTGGGCGCCGACGTAAGGCATTCTTATCGTTCGCGATTTGTTCATGCAGTAATGTCCCTCGAATACTTCGTGGCCCGGCACAGTAGCGTACCGTGATAAAGGGCGAAGGGGGCAGACCACACCGGGCCCTCGAAAAGCTTCAAGATAGTAAAATGGGGATTTTCAGGCTTTATATGTTCCTGGATGTAGGGACGTGAAAAGGAGACTTTGTATATACGGTTGGGCGGCGATTTGGCTCCTTTCGACGATTTTCATTTCATCCGACCTATTCTAGACTAGAGCCTCCATTTGGCTCTAAAATTAAGGGGGGGGGGACACCAATTCGCGGCTTCTGCTGGCGGCTAAAGTACAGAAATCATGCTAATATCCAGTTTCTGTATGTCCATAGGCAGATACACATAAGAAGCCGCGCTAATGTGCTTCTCTTGGGGAAATTCCGAGAAGCGATAGTATTCGTGCTAAAATGACGAAAAAACGTTCCTTCGTGGTCAAAATTGAGAGAGTGTGCTAAATTCGCGGTTTCTCCCTGTAACTTCCAATCACTGATTCGTGGTTAATGAAGGCCCTTTTAAAGCCAAAACTTTGAGAAAAACACTAATGTGGTGTTCTTGGGGCAAGTACGCGGCTATAATTGAGAAAAAGTGCTGAATTGTCGGCAAAGTAAGGAAAAGTGCCAAATTCGCAGATAAAATCAAGAAATAGCGCTGAATTCACGGATAAAATTGAGACAAATCGCTAATTATCGGGTTAAATTATACTGAAATAGAGCCTGACATGAAAGGTACAGCTCAGGGAAGTGATTTTCTAACTTTAAATCACCAAGGTGACGAAACTCACAAAAAACTATAATGAAATCACGTGACCATCGTAAGAAAATACGACAGTTCAAAGTAACAGAACCACCTCCCCTGATTACTATCAATATGATTTCGACGATTTATTTAAATTCTCCAATCCCACGTTCCCTCCCCCACAAAACTTTATGGGACACTGGAACATTAGACTTCGTTTCAAAGAGCGTATAAAAGACAGTTTACTGCCAAGACTAGGAGATAAACTGGAGAAAATTTACGATTTTACGCCTTTTTCACTCACTTCCCCCTGCCGACGCCTACTCACTTGGCTAAAATTAACAAAATGACGGCATCAGAAACTACTAGAGTTCACTAACAAGACTCTATAGTGGATTTTAACAATGTTGTCACCCCTTCATCCTTCTCTTGACAGAAAGCTCGCTTCCACCCAATCAAAATTTTCAATGCATACGTTAAAAGCAAACCGTTAAAAGCAAGACCTATAGGAGACATCTGAGAGGCAACCATTACACGGTGAAATTCAATAGTTTAGGAGTGTAATGCTTGTTTGACACCACCATCAACCTCGGCATATTGAGTGAGAACTCTAAATGTGAAAAGGGACTAACACGAACGGAGAAATGTACTACGAGATATTCGGCGAAAAAGTAAAATACTTGAGGGCTCAACCATGAAAATTGTAGGTAAACGTTACAGGAAAAAAAGGGCCTATGTTTATAAAATGAACAATATAAATAACAGGAAAAGGAAACACGTGTTAACTGCTGCATCGGAAGAGAAGTAACAAGCAGGAGACCTTCCTTAAATGCTTGCCATACATTTCGACGGAGACAAAACAACGGCCCATGAAAAAAAAAGGAAGGGAGAAGAAAAAGGAAGCTCTGGGACGACACTAGCCAAAGCTGAACAACTTTAAAAAGATTGGAAAAAATATGGTAAAATACACTAATGATGTTAGAAAGAACATGACACTCAAAACGTTTCGGATTTGCAGAAGAAAAAAATATGAATACCCTTGCTTGCATAAGTGAATTCTTCCTTTTTTTCCAGGAAGAATCTTGTTATTTACCCCCCATCCCGCCACGAAAAAGCCAACGTATATTAGCTTGTCTTTTTTTTGTTGTAAGTCCTTTCAAAAATTAAAGACCATTCCGGGGAAATGCCTTTTACGTTTATTGCTTTGGCGTTCAGGGAATTCGAAAAAGGCGACTCTTCTAGGAGTGAGATAAGCATACGAATAATACAAAAACATTCAAAGTCCCAGGAAGTGATAGGAACAGAACTTTTTTGTTTTGTTTTTTATAGTCAGTGCCGGTACCGGTTTAAAATTCAAACATAATTTGTAGACAATGAGCGTTTGCCCACCACTTAAATACCTCAAAAATCTATTTCCCCCGGCGAACGGCATCAGCGGAAGGGAGGGTGACATGGAATGGTGACAGGACCTCCCAAACGAGTACATTGGTAGTCAGTAGTCACTGGTTTGGTTGCGATGGGGGGGGGGGGCTCTTTACGACACCTCGACTTTTCCAGACAAGCCCCACACCGCCAAAATTGAAATCTCAACATGCTTACAAAGTGACTTGGACCACCAACAACTTCGCAGAACTGGTTCAGTCGACCACTGTAAATATTTGGAGACAAAAAAAAAAAAAAATCACTGTGGAAATGAACAAATCGATGAATACTGTCGAGCTATTAGAGTTCAACTGTTTTAGGTTTTGTTTCCTGTCTGGCCCCCCGAAGGTTAAAAGTTCAAGCACTAAATAATATATGGTGGCCTGAACTTGAATTTTTGGTGTATTTTATATCAGCGAAGCGTAAGGCAATAAAATATTAATTTGAATTGTTTGCTTACAACTGTAGCAATAAAATATTGACAATTTTCATTTTGTCAGGTTAGTACGGAGGTAATTCATTAATAATAAGCATGAGCAGCGCAGATGTTCTGGTATAACCTGCACTTCAGTTAAAAGTACAGGACCCTTGGTAGCCACAAAAATGACAGTATTGCGCGATTTTCTTCAGTTAATAGCCATTGACCAACAGCTTCCAAAACTTCTTCAGGGACTGTTTAAACTGACCCTCGAAGACAAAGAAGGTCGGTAGTAGCGGGGCTTAATTAACTCATAAATATAGAGGTAGGCTGCAAGGGTTTTTCTAAATACGTTTTCCCATGTAAGAACCTCTTAATATAAACTGATTTTTGAGCAGAGAAGCTCGGAAAAAATTATGATGAAGATAAGCGGGGGGGGGGGGTGAAGGCTGCAATTACATTAAGCCCCTCATATTACGCGAAAGAAGAAGTGAGTTTCAGTTAGTAAAGTAGGGCAGGAAACAACAGAACTGGAGAGCGAACAACACTAAGTGCTTTCCCCGTAGCAATTTATGGCTTAATGTTATACAAGAGCTACACCGTTCGGGGACGACACTTCGGGGGCAACGTTAGAAGCATACGGTAGAGCCTGTGATTAATACGGCAGGGATCGAAAGGCGGGCGGTTGGGAGCAAAGTGGAGAGCAACATAATGGTATCTATTAAGGAGACTGTGACGCACAAAATTGCATTAATTATCCAAATCAGTGGCAAAGCAAGTCTTTATGAATTCTTTACCAACCCCCGGGGTCATCTAATCATGACTAATTAACGCACTGAAGGCGTTGATCCTTTGATGCAAAGCATTTTCCTACTATAAAACGCAATAATATTCACAAAGTTCACGCTTTTCCCATCCCTAAAAACATTAAAATGAAAAAATACAATTTGTAGCATCGTCGGGCAAAGGCAAACAGGGAAAGACAGACGGACAGAAAGCCCTTATCCACCCTCTGAGCTTGGGGAGGATTATTTCTGGTAGGGTTGAGCCCGGCTCGCAAAACGTCTACAACCTCCTCCCACGCTATATCCACGCTTTTGTTGAAGATTGAATGAGCTTCCCTCCGCTTATCAATTTAATCCACCCCTCTCATCGAGGGGCATCATACTATAACAAAGTCGGCAACTCATCACAGGGGATTTAAACATTATCCCATACGTTTAAATTGCATGCATGTTATTGATTTGAAGGGTAACTGAAAACAATGTTTGCACTGAGGGTGAGGGGAGCATCAGCCCGTGACTGCACTTTTTTTTTTTTTTTTTTATGCAGCTACAACAAATATAAAGACCCGTAACAACCGTTGTTCCTGGTATGGTAGAAACCAATTTATTAAAAAACCAGGTTTACTCGGCGAAAGAATTTCTTCGCCATTCAAAACTAGTTCACTACCTGAAAAATGGAGGCAACAAAGGTCCCATTTTTGTCCCTTCCTTGAAGATATTCCCTTACAATTAGTTAAATATTAACAACATGACTTCTTCAACAAGAAATTAAATTTTTAAAGAGTTTACTTTATAGAATTCTAACCAAGCCATTTTCTTTTCACACAGACTAAACAAGCTCAACAGGTGGGCGTCTCAGAAAATTTTAAGGGCACCTTTTCCCATCGCACAGATCAGATGGATAGTATACATTTTTTTGTTTTCATTCCTGAAAGTTTATGTTTTGAATCTTACGAGACGTGGGTCTAGGGTTTAAGTCAAGCAAGTTTAGGGGGTTGACTGCTGTTAAAGATTTGAAAAGAGATGAACTAAGGCTGAAATGGAGGACATTCAGGCAGGGTAAGACAACGCCGGAAATTAAATCGTTCACTATGGAAACCCTTCAAAGTCATATTGATAGTCAAATCTATGGCGGGGCTCTTGATTTTAAAAGAGAGAAGAAATATTCAAAACGAAGGGAAAAACTTTGAGCTAAAAATATACAAAAATGCACATAAAATTTGCGATTTAATGCGAACAATGAGAAAAATATCAACCTTGAATAATTGTATAGCGAATTATATATAAAAGTTGAATCATTGAAACGGAAAATTGTGATCAGGAAGATTCAAAGGAGGAAAAACCCGGCGCGAAACACAAGATTAAAAAGAAATGCATTGCACACAACACATAAGAGAGATATCAACTCCAAGAGAAACACAAACAGCAATAACAGGTCTCTGACTCTGTATAGTTGAATTCAAAATTTTCAACTTTTTCCCAACCTAAAACAATGGCTACAAGTAATCACTAAAAATGCAAGTTGGAAGGTACCTAGATGACCTATTATAGTTAATCAAGATTGCAAATGGACAAGAAAAAGAAATATGAGGAGTGGGGGGGGGGCCTAGTCAGGGTGAGCAGCAAGTGGGGAGATGGCGTATCGACCAGTGTTGCGGCGTTGCCAACTCTCAAATACCACGAAGAAGAGCAGGGTTGCCAAGACCAGCCTCCAGCTTGGGGAAAGGGACGGGTACAACAGTTTAAGACGTGTTTTAACAACAAAGCATCCTCTACTCTGGGGGGAGACCCCGTGAGAGAGGTGTGGCAGAGCCTTCTTTGGTGGTCCACGGCATTCCTATATTAAAGGACTTAAATATCAATCACGCTTCCGTCTTCCGTTTCTTATCCGAAAATCGCTCACAGGACAACGGATGGTCGGAAAGAGGGGTAGCGCTGGTGTGAAGGGCAGTGGTGGTGTCGAGGGGGGTCATCCCTTAAGTCTCTCGCACTACCCGCCGCCGGTGACAGCAGAATGGTGCTTCCTCCCAACACCCTTAATACTTGGAATGGACAAGTTTCCTGTTCTTCATACACCTCGGGACTACCCCCCCCCCCCCAACTCTCACAGTTCAATTCGACAGCAATACAGCTGATCCCCACCCCCTCATCAACAGCTTATAAGCTCCTAAAGAAACTATGTAATGAGAAGCGGTGTTTACGTCTATCCACTTCAGCAAACAATGAACTTAGTGAGAAGATTGCGTAAAGAAAGATGATTACCGAGCATTACTATGCATTTTAAAAAATTCTCAATAATAAGATTTTGATTCTTTTTTGTCGCAAAGGTGCAGACTAATTCAGCTTAAGAGTGGGAAAGGAATAGGCCCCCAATCAGTTACTCACAACTTGATATATGGCCGAGGCGGTTGAGGATGTATTATTGTCTTCACGCGTGATCACATTTTTCTTGTATTAGCGATGTTAGAAAAGGGCAGCTCCGTGTAATGAAACGCTTCGGAACATTTTAAACCGTTAAAAGCTCGATGTTTATTGTCTCAGGTCGAACTACGAGTGGCCGTTAATGCGTGGAAGGAGGAAAATGATCGAGATATTAACATTGCACATTTTCTACAAGTGTTATATTGTAAAAACAGAACGAACATGACACAAATGTGACGCATTGTACACACGGGAATATGACTAAGAGTTCACTGAAGTGAAAATGTGTACCGTCTAAATTAGGAAGCATCCCCCCCCCACCATCACCACAACACCCTGACTCATTCAGAAAGCTGATTCAAATCTTAACCACTCCTTAGGAAAACGTACTTTAGCTTTCAGTAGATGACGCCTTAAATCGCATCACAGTTAAACCTCTCCCTTTCTTATCAGAATGAAAGACTTATTTACTCTATTTTCCATGCAGAACCCCCCATAAATTTAAAATGGAATGTTTTCTAGAGGGACAAAAAATGGCCTGGACCAGGGGAAAAAATAAAAACAAAAGAGGCACATAATTTTCCATATGAAAACTACTTTAACAGACGCAGAGAGCATCTGATTATTGTACAGAGAAGGAAGAGTGATTTAGTGCTTTTAGATAATAATTGTGTTATGCGTGCAATCTCATGAATAGCACAGCAGATCATTTCCATTTCTGTATGTCATATCGTTACATTTACTAGAAGCACAAAGGAGTTGCAGAGCATTAAATTATTTACAAAAATTCAGAGTAACATTACACATATCAGGCGTATAATTCGAGTTTATGGCAATGGCAATGTAATATTTCACACTGACAGCACGAACGCTGCCAAAAGTTTCAGGTACATTCCAATTAGACAAACAGGTGAGCAAAGGGGCTAGCTTGTAAATGACCTTAAAATTCCGCTATACGCTAAACAGAATCATCTTCATCGAACAGTGTGTATACATAAACATATAAGCTCAGCTGACGCTTCACAAAGTATGAAGGCGGATCTCATAATTGAAAGCAACGATCCTACATAAGCTGCAGCTCACTTATATATGCACAAAACCATCCCTCACCACCCCCCGTCACTTCATCCAACACAACGAAAATAGAGCTTCTATAGCCCGTCAAGTTAAACGTGAACCTCGCCATCCTGTGATCAGCCCCTTTAGCTATTATTCCTTACCCCCTCCATGGAACTTCGGCTTGATCATAACATGTATCTTTGGTGAACAGTGGGACAACCAATTCGGCAATGAGAGTAAAGGGAAGATAAGTTGCACTTGCAAGTAATCGAATGAGAGAGCGCTGGCCGCGGGTTCATGTTCTTCTTGACGCACTATAGGAAAGGCTAGACTCAAACCAGCTATACCGATTATTTCAAACGGAGTGTCGCTATTGTTTAACCACAGAGAAACACATGATTTTCCAGAACTAATATAAACTTGAGCCCTTTAAAGGACTCAAAGGGGCCTATGATCGGTGGGGTGAGGTGGACTGCTGACCATGACCTGCCCTTTGAGAACCTTGTTAAAAGCTGGCCACCGATTCCACTGTGTAAAACACCTCCCTCCTCGTCATCCACCATTGATCATTTGATTCATTTATCAAGTACAATTGAAATAAAAACCCCCAAAAAAGTAATCAAAACGCCGTTCCATTTTCTCTGGGACACTGAAAAACTACAACGTTGCGTGAATATTCATCCGGAACTTTTTTTTAACCCGCCCTCCGGGCTTTTATTCTCCGGGAAGTTAACGGGTTGTAAATCCCAGCCACTACAGAACAGAAATTTCGACAATCGTGAATAGAAAGCTTTTGCTCGAAGGGCTAAAATCAATTCCACCCGGCAGTAACTAAGCAAAGTTGAAAAAAAGTCTCTTGTTTGATTATTTCACTTTTCGTGAGAGGCAAGGGTGGGAGGGGACAGTTAGTTTGGAAACTTATCGAACTACACTGGCTAAAAATGTGTGGGGTTGTGCTATCTCAAGAAATTAGTTTAAAAGAGGTTTTCTACTAAAGTTAAGCGGAAATGGAAAACACCGGAGTTATAAAAAGTACGGAATTTCTTATCAACAAAATTAATTCATGTAGTCCAGCACTCAAGAATTGATTAATTAGATGCTTATCGCCGCGAACTCTAAAACTACTCTGAAACTTGACTTTTTCCACGGCTAAAAGAAGGGAGCATTTATTTAGCAAGGCTTGTTGCAGTTAGAAATTACAGTCAGTTTAGTATTTTCAACACCTTCACACTCGCCCCAGTTTTTTTTTTTTTTTTTTATCGCTATGGATTGGAACGAAGAATATATTTGTTAACAAGGGAGTCGCCAACCATTGCGCCCAGCAGGGGGCAGCCAAGCCAAAAACGTACCCTTTAGCGCCCTCTAGTAAACAAAAATGAGCGTTTTGCGATTGTCATTGGTTTCAACCGATTCAACCAATCCGCGAAATTAGGACTTCGAAAGAGCCCAACCCACGGAGATGCATTTTTTAAGGACCCAAAGCTTTTTTTTTTTACACAAGCTGCTTGCTCTCGATTACACTGAGCGAGTTTACAGGAGCTGTTAGTGAGGAAGCCAACAAAAGCTGCGTATAAGCTCGCCCGCAGCGTCATCGAGCCTCATCAACGCCACCAAAACCTAGAATCGTTGGCATAATTATAGGACAATTCAACCATTTCAACTCTCACACATTGAAAACAAAAGGAAGACAGAGGCGGGACACCCCGCACCACCATACAACTGACCAAGAGAAGGTGGCATACGAAAATGCAGGCGTTCGTGGTTTTCACGCCTCCGAGAACAAGAACTTTTGAATGGAAAATGACACTGATCGCCAGTCACGGTGATTTCTCCCCCTCCCCCGCCATACCAATTATCTTTTTTGAGGTGTAAGGACGTATAGAGGACCCCCCCTCCACCACGGTCAGAGTGACATATGTACTGAGTTGGACCACACAGCGCACCCCTAAAACACACGGCTTCGGCATTTATAGGCCAGCAGCCCTGGGTCCTCGTCACTGTGGAAATATTTTCATAAGGGAACGCTGCCAAACCGAAAAAGATAAATTAGACGGCAATGCATCCCTGACCAGTAAACGTACACGTTTCTTTTTTTCGTACACAAAGCAGAATATTGCAGACTTCATTACACTGCACATTAACGTGAGAGAGAGAAAAAACTGACATCTGTCATCAGTCTTCTTCATTTTTTTTTCTTTTTCAACCTCTAGAATAGTTACATCCTCAGCGAGAAGAGCCTTCACATTTTTTTCTCCTTTCTCGAATGACAAAACAAAAAATCTACAGCGTTATTTAGTGTAACAGCTCTTTGTGTCTAAGGTTTCTAAGAAGTTAAATTTAACTTGAAAAGGCTTAAACAGCTCTTTTTTTTGTTGTTTTTAAATATTCTTTCCTGCCTCTGAATTACGGAGAATTCAAAAGAGAGAAAGACACTTGTTGATTCGTAAATTATAATTCAAATTGGATTTCCACTGCGGAGGAAACGCGTACGCTTACATAAATATCAAAAAGTTAATTGAAAGCTGTCAAATTGAAGAAATTAAAAAGAAGCTTCCGCTCAACTGACACAAGATTGAAACAAACGGAGAGGGTTTTTTTATGGCTACAACGCGACTATAGCAATCCCAAGGTCCGGAAACGCAATGCATGTATCACAGTTAACGATTATATATGTATAGTTGGCACTATCACGAGGTTAAACCGCTGCGCGATAAAAATCACTGGACTGAAACAAGCATTATAAGGTTGTTTTTTTTTTTTTTTTTTTTTTTTTTTTTTTTTTTTTTTTTTTTTTTTACGTGAAGGTTATTTACATAGTCAGAAGAATCAGTCAAGCGTTGACGCTAATACGAGGAGGGGGGAGCAGCATACACACGCACGAAATTGATTTAATGTCCTCATCACCCCCCACCAACACCCAGACAAGGTGAAAAAACAGAAGTAATTTTTCTTTTCAAAAACTGGTAGTCGGATTCCCCTAATAGGGCTTGTGTACCGAGTATAATAGGATGAAAGGGTGCTACTTCCGTTCGGTACTTGGGACCCTCTGTCTAAGAGAACACTCGCGCGTTTTAATCGCTTGAGTAAGACAATCTAAATTTTCCATAAAATAGGTGTTATCCTTTAGAACACTGTTAGTGCTAACATGAAATAAATAACTATCAATCTGATAAACTTACCTCGCTGAATGAAATGCAGTTAAAGGAGGGCCTCCGAAGTCTGCCGCCTCTGAAAAACAAAAAACCAAGAAATGAAACAAAATGCTTCAAAATATTGATTTGACTTACTATCCTTTATCCAATAGAAAAATGTCGATAAGGAAAAGGAATAACGCTTAAAACAACACAAAATTGTCAAGACAGAGCAATTATTAAAAAAAGTTTCAATTTTCCTAAGTGCTTCTGCTTTGAATCATTGTCTGAACGGATAATTGCAGAACAATCATACGTACACTTAACAAGATTAAAGCCAGAATGAATCAAATTCAGTTATTATAAAAAAGTGGAAACATGGAAGTAAATTAAACACGCGTTTGAATATTTTTTTTAAAATCATAATAGACTCCCCCTTGTCCCCTATCCCATCCATGTTTTACTATCAGCCCCTTAACCAATTTAAAGAACTTTCACATCTCGAAAAGCCCATCGAGAAGCAAGGAAAGACTTGTAGCCTCGCTCTCTCTCTTTTCCCTCTAATCCAACTTGTGTACTGGAAGGGGGTGTAACGAGTTTTTGGCGTGTTTGCATAAACTTTGAATTGCTTGAGAGCAGTTAGGACAAAGTTGTAGATGGGTTTGAGGTGAGGATAACTACCCATTTTTTGGGGGTAAATTTTTTTCCCAGATATCGCCTTCTTTTTTTTTGATTACTGTTGAACGCTTATTTTGTAATTGGATTTTCCAATACAGAGCTACCCCCCCCCCTTAATCCGGTATTTTTACGCGCATAAAGAGAGAAAAAGAAGCGAAACATAGCAAAATCGCATTCATATCGTGCCAGAAATAAATAAATTTTCAAGTTGTTTCTTTTTTTTACAAATGCTTTCCATTTCGTTACATGGAATGTAGGGCGATAAAATAGCAACGTTGATATGCTCAATCAAGTCACGTACAATGAAAATGCATTTTTCTGAACTGTTGGATTATAGCGTGGGGGGGGGGAAGGTTGACCATAAAATTCAACAATTTTTCATGCACGGGACTGCTGCCCCTCTGTACACAGGAGTCGGGGCCGCCGAGTCTCATCGCGTGAATCAGGCCAATTAAGAAAACTTATTAACATGGAGCGACTTTTTCTTTATTTTAAAAGTACACTAAAACCTTCACTATCTTGCCATCGCTACAAGCAATCTTGTAAGGGACATTTTCATTCACTCGCAAAAATTGCTACTTGGAACGCCTGTATTTTTTTTTCTTCTTTCGTGCTCAACAAATTGTTTTATTATTTCCCCGCCGTCCAATCTACAATTTAACACTCTCACTGAGTCACTCGTTTGTGAATCGATATTTGCACAACACCTGAATAAGGAGCATAAAAAACCTATTTTATGAGTTGTTAGATACATGGCGCTAAACTTTTCAAATGAAACCTTCAACAAATAAAATCATTTGTACGGCGAAGGGATGGTAGTTGGAGGAGGAGGTAGTTCACGCACCAGTTGGTTAATATATTCCTCATCAAGAAATACTGGCTGGAGGGCGGTAGTGAGATGACTCAGAGAAAAATGTAAAAAAGGGTGTCCGTGGTGGAGTGTGCTCTTTCTAGAGTGGGAGGGGGGAGAGGTTCCCTTACAAACTAATGGGGTATTTTTATTGCCTTAGGACACGTTTCCAACTTTATAATGAAGAAATACAAAAACGATAATGGTTCGACATTAACACGAGAATGCGTAAGAAGAGATCGTCTTTACCATTTCCCCCTTTTCCATGTCCTAGGAGCGGACAGAAAATTAAGCGAAAAACAAGGACTACCGCCATGAATATTTCTTTTTATTGCTGAAAAGGGGCTATATTTCAATTAAATACCGGAATTTTGCGTTCATTAAATTAATTAAGGAAACGTGGAACCGGGCAACCGGCGGCAGAGAGAAACGTAATATGTTTAAGGTTGTTGAGTTTAATATTATTAGATTTTAAAAGTAGTAGTAATTAGGGCCCCAACATATATTTTCTGTTTAAAAAGGTCTGACACTGGGAGAGGAACAAATGTAACGAGAGAGAGAGAGAGAGAGAGAGAGAGAGAGAGAGACAGTAAACAAGGCATGCCGGACACTCCATTCAAGAGAAATTCCTTTGATTCTACACGACTAACACGAGTAAACTTTTTATAACCCATGCTTTAACTGAATAAACTTTTTTCAGAAGAAACTCGTAATAACCAAGTTAGCTATTTCATTCTAAATTAACATTCGACGAAAAAGGCTTTAATAATTTTCTGCATAACAAAAGGTAATTTCATTCCCTTTGATTTTCCCACTGGATAGCACTCCAAATCAAGCTCCTTTATAGGATGATGAAAGATGAAATGAAATTAATTTCAAAACAGCAAATGGCGGGTGAATTCAGAAAGAAACTGAAAAAGAGTAATGACGAATACCAGAATAGAAGAGTGTATTAGGATGTTCGGCCCATTTATTATACCTGCCTCACTTGAAGGAACCACCTGGCTCTCCTATCACGAGAATAGAGCTCCTCACTGGATCCCTCCCATACAAGCTTTCCAGCTTGCTTTTAGCCTATTGACAGGGTCGCAGGACGGAATGATCGGGAGGGGGGGTGAAGCCGACTTATAGAAGAACTTTGGTCTATTCATTGTCAAATTCTTGAAGGCATTTAAATCGCTTTTCACGGCGGAAGAGTAGATTTACACAGCATTAGAGGGAGCGTCAGACTAAAAAATAAAAGAAACAAGTAAAAAGCGACTTTACGTGAATGAATTCAAGTTCGGTGATTAGCACTGAGGTAATCAATAAAAGTCATACTTTAAGAAACCTACCAACAGTCATTTGAGTGGCAGTCGTAACTAATTAACCTTTTAGACGCGTAATGATAAAAACGACAGGGCTCGTCTTCTCAAGACTTGACATCAGAAATTAAAGAGATTTGTCATATATTTGATGTACGAATAGATAAACATGAACTATTTCAAAAGACTTAAAAGAGAATCTTTCAAGCGTTTGAAACAAATGAGAGTCTTAAAAACTTCTCTATTATTTCTGAAATGCCGGATTCTCTTTAAACGACACTAATTGGGCCGGATGGAAGGAAATTCGTATTACAAGGGGTAAACGGGCTCTCGAAAAAAAAGGGTGAAAGCAACTTCACAAGCTTTTCCGGTTCCTTCTTCGAAGGCCTTTCCCATTCTTTTTAAGCTCATTTAGACCTCTGAAAAACAGAGTTTGTCAAGAAGGATACCCTCTCCACCCCCTTACATATATACCAGTCTTTTAGGCGCACATGCTTCCAGGGGAACTTTATTACGGTTGTATCGACTTCCCCCCTCTCATCACCACTTTTCAGGCCTTTTAAGTGATCAAGGCCAAGTTTGTAACAGATGGCTAAAAGACAAGAAATTTCGAGGGGACATTATGCGAAAGCAGGATCAAGCGTGACCTTCTAAATGCATCAAGCAATGGAAGTGATGTCATCATTTAAGGGGGGGAGGATACTGAGTCGTCCAAATAATGGAACCAAACGATAATTCAACAGCTTACAGGGCCGTTTTTATAGGGCCAGCCAACGAGTACAGTTAATTTACACGATATCAGCGAAAATTCGAAATAGAAACAAAAATCACATTTTGGTTCATAAAGGAAAACTTGGAGCGTGTAGAATTTGGGGAAGAAATAGCAAAGAATGGGGCGGCAGTTGAGGTCGTGAGGTATACATTTCAAAGGACACAAGCTGAGGGCGCCTAATCCTTGGACAAAGGTTAACCACCCTAACGATCAGCGAATGGGTATAACAAATATAAGAAAGTTGACAATTCCAGCCTCATAGAGCCATGGTAATACAACCTCGGCATCGAACGAGAAGAAGAAAAAAAAAACATTCAAACCCCACAGGCTCAGTATTCATTCTGATATTGACGTGCTTCAATATACTTGGTAAGAACGTCAATGCCAGAAAATCCTATACATAAGCCCCACAGTCTCGTTATAGAAGTTCAATCTAATCTTTTCTAGGTATAATTGCCTATAGAGCTTTCCCGTGATTCAACCTTAAGGGGCTCTTCTGTAATGGATTTTTGTTTCAAGATCCGATATCGAGCGAAAGAAGAGCCTGGAATCTTTATTTTCGCCCGTACCTTGTGAAATACAATACGCGTCCGATGCAGAGAAAGATGGCAAAACAGGGTCAGTAGAAACAATAAATGGAGGAGGTGGGGTCGCCTTTTTGAAAGACCTAGACAACAAGCTTTTTCATAACCGAGAAAATACACAGCATGAAGGACCGGAAATGAGCTAAGAGGCTAGCCACTTTGAAATGCCACTCTGCGGAGGGTTCAAAAAGGTCCATAAAACACCGTTTAACTATACATATAGGATCGACGTATTCACTTAATCAGGCAAATTATAATTAATTTCGTTCAGCTGTGTCACGTGGTGGCTACCTTCTGACCAAAGCTTATGAAGTCAAAGTTGGATAATAGCTGCTCGTATTCAAAATAGACGCTCCAATCCAAGGTGTCTCCCTGGCGTGAGGATCAGGAGGAGGGCCCTCCCGTGAATGATTCTTCATTTTATCATTCAAATTGCGTAACAATACAAACAATGGAGAAGACAATTAAAGGAAACAAGAATATCTCTTGTTTTAGCCCGTGAAGAGAATCGGACGGAAACAAGTTTGCTTTTTCTTACAAAGAGAAAGAAGTATCTTTTAGTAAGCTCACTCCCTTAAAAACTGACGGGGGAAGAGAATTTAAGAAAGGAAAGAGAAAAAGAAGCGTTAAAACCCCTTCTCTTTTTCCTACAACCTGGTAAAGTATGGCTCTTTAAAAACGTCTTTAATCCTCGCTCAAGCTCAAGTTAATGGACTTTACAATTAATGCTGTCCATCTATTCTACTTGCACGAAAAACCACCTTCTTATTCGGTGACGTCTAGAAAAAGGGGGAGGGAAAGAGAAAATGTTTCTTGCCCCGAAATTTCGTACCATTTATCAATTTCTAGAAAAAAGGCAATTTTTCATTGTGCAGGGTCAAGCCAGTTTGTGCTGACGTGCAAAAGAAAGAAGAAAACATCTCTGTTCTCGCAGTTCCCATCGTTTAAAGGACTTGAGGTATTTCGCAGATAAGCAGCGATAGGAACTGTGGTAGTTCATGTAAGCCCCATGAAAACAGTACTTTTTTATTTATTCTATCAATTATTATATTCTATGTCATTTACTTTCATAATTTATTGAGAAAAGGAGCAACTGGGACATCGTTGTCATTATTAGAAGGCTAGCGCTTCAGTGTAAGCTTGAACCACCAATAGAGAGAAAATGAGACGCATGTATGCATTGGAAATAAGATAGCACATCACGCGAACACTACAATTGCAGCGAACATGAGTGTGATGGTAGCACAGTTCGACCTGACACTATCTCACATTACTGTTGTTTTTCAAGGGCACCAGGATCCACAATTGAGTGACTAGATGTCTTTGGAACAGACAAGAGTCCGTCAGAATGCGCATACAAATAAAAAAGGACGCTTCTGAATATGACAACTATCGAACAGCCTCGGTTCAATATTCTAGAACTAACAAAAGGTTATTCGTATTTTCTTCTCCTTATTAAGGTTCGGATAAAAATGACTGTAGGACGATACACAAAAGAAAATACGTTGGCTGTGCACCACAAATTCCAATGAATAGGTTTTTTAGAGCGGAAAAGAACAATTAACTGATCCTCAGTAAGATGATATCCAATCAGGCAGTATACCTTCCTTGGCGTAGTGAATAAATATATGAATAGGCATTTTAAAAAATACCAAGGTTTCAACTAAAACCGAGACCACCGAACTATTGGTTCTCGAAATGAGAAACAATAATGAGACGGTCTACCCATCTACAGGAAAAACCAAGAAGAGTTAATTATGCGGTGGTGTGGAGGGGGAAGGGTCACCCGTATTCTGAAGCGATCGACAAAAATATCCTTAATAACCCCTTCAAACATTTATACTAAAATCCAATCGATTTGTACGAGGCCTTTAATCTATTTATCATCGACCCTCCTCCCCTCACCACAAGGCTCCCCGGTGATAGGCCAGATCGGAAAATAAACGACGATCATAAACAGCGGACACAACTCTCTCTCGCAGAAAATCCTGCCCCCCCCCACCCAATACCTAAAAAGCCACGGCTGGTTCGCCACCCTGAACAATGTAACATCATATTGATTAGCATTTAGCTTGTCCCCCCCCCCACTCCATTCCTACCACCATCGGGACGGTGTATTTAATTATTTTGAAAAGTGATTGCATCGGGTAGGGGAACTGGATGACGAAGAGTTGTCTGTCATAGGGTTAAAATATTTGTTTTTCGAACAGCGAGAGTTAAGAGAGAGAAATTTCGTTGGGGCTTGGAGAACATATTTAATCAAGGAAATTGAAAGGACAGGCGTACCCAACTTGGAAAAGAAGGGAGGGAAAGCTTTTTCAGTGATTTTTTTTTTTTTTTTTTTTTTTTCTTCCGCGAATCTCAGTGCAGATAATTAATTATAACAAGCATACGGAAAGTAATGGAAAATAAAATGCGAGGCTTTCTTCAGAGGTTTCACTCTATTGCAAAGTTAACTAGAAGAGATTTCAAGTGTGGGGAAATAAGTATTCAGGGATAATTCGGTTATAGGAAGGAAATTGAAAGAGTTACATTTTAAGAGAACAGCATCTCTCAGATCCGGGCTAATATGTTGCGATGAATTGAATTACAATTGTCGATAAGTATTGCGTAAGAGCGAACGCAAGTATAGAACGGAGATCAACGTGACCAAATTGAAAGCACGTTTAAATAATTTGCAAGGATTTCAGTTGAAAATTGTCAGAACCCTTTTATGGGCGTCGTCAATAGGGGGAGGGGAGACAGCTGCCCCTCTCCAAAGAGATTGGAGACGAACGAAAAAATTAAGGAAAGCTAAAAGCGGCTAAGCACATTGAACGGAAATCCACCAAATTTCTAAAATTGAATTGAAGATGTTGGGAGCCTTACCTAACAGCCGTTGATTGGATTGACTGCCAAACTGACATTAAAACAAACAAAAAAAAACCAAGCCCGCGTTGGTTTCTTCAAAATCGAAACTTCACGAGGTTAGCTCCTTTAGAGAGCCAATTTCGAGGCTTTGGCTTTTGTAAAAAAAAAAAAAAAAAAAAAAAAAAAAAATCGCAAGTGTGCTTCTTTCAAGAAAACCAATTTCGCCTGTTTGTTTAAAAACCCTCGATTTGACGAGATGGGCTCATTCAAAAAACAATTTTCGCGGGTCTGGCGGGGAAAAAACAACAATTTAGCGGATTTGCCTCCAATTAAAAGTTAATTTCACAAATTTAGTTCTTAGCAACCCATTCGCGGGGTTTCTTCATTCAAAAAATCCATTTCGCGAGGATGGCTGTTTTCAAAACCCAGCCTTGCGATTTTAGCTCTTTCTAAAACTAAACTTCACGGGTTAGGCAATTTTCAAAAACAGAATATCGCGATTCTGGTTCATTCAGAAAACCAATTTCGAGAGTTTAAATCATACCTATTATACGACCTTATTTCGGGTATTTGGCTCTTTTAAAGTGTTGCCACAGAATGGATCGCACGGAATTCCCTGACTTTTCCCGGCTTTCCCTGACCAAATTCTGGTGACATATAGGAAGAACTAATAAGTCCACGAAATTAAACACTTATAATTCTGTAGACAAACGAGTCACTTAGTTGTCTTCTGGTCAACTTAACCCCCGTCAAAATTGGCAATTGACGGGTCAATTTGTTGCCCGGAAGGATTATTACCGGAATTTGACCGTCAAAATCTCGGACTCACAAGACGCTTCCGACTCGGCTCAGAGCCGAAACAAACCAAAAATGTTCTTACAACTTGTGAAGATTAAATCCTATGCGACTATAGTGAAAATTTCACAAGTTTCTCAAGAAAAAGCCAATTTGGCAGATTATTCGCTCCCTTACAGATCATTTCGTTGGGTCCAATTATTCAATTATGAAATGTCGCACGTTTAGATTTCACAAAAATCAAATTCAAAGGATGGAGTCTTTTAAAAACCGAATTTCGTGGGTTAAACTCGCTCAAAAAAACATTTCGTAGGGGTCGGCCCCTTGAAAACCCAAATTAAAATGTTGAGGGTACTCTACTGAATTTTGTGGTTCTGGATCTTTCAAAAACCAAATTTTACGGAATTTGTTCAGATTATTAAGTCTGTTTCCGAGGAATTATTATGCTCATACTTTAAATTTGAGAAATTTCTATTTCCTTGATTAATATTGAATTTTTACGGCTTTGGCTAATTGCTTCTTCTACTTCTTCGTTTTCTGAGCAGAAGAAGTAGAAGAAGCTATAAGCCAAAGCCCTAAAAATAAAATATTAATCAAGCTGTACAGCTTAAAAACTAATAAAATTATGTAATAAAATTTATATTTCCAATTTCCCATAAACATGAGCATAATAATTCCTAGGAAACAGACTAAATAATTTGATTCGAAGGGGTGGATGAGGGAGGTGATGACAGGTAGAAGAGCTCGCATTAGTTCAATTTTTTGTTCATCATTTACCACCAATACGAGGAAGTCTCGGATAGAGAAGCTGTCCATTCATTTTTCCGTGTTAAAATTAAGAAATGCCCTGACTTTTCCCCGTTTTTCCTGACCACTTTGAAATTCCCTGACTTATCTCGGTCTGTGGCAACCCTGGTTTAAGACCAATATCACGGGATTGGCCCCTGTCAAACATTTTCGCGTGGTTTTCTCGTCCAAAAAACGAACTAAGTGGATTTAGCTATTTCGGCAACCCGATTCCACGGGTTAGGCTCCTCCAAATTCCGGGGATTTCACTCTTGGAAAACAATTTCACGGGTTTGGCTCCTGCCAAATCCCTCAGGGCTTCAGGACAATTTCAGGATTGGATTATTCAGAAAACCAAGTTCACGGGTTTGGAGGTTTTAAAAATCAATTCAGCTATTGGCTATTACAAAAACCAAATTTCGAGAAGTTTGCTCTTTCAAAACATAATTTCGCAATTGGATCACTTTCCAACAGAATGCATGCATATAGATACCAATTATGGAACTAATTATTCCATCACGAACCACATCATTGCCTCCAGGCGCTCATTTCTGGCTTGAAGATGGCCACTCGAGGCTTCGAATCCAATTATTGGTACAAAAATAAACAATCCACAGGTAGACACCGGTACAACGATAAAAAATATGGCCGGAAAACCTTAAATTTCATTCAGAAGAAGGGGGGTTGTTGTGTTGACTTCCAAAACTGGAAATTTTGCGTTAGAACACATCGGCCCTAAATCTATGGACGTGAACCATATAGGAAACTGTGAAAACGGCACAGATCCGTCGAAACAGGGGAATAAAGAACTCTATGGAAAGGAAACAACTTGGTCTACAATTCCAACTTATTCGTGCAGAAAACTAATCAATATTTGCTGATCTGTTTTAATCCGAGTTCAAAAGTGCCAACTCTGCCAAATGATGCTCAAAACCTGACTAGTTGGTCGTTTTGCCTCATCATAAAACGTGTTGAGCCAGATCGATATGTTTTAAAGCTATAGTTTCGAATGCTGGCCCTAGAGTGAAGTTATTTCAAATATTCCCGCCACCTCCGGCCAAAAGTTCTGGTTGCCTCCCCCCCTCCTGACACAATAGCTGTCGACGCCCTTGAACCCTTTGCTCCACAACGCAAAACATTGTATAATTTCACTTGTAAACAAGTCAAGTCTAAGGGAAATCCCAATGAAAACTACTGTTCACTACTGAGGCTCATCATAACTCGATAGTTAGACAATAATAAACCGTTAAGACGTAAGAGGGGTCCATATAATGTAACTCACAGCCTTTCCACACTCAATCACGAACGTTTTAAAACAAAAGAATGATGAGATAGTTCAACTTCACATTTGAGAAAGGAGAGCATGACACGGAGACCTTATCCCTTTTTATTTTTTTATTAATTTATTGTGGTTTTCATGAGGCGACCCGCATAAGGTGCTATTGTGACCTATCAGAACCTTGATAACTTGTCTCTTAGAAAAGGTCGGGAAGCGGTGGGGGCAACTAGAAATAACTTTTTTCTTCGAAAAAAAAAATCTTCTTTTCACAACCTTTTTTGTGTTAAAAGGATAAAGGATCGCCTTCGATTTAATCGGAATGCCATCAATCACCTTTTTGGCGGCGGAGAGAGGAATTTTTCGCTTGATTGGACTCTAGGGAAATCACATGGATTTGAGCAAGCAGGGGGGAGAGAGAGAGAGAACCTCGATTTCCCGTAACGTAAGAAATTTGGTAATCGGAAAAAGAAAACGAGAAACAACTTATTAGAATCGATATTGTTAGTATGGTCGCTTAGACTACGAGGGTTAGTAGGTAATGCATGCATGAAACTGTAGCCGTAGGAGCCTACGTTGTCTGTCTTCCCTCGTTGAGGTGAACCAGTTTCGGCTGCTCGCCATCTTCAGCGTCTGTAAGTACTTGTTGTAGTTGTACTTACAGACGCTGAAGATGGCGAGCAGCCGAAACCGGTTCGTTTCTAACGCACCTCAACGAGGGAAGACAGACAACGTAGGCTCCAACGGCTACAGTTTCATGCATGCATTAACTTATTAGAAGTCTGCCGAAATCACAAAATTGGTTATTGGTGCCCGCAATTCAAGATAATGTCTATTCAGCAATTTCTATATAGCGTGAAAACAGGTCCGATCAGATTTTTACAACAGCAGGAACATACGGATGCTAGCCATGGTGCTGTCATTAAAATCAATATTTTCCCTAATAAAATAGAAGCTAATCGATCTGGGCATAACTATGCTAACCAGAATCAACCTTTACGGGCGCAATTCTATTCTTTCGCTCGCCAAATGTGAACATGAAATCGTTTCACGGTATAAATGAAAGCCATGATCCGTGAAATTGCGGGCGCTATCATTTTTCTTACTTTTTTTTCTTGTTCCAAAGGGATGACAACGTCTATTTGAACTTGGCAAGCTGCCAGCTGTACCTCATGAAAAGTTTTCAAAAGAACCTCAGTCAACTTGACGTTTGAAACTACCGGCGAAAAAGTGACGGATCAACGATATTTCATTTTATAAAATAAAAATACGTTATCCATGCGGCCCCTAGAGGGAAGTGAAATTAACAAAAATAAAATTCTTAAGGGCTCTTCGGTGCAACCTTTCACTTTTGTTCGAACGACCGCACGACGCGACCTAATTTCTCCCCTCCTCGGAAATATAAGAATTTACTGGTATCTATTCTATTGCATCAGACTATTTTTTTTCCTTTCCACCCTATAGCGCTAGATTCAAAATGGTAGTCCCGTAGGAAGTAGAGGAATTCAGCGGAACAAGGAATGGGAATGGGCTGAGTGATTTTCTCTCTCACTCTCTTTTTATTGTCAAGCGAGAGCGAGTTGGAAGCCGAGTAATTCTGTTGCAACATCATGCTCCATTCTCCCATGGGATTCCATCTACCTTCAATAGAGCATTGGGAATGTTTTTTTTCCCCGCTCCAGAAAAAATAGTTGCTGTCCCAAATTTCTAATGATTCCCAGAGCTAGTTAAACATTTTTCTTTTTAAATACTCCGAAACACAGAATACGTTTTAAAATGCGGTAAATTGAGCAATTAATTATTAGTGTCACAGTCATTTATTACTTATCAAGTGATCAAGATTAGGAACTATACCACTTTAGTAATCCAATGTACTCCATGAATGGCCCTTGAGCGATATATACTCAAGGCCTTCTAATCACAGGGCAACAATCCTGGGGCCTTTGGTAGCGCCCCAAAATAGGCGCTATGGGATAGCTAAATGGATAACCACTTGATTACAGAATAAAAGAATGCACGCTATTACTATCGCCTATTGTGATGATTAGCTCCTACTTTAGCGGCTATTATTTCAGTGAAAATAAGGCCCCTGTTTGGCTAGGGATACAAAAATTAGATGTCCCGAATCTTCAAAATCCCCTGAAATAACCTCTCCAATTTCTGTTCAGGCTCTGCACTCCTCAAGCGAGTGCAAAGACATCAAACAACTCAAACATGACGAAAATCAAATTATAAACGTTGAAATGAAAGGGCGGTCATAAACTTTCCATTTCACTAGCCGCATAAAAGGTTCGACCTCCACGAAAATATATGGAGATGGAGATAGAAAAACTTTCTCTCAAATTACTATAATAAAAATAAGGTCGGTACCCGGGCGATTACCGATAAATAATCGCCGATGCAATCTTTTCAAAATTCTAGAATGACGGATTATTGATCGGAAAAAACACCACACAAATCACACGACACGAGTGAGATCTATTATACTAAAACCGCGATGTCAATAGAGTAAAATGGAGCGAAATTACGTATAGGGCCATTGCGCCCTCTATGGCGAGAAAGGTCGAAAACACTATTAACGATATTGCGCGGCGGAGTACATTTCGCCATCAAAGGGTAAAATGGGCTTGACATGTGGGGAACAGGAACAAAACAAGAATTTATTTCTATATTAAAAAAATACGTTCGGGCTCACCAATGCAATAACGAGCGTAAAGAGCTCGAAGCTACAAATTACTTTTAGTGAAAAGAGCCCATTTCTACGGTAATACATCGTCACATATGGGCAAGGAAGGGTTGCTCAACTCTATAAATATAAATTCGCAATTTTCAGACGTCGGCGAACATGGAAGATGGAAGGCAAGGAGAGTTATGGTTTTCCCGTCAAAAGAGAAAATGGGGTCATTCAACGGAAATCAACCCTGCACATGCAAACGCGGTGCAAACGGTTAAAAGAATGACAACAATGGGAAACTTATGTTAATCAAGTTCATCCTTTGATCGAAGCGATAACTTTACCGTTTAAATAGACTCGCGTTATTTCATTAATGTTACTTATTATTTAAAGATAAATTATTTTTCGACGTAACAAATTACACTAATGCGGTGTGAACGACTCACGGAAGAAAATTAAAAAATGAAATGAATCAAATCTGACGTCTGGAAAAAAATGAAAGACTTCTACAACTCTCTTAGATACTTCATTTAATTTATGTACTTGGGAGACATACCATTGGATTAATATTGATTTTTAAGAATTCCACAATATTTGTGGAATTCCATAAAAGTTTAGAATATTTGTGGTTGTAAAGAATATTTCCCGGGCGTCGTCTTTCAAGGATAAAATTGAAATACAGAAATGAAAAATAAATGATCGTTATAAGTGGCCTAGAACAGTTTTCGGCTCCATTATAAAGAATGAATTTGGCAAACATTGACAGTGCATTACGTTTCAAGACAAGTGATTAGCAGTATTGATTTACATACGAACGGTATGACAAAGGAACCCATACAATTTTTAACGAATTTAATTCTATGCAGGGAAGTTGATGAGTGACTAATACGTATTGGTTGTATAAAACAGTTCAAAATCGGATAAAAGACCAAGAAAAAAGGTTATCCCAGGAAATTCTTGCACGAAAAAGGAACCCTCCAGTGACTGCGAACAATCCAAACCAAGTAAAAGCTTTAGGACAGAGTGCTGAAGGGAAGAAGAGGACGTTGAACGGGAAAAAGGCAAACATTTTTGGGAGAATGTCGTGATTTATTTCACATTTGGTTTCCCAAAAGTGTATAGGAGAAGGGCGGGGGGGGGGGACGGTCGAAAAACGAGTTTCCGTAAAGCCCGTACTACGTAATCTCCAATCTTTAGGTTTTTACTTCCTCTATACCCAAACCGAAACACCCAGCCAAAACAGGATGAGGGGGGGGGGGATTCTAATTAAAATTTTAAATAAACTCAGACAACTTGAGATTGGAGAAAATGTTCGTATTACGTAGAAATATTCATATTTCAATGCGCATTGCTCGGGTTAAGATATCCCATCTACTCTATAAATCCAATTAAGGGGCGAGTTTAACAATATTGCCTAGGCATTCTTCAATATAACGGTGTCTCGGTTAAGCAAAATGACAAGGAATCTCTCGGAAGAGAGGGGGGAGCGGGAATGCTGCGGGCTTTTAAAGGCACCGAAGCTACAGATGTTTGGTGATTTCTATTGAATCGAGTTCATAAAAACCCATTCTTTTTTCCTCTTTTGGCATAAGGGAGAAGAATAAATCCTGAAGGTAGAGAGAGAAAGAGAGAGAAAAAAAAAACTCAGGTGAAGGTTGATGGTGGGAGGAAAGAGACTGAGAGTACACCGAAGAAGAAGAATGAAGAGGACGAACTTCTTTCCAGAAGAAAAACTCTGAATCTTCCACACAAGAGTCTTCCAAGTCTTCTTTTCGAGGGCACCCGCCGGTAAATACAGCCAGACAGCGCTGGTGTAGCCAGCGGTAGGTCATCAAATGACACCTTTTATGAACGAGGCTGGATGGTGTACAACTATTTTAGAAGACCATCAAAAAACTGCGATTTCAAGATGGTCACAAACGACGAAGAAATTAAAATTCTCTAAAATTATTACCATAGTTTATATATATCGAATTGTAGGGTTTCATACCTAGAAATGAACACGTTACCCGAAATGAATATACAACAATAACACAACAAACATGTGTCGTTATCCCTTAGAACCAATTTGTTAGTTGAAACTGAAAACTAGAAACCTCAATAATAGATAGTAAACAATAAATGAAAACATCGAGCCAAATCCACGAACTTATTTTATTAAGGCACCGATGTAAACGAGCGTCGCGTTCTTAGACAACTCGGGAGAAATGCCACAGCCTCTCCCACAATATGTACGCGACGCACGTTTAAAAGTCCATAATAAATGGAGTTTAGTTTATCTCGAACAGCTAAGAAAGCAACCTTGGAATAATAAACTAATTACCAGGGATAGAGAAAAAAGCAGATTCAAAGAAAACCAAGAAGCCAGACGAGTAGGAACAGTTGAAGGCGATTAAAGAGCGTGCCGACGAGAAGTTGGCATCGTAGTCTCTTCAATTTAACGTTTATTTGCCACAAATCAATTAAACGTCCGTCCTCCATCCAGCGAGAAAGATGTTTTAACTCGCTAATGAATCCATCGCGGAGGAGAGTCAGTCGGATGAGGACTGAAAAGCCGCCGGTATGGCACTTGACAAACGCGAATCACCATCAGTCCAGGGCATTTCTCTACATAGCACCGGAACACAAACAATTCAAGAGCACTTTACCCATGAAAAGGGCTACTAAAGAAAGCGGCGAGTTTTTTGAAGTCCGTTCGCCCGAAATGGACGCTGTCAGTTATTGAGGACTGACAAAAAAAAATCACATTGTTCGAGGAGAGAAATATGCGGCACAAGGAGGAACGCGAAATGAAACACAAACGAGAAAAAACAACAGAAAATAAATAAATTTGAACAGTGTCAAAAGTAATCCAAGCAACTGGATGACAAAGAATAGTCTGGCGTTCCTTTCGTACTGGGAGCACTGGTCGCACTGCCGCCACTACAACCGGCCAGGATATCCCCCCCCCCGCCCCGTACATAGAACCCCCACCTCTTCATTCCCACCGAGAAAATCAAGCCTTACTCCAACACATCAACCGCTTCTTTTTTTCAACAAAAAGCGTCTTCCAACACGTGGATTGTGTTGGTAAGTTGTGGTGGGGGCGGGGGAGTCCCGGGAGCATTGTTCGTACGCGAAGATGTAAAAAGGTCAAGTGAAAGAGATGGGTACGTACGGGTGAAGACAGTGGCGTAACTAAACTAGCCATAAACGCTCCACATAACCCGTACCGCATCAGGAATAATACGAATGAAAGTGTGACTTAAATCACGAAATAGCCGAGAAATACCACGGAAATGCACTGCACACTATGGAATATCACGAGTTCTTTCAACGTTGTTCATTGTACAGTACATTCGTTTTTAGGTTGAGAGTCCCACTGGACGCTAAGACTGGGGGTTGATTTCTTGTCAAAAATACCCTATATAACCAACTAAGTTGGTTGTATGGGGTGGTGGTTGAACCCCTACGCCACTAATTTGAACGAAGCTGGAACGACTTTGTACTGCATCTCCAAAAAATTACAAAATACGTTTATAGGATATTACACAAATTATTTCATGGATATTTTAAAAATATTATTGCTAGTTCAGTTTGAGAACCTTTAAAACACAGGTACTGCAACACGGATTTCAGCGCCATATTTGGTCCTTCAGTCGTTAGGGTAAACACAATATCATGAATGAGAAAATTGTCATCATAACAGCAAACAAACGCGGAACGCGGTCGAAATAAATAAAAATATCCTACTTGTCAATGAGATCAGGTGATAATTATAATCATATGAGGGACCAAGTATGGCGCCGATTTGGGTGTTGCGGTACTCATGTTTTATAATGCCTTAGATCAGTAGGACCTATTTACATTTTAAAAGTCATTCGGATGCACGTAGAGAAATCTATTGGAGGGGGGGGGGACTTGTTCTATAACTTTAACAACAGCAATGAACGACGGAAAAAAATCGTCAAAATTGAAATAAACTATCACGTGACTGACTGTTGGTTTCAACTGTTGCCCCTGGTTTTATTCAACGATGTCGAATTAATTAATGAAAGTATTCGATTCACTTTTTATAAATAATGTTGACAAAGACAAAGTTATAGAAGAGTTCAGAGTTTTATTTAACCGAAAATTCAGGTATCAAGACGCATGAAACTATAATTTCCGAGTCAGTGAAGCTGTAAAGTCAATGAATTGAGTGACTACGAGTTCAAAATTCAGGGTCAACAAACCCAGAGCTTCCAAAATTGTTTCAAACATTTAATATCAGGTATTTGAAGCATTACCGATCGCTGCCACCCATAGAACGAAACATACTTGCATACACGAGTCATAGCTTAGCTGCCCTCTTGGTTTCTCCTAGACGACTCCTTACTGATATCTGTGATACTTCCTACTGTTTCCTTGTTTTGTTGAGTGTTGGGGAGGGACCAAACTAAAATCATCGAGCGGTGTTGTGTTGGGGTTAAGATATAGAATTCTAGTTAATTGTTGTGTTTAGGAAGCATATTCTCTCATAGTTTCATACCAAATATTTCATTTCAGAGCTTTTGTAAATTTTCGAACTTGGAAGCATGTGAAAATTGGTTTTTTTTTGTATTGAAAAGGGGCACCATTTGCCTCCAATCCGCTCCACACATATAGTTATGATTTTATTACGGTCAAGAATTCCATTTCCCTGAGGGACTTGAACGCAATTTTAATCACCGCATCTACGAAAAAAAACGTAAGTTTTAGGCGAATAATGAATCCTCGAATTTATTTTTTGATTCGAACTACTAACATACGTCATACTGCTTTTCAGATTTAAAAATAGTCATGACGGACAAGTTCAACAGGCAAGTCATCAAAGTTTCAGTCGCCCAGACATGTCAGGCAGTGGGTTGGACATCGATTCAAACGACTCCTCTTGAACTTCTCACTGACCTGGTTCAGAGTTATATCAAGCGTCTGTCTCGTCTATCTAGCAGCTATGCCAATTTCTGTAAGACATTAGATCGGTATTCTAGCCTAGTTTTGAACTATTCATGGGTATATGCCTTCCCCATCCCCACTTTGATTGTGCTCTAACCAGTGCAAAGTAGTATTCACAGGGCAGATATTGTAAAGGTCAAGGCCTTCTGGGCGCCCTCGTCATGATCTTCGCCACTGAATACACCCCCCCCCTCTCACCGCTAACACGTTCTTAATTGTTCCTGCAAACATTATTCCCCAAACTGACTGTTTTCTTCTCTTCTATAAACTTTTAGACTGCTCAGCTTCGTAGCCTAATGGTGGGGCAGAACGCCAGTTAGTTTCTAGGATCGGTTAACCCCAAAAAGCAAATTTTGGTGCTGAACTGACTGAATTTCAGCAGCCAAAATACCTCTTATGGGGTGCTCCCTTATGGACGTATTATGGAGGCCTAGTAAGGCTTCTGAAACTTGTTGGCTGTCCAGAAAACTTGCAGTTATAAGAGGGAAAGCTAATCATCAAGAGCATGTCCTACCATGTTTAAATACTGTCAGCTTACCCATCCTGCTTGTGCGAGCGTACTCATAGGTTTTACTGAACTAAGAGTGTATTAAAGGTATTTACAGGGTGCACAATGCTTCCCCTGAACCAAATTCTACGACCCACCAAAATTGTTCATAGCTATATCAGTCGAAAGGGGAAGGGACAAATTCAAACATACACTGAAACGAAATTATTGCAACCATCTTCGCTAGTGCCGTTATCACAGTTGAAGAGATGATGAGGAATGGTTGGCCATTTATGCCATTTTCTTGTGTCCATTGTGATAAGTACTGTTATAGTGACAACTGTGCTGTTGGTTAGGCCCAAAATTGCCGATTTCCAAGACTACATCATTGTTTTTAGAAGCAGAACGTGATATCTCCGTTAAAGCTGAACCAATTTCAAAACAGAAAGATCGTTCGAAAGCTCACCGAATTAACAAGTTTTTATCAAAAATAGGACCGAAACTGAAGCATGTAAGGTTCGCCAGAAATCGACGTCGAAGAATACGGAAAATTTTATTTACGAGAAAAATGAGTGAACATGACATACAAGGATGAGCGATGTTTATTGTTTACATACTCTGTTGATTTTGTGTTTCGCTTCACTAAATGGATCAACTGACTATTCGTGGCCTAAAAAAAGGTAAACTGGCAACTCGCGCACCAAAATATGATAACTGACCATTCGCTGATTTATAATGACTAATCCGACAATTTGCGCCCTGAAAATAGCTAAGCTGAGCACTCGCGCCTGAAAATGGCAGATCCGACATCTCACGTCTTTAAAATGGCTCAGTTGACAATTTACACCCTAAAACTAGCAAAACTGACAATTTTTACCATAAAACTAGCTGAACTGGTAATTCACGCCTCGAAAACGGTTAAACTGACCGTTCGCACCCAAAATTTGACTAAAATGACGATTGCGAAAATAATCACACTAACTATTCACGCCCAATAAATGGATAAATACGCCCACATAACAACTAAATTGGTTAAAGAGTTAACTTCAATATACTCTCACGTGTTGTTCAATTTCGGTATCGTACTTTCTTTCGCGAGTGATACACTGATGTAGAAAGTCATCTGATTTCATTCCAATTTTCAACAAAATTAGTTGGTTTTTAAATTGTTAGTAGAAGCGCCTCCTCCACTCCTGACTCTTAAAAACTCAAAATTCGCTTATTTTTGCTATTCCAAAAATAAATTATGCAGATTTGCCTCGTTCAAATCACAATTTCGTGGGGTTTGCTTCTTCAAAAACAATTTTTGTGGACTTTCGCTCATTCAAAACCCACTTTCGTGGACTTGGCTCTTATAAAACCGAATTTCTGTCATCAGTTTGGCCGGTTTGGTTAATTAAAAAAACTAATTTGACAAAAACAAACTAACAAAAAAACAAAATTCGTGATTTAGGCTTTTTCACGCCCCAATTAATAAGGTCGCTAGAGATTTTCGCTCTTACATAACCAAACGTTTCAAATTTGGCACCAATTTCACGTATGCTTGTAATTTCCTACCCCAATTTCGCGGGTTTTCACACTTTTAAAAACTGAATTTCGTGGTGTTCGCTCTTTGAAAAACAAATTTTCGTGAGTTTTGGTCTTTCATAAACCATTTTCATAGGCTTTCACTATTTCATTACCCAATTTGGGGGATATTTGCCTGATCAAAAACCAAAATTCAGCTATTAATATCAGTTTCGCAAATTCGGTTATTCGGGAAATTAATTTGGAGGAAAACGAACAAAGGAAAACCAAATTGTGTAATATTGGCGTTTTCAACTTCCAATTTCGGCCTTCCATACCCAAGTGTTTCAAATTTAGAACCTTAAAAATCCAATTTCTCGGATTTTGGTTATTTCCTCCCTGATTTCTTGGATTTTCACGCTTTTCAAAACCAAATTCCCATATTTGACCCCCAATTCCAAAATTTTCGCCCTTATACAAATCTCAGGGTTTGCGGATTTTCACTATTTTAGCGGATTTGGCTCATTCAAACCGAATCAAGAACAATTTTAACATTAAACTGATTTTTCAGGCGTCCTACCGTTGTGTTCTACATTCCGTCACAAGCGTCCTACTTTTTCGCGCCAGGCGTCCTCGGAAACTACTTTTACATCTGGTCACCCCGCTTTCACTCCTTTTCGATTTCTCCTCAAAATAAAATCGCACGGTTCCAATAAAACTTATCGCCAAGTAAAGACGTAGCGCTAGCGAGATTGGCTATTTGTGTGGAAAACTGATTCAATGCGCTCCAAACCGACATTTACGCTTCAAAAATAGCATAATGTGTACATTCGCGTCTTAAAAATGCCTAAACTGACGATTCGTGCCCCAAATATTGCCTAAATGGCTATTCAAGTTACAAAATTGGCCAAGTTGCAATTCACAAGACACAAATGTACTAACTGACCATTCGCGCACTAGAAATTGCGTGACGGACTAATCACTCGCTAAAAATGGCAACTTTTATTTATTTGAATCCAAAAAAATGGCTGAACTGGCTATTCACGCCGTAAAATTGGCTAAACATGCTCTATGCTCTTTAAAAATGGCCAAATTGACGACTTGTGCCCTAAAAATGGCAAAACCGACCACTCGCGCTCTCAAAAAAGCCAAAATTTATATCGCACGTTGAAAATGGCTAAACTGACTATTTGTGCCATGAAAATAGCCAGTTTGGCTATTCAAGCCATAAAATGGCAAACTAGGAATTCACAAGATGAAAATGGACAAACTGACCAATGTGCTGAAGATTCCTCTCCACTTAAATTAATTTATCTCCCATTCATCTATTTTTCTTTATTCAATTTTTGTCGATCGAAGCCTTAACTTTCGAGGTTTAATTTATAACAATTTAATCGACAAAAATTTAATAATGGAAAACCCAGTGGCGCAGCGAAGTGGGGGTTTTGGGGCTTACCCCCCCCCCCCCAGAGCCTGGGAAAAATACACATTGCCAAATTTAATTGGGAAAAGTTACACTATGAATGGGCATAAAAACGCCCAGTTTTTGTTTGTAGAACATAAAGTTGGACAGAGCGCCCGCTTCCTTCAAACCGAAACCTTTTAGTTTAGTCTAGAATCAATCTGAATAGTCCGGGAGCCATAGTATGGAAAATCCGGGTCATTTGATCATGTCTGGCACCTGCGCAGGATGTTTTCTATGGTCTAGGAGATGACACTTCTGAGATCGCCAGAAATTTTCCGTGGGACAGAAGCTCACAACAGAGCTAGCTGTTGGCAAACACACCTTTGGGCTGCTTGAAAACGGCTGGCAAGTGTAAAAATTGGTTCTTCGCAAACAATAAACTAGAAAACTACCACCGACATCCAATTTCAAATGAAACCCTGGCTACTAGTGAGCCTCGAAATTTCACATTTTCTAAATCACTCACTCACTGATGGCGTTACCTTCGGTCTAATTGGACGGCGTCGTTGATTTCGTAACGTATTGGACGTGGGAAACGACTTTTTACTCCCGCCAGTCGTTTTCAAAGCACCCAAAGGTGTGTTTGTCAATAGCTAGCTCTGCTGTGAGCCCCTGCTGTATCGACCCGAATGCCCAACTCGTCGTTGAAACGGATGCCTCGGACATAGCTGTCTCCGCGGTCCTCTCGCAGAAAGGAAGACCGGTCGCCTTTTTCTCGAGGGCTCTGTCTCTCAGGGAAAAGAAGTATCCGGCAAAAGAAAAAGAAGCAACGGCGATAGTGGAATGCCTAAGAAAGAGGAGACACTATTTGACCAACCGCCACTTCAAGCTTATCACCGACCAAGAAGCCCTGTCCTTTGTGTTCAATTTGAAGCACTCAAATAAAATCAAAAACGACAAAATTCAAAGATGGAGACTTGAAATGTCATGTTTCAGTTTTCATATTTTTTATCGCTCTGGCAACCTCAACAAGGTAGCAGACGCTCTTTCCGGAGAGACAAACGTAAATGAACTCAACGAAATTCATCGGAACCTATGCCATCCGGGTATCATGAGAATGTACCACTGGACTCGATCGAAAAATCTTCTTTTTTCTCTCGAAGATATTAAACGCGTCACAAACGCCTGCTCTACAACACGCCTCGTTTCCACAAACAGAGAAATAGTCATCTGATAAAAGCCACAAAACCTTTCGAACGACTTAATGTGGATTTCAAGGGTCCGGTACCATCGCCTACTGGAAATCAGTACATTTTAACAATCGTTGATGAATCGTTGAGCAACGGCTATTTGCACCCTAAAAAAGATAAACTGTCCACTGTCCATTCGTCCCCGCACCGAACAGGGCCGTCTCCCCAACAGACCCCTCCCCTGGTCACAGTCTCTTGTCATTTTTCCCCGTGCTTCTCTGGGAATTCTGATGAGTTGCGGGTACTCCAAGAATGGGACAATGGACTGCTCTCGCCCTTTAAGAATGGCTTGACTGGTTATAGGACTTATTCGCCGCGCTAAACATGGCTACACGGACGATGCTTGCCCTGAAAACGGTACAACTTATCACTTCCTCCCTGAAAATGGCTTGACTGACGACTCGAGAGAATGGCAAAACTAACTATTCGCGACGGATCAATAAACGGTGTTCATTGAAGTAAAATTGTGTGCTCTTCCCAGAAACATTGACTGCTTTATCCTACGTCCAACGGTTGCGTCGCTATGACTTGAAAAAGACAGAAACAGCTAACTTAGCTGCAATTACAAAACATTTCGATCGAAAAAATGTGGTTCAGCTCGAACACTGCAAAAGACATTTTTTGGAAAACAGGACAGATAATAGTTAAATTTTCCTCCGAAACTAGCTGATAATTCAACCCCTAATACTTGACCATGAACCCTGACCTTGTTGGTGTTACCTAAGATTCAGTTCTGAAACAGTAGTTTTTCCAGTGAGTTGGAAGGGGGGGCTACACACTCGAAGGAGTTCCAACCAGAGAACCACTAGCTAAACCACCTCCCCAGCTTAACTCGTAAGTGGAGGCTGCTCGACTAAAGTCATGGATCACGAAAGGGCACAATAAGCCAGTTGGGCTTTCCTGCCTTCCTCTAGTTATGTCAGAAGAAAAAAAAGTTACTTCTTCAAGGCTTGTTGATTTTTTTACGTGCTGGCGGAGTGAGCTTGTTCCGTTGACGCACAAAGCTCTCCACTAGCCAAAACCGTTACAAGTCACGCGAGATACCCACCACCTATAGTGAACCTGGACTCGGTGATTGTTTGCTTCTAGCAGCTATGATTATAACCTACCGGTTTAGAAGAGTTTCTCTAGGTAAATTCGACATTAATGACGTAAAATACATGTACTCATACCATTTTTAATGTTATTTAATTTACTAAATAAGAAAAAACCCCAGGGGAACCCAAACGGAGAAAACAACAAACAACCAATATTGTTTTTACTTATAGACGGTCAAAGCGAACCCAATTTGGATCATGTGGCATTGGCATTTAAAGATATGGGGATTAACGTAAATGATCTGCAAGATTACGTGACATACGTTGACAACAACAACGTTTTGGAACTACCAATGTATCCCTTGCCGAAAGAGTCACATTTGAATTTACTCAAACCAGGCAGTAGGGAGGTTGTTACTAGGCCCGTTCACATCCACGAACACCTGCCTCCTATGCATCCACATCTTGAAGGTGAGACTTTAGCGTGTGCGTTTTGTTTCCTTTTTTTTGTTTTTGTATTTGTTTTATCATTTTTTCCTCCGTTTTTTTTTTGTTTTTTTTTATGTTTTATTTCGTTTGACTCGCGAACGAAATTACAGAACCGGAGTATCCCATGAAAGCCTCCCCCACGTCAAATGAAAATTCTACGGCTGACGTTCCTGGCAACGCGAGGGGAGTTTTCAAAAGACCGTTAGATGTCTCGCAGGAAACAGCCTCGCGAAGAATAAGGTTTGTTTTGTTTTTTGTTTTTCGGTTTGGCTATACTAACTCAACTAAAAATCGTCAGTCTGGCTCTCTGCTTGAGTTAACAATCGCTGCTTTTTTTTCGTGCATGTCATCGAAATAATAACCACAACGATGCACACTCAGATGATACTGGGCCAGCACCTTAATTGCCCCCTAGGTTTCGAGTCAATTACGCCCTAGACACGTTCTATTCTTAAAATCTTGTTACATCAATGTGTCTGATGATCCACAGCAATGGGTTGAAGGAGTTGCTTACTGCATGTGGACAACATTAGTTGGGGGTTCTTTCTTTTGGCGAGTTAGTTAGCTACTGGAATTGACCAATTGACTATAGTAATTTTTGTTTGGAAGAATTGAACGATTGCTGTGACTAATGTCCAATATACTCAATTCGGTTAGACCTAGATTTAAGCAATCAGTGAACTACTTCACTGAACTGACTTCCATCACGCTTGTCCTTATCCTCAACGTTTCTTCACTCAACAAGTCTGTTTTTCTTTTTTGTTCACAGATTGCTTCAGGACGAGGAAGTTCGACCTCTAAGAGAGATCAGTAGTGTTATGATGACTACATCTGGATTCCTATCGCATGCCAGAGAAGGGAAACTACCAGAAAGTCGATCTATCCCGCCGATTGAAGAGGACACGGACGACAGTCCGCTGGAAGAGCCTCCTGCTGAGCGCGAGAAAAACACTGCACCAGCTCCACCGTCGAATACGGAAACAAAAGCCGAAAAGAAGAAGAAAACTAAATCCGGCGAGGGTGGTAAGAAGGTGGACAAGGAAAATAAAAATAAGGACGAAGCGAACGACAGTTTGGGCAGAGAAGACGAGATGCATAAAGTGAAAAAGTTGACAGGAATGAAGGAAACGAATAAATTGAAAGCACTTAAGACGGGGGCTGTCAAGTTACACTCATCTGGGCCGAATGATAAGAAAAACGAAAAGAAAAAGAAAAGAATTGCCTCGCCTGGTGCTAATCCCGTCGGTCGTCCCCGAAAATCTCCCAAAGTCGAAAAACCGCGTTCCCCTGTATATAGAGAAATGATCTCAGCTTCGGATGACCACAGTTCAGCATCAGATATCAAGATATCTTCAGAGCCTGACAAACAGAAACTCAACATCTTCAAGAAGATTACAAAAATTAAAGAGGAACATGACGAGATTAAGACGGAGGTAACAAATGATGGAGGTCCAAAACACAGTCATGTTAATGATACTGTTGACAGTGTTCAACATTCGAAAGTAGTTGAAACTATTAAAAAACACGACACCGATGATGATTCACCCATATTTGGGGGTAGGCATTCACCTCTCAGTACTGACGATTTGGCTTTTATCGATGACCCATCGAGGCCTGGGACACCTGCCACACCAAAAACGCCTGATCTCCCTCGAGTGACTGAGCATAAGAAAAAGAAGAAAGACAAACATCGAGAAAAGAAAGAGCAGGAAAAATATATAAGCAGCCCTCGATCGAGTAAAAGCGACGAGTTTCCTTCAAAACCAAAAACTCCCGAAGTCGACATCACGGGTGGCGATGACGCCATGACCCCTCCCTTCCACTTCTATCCGAACGTGACATTCCCATCAGGTCCGGGTCTCATTCCACCACCATTCTCGCATCCCTTGATTCCTCATATGCCTCTTATGGGTCCCTACCCGAGAATGCCCACGCCACCCTTCACTTCTAAACTCATACCAACGCCTACTAAGGAGAAAGAACCACCTCAAATACTCAACATAGGTCCAGGAGGAATTCAAATACCGAATGGTATCACGCTAACTCCAGTTCCACCACCTATGACGCCCAGTCAAGAGCCGGGCTCTGCGGCTTCATCAAAACTAAGTCCCCTGAAGGTACGTTAAAAAAAAAAAAAACTATGTTACTATTTCACTAATCAAAACCATGCTTCATTTAGAAAAAGGACAAGAAAGATAAAAAGAATAAGGACAAGACTAAAAAGAAAAAGGATAAAAAAGAAAAGTACAAGACAAAGGATAAGAGCGAAAAGAAAAAAGTGAAACTGGGTAAAAAAGAAAAAGACAAGTTAAAGTCAAAAAAAGAGAAGAAAGAAAAGAAAAAAGAGAAAGAAGTGAGATAAATTATCTTGCTCAGAATTCAACTATTCTTACAATCTTTTTCCGTCCCTTAGGCGACTGAAGGGAAAAAAGATGTTTCAAGTCCAGCGCTTCCCAAGATCACTCTGAAGCTGGGTCCCGCCTCACCCCAAGACCCCGTCACGGAAAATGTCCACAGAAAAATGTAAGTGTGAATCTTAGTCAATAGCTATTGGTAATGCATCTTGAATTCACAAATTTTGATCAAACTAATTCTCCGCTAAAACAAAACAAAACAAAAAACAATAATGTTCGACCAATGAGACACTGATTCAACTGCAATGCGGGGGATTTTAGCCCTGCTTAAAATGCCTTTAGGGGACTCGGTGCACAATGTGTCTGGTGGCTTTTAGTCGACTGTGACTGTAAATAGGATTGTGTGTTTCTTTATTTAGACGACCCCTAAAACATGTGACTATTCGCCGGGATGGTTCAATGTAGCCTGCGAGTTTTGGGTATTTCAAGAAAGGCAGAGCAATTAAATTCCTTCGCATGTTCGCTTTATTCATTTGTCTACGCAATTTATTCATTGAGTTATGAATCAAACATTCCCAAAAGCCCAGCTTTCAACTGAGGCTTTGTATCATATGTTTGTGAGGCTTTGTTTTTATTGGCTTAACGACCTATTTTTTAAAAAATCCTTGTATGATGTTTGTGCAACTGAACTCCAAGTTGTACGTTTGGGACGCCTCAGACTGAACAAGTCGAAGTACTGACTGACCTTTCAAGACTGATGATTCTAAAAATTTCTTGTTTTCTTCATGACTAGTCAAATTACGTCTTGTATTGGACGACTAAAATGTGATTAAGAGTGCTTTACCTATTAATATTGTATGTAAATATTAATTTTATACTATTTATTTTTAATTCCTTAGAAGACTATTCCTCATTCCAATTATATGTACTGATTAGTTTTAATCTAAAAAAACAAAAACAAATCTGAGTCCACTAACTCGAATGTTGTTGATATAATCCATTAACTGAAATTTTTTTATTCCGTGCTACCGTTTTTTAGGAAAAGGTAATCTCTACTAAAAGGTTGAAAAAGAATGTTTTGAAACAAAATTGCTTGAATCAAATTACTGTATGAATTTATTAAGGCGAAATATATTTTTTATTTTTTTTACTTTTATAATTAATTGTTTACATCCTTTGTTAGATGGGGCTAATGGTTATTTTCTGCTTGCTGAAACTGTAGATCTTTGAATTTTATCTGTACCTCGTTGTATCCATTTTTCTTGTTACTCCTAAGCCAACGAGACTTATTTTCTTGCATGATCTGTTGTTTAGCTAACTTCTGTGTTTGGAAACGTGCAATACTGGATTGTGAATTACGAGTTCATTTCAACAGGACACTCTTCCAAAACTGTCTTTCTCTTTCGAAAAATAATCTTCAAAAAGTTGTTTGATTTGTGTGGTCTTATGTCTTTCCCGTGAAAGTTCTGTTGCTCGTGCTTCCATTATTTTTGTGCGTTTATTATTACCATTTTTAATTTTTCTTAATGAAGTTGTAGTAATTAATCTGTTTACCTACAGTGTACGCCATTCAGGAAGCCTCGCATGTTTGAAATGATTAACTAGATTTTGCGAGGCCAAAAAAAAAGAGGGGCCTAATTGTTTCAACAAACGTTTTAAAGTGTTTGTTGTCCCAGGGTCTTTCCTAGGCGGCTTGCACTGTTACCGAACATCTAATTTTTCCCCCTTGCATGAAAAAAATTTCTCTACATGATTTACTAACTTGACATGAAAACTAGCCTAACCGAAGTACCGTCTACTGATTGCTGATTGATACCTTCCAATTTTCTTTAATCATAGGGCAGAGCACTGCTCAAAAATGACTAGCCTGTTCCACAGATTATTTTCTTCTTTCATGTGATTCTAATGTTCTATCTTGTTTCAATCTGTCGCATTTTTTTTTTTTTTTTTTTTTTTTTTTTTTTTTTCACGAGCTTCTCTGAGTAGTTTTTACTTGAGTGAAACAAAAAAAAGCATTTCTCAACGTAAAAGCCCCCACCTTTTTCATTCTAACGTTTCAATCTTCGCAGTTTTTCGTACAGCGTTTCAAGTAACGGGCAGGCTGCAAAGTAAATGTTGAGTCCGTAAACCGTACTTTAATTCGTTGAATTTGGCCGTAAGTATGCGGGTATTTTTCCTCCCCTCTTTTTATCGTGTGAAACAATAATTTTGTTTATTCTACACAATATTTTAATTTCCAGTTTCATTCTCGTTAATTTTATTTGACATTGATCCACATCAGTGAAATTGGTACTTTGAAGCTTTAGTTCTTCCCTTTTCCACGTGTGGCAGCTCTAGAATTTTTGAGCAGTGAAATAATAAAAAAAAATGAGCCTGCCGAGATTTTCTCGTATTTAAAGCTTTTTTACATAATCAAAGAATCATAGGACGTGAAAAGCATGATTTCATTATTGTTATGGTCATTTTTTTTACCAAGCCGCCTTTGAAAAATTACTTGCACCCTCAATTTTTTTATGATTTTTTCGTGCAGTGTGATCAAGCCGCTGATCAAAAAAGAGGAAGATATGGACCACTTCGCCAAAATCACGGCCCCGGAGAGTAGCAAGAGTTCCAAGAAAACTCATCACTCTAAAAGTGAGTAGATCATTGGCTTATATTTAAGTGATACCTCCCCTCTCGACCTATATTTTGTGTGATGAATCCTAATTAAACAGCTGTTCACAAGCTGAAATATTGTTGATGTATCATCATAATCTGACGAAATCCAAGTGTAATGTCTTGACATCAATTTCAATGCCACCATTTTCAACTAACTTTTACTCATGTTTCAGAAGCTGACCCTCAACCTGATATCTTCAAAAGCTATGGGAGTCACTCTGTGAGTCACTCAGCAAGCCAAAACTTCGTTCAATCAATGACGTATGATCTTGGAGATATCAAATTTGTAAGATAAAACACTTCATCAAACAATTTATTTGCGACTTCAATATATTATTCATGAAAAAACACAAAAACAGGAACAAGACAAAGTGTGGATTTGCCCGGCGTGTGTGCGACCGGATGACGGCAGTCCTATGATTGCCTGCGATTTGTGCGATAACTGGTTCCATTGGTATGTTTCGTGTTGTTTGATTTTTTGGTGTAACGATTTACGGTGACATCGTTTGATTGTCCTAACAGGATTTGCGTTGGAATTCAAGAAGCGATTGATGGTGACTGGTACTGCAGAGAGTGCAGGATAAAAAAAGAGGAAGAAGCGGCAAATGAGAAGAAGAAGAAACATAAAAAGAAAAAGTGAGATTCTTTGTGTGTTCCCAATTTTCACCGGCAGGGAAGGGGAGCCCGAAACTAAATGATTAAAAAATGGTGGGGGGGAAGGGTCTTAGACATCTCAGAGATTTGATATTTCTTGCCGGATTTTCCACGTCAAAACTATTCATCTCCCAGAAACCACACAACCCTTCCGGTTTTGTGTACATTGTTACTGTTTCCGAGAATGGGGGGGGGGGGCGTTCAATATGCAAAAACCTTTGCTAACTTGGGACTCAGATAAAATGGATGAAAGCGAAAACACGTACCACCAATCCCAAATGCTCCATGTTGCGCCTGGTTCACAAGTGCGGTCCGTGGACTAACACAAAAAATAAAATCAAGGGGAACAAAATTCAATCTGGTCGGCAGAATCTAATAGCACGCACACATAGAGCTTGTGAACTCTACAATGTATCGTCCAAGTCCGGATTCACACTGATGCTACGCGTGTTTGGCATCATGAAAAATAATTCGATTTTTTTCTCTGTCCGCTTTAGAATAAAGGTCTAGTGTCCGATTGTGTACTGTCACTATAAACATCGTCAAATTCTGGTTAAGCAGATTCATCTGTCACGACGAAAACGGAACATTTGTCCTTCTCTCAAGTAATTGTGTGGTGTATCCCTGAATTTTCTACTAATTGCCTGTAAGCTTGTTCGGAAGGATTCCAGTTTTCAAGTGGGAATACGTCAGAGAAAGTCTTGCAACCAAAAAGAGTTCAAGAGTCGATTTGTTTTTGTTAGAATCGCTTTGACGCGCATTCACTCATGTATGTAAACACTGTTAATTAATTGTTTTATATTGTTGATGCTTTGAATATTACGAGTCCTTTTGTGTTAATTTTGTGTATTAACCAAAATTCTTCTTGTGATTGTTGAGTCTCGTGAAAGTTGTTTTTTTCATATGTACGTGAAACAGGCGTATTTTAGAAATGCTACGTTAGCTCGGCACACTGTGTGTGATAATGAGAAATATTACCAATGAGTTTAATTGATTTAGAAAAAACACAGAATATGTAATTGTTCCAAACGATTGAAAATATTGTAGTCGAAACTGAATGTAATTTAAAAACAGGATTCAAAATTTAGTATTCTTGGATCCATATAAATAAAAACAATATTTATTATTTAAAACACCCATTTTCACAGTCTCAAATGTCTTATACGTGAGGATGAGGAGGCATCTCCCTCCACCACTATTACTACTACTATGCACCACAAAATGAGTCAATTATACCTTAGAAACCGGTTAACTATTCGGTCACAACAATTTCCGAGCCCACAAATAAAACCGGTTCAAATCTAAACCACTCCCGCCTCTACGACAGTAATTTTTGCCTAGGAAACTGTCACTCGACTGTTCGTCAATCGAGTGACCTCAATTCTAAGGGGGAGATGGGAGCCATGCCCCTTGGATCCGCGTCTGACACAACATATGCTATGTTTAAGGCTATTTGGTGGTTAGAAGGAGGACAGGGATTGAAAACAAGTGCATGAAGATTTGAAGTTACTCATTAGAGTGAAAGGCACTCGTTACGGAAAGACATGAGGATAGGAAGTGTGCCACCCTTCCTGCAATTCTGAGGATCGTATAATGGGTGGGTGGGGGGGATTAAAATCAAAGTCGAATCAGAAGAGTGGATGGTATAGGCGGATTATGGAGTCCAAACCTTCCTTTTCCTCATGCATCTGAGTTTCCTCGACTACACGGGAGGGGGGGGGGGTGGTAAAAAAATCACTTTGTAACACAAAAGCCATTCCAAAACACTGTTTCAGTGGGGATGACCTTGGGTTGAGTTTGGCCCTGCCTAAATTCGACCAAAAAAAAAAAAAATCACAAATTAGAGCAAAATTCTGACAAATTAGAAATATTGAAGCTTGGAATTGCTCGAGCGCATCGATATATCCAAGTAAACTGGATCACTTGTCGCGGGTGATGAGAGGGGGGGGGGCGGAAATAAACATTCGACCATTTTGGTCTGGTGTGATGTGATGGATATACCTCACCGGTTTTGGTAACGTCGATGGTCTAGAATTTGCGGATTTCACCACTTTAAACACCAATTTCACGGGTTTTGCCGTTTTAAAACCAACATTTTGTGGATTTGGCACTCACAGAACCCACTTCGCGGCTTTTGCTCATTTGAGAAGACAATTCCGCAGGATTGACACCCTAAAGATCAGTCATCAGTGATATTAAAACAGCCCAATGGATTTTTTTCACGAGCACCATATAGTATACTTCCTTTCCCTACGGGAACATGGAAGTAATAGTATATTACGATACATGGTAGTAATGAGGGCTATTTCGGTTGAGGGTTGAAGTTCCCTGCCTCAGACGCAAGTCGAGTGCCGGCAACCGCCCGAGCCTGAAATGCCTATTACGACTGAGTATCGTACTCTATTTTTTCTACAGCCGTCAATTTTTTTCATTTTTAAAAACTAACTAAATTACACCTATCACCAAATCAGCACCAAATGTTCAGGATGGCGATAATTTTTTGTAGAAATATTTCCGTTTCATTCATTATTTTCTAACAAATGAACTTAGAACATACATGATACTAAGAGAAATCATTCATAAATCTTAAAGAACACTTGGACACAAGTTAAAATTACTGTATTGGAGTGGAAACATTGCCAGTGACTTTCGCGTTCCAATTCTTCAGATTGGAGGCTAATGGAAAAAGTGGGGGAAGAACCGTGAGCAATACGCTCATTGCTCACGCATGGTTTCATATCGCACGCTCAGGAGCAATAACCCTCGTTGCATCTTCCACGGAAGTTGCAAAGTAGGTTATTTCGAACGGATACACACAAAAAAAAAACAATTTCGGAGATGGTCCCATTAAAGAAATTCAATTTCACTTCTCTTGCACGGCTCAAGCATTTTCGCGGGTTCGGGTCCCTCAAAAAGGCAATGCCGCTGGTAGGGCTCCTTCAAAGTCCAAATACCACGGGTTTGGCTCACACAGAACACGTTTTCACGGTTTTGACTAATTCAAGAACCAATTTCGCCTTCGGCTTCTTGATAAAAGAAGCAATCCCACCGGTTTGGCTTTTTCAAAAACCAAATTTCTCGGGGTTGGCTCTAAAAAAGCTAACTTCACGGATTTTACACCTTCAAATTCAAAATCACTAAATTCAGGGTAGCAGCTCATTCTGAATAGCAATTTAGCGGGTCTGACTTCTTTTTAACAAAATACGTGTTACTGGGTTGGCCCATTCAAAACCAATTTTGCAGCAGGTTTGGCTCACCAAAAAAACATATTTTGCTGGTTTCGTACTTTCCAATAGTCGATTTGGAAGCTCCTGCTCCTTCAAAAACGAAATTTCGCATGGTTGGGACACTCAAAACCCACTCTGCTGCTATCCTAGCTGAGATAGAGGGAAAGAGTGAGAGAGAAACTTTGGGGTTTCCGTCGGGGGCATCCCCTCAGATACAGCCCGGACCGCTTGAATCCAAAGTTTCGTCATTTCCTGATAGCCTCTAACTTAGAAATGCCAAGGTGGAGGGGAGAGGAGCTTCTATCTCTAAGAAAAAAGGCATTGGATTCATTTTCGTTATTCGCTTTTATGACTGTTATGTACTCGAACACAAATTTGAAGGCGGTTATGAAGAACGATGGGGCCACATGTGCGGAAGGGGGGGGGGTTGACTTTAGGATTGAGCTCGAGAGAGGGACGGCAGGCCTGGGCAGAGGTCTTTAACAATTTTTTTTTTTTTAAATCTGAGTCTCTGAAACAGATTCTAGATCATCCCCTTTCCCCCTGTTTCGTCATTCTCCCGCAACATTTAGGCAAGGTTACTGCTACAATAAACTTTCTGGTAAAAAGTACAATGACGTTTTTAAAAATAATAATTCACCAATGGCCACGGCCCACCGGTAAAGTTGACGCGGTCCGGGGTCTGGTTTGGCCACACCTGATCTAAGTGATGGCTCTTGCGTCAGCGTCTCGGCAAAGACGGGTTCGCACCCTCAAAATAGAAAAAAAATCGCTCCGGCAGCTGGCGGTCGGAAAGAGTGCATTTCATTCCGTATACGGATACCCTAAGCCGTCCCAGAAGTAATAATTTTGATACCATAATTTGTTTCATTAAGCCGAACTTCTTCCTCTATTTTCACCACCCTCTCTTCAAAAATGTCGAAAAGTTTCGGTAGTTTTCCAAGGGCTTTGTTATATTAAATTTTTGTGCCGTATTTTATAATACCTAAACGTGTGAATTTAAGCGATTTTTTTGAAATTTCACCCCCCCCCCCATCAAAGTTTTCGATAAATCTCAATGGAACCCAGGGCTTTCGTTACATTAAATTATTGAGTCGAATTTTACAGCACTAAGATGAACTAGTGAAGTTCAACACTATTTTTACACTTCCACACCGGAAGGACCACTCCCACCACCTTGACTTTCTTGAAAAATTAAAATGGGAATCAAAGGCTACTCTAACATGGAGTATTCGTACTGAATATGATGCATCTAGAATCAACTGGTGAATTGTAGTGATTTTTTGACCATTTAACCCCTATTCCCCCCCCCTTCCACCTTGACCGATTTTGCCCAAATGCAATACCGACCGGGGTCTTATGACTACTGATTTTTGTGCCAAAGCGCGTTCCGCTAAATTGATTTCTTCGAGAGTAATCGTGCTAACAGGACCACAAACTTACTTCCACCCCGGGGGCAACACCCCCTCCTCTTCGACTTTTTCAAAAAATTAATCAAAAATCAAAGGCTACTCTAACATGGAGCATACGTACCGAATATGATGCTTCTAGAATCAACTGGTGATTTATAGTGATTTTTTGACCATTTCAACCCCTATTCCCCCTCCCCGACCCCCCTATTTTCGACCGATTTGGCCCAAATGCAATACCGACCGGGGTCTTATGACTACTGATTTTTGTGCCAAAGCGCGTCCGCTAAATTAGTTTCTTCGAGAGTTATCGTGCTAACAAGAAAACGGCCATAATATTATAAATAAACCTATATTGTATATACGTAGTACTATATGAATTCCGGAGATCACTGAATTCGTGTTCTAGAGGTTCTGAAACGTGAAAAAAACATGACAAGACCCATGTTTGCCACCATCACGACGAGACCAACAGTGCATTTTCAGAATGAAATGCACTAAAAAAGACATAACTCAGTTAATAAGGTGGAAAATCCGGCCCGATTCCACCCCTACATCTCAGCTTTAAAGTGCGTCATTATTTTACTACAATCTAGAGTCAAAAGACGCGTGTTCTGGTGCCCGTTACCCGTTAGAAGTAGGACTTTTTTTCCTTTGTCTTCTGCCTTACCATAAAGTCAACTTGCTGAGGACACAATCCTATAAAAGAAAAAAGTAGGCAAAAAATGAGACTAGTATGATAAGTAGGATTTACTGACACAGTGTTCAAGTAGGTTCACCAAAGTTCATACCACTCGTGTGGAGAGGATTGAGTGCTACTTCTGCTACGTGCTAAGTCTCTTTCACCCCCTACTCCTTGTTCACAGTACTCAAATACAAATAAAGGCTCTATCTTTGCAATCATTATTAGCCCCCCTCCTTCCATCACTGAACCTATCTGAGATCTTCTATCCTTAGCGTCATCGCGGTGCGCCTAATCTTCGTTCGTTGTCAGAGAACGTGAAATTTGAATTTGCAAATAACTTCATTCTCGGAAAAATATTCTTCGGCGTACCTACTTCTGTGTCTTTTTCAACAAAAATTATTACGAGCCTCTAAACATTTCCTTTTGGAGGATTCAGTTCCCTTACTTGAAAAGAAAAAGTAGTAGGAGTTGCCGGTACGAAAAAAGAAAGAATAAGCGAGGGTGCAATGAAACTGAAGGGGGTAGGTAGTCCGTTTTATTTTATATTATGCTCATGAAGGGAGAGAGAACAATAGAAGGGGAAGGCAGAGGTAACGAGCAAGCACAGCCAAATGGCTATATTAATATATGCGGGTTCAAGTGCACTTGTGAGAGCTAGCTGACAAAGGCTCAACACAAGTGGCTATGTCCCTCTATGATTGTCGCGGGGGGTCCCCCTTTTGGGCTGATCAATCAACCCTAATTCCTTGTCTATAACATATATTTTCTCATGGTATCCGTATTGGCGGGCGTCCACGCGGAAATAAACCACCCTGTGGAATCCTGTCGGGGGATAGAGAGTCCTTCGAAAGCCACCGTTGACACCTTTGGGAAGGATGGGGCCGAGTACTGTGATGAGGATTGAAGAACTTGACGGATTTTTATTATTGTTTGAATAAAATTTTTGGGTACTTAAAAAAGAGAAATTTATAGGGGGGGGGGGCAGAGATTTTTTTGGCGTAGCTGAAGCACGGGGGTGGGGGGCAGGCCCGGAATGGCCAGGTCGGCTGGTCGGCGATTGCCGAGGGCCCCCCAGCCCAGAGAGCCCTGCAGGGAACTCCAACAAAAATAATCCTGGAGGCGCCCAAAGAATTAAACAAAAAAAATATTTATGGGTCCCCCCAACCTGGCGGATCTACGGGTGGGCAAGAGGGGCGGCCGCCGATGACCCCGTGCCTGTCATGGTAAAGTTTAGAAGTTCTTAAATGCATTGAACGAATTTATAATTATTCAGATTGAATATGTCCACATTCACACAAACCGGTACATGCAAAAATGCGGGGGTTTCTAGGACTTGCATTCAGAATAGAACCAAACTGATCGCGGGGGCCCGTTCTATATCCACAGGGAAAGGGAGGACGCAAATTTTGAACAAAATGTCAGGTTTTTTACAAGATTTTTCGGGGCAAAATGATCACAATTTCATAGTCAAGTGGCCAGTGTGAAGGGCTGATCCATTAGTTACCGGTTAAAATGCCCGGCTTTGTGGCCAAATAATCCCAAATACATTAGTCCCAGGAGCTAAGTTTACTCGCGTAATAAACAAAACCGGTTGCACGGCGACTCCGGTAACTTAATTAGACCATTCAGTTTGAAAATATTCAGACTGAATGGTCATATCCAACCGCAAAATTTCCATTTTACAAGAACAACTGGAATTAAACTTTACCGATTGTAAAGAGCACTGGGGGGGGGGGGACAAAAAACTGGTTCAACGGCTAAATCCGGTCAGTATCTGGTGCGAGTTGTCTGTTTCTAGAAACAGTGGCTGTTTTTGTCCCAGCAGATTTCGAACTTTGAACTTTTGTCCCGATTATGTCGAATTCCGAGTTGGCATAACCCTACAAAAAAGCGATTAATTTTTTTAACAGAAACACACAAGATCTCGTCAGAAAACCACCAGCTACATCCCAATTGTCCGTACAGGCGGCAAATGAGCCCCAAAAAATTACCGTTCATCCCCAAAATTTGATTCACGGGTCTAATAGCTGGTAATTGAGCCCACAATACAGGCTGTACACCCTACAGATACAACGTCCTATTTTTCGTCAGGAACTCACAATACGATCATAATTTGCGAACATTACCCCACAAACTGACCATCCATACAAAACGGTCAATTCAGCCTTAAAAAGCAGAGGTCCCCGGGCCCCCATTTCAGAGGGTGCCTCCGAAAAGCTTAATAGATAGAGAAATGTGGATTTCTAGGTTTTATTTATGTTCGTGGAACGTGAAGAAGAGACTTGGTGAGTTGGACGTCGATTTGGCCCGAATGCGCTGATCATCAGTTTCTGTGTGTCCTTAGGCGGCTAAAACTGATCAGGCACGCTAATGTGCTGTTCTTGGGGCAAGTACTCGGCTCAGAGTTTGTTAACAAAAATATAATTTTCGAGGCTAAACTTGCGAAAGAGCGCTCATTCGTTGCTAAATGTGAGGAAATGCTCGCCTTTACGGTATTTCGATGCAACTTCAAGACAGAAATTGAAAACAAAATTGATTCGTGGTATGTGAAGACCCTTTTCTTACGGCTAAATAAATGCTTTTGTGCAAGTTCGCCGGTAAAATTGAGAAAAAACGGTAATTCATATCAGAGCTAAAAGTGAAACAAAAACCAGTAGTTTGAGGGGGACGAGGAAACAAATGTACAACTCCCCCTTCACCACAAAATGCTCTAACCACAAAAGGTTGAGTCTGACCCCGAGAAGCTCTAACCACAGCAAGCTGTGACCACAAAAAGTCTTATCACAGAAAAAGTGAACTACAAAAACTTGAACCCCAAAAAGACCAAATTTAGCCAAACCGGGACTATCCCGAGTACACTATTTTTTTGTTTTATGGCGGAATGCGGAATCAAACAATTTTATTACTTTGTTTATAAAGAAGCCATCGCCCATCACAATTCTTAATTGATATTTTTTGAATTTAATGACCACTATGGGCTAGGTACATAAAACAATTATTTTATAATTATTTTTATTAGCGTAACGTTTCGTCGATCATTGCGTCGACCTCATCAGACTAAAAAACAACTAGTAAAAGTCCAATTTTTCAACAATATATTACAAATCGTTTCATTCCGCAAGTAGTAAGCGTTTTTGTGTGTCGTGTGTTTTATGTCTGTGTTTGTCGGAATGCAGTATTGCACGGTGGAAAAGTTGACGGCGGCGTAGAAAGTAGGGGTGCGCGCGGTCGCGAGACGGGACTTGAAAATAGTTTGCGGCTGCGGGACGGGACTTCCCACGCGGTCATCTCACGGGAAATCGTTGTCTATGGATCCTGTATCTTTCGAGTTACAGGCAAATAACAAAAACAAAAACACGAAGAAAATCTAGCGGTTCTCTGAGGAGGGGGACAATGTTGGGACAATGGGCAGACGCGTAGAGTTAATTAGCTGGGCCCATATATAAGACAGGGGGTGAAAGGGGGGTAATTATTGCAATTTTGCAGTACCTAATTAAAGAACAAAAAAATAATACAATTGAACACAAAACGTTAGAACAAACATCACATATTTTTTAACTGGTAATCGAACTGTGAGAAGGGGCGTCTATTAGACTTGTCCTGCCGCAGGGGGCGCCTTTTCAACATGCTACAATACTGACCATTGCCCAATGATGGATCTTTTTCCACGTAATGCATTTACCTAATTTAATGAATAAGTATAGTCACAGGGGTTTTTATTTGAAAGTGGGATCCCGCGAGGAAGATTCTTTATTCCTTTCATCGAAAATCGACAAAGCTTCTTTTATTGGTGTCTCGTTGTTTCGTTGTCCTAGTTCCGGTCTTTCGCATAGCCTAGTTCTAGGCTAGGGGCTATATGGCCTTAACCGCCTACAGTTCTCAATTCAGCACGGTCGAAGGGACTCATAACCAGCCCACCTAATGGGGCATTTTGGCGAAAATGGCCAAAACATAGAAAATGTATGAAACCTCGTATATCAGGGTTTCTCATCACAGGGAATCAGAAAATCGAAACAGATTTTCCATCGGACGAGCCGATGAAGTAGTTTTCCCTTGATTCCGGCGATTTTGACCACTTCGGCCCGTTTTCCGGGGCCACACGAATTTTCCTGTGGGCGGCGGCTACGTTTTCATCATCCCGGAAGTTCTAGGAAAAGCCTCAACGCAGGCGGACCTCACTGGCCCACGGTGGAGCGGAGAAATAATGCCGAAACCAAGGACATCGCGAAACGGTCAGTTTTGGTCACTTTGAGGGGGGGGGGGATAAGATAAACGAGAGTTGTTTTTCCTGTTAATTAAAGCGTATGTAGGTAGGACTATCACTTGCAAATTTTTCCATGACTTGTAACCGGCGGTCACTGTTTGATGAAAAAAATTGTTGAAAATTAGGTGAAGATATGGGGGGGGGGGCGAAAAGGTACCTTTGCCCACCAAGGTACCAATATTAGGTGGGCGATGGCCCACCTCACCACCTTTAACTCTAAGCCTCTGACAAGGGATGCCCCCCCCCCCGGATGTATATTGGTCAGACCACCCGAAAACGACTCTTTCAAAACTTCTGGTGAGGGGGGGAGGGTATTTGATCATGTATTTTTTTGTCCCGCGGAACATGCAGAACATCTTGACTTGAGTGTGCGGGACGGGACGCGAGGCCAAAAAATGCGGGACGGCACGGGACTTTTCATTCCCCGCCCCCAGCCCCCTTTTTCCCTATAGTAAAAAGGCAAGAACGGGAACGCAATGAAACGATTTGTGATTTGTTAAAAAATTGGACATTTATTGGTTGTTTTTTAGTCTGATGAGGTCGACGCAATGATCGACGAAATACACTAATAAAAATGATTTTAAATTAATTGTTTTATGTACCTAGCCCATAGCGGTCATTAAATTCAAAACATATTAATTAATTTCATTAGCTACTGTGTGATACATTTCAGTTTTCAGAAGTCGGAATAAGGGGAATGTGGTTTACAGACTAAAATTCATAAAATTTCCGAACGGTTGGGTCTTCAGACTCCAGCCCCCAAAGGAGCCCCCCAAAGGAGGTCCCCAAAGGAGCCGGCATGAAATTAAATTCTAGACCATATGACCTTTTTACGGACGAAAGGAAAAAAAAACATGAGACCAGGAAATTAGGGTTGACACAAATAATAATGTATTTTCTTTAAATCACACCCCTCGAAACAAACTGAAGCCTCAGCCAAAAACATGTCTTATGACATGTGTTATGAAATGAAAGCAATACAGCGAATTACAGAACTTCGTTCCGAGTCACTGAACGAGACAAGCGATCCGAGTCTAATCGTTAATGTCAGAATGCCTTCACAATGTATTTACAACTAATCCTTGACGTATAGACTAATATAAGCTTCACCTGTAGGATTACGCTTTACCCCCCCCCCCTATACACTCATCGAATCACCAACCCCACCCTACCCGCAACCGTTCACCATTTCATCAATCCGATCCGATTATGCGCTATTTCAATTAGATGTTGATCCGTTCTAATTGCATCCTTACCTCTCTGTCTGTTCACGCGCTTCAGTTTAACGTTAATCTTTGCTTGATTAAATGTATTATTGCCTCGATTTCAGCTCTCACAAATTGGGTAAAGTATTTGCCGTCAAGTCGATCAAAACAGAAATGGTAGAGTTTCATCGATTTGAAGGGCTTGAGTCACTTAAAATACTCACATCGACAGTGCTCTTTTGAATTTTCTAACACCCCCCTCCCACCACCCAAACCAATGAGTAACCATGGAATACAGCGCGCCTCGATGGTGTAATGGATACAATGCTCGCTTCGCAACCCAGCGGGCCTGGGTTCGAATCCAGCTATTGCCCATTACCCTATAAGGCTGCGGCGAGCTGTGACACGGGGCTCACTCGGCTTCGTGTGGGCGTTCACGGCGGTGTGCGTATGACAAACCGCGCATCGACCGAAACGCCCGCGTAGTACGGGTGTGAAGTGCACAGCTGATGGAGTTACAGGGTATGGTGTAAGAGCCACACGAGCTTAGGCGCCAGCGGGCTCGGTAGATCCGAGTCCACACCCTCAAGAAAAAAAAAAAGAAAGAAAGAAAGAAAGAAAAAAAAAAAAAAAAAAAAAAAAAAAAAAAAAAACATGGAATACCGACTCTCAGAGGCGTAGAGTTTAGGTTTTCGTTGGGGGGGGGGGGGGAAATTAGCTTGGCATAGATGTGGGGGGTATGTATTGGAATTTCGCAGTACCCAATTTAAGAACAACAAAATAACATAACTGAGCACAAAATGTAAGAACAAACAGCTCAAATTTGAACTGGGGATCGAACTGAAAATAAGGGGCGTCTATTACGCTGGTTGTCACTACCCGATTAGACGGTGATTTGGCTCCATTCGACGATTTTCAGTGCATGCGACTTCGAGAATTGAATGTCACCGGTGCTCAGCAAATTGTGTAGCTTATTATTTCATTCTGCCCACGAAATCGCTACTCTGAGAAGACGCAATCATGTGTTGTTCTTGGGGCCAATACGCGGCAAAATGCTTGGAAAAAGCGATACATTCGTGATTAAAAGTAAACAAAAGCGATAATTATCGGTTTCTCGATGCAACTTTCAGTTCAGAATAGAGAAAAAATAACTGATTCGTGATGTATAGAAGCCATTTGACGGGTGGAATTGAGAAAAAACGCAAATTCGTGGCTAAAAGTAAGAAAAAAATCGCGGCTAACATTGATTAAAAGGCTTATTCGGGGCTAAAATGAAAAAAATGGCTAATTTGTGGAATAAAAACGCCACAATACGGGTAAAATTAGCCCGCACCTAAAATTATGAAAAACGCTAAATCACGACAAAAAATGCAGATAAATCACTATTTCACGGGATAAAACGCTAATCCATGGGTAAAATTGGGGAAAAGCTTTATTTCGATTATTGAACTGAACAAAAGTGCTAATTCACGACTGAAATTAAGAGAAGTCCCTAATTCACTGCATAAAAAGCGCTAAAGCACGGTTAAAATTGAAAAAAAATCGCTAAATCGCGGATTGAATCGCGAAAATGTGCTAATTCAAAGCTCAAATTTCACGCCTGCAATTGAAGAAATTTAAAGCCAATTCACGGCTTCTGAAGCCAAGTTTGCGACTAAAATAGAGAAGAGAAAAGTCGGTATTCTCGGCTAGAATTGTAAAACTCAAAAAGTCGATAATTTGAGGGGTAAAAACGCTACAATGCAGCTAAAATTGAGAAAAAACGCTAATGAGCGGATAATAAAAGGAAAAGCGCTAATTTACAGGACTAAAACGGCCCTTTGCGGCTTTTGAGGATAAGCGTTCTTTCACAGATAAAACTGAAAAAAATGTTAATTCAAGGCTGCAATTGGAAAAAGTCTTTAATTCACGGGATAGAAACACTGTACTTTGCATCTAATACTGAGAAAATACACTAATGCACTTATGAAATTGAGAAAAACAGCTAATTTACGGGTTAAGTATGGGAAAAGCGCTCATTTGCCGCTATTAAATTGAGTCCAATTCACGGCTTCTTAAGCCGATTTTGTGTCTAAAATAGAGGAAATGGGCAACATTGCGGCTTAAAAAAGACAAAAATCGCTAATCGGGAATATGCACAAAATCACTGCTTAAATGGAGAAAAGCACTGGCTGGCGGCTAAAATTGAAAACAGGCCAATTCATCGGTAAAATGGAGAAAAATTTGAGAGAAATCGCCACCAATTCGCTAATTCATGGATGAAATTCAGAAAAAGTGCTAATTCGCGGCTAAAATATTGATAAAGGCTTGCTTAAATTCAGAAAAATCGCTTCTTCGCGGATAAGATGCAATGCAGAAAAAGCGTTGATTCGCGGTTTATATTGAGAAAATACCGTTACTCATCGCTATACCATAGTACATCACCCTTTGTTGGACGATATTGTTGAAAATCAGATGAAAATATTGGGGTGGCGAAAAGGTACCTTTGCCCACCCAATAGGACCTATTGAGTGACCCACCTCGCCCCTCCTAACTCTACGCCTCTGCCGACTCTATACTGGCCATACGGGCCAGGGCCAGCTGTGAGAACAATGATAGGGCTAAAAGATCGACCATGGAATGCGGAATATTTTTATAATACTCGACTTCCGAGTTCCCTGTTTATTGGGGGGGGGGGAGTTTTGTGGTCATAAGTCGCTCGTCAGCCCGTTGCATTGGAAACGAGCACAAAAGGAGAAAATCAAAGAAAAGATACCTTAAGGATGTGATACATCGACGTATGTAGTTTCGATAAATATTCCCCCTGACACACCTCTCACCAACCTCCCGAACACAGTGTACCTGCTGAACTTCAAACGTTCTAAAACTCCGACTGCTGGATCGAGAAAAACGTTCGAAATTCGTAAAAAAGGGGTACGTAGGCAGATCGTGAAGGAAGGTGAGAGGGGTTGCAGGGCGATTGTTCGTCGAAAGTCGAAACTATTCTCATCCTCAGACGCATCGCCACCTAAAGAGGTAACGAAATATTAGGTCTATTCGTTTGTCGTCCCGGACTACTCCGAGCAGCACGAAATTTTGCAACCTCGCGGGTTATCATGTGAAATAACGCGAAAAAATAATGAAAGGTTAGTACTTTCAGTGCTAATAGTGCAGCTCCGGACGACAAACGAATAGACCTATTTAGACGATTGGCTTTTATTATTTATTTATTTTTTTCTTGTATTTTTCTGTGAACTTTAAAGCCGCCGCGGTTCACGGTATCTCAACCAGTTTCCGGCTACATTAATATATCACCTCAGTCAGAAATGGCTAAAATTTTCATAATCAAGTTCGTTATTCGTTTTCCGGCTAGTCGGCAAACAATTTTAATAACGATGTCACTGTAATAATTATCGAGACGCTAAAGATTCCCGTGGAGTCAAGCTTCTTAACCTTAAAGTCTATCCACTTGTCCACTATCCAGCTGAGGAGTTCCAATGTATTTGAAACAAAAAGGCTGTATTACTCACCCAGAATTGAACGCTCCCTCTTCATTTCTTCCACCATTCTCTTAAGTCTAAACTAATTAGAAGAAACACTAATAGGCAGGCAATGCAATTGACATTTTCAGAATCAAAATCATCACCGCCGCAAGCTAAACTAAAAAAGAAAGACCGAAGCGAAAACCATATTAAGTTGATGGTGAAGTGAGTGGGGTGGGTGTCTCCTGTCTCGCGTGTCCTCCCCACCACCTCACCGCTCATCATGGCGATGGTCATCTTGCCAACTTAATTGTCCCTTGTCTCCGCGTCTTTTGAAAACTGCGAGGGCTAGGAGATTTGGCACCCCTGCGAGTGTGCCACCACTCGAGTGACTTATTTCGTAGTTTCTGTGAAAAACAGAGAATTGGTTATTATTTATTAGTTTAGCGGTATGGTGTCGTCTACTTACTTCGAGGATGAATAGAATAGTTTTTCATAGTCAAAAGGCTTCTTTTATTCAAATTTAACCAAAGTTTTTAGAGGCTTTGTTTTGCATAACGGTAGTGTGGGCTTTGTCTTCTGGCTGGAGGAATCATCGTCAACAGGTGAGTCCAAGTCTTATTGAATGTTTTAATTATTTGGCCCTCGTTTCAAGGCTTTGAGCAGGCCCCAGGGTAGTCGTTCGTTTTAGAAAATTCTCGCTATGGCGACTAAACTCGACACTCCTTTATTATCGTCCAAAAAAAATGCATTGGTGTTACGAGCCAAGTGTTTCTTCCCCATCTGATTCATTGAGTGTCCAACTCTGAACATTCTCGCGTTCAAGTTGACAAACGTACTCGTCGGGTTTTCGGGGCGAGTATTCTTACTATACATATCTTTACATTTTAAAGCGTTTAGAGAATTTTAACGTTTGACTCTGCTCTCTCATACAAGGGTCGCAGGGCATGAAAACAAGTGGTAACCTAAATATAAATAGGAAATACACTCACTTGGCCCTCGTGACCCAGAGTGACTAAATCCCAGCCAGCGGGTTCGCAGTTGTCCAGCGTCACAACATCACTGACTGACTTGTCCTAAAACAGACCTTCCTGAACCGCTCTGACTCAGGATTTAATTGTACTTGGCACTTGACTTGTTCAAGTCATGCGAATAATTTCAAAAACCAGAAAGTTGCTTGTTCGTGAAGGAAGACCCGGGGTCTTAATATAATTTGCACACAAAAAGAAAAGTGTGCGGGCCGTGTACTTAAAATGCACCAATTGAGCCCAAATTCAGCACCTGTACTTTTCATACCAACAGCTAAAATCACACGAAGTTTCGTTGCACTATCGCCAAAATTACAGGTTCTTTACTTCGAGGCCCATCAGGACTCGAAATCTGCGGACCAGAAACATAAGTCTGCGTGCCGAGTACTTGGATGAATTGAGCTCAAATTGAACAAGTATACTCTCCCCTTCCTTACAAAAGCTAAAATCATACGAAGTTTGTTGGCATGAGAAGTATACGTGTTCAATTTTGGTTCGATTGGAGCATTTCAAGATCCAGACCCGCAGACGTTTCTTTCAGGTCATCAGATTTGGAGTACTGGGTCCCGAAGTAAAATAGTGGTTTTGATGTTATAGAGCACTGAAACTTCTGGTGATCTTTGATGTAGCCGGGAAAATTATACGTGTTTAATTTGGGCTTGATTGGAGCATTTTAGAAGCTCGGCCTGCATGCTCTTGCTTCCGGTCTGCAGGGTTCTAGTTCTGGGCCTCGAAGTAAAGAACCACTAGTTATGGTACTGAAGCGATGAAACTTCGTGTGATATTAGCAGTTTTTATGAGAAGTACACGTGCTGAACTTGGGCTCGATTGGTGCATTTTTAGGTGTTTTTTTTTTTGGACTGTAAATTAGGAAGACCCGAAGACTAACACGCTTGCATCCCCTCCCACCCCTTAAAAAAGGTCCGCTAGTCACATAGGTCATTACCACTTTTTTGTTTGTCAAATCTGCGGCCAGTGACTATTATTACAGACTTACAATATTAACCGTTTTCCTTGGGCACGCTGGCTCTACTGATCGTTTGTCCTTCATGATCACACACTATTGAACCCAGAAACATTGAATTTAGCCGTAACTCGCATTTTTCTTCAAAAAGTCGGGAATCGGGCTCGTACTTTTCCTTATCTTAACAAAGTGGCCAGCTTTCCAACGTGGATCAATTAGCGGGAGAGGCATATAGTGTCCATGCCCCTCCATCCTGGATTTGAGGTCACTTTCCCCAAAACGTCATCAAAACCACCTCTCAAACTCCATCGTAATTATGTAGAGGCTTACGTTCTCACATTTTATAGTGAATTTTTCTCAAAGCTACCTGTTTCAGCCCCATTCTGGCTTCTAGTCCTTGGAACTTGAGAAATACGGCCAGCTCCACCCCCAAAAAGTAACAGAATAGCCGCCAACACCACTTGAAATGTCCAAAAATGAGTGTTTCGCTCGGTCGTTGGTTTCAGCATAATTTCTCGACTCCAAAATGTCCCACCGAGCACTTCCTTGAACTTTCGTGTGGCCAAAAACAGCGGCATCACGGTGAGAACCGCTGTAATGGGTCGTCTGATATTGAAAATTCTCCGTGAAGAAACCCCTAGTTCAATGTTTTAGTTTGGTCATTCCTGCTAAAATTAAGAAGGGGTTAATCTCAATTGAGCTGGTCAGTTAAGCTGAGTCCCTCTGGCTCACTATCAGCCTAATTGACTAATGCCACTATGACATCTGAGTGACCTCCAGAGCCTTCTATACTGCCCAAAAATGAGCGTTTCGCATTATTTTGGTCGAATTTCTCGGCCCTAGCTCACCAAGAAGTGGCCTATCGAGGTCCGCTTGGATCGAGGCTGTTTCTCGTACCCCATTGAGGAAATTCTTCGGTTCCCGGAAAGCGCGTTTTTTTTTTTTTTTTTTTTTTTTTTTTTTTTTTTGAAACAACACCCACGGGTAGGAGGGTTGCCCCCCCGGCACGGAATCCTAGGTGGATTATTGTGCCCCCCCTGGGTCTGTGGATCTAGTCCAGGATTCCCTTCCCTTGACGAGGTTTAGGAGGTCCTCGGCTAGAGTTTCGCCGGTCGGAGCACCCTCGAGTTGGTCGGCCCCGAAGATGCTAAGCCGGCGGCCCGCGAGCGCCTCACATTCGAACACGATTTATGGGCGGTCTCGTCTTCTTCCCCACACAGTCTGCACACCGGGGACTCCGTGGTTACCCCGATGCGGTGTAGATGATAACGGAGCTGGCAGAATCCCGTAATAAGGCCTACCACCGTTCTAAGGTCTCTCCGGCTAAGTCGGAGCAATTTGCTCGTAAGCCTCCTGCACGGTCCTTCGACCATGCGCTTACTCTGCTGATGTCCTTCCAGTCTCTGCCAGCGAATAGCCGCCTGGGCATTAACCCACTTGGCTATCGCCATCCTGAAGGTCGATGGCGGGACGCCGAGCGCCGGCTCCGGGCCAGTGAAGTCTCCATTCGAGCCCTCCCTGGCCAAGGAGTCCGCCTGCTCGTTCCCGTAGATACCCTTGTGTCCCGGTACCCATTCAAGGCTTACCTTGTTATCCTGGGCCAGCAGACTAAGGCAGCACACTGATAAAGCGCGTGCCAAGCAGGTTAAACATTTGCGAGAGGTTGAAAGTTTCGTCTGATTCTCGGGTTTCTTCGTGTCAAAAACTGGATAGAGCTAGCCGCAAACCATGGAGGAAAGAATATACTGGAGGGGACAACCCCCTCCCCCAAGTCCACGCGTGAGGGAGTAAAAAATAACCACTAGTAGGCGTGGCCAGAAAATAAAAGTATATATGAAATTCAACACGTTTCCCCGCTCTCAAAAAAAGGAGAAAAAATCAAATCTGAAGCCTTCCGACAAATAGAATTCAGCTGGTGTTTAAACAGGCCCCGCCCACTTGTGGGTATTTTTGTTTCGCTTCAAATACATTTTGGGCTTCTCCATACTATTTCTTCCTCCATGCCTCAAACACCAGGGGCCATGCCTCCCCCCCCCCCCTAGAAGAGTTAATACATTTGATCGTGAAATATTTGCCGCAGAGTTAGTTCACGTCAAATAGTGGTTCTACCTTCTGAAGTTCGGGTTTCCCTTAATAATTTCATTTTTATTGTTCGAACACTTGGGAGCTACTTAGCCAGTGATATTGTGTGGTAGTGTTGGTAGGGTACAGGTACAGGGTAGGAGGTAGCTGGGTGCCCTTACCGCTAGAGGTTCAGGATACCCAGAGCACCGATGTGTAAAATCCCTTGACTAGCAATCACCACCGCCGCTTTCAACCGTCCTACAGCGCGTCCCCCGACGCTCTCAACATGTCTAGCGGTCAACGGTAACTGCACACCGGTTGCCTCATAACTCTTCAACGGGTATCACTCCTCGTCTCACACTACACCTGTAAACTCCCCACCGCCAAGCGGTCCATACCGGTAACGTGCCAGCCTTGACCAACTGGCACGGCTGACGGGGAGTGGGGCGAGGATAACCAGGACTGGCACGTGTCGGTCACTTCCCGGCCGTCACGTCAGGCTTAACCCGGTCATGTGCCTTTCAAGGTATCAAGCCGGGGCAGGAAGAAGGCACAATCCTGGCTGGGTACCTCCATCCCCTCTCCATCTTGAAGCGGGTCTGCATTCACGCCTGCCAATTTTGTCCTGATCCGATATGATTTTCTTTCAGATGAGCCAAATTACTGCTCAGCTCGAGATCCTTTGCCAACATTTTGTACTTTTACTTCAGGGGCTAAAATGCTAGCTATCGGAGGCTGATAGGGTTAGAACAAAAATTTTAAATGGAGCATTTTCATTTCCACCCGTCTTAAGGGCCCCATACACTGTCAGTTTAACTGAAGGCAATCGTGAGGCCGCCGATCGGGGTTACCCACACATTTTCAGTTAATCTTCAGATGGCCTTCAGGCCATGGACTGCAGTCCGTGAAAACTGAAGGTGTGTGGCCGTAGGACCGGCGAGGATCGGACGTGAGATCGGCGTCAGGCATGAGCCTGTCAGATGACGATCTCAAGGGCCCCCTGCCACACATTATCAGTCGGCCGGCCGGCGAGTCATATGCTCAGTTCAAAAACTGTACTTGAGGAGTTTTTCGTGCGATAATTTTGCCAACTGTTTTGCACGGAAAAGATTGAACTGACGACGTCGGACGGAGCGATGGACTCAAAACCAACTTTCATTTCCGGGTTCATTGAACTGTATCGGGCCCACCCCTGTTTATGGAAAATTAAAGGTGATGAGTACAGTAATAGAAGATTACGGGATGAAGCGTATGACGTGCTGCTGGAGTTCTACAAAAAGACCGTGCCATCAGCGACCGTCGAAACCGTAAAAAAGAAAATAAATAATTTGAGAAGCTCGTTCCGGAAGGAATTAAAAAAAGTCAAAAATCAAAAGTCGGGTTCATCGGGAGATGACGAGTATAAACCAGCTCTTTGGTACTATGAGCAGCTATTGTTTACGTTGGACCAGGAAGAAACTAGAGCGACCATCGGAAGTGACTACCCACTACCATTCGTAAGTGTGTATATCATTTATTAAAAATAGTTCTGTTCGGTACAATGTATCACCATGTATTTAATGTTTGTTAACAAATCTGTCTTGCCAAGAGACGGCGCCATCTCCAACAAAATATTTTTTGTAATTGTCACGATTTTTTTTTGCATTTTCACACTGTACTTGTCTACTATTTCCGTGTTGTAGACTCAGCAGCTGATTTTCCTCTCTATCCCCTCTTATTACTTCCCCACAATCAATATTTTCCACATCCAGAGAGTTTGCCGGCATGTACGACGCTTTTGCTTCCTTCCTCATAAAATTATGAAGAACGCACGCTGCTAGCACAACCACATCGACTTTTTCTGGATTCATGTTGATTTCTGTATGAAATATCCGGAAACGACTTGACAGAATGCCGAAAGCATTCTCAACTATTCTACGTGCTCTGCTCAGACGATAATTAAATATGCGCTCGTCATAAGTCAACTGTCTTTGAGGATATGGTTTAAGTACATTTTCATGCAAAGCAAAAGCGTCGTCAGCTACAAATACGAAATTGAGGTTCGCCTTGTTGGCACTGTTCGGTGGCAAATGGAGACTATTGTTGAGCAACTTCGTATAAAATCCGGTACATTCAATGACGCCTCCATCAGAAACTCTGCCGTTACAGCCTACGTTGACGTATATAAACTCGTAGTCTGCGTTAACTATTGCCATCAGAACAGTACTTAAAAACCCCTTGTAGTTATAAAAATATGATCCACTTTTTGGAGGTTTCTTGATTTTAATGTTTCCCATCGATGGCGCCGCCGCAGTTAGGGAAGTTCCACTTGTTTTCAAAATCCTTCCCTGTCAGTTGCCATTCTTCTTCGGAGTTGGGTAACTGAAAAAAAAAAAATAATAAAATAATTAAATGAAAATTGTATATTTTTCAGGACAGTCCGGAAGAAGACGCCCTCACAGCCTTGAGATCGCCTTCTTCCCCGGTTGCTAACTGGTCAGACAGTGTCTCATCAGGCCCATTAAAATCATACAGGAATACCAAAAAATCTAGCAATGAGCAAAAAAGGAAACAGGCTGTCGACGCAGCTTTGAAAGCTTTGAAGGAAGATGACGAGTTCGATGGCATTGGGCTCAATGTCGCATGCAAATTACGCCGTATGAGTGAGGAACAAAAGATTTACGTGGAAATGTTAATCAACAAAGTGCTGATGAATGGTGTGAAAGAAAGACTTCAAGAGGAAACAGATTTATGCGCTTTGAAGTTTACGCAGCCGCAAACACCAGTTCGCCAGGCAGAAAGAGCGACTCCCTTCTCCTTTGGTCAAGACCTCTCACAGACTACCAACAGCAACAATTTGACAACTGGAGAGGAGGACGTTAGGTATACTTCACGTAAATATTTCAGATCTGATAACGTAGACAGTGACAATCATTTGTCTGAATTTTTAGTGTTGAACTAGGCACCTAGGCTAGGGAGTTGTTTCTGTTTTCTGTTACATTCCTTCAATTATTTTCCAACAATTTATAGTTCAATAATTTACATTCAATTGATATCTGACTAATGTTTCAATGTTATAGAGCGAAATATACATTATTACATTATTACTATGTATCTAAGTATTTATTGACTCTTACCTTCAGATAACAATCCTTCAGCGCTAGGTAAATGTGTTTGCATGTTTCGGGTATGATTTTCCCAAGTGCTTGAGGTGAAATTCGCGTCGGAAACTTCAGATCTTCGAAACACTGACCCGTTGCCAAAAATCTCAAAGTAGCAGTCAACCTTTCTTCGGCGGTGATTGCCTGGCGAAGATGGGTGTCAACTTTTCTTATTCCGGGTGAAACCAAATCAAGAAGTTTTTGCAAGTTTTTTTCACTCATCCTCAAATAATTCATGAGATCCTCGTGGTGAGAATGCCTCAGTTCGCGGAGCAATGACATATGAGAGCTACTGTCTCTATCTTGGAGCCACTTTTTCACCCAAGGCCTTTTTTCGGGGGGATCTCCAAAAACTGAGAGCAGGTATAGCGCACAACGTTTCCGACGAAGCATGATGGAAAACTGTTTGCCTGCAGTCGGGCCGCCTGCAGTCCACGATTCGCGGCCGGCAGACCGCCTGCAGGCACTGGACGTATAGTGTGTGCTATCTTCATGCAATCAGTACGTTCGCCTGCCGGCGGTTGACTGACAGTGTATGTTGCCCGTCGATTTTGGCCGGACGGTCGCCTTCTTGAGGCGACGGCCTGCCGGCAATCGCATAGTGTATGGGGCGCTTTATCCTATTTAAAACATATGTTAATGAGGAAGACGGGTGGAAATAAACTGCTCCGGAACAGAATTTTATGCAAATGGAAAACACTATGTGTGGGGAAAGTAGGAGGAGTCTTCCATGAAGCGCTAAAACCGCGCTGCATTGGTGACCCTTGGGGGGGAGGGGGGGTCAATTGTCGGCCAAGCGTCTATATGAGCGCTCAATACTGCCCAGAAACGTGTGCGTTCCGCCAAACCGTTTGACCTCGATTGTCGGAATTTTACCCCCTCGCCTCTCAAAAAGTCCAAACTTTTACGTATACTACAGCACTAAAACTAATTGTTAAGACAAAAAATTATTAATTTAGCCCCGAGAACTGACCGTTTCTATACCAATGCCTGAACGTATGGTCATTTTACGCCGTGATATTGACTTCAGCAGGCACATGAATTGACCAGTCGCCCGTGAAGCTCATTTTTTTAACGCCCCCTCCCCAATCAATCATCGTTGTTCGATAGAATAGGGACATTCTACTCCTCTCCAGTTGCCGAACTTTTGGCTTTATGACGGCGAAGCTCAGAGGGTCGAAAAGTAGGCCGCAAATCTACTGATTTTCGCGGAAGTGGGGATTATCTGGTTTATCTGCGATTATTTTGATTCCTGCATAAATAGTGGCTTATTGAAGTGGATTTTAGCTGAAAAATCATTCATTGCACTTGCGTTGTAAACGAAGTCGTGTTTTCAATGATTTTAGCTCTTAAACGAGGACGACTGGTTTTTACGTATTTGGAGTCTATTGGAGGGGGGACAGCTTAAGACCACCACACAGAATGTTTTGATTAATGATCAAGTGGTTGAAGAAGAAATTAATACCCTCCTCCCACCACCTCATCACCATCCAGTTTCGAACACTACTCTTCCCCTTGCCACCCTTTTGCGGTAGGTCCGGTGTGACTTAGATTATTTTAGGCGATGGGAGTGACAGAATGGACAATGGTCCGTGCAAGTTTCTAAATAAATAAAGGGCTGGCAGGCCCTCCCTCTCACCCCCACTCCCACCATAGACGGTGGTCAGCTGTCATCCGCAGGCCCATACATTACCCACACGCCTACCATCTAATTACAATTTGATTTAATTTCCCCCATCCCATAACCAACACATCGTTCCCCTCCCTTCTTCTCACCCTTGGAAACGGGAGCCTCCTTGGAAATAAATATCATTTTTATAGCCCTCATTTGGTGGCGACGTATTAAACGTATAAAAACGTTACAAGTTGAGATTTTTCGGACAAGAGTTGAAAGCCCTAAAGGAACATAACAAAAACATTTTTGAAATGTTGAAAAAGTTTGAAGAGAATAGCAAGAACAGAGAAGTATTTTATTAAAGATGTGCGAGGGGGAAGGGACGAGAATGAAAAAGAGAAGAAAGGAGGGAAATTCTGCAGGATGTAAAGGTGCTAGGAGGTTGGTGTATTGTAGGGGTTGGAAAAAGGAAGAGAGTTGCCGTCGTCATCAGAGCTGCTGTCGTGGGCCAGGGGCACCACTTGAACACGGAGCCTTCGTTAGCAATATCCATCTCAACAAGCAAGCCCCCCTGTCCCATCTAAATTAGTACAAGTTAATGCTTCTCTGCGAGGGCTTTTTTCCAACACAACTTTTTCATCTTTGAGCCCAATGACAGAATAATTGAGACAGCGAGAAAAAAACAACTTTGTACATAGTTTGAGACGCCTGACTAAATTCTGCATTGTTGTAAACCACAAACACAAACATTGTGATTAAGAACATTTTTTTATCAATTTTTTTCACAACAATGACATCAAAAAAATTCGGTGAATGAATCAAGACAATACTTTTTTATCCTTGAAAAAACTTTTTCTTCCAGGAATTCCACCAGTTTTTTTAAGTTTCGCGTAAGAAAGAAGAGTAAAATGGAAACGAAAGATTCGGGTGGTTATAGTTGAAGCGATGGTGAGGGGGGGAGGGGTTGCTATCGATCGAAAAGCCGGAGAGCCTCGAGTGGGACAAAGCCAAGGATCACCTATTGTCAAGTCACGTAGGACGTCGTCACTTCACTAAATCTATATTTAATTACTGGTTCCTGTACACAAAGAGGAGCAGAAAACGTGTGACTTGCTACGGGTTGAAAAAAAAAATCCCTTCCATCTGAGAGTATGGAAAGGAGGATGAGAGAGGTGCACCCCTTCTTGATCTTCTTTCTTGCCTTGTTAGGCAAATACGAATTGTTTATACTACCAGTCACTCATTTTTCAGCTCCCTAATTGTTGTTTATTAAGGTGAAGTTTCAACGTCAGACAGTTTTTGGAGGAATAAAGATCGATAAAATGTTCGAGCTTGTTTGTATTGAACATATGATATGCACTAATCCCCCCCCCCTTAGTGGCGTACAATGTCCACACTATCTCGCCATCTGGGCCATTCCCCTGTGACAGCCTCAATTTTCAAGACTTTTTAAAAATTCGGTTTCTAGACCACCTTACCCCTTACAAGGGAACTTGCAGTCTTCGAATACTGAAATAACTTAAGCAGGCTTCTAGTAGGGCTCTGCATTATAAAATATGATTTTAGAAGAACTAAAATGGGAATGAACCCTACGGCGCTGAGGCCATTACCAAACCTCCTACTTCGTGCCCTCAAAACCCCCTCGTGTCCTCAACATGAGCCATAGATCCTCTAGAACATGAATTGTGCGATTCGGTTTAGTTTAGTATAGTATAGTATAAGAGGAGAGGGCGTAAAACTAAATCGTTTTATTTCTTACCCTTTTTTTTGTTTCTTCGTCAGATTTGGCATCCATCAGCGCTTCGGTATAACCTGTGAGTGTTGCGTGAGTCTCAGAATCCGTTTGCGTTGATGAGCCTCGGTTCCGATACTGCGTCGCGAGATTTGTGAGTGCAGTGGCCGTGTGAATGCGTGTAGCCTCCTTTAGTTCAGTAAATTCACGAGCGTGGACCTTATATAAATTGTGCGAAAATAATACGTGTCCCCCCCCCACCCCCGATCATCGCCGTAAAAATATCCGTATCACACAAATTGTTCAACTTGTTCGCGATTTCTCCAAAAATCAACGAAGGGCCACTTGGATGAAACGCCGTTATGTAAGTTTTTTACATAAATATTAATTATCTCAATTCGTTATATTTATATGACAGTTATCTCGTTAGCACTGAAACTTGAAGAAATTCATTAAAGGCTCTTCCTAAAAAAGAACGATATACCGGTATTGCATTTGGTCCAAATCTGCTCCAAGGGCACGAGTGGACAAATACCACTTTTCACCAGTCTATTATCCTAGAAACACAATATACAGCGAGACAATTTCCTGTAACTTTTGTCATCCATTGCCGACTGCCGTATCTGGAAAGGGGGGGGGGTATGTAATTGTACAAAAAGTGTTAAATTCTCCATGTACATGAGCAGCCATTTAATCGCATTTGAATTCATCGAAGTAATGGTGGGGGGGGGGGTAAAAGTAGTCAAAATTGGCTGTTTCTTGGGGGGGGGGGCACCCACACGTTCGTTAAAACATCCCAGCGTATCAAAATCGGGCTTTCAAATTGAAATTAGTGCCACAATTTTTTACATAAAAGGTCTCGAAGGAGGATTTGTGTTTCTTGGTTGATTTTGTTTAATTTGCTGCACTTTTTCCGACCGCCAGCTGCATGCGGGATTTTTTTCACCCGATGATGCTTGAATCCATTCCTTGTTTTTTTTTTTTTTTTTATCTCATAAGTGTATTCATAGTAACAAAAAAAAAGAACGAGCTTGGGATTTGGCCGCCCCCCAGGAGCACGCGTTTGCTCCATTGTTCCCTCTTTAATATACTCTCTGGGAAACCGTACTATAATCACATCATTATAGTACAGTTCAGCGGCCTCAAGAGCTATAATTTCGGCCGCTTCCCTTCCAATCGCGATTCGCTCGCACTTGTTTAAATATTGTCCATTCTCACTCTTCCCCTTCGTCCTCCTCATTCCGTGTCGAGATGACCCTGCCCCTTCACACCTTTACTTCACTATCAATCGAAGAAAACCCTTCCCCAGTTCCCTCTAAGAGCTTTAAAATTTTTCAAATCAGTCTATTTCATTCAACTATTTTTAAGGTTCCCCAGAAAATACCGTACGACATACGGCCGGAATAGCCGTTCCATACTCGGTTGCCAGATAGCAAAGAGGCTTCTGCCGCGAAGAATCCTCATTGCTAAATCTGTCAACCTCGTCCGGAACGGTTGCCATTCCGGCCTTATGTCGTAATATACTATTTTTTTAGCCGTGTAAAAGCGCGTATTTCTACAACAGTTGAATAATGCTCAATTTATTAAACTATATAAAATTAGTGAGAATAGTGGCACTTTTCATCTATTGAGCAAAAAAAAAAAAAAAGAGAAGGTGGCTTTATTTATTTGAGTTCAATAATATTCACAATATTGAATATGTTCACATTATTCAACTGGGGAAAAATTTCCCCCCATTGACCCAAAATCGGCAGACATTGACTGTTGTAGAAAAAATGTAATATTGGACACGAGAGAAAAGCTTTTTCCTACTCTCGCACCGGTTGCCCGCTCGCATCGCTGATGTAAGTAAACCCAGTGCTCGAGTGTGGAAAAGGACGGTTTTTCTCTCTTGTACATTAAATAACTTTTTTTTCTGTTTTTCTTAATCTTACTATACTTATTGTATAATGAAAGTGAAACTTTCCTGTATTTCTTATGCTGAAACGTATCTCTTGAAATGTCTTTATGGGTTTGTGAAGATGTTCATTTCATCCACCTATAGGGCCCAATGCATTGTTATTAGTTGCAGCGTTCTGTTATTTCCAGGATCACAATAAAATAAAAAAAAGGTAGAAGGGTCACGCCTGCTAGTGTGTGTGCCGTTGACCATAAGTTAGATGTTGGGCGGTTCCCACATTGAGGGATAGCACACGATTATCCTTGGAATTAATCTTTCACAAGGCGACGAGCTTTCCTGTGTGGTGTGGTGTGGTGTGGGTGGGGAGGGGCGCATTGATTTTCGAGGTATTCTACATTGTGATGTGTAGCATCATATTTATTTAGTGCTAACGAGTTTTGAGGAGTCCTAACCCCTGAAATTTCGTTTCTGATCTAATAATATGTGTTATACTTATATTTAATATACTTCAGCCTACTCCTTCAGGCTGTAAAATTTGTACTTAAAATGATCAGAGATGGGATGGTTGGAGGCGATGCATGCCAAAAGGGCTTTAGAGGGTTTAGGAAAAATGTAGGTAACTACGATCAAGGGGGGGGGTTAGATGGAAGGAGTGGGGAGGGAATGGCGTAAGACTATAGGGGGTTGAAGAGTGATGAAGGGGAAGTAAGAAGAATGATTGGGGAGGCGGTGAGGGAAACTGACGGTTTCATGAGGTGAAGAGAGGAGCGAGGAGGGGAAGTGAGACTTTCGGAGGCCTCAGAGGCGGAGTTCAATATGGCCCCTGAGCTCCACCCTCTTGAGCCTGCACAAGCGCTCTTGAGGGAACCCACAACACATGATTTTTTTTTATAATCAAATGTTAAAACGTGTATTTACAACAAATACATAATTACAACTTTTTTGATGTTTCTTTAATCCGTGGTCAATGAAAATAACTTAAATGTATATATACAAAGGATATATATATGTACATAGGACTTTTGATTAACTGTTTTTTCTCACAAAGTGGGCGATTGCACTTCAAATCAAATTAATTAACCGACCTAGTTAACCAGAAACACCGGTCATCGACAGCTTTAGAAAAACCTAACCCGATTTAACTTCCTTTTTTCTTTTAAATATTTGGCACAATGTGGTAATCAAAAAACGTGATTCACAAAATATTTGATTTGAGGTGTAATTTACCCAAGACACGTACGGCAGTTTTACCGGATTTAACAGGCTTTCGTGCGTGAAGGCATTATGGGGAGGTTGGAAATATGGGAGAGGGTTAATAATTTTCATTAATTAAGGACTAAAGACTACCATTACTCAAAAATCACATTTAAAAAAAGTATTCATTACTTTAATATTACAAAGTGTCTCCCGTATGTACTCGTGTCAGTTAAATTATATTATTGCAAAATCGACACAGACAAGAGTGCGACATTTGTTTTTTCTTTAAGTACGAGCACTATTTAAAATATTGTCGACCGGACTTTCACTGGTTTATTCACATTCTTCGTTTAAAACTCAACGTGTACCATTATTATCGAGGCATGCACCTTTTGTTGGAGTCAGGCGGCGAAAAAATAATAATAATAATAATAATAATAATACCTCGGGGCCGTCTTGATCCCACAGAATGCCCACCCGCGGATATTATGAAACCCCTCAAGTGACAATAATCTCGCATCTTCTAATTTAATAACCTCTAATATTTATCACAGTTATAATTATTATTTAAACTGTTCTGAGATAACGGTACTTTCTCTGTACACATCAAACTAAATAAAAAAACCCTCAATAATGCGATTGTTTTTCATAATGTAAATATCAGAGGTGCCTACATCACAGATACGACTTGATAATGATATATAGGGGGGGGGGGGCATTTCAAAATGCTAAAAGTGCGAAGGACTAGAGCTTTGTTTTGTACAATCACACGGATCAGTAGTTCAAAGTGAGCTTTTTTTTGTACAGTTATTCGTGTGGATCAAGACGCACTATAATCGATCTTCGCGAGGGGTTGTCATCCCCCGTTTAAAATAATTTGCTGTTGCTCTTCGCGTTGTTTTATTTATTTATTTATTATTACCAAATGGTATACACGGGGGGCGAGGGCGAGGGGTAAGGAAGTAAGACTAGGGCTTTATAAAGCCTGGCTCCGCGCGACTTGAGGTTACCACGCTCGCGTCTGTAGCGGAAGATAAGAGGGACACATGTTGGCCGCTTGTTGTTGATGGTGTTGCTGTCGTTGGTAAATAAGTTGCTGTTGTTGGTGATTATGGTTTTGACAGTGTTGCTGTCGATTTTCACCGGCTCCCGAACAGGGTTTACCGTCTTTGACGAGAACGGGAACTGCTACTCTCCTGGGCGAACTTCCACCCTGAACAAGAGAGAACTCATTTTTTATTTTCTTTTATTTCGATAATAGTGGTGCTAAGGGGAACTGAATTGTTGAAAAAAAGTTGATATAATTTTACGCCAGTCATATCATCGTAAAATAAAGTAAAATTGGAAGACAACTTCAATTTCATCGTTAAACCTGAGGGTCTGGTTACCAACCGAGCGAGGGGTTCTCTCTGATCAATAGCTCTACTGGCACCCCCTACCGTTCTTACATACCTTCCTACAGGAAATACATTTTAGCTGCTGTATAAACCTTCCACTCTTCACCTATTGTAATCCACATATACGTTTACATTTCATCGTACTTTTTCTCATTAAAAGTAACAATGGAAATGTATTCTTCATAATGGAATAAATGAATACAAATTCTTAATAGTTTTATTCAATGAAATTGATAATTATTTAATATTTTAGTTTGAAAAAAGTCTTTATTCTGATGATTAAAACTGCGGGTTTTCTGCAGGGGCGTGGAATTTCAATCTACGGGAAGTGTGGGCGGATATAGCTATATATCTCGTTAAAATTCAATGTCATTTGAGTTCATATACTAACGAGACAAACGCTTGTAGCAGCAAATACGAGGCAGGAAAAAAATCTTGCTAAAAGGGTGAGGGGCAGGGGTGTACCCCCTACTCGTGAATAAAAAAAACAACAATAAATCTGTACTCACTTGATTTTGAGCGTTTTGTTCTGCCATGGCTTTTTCTTTCGCCTGTCTTTTGCATTTATATCTGTGATTTTGAAACCATATTTTCACCTGTGAACAAATTTAATTGATGTGACTTAGTGATGTTTAAACGTTTTTATTTTTTTGTAAGTAAGCAAAGGGAACCCGAGATAAAACATGAAAATTGGACAGTATAGAGCGTTTGAGAGGGTTTGAGTAGATGGTCATCAGAGGCTACTGGTATAGAGCTCTAGTGCTACTTAGCAACGAGAGCTCTTACCTTCTCCCTAAGACCTGTTTATAAAACCGACTCTTGTTTGGATAACCCTTAAACTTTTTTTCTTTGTTATTTATTTTATCTGAGCATTCCGATATTAATAAAATGACTTTAAAATTGTTGGCCCGGCTTTCCACTTCGACCAATAACAATACAAAAGTAAGAAAAGGGCAATCGATCTGTTTAATGAGGCGACTCATTATTCGGAAGGTGTGAGCGGGGGGGGGGTTAGAGAGAGAGAATAGGGATGGTGTGTGTGGGCTTCACGAAACTATTTCAGTGGGGCCCTGCTCCTTCCCCTTCCCTTTTTTTGAAGGGAATAAAAAGGGCACGCAATCGGCACATACATTGGAGGTGAAACGATGATGAGGTTTGAGGGGTCGAAGATTGGTGTGAAGGGGGGTGTGGGGGGTGAACTCTCAAGTGCCATTGTTGAGGCCGAGACCGCGCCAGATGCTCCTCGGCTACACAATAATTCAATGAAAATACCCTCCAACATCCGCCATTTTAACAAACCCCTTTTGATCGCATACACATTGCCCTTTAATTTGTGGTGTTCCCCTCGTTTGAAAAAAAGAAGGAAATCTGGCAGGGTAGAAAAAACGTTAGGCCTACCATTTTTTTGTTCCTGTAATACATTGCCCGTCGTTTCCAAAAAAAAAAAAAAAAAAAAAAAAAAAAAAAACGGTGGTGCTCTCCGTCCTCACTTTTTCCAAAACCCCTCAGTCCACCCCCTCATGTCATTAAAACAAAGTTTTCCTTTCAGATGAGCAGAATGGTAGGGGGATTCGGTGATTGGGTGTATCCACCAAAGGGGCTAAAACAAAAGAGTTAGGTAGTTAACTTGCTAACGATAAATGGGGGTAATTATTCAAGGCAGTTTAACAACGTAATTCGCTATGATTTACAAAAGAAAATTGTTTGTCAGACTGAAATGATTTTTTTTCGGAAATGAGTAGTTTTTTAATTTCACGGTGAAAAGCATTAAAAACTCATTAATACGATACATTTACACACTGAAACTTTAAAGACTTGGACTTTCTAATCAAGGTGAAGTTGAATTATGGAAAATAAATACCAACTCAGAGCAATAAATGATTCTAGCCTAAAATTAGCTTTGTACTTGAGAGCGATGGAGGCATGATGATGGTGAAAGAGACTGGAGAGGGGGGGCTAGAGAGCGTAATTTGGTAGACGCTCTTGAAGCAAATATTGAGAGAGATGTGCAAACATTGAGGGTCCACCAAACAGGCAGTAATGAAATCTTTTAACCCTCCCCATACATATACAATTGTATTTAATTATAGAGCCATAAATTTATATATGTATTTCTTTGAGCACGTGCCTTTTGAGAACTACCATTTGACTGGCGCGTAATTGCTTGGCTTTATAGGAAAATAAAAACAGTGGTGATGTGGGGGAGCAGTCCGATTTCCTTCAATCCCTGCGTATCTTTAAACGAGGAAAAAAAAAAACAGTGAGCTTTTTCGTGTTCGTAGGTTTCATATTAATAAAATAAAAGATCACGACGAACGAGGGAAAACTAGTGCTGATCATCATCTTCTCTTTGAATAGCTTTCTCTTAATGTGAGTGGTAGCACGGAGGCCCCTTGCCATTCCAAGCCTAAGTTTCCTGATTCTATTTAGAGAGCAAACATTCATTCGAAGAGCTCGAGTTTACTTAGCCCTCACAGTCTCCTTTCACTTTGCTTAATTTTCTTTTCCCATTCAGCTTTTTCCCCCTTCCTACGGTGAAAGGGTAGATGGGTGAAGTTTAGTGTGAAGAAGAGTGAAATGGGTTATTGGTAGTGGGAGTGGTGGGGGGTCAGCCGGCAAAACTTGAAATTCTTTGGCATCACCTTCGGGGGAGCGTGTCATAGTGGAGAAACTTTTTGCTCAAATTCTGCACTGTCCCTCACAAACGTCATGAGCTCTCAAAGATTCGCCAAATGCAACCTTTAGGCCCATTTTCACCAACAAAATTGATCTCGTTAAAGTTGATCGTGCTTAGTCGCCAATAGCGACCCATATGAATTGTGATAAAAGTGTTTAAATTGTAATCGTGATTAGTTGTTGATCTTGGTTTAAAAGTTGGTGAAATCGGGCCTAAATCTCATTCTCAATATGCTTGAAATAGGAAGGAATCCGGTGTTTATCTTAGAATAATAATAAAAAAACCCAAAAAGTGTGTGTGATTGTGTATTTGAACATGCAAATTTGTGGTTACCCGCCACATCGTCAGTTCTTCTTCGTTGGAATTCTTTATACTTATACCTTTTGAACTCCCTATACTTGTTCAAATTAGGACATTGAGAATGGTTAAGGTCGCTAATTCGCGGGAAAGCCGTCTACTTGAACGGATCATATATGCCGTGCACGTCCGAACTGGTCAGACGAAGGCTGAGCAATTTAAAGAAACAGCGCCCTTGGCGTCACAAGAGTTCGGCCGTGCACGACCGTACACGGCCGAAAGCTTTTTCAGATCAGAATAGAAGGGAATTTTTCTGTTCATTCGGCCGAATCAGGTTTGTTCGTTCTTATCTTTCTTCCCGCTTAGCCATGAACTGACGATATTCGGCTCCAGTGGACGAGCAGACGGCCTTGTTCGGACGTGAAAGTCATGCACATTTACTTAGACACGAACATTTATAACAGTCGGAACCGGTCAACGAAGACAGACTTCTCGTTAAAGGTAACCAAACCTTTGCATGCGAGGAAAATTAAGTATATAGGCTGGAGGGGCCACTGCCTATAGATGCTGAAGACAGTCGTGCGATAGCGTCGGCGTCGGCTTGATGAGCTCTCTCGGACCGGCTTTTGGTCTAGCCCGGGGTTCCTGCCCTCAACGACTGATAAACAATACCAAAATACAGTTCAAGGGACGAAACTTCAAGCCGTACGTCATATTGCGTCGGACCTACCTTATCCTACTCGAATTATAGAGTGGTAATTGACACACTTCATTGCGAGTCACATCAAGTTCCCCAGGAAAAATGGTGCAATTGAAAAACTTTAAGGAAATACTGTTAGAAACTGAAAAGAGGAAGCGTAAATTGATATGAGAAAGGTATACAGTTCAAGAAAAAAGGGGGGAAGCGGATATCTTTGTGGGGGCTGGTGGCCTATTGTTATAGTCTCCCCTATACGTCGAAAGGGTAGAGCCGGGCCTTCGCCAATTAAAAACATTTTTTTTGCATCCTACTGATTGCATTCAATAACTCGTTTGTTTATTATGAAAAAAAAATCGCCGGAGTAACGCTTATTATTCGAAGCTTAAAAGTCATCCCCTCCCCCCTATCACTACCACCCCCGAGGGACTCATCAATTTAAATGAGCGAATTCATTAGAAGCTTACAGCTTTTCCCCTCCTGACATATCCCTCAACTTTTGAAATCATGCCTCTGAATAATGAACATGTATTGGACAGGAACAAAAATTGTGATTCCTTGTAAGTTAATTTCATGACTTACCTGAGTTGGCGTCAAATGAATTAGGCTTGCAAGGTGTTCCCTTTCGGGGGCTGATAGGTACTTTTGTTGTTTGAACCTCCTCTCCAATTCGTAAACCTGAAAAAAACACATTTTTGGCTTATTTCATTTTTTTATATCGACTTCCATGGGCTATTATATTGTTTCCGTACGACTTTATTTCTCTTTTAAAGCTCACTCAGAGAAAGATCGGTTCCCGGGAAATATGTTGACGCGCGGTCCGGTGGTCCAGTGTCTCCCTGGGAGAGTCCTCCGGTTGTCGAACTCTTCACCTCGCGGCAATTGAGCTTTTGATATTGAGCTAGTGGACCCCCTCCCCTCAACGTGTTGTATCGAACCCCTTGTAATAAATATGAAGATTTGAAGAAAAAAAGTCCCATGAATTCATGGGTTCAACTTTTTTGTGTACATCACCCACAGCAGTTTGAGTGAAGCAACTATCAGGAGCAGGGGGTGGGAAGCGGATATTGTTTGATAGTGTTCGATGGCTGAAAGTGACACTAAGCCAGACTGAGTTCACAGATTTATTCCGATTTCCGCTGCACTGAATCTTTGTTATTCTGGAAGGCTTCGAAGTCGTCCGCTTTGAAGGCCTCGAAAATTCTAAAACCATTAGGGTTGCGATGAATATTCGAACTAAGAGGTTCCCGCACTCCGTGACTTTAATTTTATTTGTCATTTCTTACAAAAATTACAACCAGTGGCACGGCTGGGCGCTTTGCGTTTGCCCAACTTCGAAGGTGCATGAAATTTATGTGTTCCAACCAATGTTGTAAGGCAAGCTCAATACGGATGGACGACGATTTGACTCTTTTCGACAAATTTCAGCCCATCCGACCTGGAGAATAGAACGGTTGGAGATGCTCAGCAAATCGTGTGGCTGAATGACTCAACAGCCAGTCAGCCAAAGCGCTATTCTGGAAGCTAGTTCACTGCTCAAATTGAGAAAAGTAGAACTGATACGCGCCCCCTGGAAGCAAGTTCCCGGATGAAATAAAGAAAATACGCTGATCCCCAGTTTCTCGTATAGGTCCTTAAGGCCGCAATTGATTAAGTGCCCACACGTGCCGTTCGCGGCTAAAAATTGGGGAAAACAGGTAATATTCGTGACTAAAACTGTGAAAAAGCAGTAATTCCTGGATTCTCAGTGTAACTTCCAGGCAAAAATGGAGAAAAAATCACTGATTCACGGTGTATTGGGGTCATTTCACGGGTAACATTTAGGAATAAAACGTTAATTTGCTTATCTTGGGCCAGGTCAGCGGCAAAATTCAGAGAAAAAAACTAAATTCACGCTTAAAATGAGGGAAAAGGGAACTATAATAACACTAATTCAGGACGAAAGTTGAGAAAAACACTAATTCAGGACAAAAATCGCTTAATCACGACTGAAATTGAGAAAAATCGCTAATTCTCGGGAAAGAAACGTTGCTTTGCAGCGAACATGGATAAAGAGCGCTAATTCAAGGATGAAATTGAGAAAGCAAAAATGCAGATTCGACGTGTATAGCGGGCATTTTACGGGTGAAATTCAGAACAAGAACGCTATTGTGTTGTCTCTAATAACAGCCAAGTTCTCGGCTGGAAGAAAACGACCCAATTTTTAGCTAAATTGTGAAAAAATCGCGTCTAAAATTGAGAAAAATTTCAATTCAGGGTAAAAATACGGCTAATTCACTGCTAAAATTGAGAAAAATCGGTAATTCACGGAAGAAAAACGCTACCTGACAGCTACAATGAGAAAAAGCGCTAATTCACGTATAAGATTAAGAATAAGCGCTAATTCGTGGCTGAAATTGAGAAAAACGCTATTTCCCGGCTATACATTTAAGGTGAGAAAACCTCAATTCGCATCTTCTTAAGGCAACATCGTGGCCAAAATCAAGCGCTGCTGATTAATGACTCAAACTGAATATAATCGCTAATTCCCCGCTAAAATTAAGTAAAACGATTAATTCGCGGTATCAAATTGAGAAAAAGCTCTAATGCATGGCTAAAAGTGGAAAAAATCGCTAATTCACTGCTAAGATGTAAAATAAAGGAAACGGGATTTTTGAGCAAAAAACGCTAATTCACCGCTGAAATTGAGGAAATTCGCTAATTGGCAGTTAAGATTACGAAAGACGCTATATCGCGGCTAAAATTGAGAAAAATAGCTGATCACGGTATAATTGAGAAAAATAGCTGATCACGATATAATTGAGAAAAATTACTTATTTTTCGGATAAAGTGTTGAAAAAGTGCTAATTCGCGGCTAAAGTTGAGAAAACCCCCGCGGTCCCATAATTCAACTTCGTGACTAAAATGTAGAAAAAGCGCTAATTTATGGCTCAAAGTGGAAAAATATCGCTAATTATCTCCTCCCCTCTGTCTACTAAAATTATGAAACGGAATAATTCACGGTATCGTTGCTTCGAAAAACGCTAATTCGTGACTCAAATTGTGGTAAAGTGCCAAGTCGGCGAATAAGGTGTAGAAAAAGCGCTGGTTTGTGACTTAAATTAAGAAAAAACCATAATTTAAGGCTACATAAAAATTATATTTCTTATGTCTATTTAGAGACTAATAAGGGGCCTCATAGAGATTCCTGCCCCTGGGTTTTCCGATGGGTGTAGTACGCCACTGCACGAAGCCGGGTAATTTCGGTGCTATAGAAGTTTCTGCATTGGGACACTTGAGTGTGCGAGTGGTGGTCGGGGTTACTACCCCGTCGCACGTGGTTTTCTTTGGCTCACTTTGCACTATCGGTGTCTTTAGCCGCTCGTCTTATAGGTAGTGCATGAGACAATAAAAGTCGCGCAGAAAAACAAAAAAGAAACCGACGGACAGTGTGATGACGTGCAATCTTGCATCCCTTCAATATTGCGCCAGGCATCCTCCTCAAATCGAGGAAGAAAGAATTAAAAAAAAAAAAAAAAAAAGGAGAGAAAGAGAAAAAAAAAATTGTCGGGAGTCTCCCGCGCGGAAAGGGCAGCATAATATTGACGGTTAAAGGAAGTAAATATTGGGATTACCTGTGCTTGTGTGAAGAGGACCCTCCTTTTCCGCCTCTGGGTAAGAGGGAACTGCATCGGTTTTGAATCGCTCGTAACTGAGCACTGGGAAAGAGCGGACATATTGCTCATATTTACAGTGCCACCGCCTCCAGAGCCCATCAGTCTTGATACTGTAACAAAATGTAACAAAAAAAGAATGAAACCGGCGGTTTCACATTCAGTGATCAGGGGGGGGGGGACTCGCGTTGATTATTGACTCCAATTGAAATGACCTAAAGAAATAAGAATACCGACTAAATAACAATTAAACGATATTTTTCAGGGAAGCAGCGTCTCTTTCTTCTGATAACTTTGGAGTTGTATCAAACTTAGTTCTCAAGGCTGAAAAGGTACAGAAAAAAAAAACTCTAAAGGAAGAACCTGAAATGATGTTGAATATAATAACAATAATATCTGCCTCACTAATTAGCCCATGTTGTCCGTCTGTCTGTGTGGTATGGCTTATGTCAATATAGTTCTTGGTGGTCACTGCTGACTCACTCAAGTCACAAGCCCTGACTAAACACTTTTCCTACCTTGTTTGCCTCTTCTCGTCTTTCATCGTCCTTTTTCTTGGGTGCCTTTCCCCCCCTGATCATGTTCACGGAGACAGTGATATCCGACCATTTTTAGAGATATTGCTATCCCTTCGAGTGGGCTTTGGTTGAGAAGTGAGGCGTATGTGTTACAATATTGTCTAGCCCTTTGAAGAGACTTAGGCGAATGGTTGGGAAGGGGAGGGAAGGGGAAGCACTTAAGACTGGTAAGGAATCGATGCAAAATACAATTCGCTACCTCATTTTTCCCTGGCAAATATGACGGGCTCCTCTTGGAAATAATTTAACGCCCTCAGAAAAATATTTGATACTGATGAGAAGAGGGTGGGGGACATTTTTTTTTACAAAAGACGTCATTGTTGGAAGCACAACAGACAGAAACGACATGGAAGAGAAGAATTAGATAGGTGTAAAACGGTACAGGAAAATAAAATAATTAAATACCATCACTACAGTTGAATGATGGCGCCTGGCTGCTCGCTTTGTTTCCGGAGCAATAAAAAAAAAAGTTACAAAAGAAAAAGTCATTGCTACTGAAAGGAAAGAAGGGGAAAAAAGTGTTCAGTAAACAACTAAAGAAAAAAAAGTAAGAGAGATAGATGAAGAGAGTGCATGATGACTTGGAAAATGGTGGAGCAGACGAAGGAGCTACCTCCTGAACATCTACCTCTGAGCGCAACTATTTAAGGAATATAACTACAAAATCAACTCTCGTGCTTGATGCGGCAGCCTAAATTGCTTTTTTCTCCTGCTGTTTTTCAACGAACTTTTTTTTTGTTCGTCGTATTTCCCTTAACTTGTTGATCCGTGAACCATTCACTTCTCAAGAGATGAATACTTATAAGACAGGGAAGTTGCGTTGACGACTTAGACCTGCCATGGGGGAGAAGGTTCACTATTTGCATAAGTCACGCATTTGTCAATACCCAAGGAAGTCTTCCATTCATGGGCCCACCCATGAATAGAACAGGTTGCCCGCCTTCTTCAGTATAATGAATTCCTTGTCACTGTCGTCTTAACTGTAAAAGGGGTTCGATAAATTCAAATTAAAGCGATATCGCTTTTTCCTGTTCGAGGAATCCGTCTCCCCCCCATGAGGAAGAGCCCAACAAGAAAAAAAAAAATGCCCCGGCAATTCATAACAATATAATTCTATCAAAGTGCAATTGGCAGTTCCCGTTTCCCATGTAAATAATGCGGTACCGTGCAGAATTAACGACACACGCACACATATAATACTGAAAATAGGGAGTGAGACTCCGAAAAAAGGGGGGTTGGGTGAGAAGCATCAGAGGGTGTGACACCAGTTTAAGCAGACAATTAGTAAGTAAGTGATGTGGATGACAGATGCGCTGGTATATGACGGATTACCCTCACCCAAACTTACCCCCCCCCCCTTCTAATATCATTCTTGTCTTTCCACCGAACATAACCCCCAATGTAAACACTGTCTTGGGAGCGGGGGAGAGGGGGCTCAACATCGCCTTCCGTGTTCACACATATCGATAAACCAACCATTTAATGCGATGGCAGTCCATTTTGCTCTTTTCTTTTTCTTCATTCCGGTTATTGTCAATATGCGATGCAAGAACATGAAAAATAAAGAGGAAGAAAATATTTTTTTTTTTTTACAACACAACATAATTTAATTTCAAGCAAGTTATGAACGTGTATTTTCTTTTCATCAACCACGCTTCTGTTTTCTTCTTCGGGTAACATGAAATTTCTGCTTGGACCAGGGGCACCAACGATAGAAGGGGACCCCCTATTGGAAATCTCCCTATAGTATACAAGCAAAGTATCCAATTTTTTATGTTTTATTCTGATCGATCGGGGGGGGGGGGGGCTTGTCTCACGGTGTTGACGTGACTCCCTACAAACATGACTAATTTACGACCAGGGGCCGTATTCCGAAGCCGTGTGAAAATGCCGCAAAAAGCGGTTGCTACGGCGGGATAATGTTATTTCTTATTCGGCGTCCTTGGATCCCGCTTGCGGCATTTTTTCACTACCGGTCAGAATAAGGCCCCAGAAGACGTAACCATCAACGGTAGTTTACTATTAACCGAAGAAAGAACAATCGGAAACACATATTTATTCAGCGAACGGCTTATTTCGCTGACGGGCTTGTCCCCATTTTGTTAGTAATTAATTCGGAGTCACCAACGATTCGAAAGGGCAAATAAAAAAAAAAGGAATTCACATTACGTGCTTGAACTAAATGCAATTAGTCTTATCACTCTAAAATGGTGGGAAATGCATAGTGGCTGTTGTCTGGGGGTGGGGGAGGGTAAATGTTTAAAAAGGGTGTTGGTTTGGACCAAGAGGGTAAAAATGAATCATGGTTGTCATCAGCACGGGCGGAAGGCATTCAAGTCAGACGCAGACTTTTATGCTTCCGGATTTTTTTCCCCCTCCCGCGGTTAGGTCCAAATTTTTTTCTCTCTCTCTCTTTCTCTTTAAAACTGGCTTGGTCGTTCAAAAGGTTTTTAAAGTTTGAAAAAATATTTTTCAACGGCTTTCGATACCACGATCAAACCGTAGAAATGAGTATCGTGATAGCCAGGTAATTTCAGCTTACTGCTGTCCAGAAATAAAAAATCTTGAAAAAAAAGTGGTATTTGCACATTCAATATGATTGCGTGTGCGTCGTCATTTTCCGACGCTCGAGCCATATTGAACACAAAAAATTGAGCTTCACGGTCTTTCTAAGAACCTGTTTTCTATAACAGTTTTGCGGACTCAAATGCCGTGACCACCGAATTTCCTTAATTCCTACTGTGATGATAAATAATTGATAACCACACTTGACGCAGACGTTTAAAGCTGCATCCCTGAGAGGCTGAGAGGAATACTATCAAGCCTCCCCTCCCCCCTCATTTAACCGTTAAAAAAGTGTCAAAGTGACGATTTGCTGTTTTGATTGGGCTACGCGACCCAAAATAAACGGATTAAGCTGGTAACATCTCTCCCTTTCACTAAAAGCGAGACAATGAGTGGGTTCTTTAATGTGACAGAGACGACTATAGACTTTGAAAAGAAGGGGCGAAAAAGAGGAGGAGTTTGAGCCCTCGACAACCGTGGAACAAGTCGAGGCTAATCGCCCTACGGCTGATTTGATTTTGTCTTTTTAGAGAGGGAAACATTTAAGCTAGCTATTTTGCGGGGAGGTGAATTATTTCGTCCGATTACTCTTCACTTTCTAACTAGATTGTCGCATGCTTGAATCCTCCCCCACAATCCCCCGAACTGACTGTTTTCTATTCCTCCTTTCATCAGCTTGGAAAAACACTACTTTTACTTCCCCCCCCCCTTCTTGCCTTGTTTTCTTCCTCGAATTATTGTTTTATTGTGAGAAGTAAAACACATTTCTTTGAATAACTGAAGACTCCACAGAGTCACATTATTGTGTAGACCAACCGAATCTGTCTGGTGACAGGAACACATTATCGCCCTTCACTCTCAAGGATTCAATTGTTTTCAAATTGCCTTTTACCCATGCCGGAAGATTTAATTCCGTTCGTAGCCCCCGTAAGATCAAAGATGGTTTGTCTCGGAGATACAAAATGCCTGACACGTTGGGAAATGTGAGCGCCTTTTTAAAACTCGAAATGAAAGGGCTACACTGATTTGTATAATTTTACTGAATCATCATCATTGACTGGCAGATCGTTTTTGCGGGGCTTTCAATGCCTCACGTATTTAGAAATAATGATTGCAGATAATTTCCATTCTTGTCATTAATTTATCGTTTTTTCCTGTTTGTTTTTCAAACTATGAAATGTACGCAACGTTTAGTTGAGAGTCCCTGCTTGAATAAAACTTTTGTATGTAAAGTAATTTTCCACGACGAATATGGAAGGGGCTTCAGCCTTTCGAAATTGTTGTTCTAAAATGGTCGAAGGTCCTAAAATCGCCTGTTTTCAGCCCGAAACACGGCCTCAAGCCGAGAAATGTGAAATCAAACCCGCGCGCCCATGATCCTTTTAACCGGGTCGGGGTCGGAGCACTGAAAAAATTGATACGTCCATGGAATTTTTCTTGTTGATTTTTTTCGTATGCATTATTGATGAACGCCAAAAACGGAAACATGGAATTATCGTGTGGTCCTCCACGCAATCCCTGAATCATCAATCCTGCAGTCTTCATTCCTCAAACACCAAAATGTCCAGAACTCTAAATATAAAATTCGGCGTCGCAATAATCAACCCTCAGTCCACATCGACCATAATCTTCAATTACCGACCATTATCCATCAACGACTATAACCATCAGTCGTCACTCAATTTTCAATCCTCGTTCAATCATTCGTCTTCGTTCTTTCATACCAAAAAATCACACAAAAATGTTACAAAATTGTCCCAAGTGAAGCACAATGAGTATACTTGGGTCGAAAACAGGCGATTTTAGGACCTTCGACCATTTAGACAAATTTCGTAAGGCTGTAGCCTGTTCCAAATTCATCGTGGAAAACTACTTTACATACGAAAGTTACAGGAAATTTAATGCTCAATACGTTTTATGAGTGAAGATTTTCCTCGAAAGTGACTCATTTTCGGGATATTTAGAAGAAACTAAAAGAAGTGCCAAAACATTTCGGTTTATGGGCTGCCAAAAATTTACCTCTGAAGAGGTAGCATTTTCAGAGTTAGCATTTTTTTCTCGACCACTTGTGACCTATAAATTCTGTGCCATATAATTTTTGACGTAGTCACGCGAAATCCTACTCCTCCCACAATTTTCGCTTAATCTCAGTTTTTTTTGGGTACAGATATTTGCAATTAAGATACAGAGGGGCTCTCGCGCCGCTTTTTTGCAATTTCGGCCGTTGTTTTGTGCTATTGGTCCTTTTGCGCTAAAAATTACGAATTTGGCTTCAAAAAAAGTTGCATTTTTTCGGCAATATTGTGAACAATTCGCAAGGAAATTTCACGAGGAATCCGAAAAAAATATTTGAAAAATTATGGAATGGAATCACTTGTTTTGAAGTTACATCTAAAAACGACATTTCGGTATAGAGGGAACATGTCCGATACATTTTTTTTTTCAAAACAAAGGCCAGATTTGTGCTTCTCATACCAAGAAATAGCCAGGTTTTCATTTTCATGCAATTTATCGAAAAAAAAGCGACAGACAGACCAACGGTATGCCGAAAACCACTTTTTTCAACTTTTCTGAGGTTGTACATCAAGAATGTGAAGTCAGCTCGGACTCGATTTTTTTCACAACACCATACTTCCATTCCCGTAGGGAACATTGAAGTAAAACGTTCAGTTTTGGAATAGCCCATGTTACTAAAAAGCAGTTGAGGGTTTTTCGTGGTACGAGGGCGACCAAAAATAAGTCGTAAGAGCTCTAAACAGACGCGTAATGTCAGCCTTTAAAGTTGAGGCCTCAAAAGCCGCGGTATTTAGGTGATGGGGAGGTCGCCCATTATGCCGAAAATCCTGGGGGGGGCAAGTACGAACGGGTGTTATAATTTTAACACAGCGGTGTTATCCTATCACAATTGAAATGGTTGTCACTTACATGGATACATCCAGTGTTATTTCATTTTACACCCCTTCATGATCCCCCCCCCCTGACCGCTCTCTGGGGTCCTCCCGTGGCCTTAGATACTCGTTACTCCATGCAAGATCTTGTCGTGGGGTCACTTTTAGGTCCAAAAGTCCTGCGGGCTCTGATTCGCGGGCAAACTTAAGCCCGGTGCACAAGGTGCCTGTTTTCCTGCCCCGCTCGATGCATGTTTCATGAAATGGTAAGACGCATGCCCCCGTGCATGAAAGTGACGTCATTCGGAGGGAGCTGTGCCTGTTTCTCAAGATAGAAGCGGTTCTATTTTTCTGGCCGACCTGCCTGGCTGTTTTTACCAACAGCCAATCAGAGGGCTCGACGTTGTGGCTCGACTCTGAAGGTTTCTATTTCCAGTAGGGCTATACCTGTACAGCCTTCACGAGTTTGTACGTAGGTACGAAAAAATAATATAAGGAAAACAAAACCAAAACGAGAAAGGAAAAACGCTAACGCAGGATATCAAAAATCAAACACAGTATCAAAATGGTTATGAACGAGAGCGACCTTCTAGAAGAAAAAGTTCGAAGAAGGCTGTGAAGGAGGTGGTTGATGGGTGGCTGCTAAGCAAGAAAAAATCACCCTGTGAACACTTCATGCACGCCAGCAGGCACGCTTCCAAGCGGAGAAACCTGCCTGGGTGAAAACAGGCAGGAAAACAGGCACCGTGTGCACCGGGCTTTACTTTTTTCCACCATGGGCCTCATCCCTCCCTAAAAGTCCAACAGGGGAAGAAGAGTCTTCATTGAAAAATGTCCGGGCACGCCCCTGATACTGACCAAAGGTTTTTCTTGTTCCCATATCCGAATCTCCGTGGCTGAAACCGAGTCCTATATGTACATATCATTTCACTGTACAAGGCCGCGTGTTTCTTTCTCCTTGGGTATATATATGTATATATATATAGCAGTTCCACCTTCTAAATCGTTTAATGATGCAGATAGAATGTTTCAGTCAGATATTATTTCATCAAAATCACATTACCAGCCTTGTTTCTCTCCCACCTCCTTTTTCCATATTTTGAAACTCATTACACGTAACTTCAGATACCTTCGAAGAGAGTTAGGGGGGGGGGGAGATTGTAGTAAAAATGATGGATAAAATGAAAGCAAATTGAATCACAAGGTATACTTATAAAATATACAAGAGAAAATAAAACGTGGAGTCATGGAATGAGAAAAGGATGGAGAGGTCGAGGAAGATAATCATTAAGCGACCTCGTTCGCAGTGCTACTGAACATTTTTTTTCTCTCTCTCTCTCCCAGAGCTTCTCTCCCACGGGCGAGGGCGACAAGCCTTACTCAACCATAACGCTGAAGTTATGATTTTATTTTATTTTTAGCTCGATGTTTTTCTCCCTTAAAAATCCTCTCCAAAAATAGGCAAAAACATGTTCGGAAGGGGGGGGGGGTTCGATTCTGTATCAAAACGTCGTAGGTCACTTGATTCATTTTTTGTAGCCCATTAAAACAGTTACAACGGAAATTGCGGTCCCTATTCAGTGAAAGCTTCATTTCTAAGCGTCTTGAAATCTATAAAACAAAAGCCAAAGCTTCAAAAATCGCATCAGTTTCTTGATTCAGCCAAAAATAATGGTCAAGGTTTAATGGGAAAATATTGCATTGGAGATCGAAAAAAGGTTCAAATCGAGTTGCTCTGTGCTAATCGTAAGAGGTACCAACTAAATAATAGACACAATTCTTAGCGCATTATTATGGTGACATGTCATGGATGAGCTTCCCTTTTACCGGGGTCCAGACAAATTGGTGGGTGCGATAATGGAAGGAATTCCAGCACCCACCAATATGTCCATAGTCCCAACCACCGTGTTCGGCGTGAGCCTCACTCACGTTTACTATGATTTTAAGTTCGCTAGGTTTTTCTGAAATAAATACATCAGAAACCAGCCGAGGTTCTTTGTTTCATTTGTCAAATTTGATAGGGATGCTCAAGATATTTTCAGATGAAATCGAATTCCTGGTGGACAACCACTTTGTCCGAAGCCGATTCAGGCCATATTGGTGGCCCTCCAATTTGTCCAATACACCATGGACAAATTGGTGGCTTCTCCCACCAATATGACCGCCCCACCAATATGTCCAAAGTATTTCGGACAAATTGGTGGTCGAGGGAGTTTTCCCCGATCCACCAATATGATCGCACACCAATTTGTCCGATACACAACGGACATACTGATGGGTGCAGGAATCCCTTCCATTACCGCACCCGCCAATTTTTCCGCCCACTAATATGTCGGTGACTCAAAGAGCGTCTCTCATTCTTAGTGAATAAGGCTGATACCTTCTATTGAGACGTTATGTCTACATGGGCCCCACAGTGCAGGTCATCTGGTCAGTTTCCCGTACATAAATAAATAAATGAAAAATAAAGTAAAAATAAATGAATAAGAAACTGTCAAAGGGATGGGCTGCATGGGCGAAGGAAGCACAAAAAATGAGAGAGTGTGAAGAAAGAGTCAAATTAAATTACTCATGCTTGAGGTTGAGCCCAACGCCAGGGTCACTGCGAGAATATTCGTGCAGCGATGGAACTTAATGGCGCCTTTTCACGGCCCCCCTCCCCTCTATCACAAACACTGTTTTAGTGTACCTTTCTGTGTTGTCAAATATTTACAAGACAGGCGATGAAAAAATTTCTTCGATTTTCTCCTATTTTATTTGTTTATGAGTTCAATTGCAGGACGTTTGTGTCCTGCGCCTGGGTGGTCAAATAATGCGATCCTTTTCCATTGTGCGATTAAGAAGACAATCTCCGTGCAAAGTGGGATGACCCGAGACCGGGTTGTTTATCAACACAGCTAAGCTCCAAACCACAGTAAAGCTCCAACCACAAAGCCGGTGCAATGACAGTAAAGGTCCAACCACAGCAAAGGTCCAACCCCAGCAAAGCTCCAACCACACCAAAGCTCTAACCACAGGAAAGGTCCAACCACAGTAAAGGTCCAACCACAAAAAGCTCCAAACCACAAAAATCTCCAAACCACAAAAATCTCCAAACCACAGTGGAGCTTCATCCTCAGAAGTGCTTTCCTTTTTTTTCACTTCTCTTCCTTTTCTGAGCTATATGCGGGGCCCCAAGGAAGGCCTGGCTCGGTAATGAAGGACCCAGTGCCACCTCACTCGTGTCAGGCCAGCCCAAGGCACAGGCATCAGGAACGAACCCGTACGAATATGACCACGCTCCCGTAAAATCCTTGCCATATCGCATCCTGGTGCATCTTAATCAGGTGACCAAGGTCACCTATAACCCAACCAACTAAACCCAACGGGGTCAATATAATTATGTCCGGTGCAACTTGTCAGGATAAGGCTGGCCAAGGCCCTCGCTTGACGCTAAATTTAAGAAAACTACACCAATTCGTGAAATCCCAGGTGCACCTTCGCGGGAGTGACAGAAAAAAATCGCTATTTGCTGTTTTGGAAACTAGTCCTCTGCTAAAGTTGAGAAAAGCACTAATTCACGGCTTCTGGAGGCAACTTCGTGGCTAAATTAGAAAAAATACTCTAATCCCCAGTTTTTATAGTTCCTTAGGCGGCTGTAATAAAGGGACGCGCTAATGTGCTTTTCTTACGGCAAATAACTCAACTAAAATGTTCGAAAAAACTCTAGTTCGCGTCCCAAATTGGAAAAAAAAACAATCGACCTCAGCTAAAATTGAGAAAATGCAGTTATCCGTATTTTAGAGTAGCCCTTTAACGGCTGAAATTGAGGGAAAACGCTAATGAGCTGTTCTCGGGGCAAGTCCACGGCTAAAACTATTAATTAGAATTCATGGCTGAGCAAAATCGCTACTTCACGAATAAAATTCAGAAAAAATGCTAGTTCGAGGTAAACTTGAGAAAAAGCCATAATTCAACGCTACGTAAAAATTGTATTCCCTGAGTAGAGACCAATAAGGGGCCTCATTAGAGATACCCGCCCCGGGCCCCGATAGGTGTACGTCCGCCACTGGGTCCGGGTCTCTTTCAGTTTCGGCTATTTGTCGCCCTGGTTATTGGTCAAAAAACCGGTAAATTTGCCGCTAGTTGAGTAAATAGTTAAGTGGCCGACTCGAGATCGTGTTTACCCCCCCCCCCTCTACTCCTGCTTAGTTAAACGCAAATTGAGCCCCCGGGAACGATAATTTTCTGCCACACATCTAATGATTTTCTTTCCCGAAAAACACTTTGGCCAGTATCGGCCAGTCTGGTCTGTGAAAACTGAGCTTTTTGGGTACACTGTAATCTAGAATCCTCCCCCCCCCCCCAACACCATCAGGAACTCCAATACATGAGTGAAACTCCTCCAAGAACCCTTGCATTTTACATAGTCCTTGGATACATTTAGGGGAAGTAGTTTCGTTTATTATATTATTTATACTCGTTTATTTCATTCGCACAAGTCACTCTTTAGCATTTTCCTCCATTTTAAGCCGCGAAATAGCTCAATCTGGACACGCTGTCTGCATGTTTGTACCCGGTGCGTGGGTTGAGCTGCAGCGGTGGTGGAACGAGTAAACAGTGCCATGTAAGCTCGATTTGGAACTTTTTTCGTCGCACAAAGACGTTTTGTACTGAGGTGGTGATAGTCGGTGAGAACTTTTCAAGCACATAAGCTGATTAAGGTAATTTTTAGTCAAGCGGATTAGGAAAGAGAAAAGGAGATTACGCCGGTTCCTCTCCCTGCTCATGAAAATTTGAACGTATAATTTTAGGAAGTACTTGATTCTCGCATACGAAATTTTCTTGGGGGAGGGGGGATTCTTTCGCTAAGATTTTCTCAACTTTTTTTTTAAACTATTAAAATTAGAAAAATGTTCTTTAAAGTAACGTGTTTAATAACTTGGAAATGGGTGGGCCTTCTATGGGTATCTAATGAAAAAGTTCAAGGGACTGGATAAAATGGATTATGGAGGTGCAATGTTGTGTGAGCTGTTTTCAGTTCAGGTAAAGAAGGCAACAGTTTGTTCAGCCTCCCATTGGGTCTTTGAATCAACCCCTGGGCATCCCACCCCATCACTATGACGATATTAAAAAAGGCCAATTCTATTTTTACCTGGATCACCCCCATTGTGCTCATCCTATTTTATCCGACGTTGTCTACTTTTAATGAGCGTTGGATTTGTGGGGGGTGGGTGAGTAAAACAATTTAAAAAATAATAAATAAATAAAATATAGAGACCATTTTTTGAGGCATATGCGTTGCACACCGGAAATCTTTTGGACATCGGAGTAAAGAGAAAGGGGACGGTGAACGTTTGAATAGGTTTCGCCCTCATTCTAAGCCCTTGTTACTGCCCGTATTGTTCGAGGCGTTCCGATGTGCCCTATCTCTATCGCATCTTCCTGTTCTTACTTACAGTACTAGATTAAAACGTGCCGAGCGATGAATCGTTGTTTGTTATCGAATTTTCAACGTCCAGTTGAAGAAGAAAAAAAACTTTATTTTTTCAAAGGGAGGGGGAAAAATATCCCTCCCTTTGGACTTGTGTCCCGTAAAAAGAAGAAGACTAGGTGTCCCACGAAAATGGAAAGTAAAAGTTTAAATACAGCTTTGGTAGGGAGTGAACGTGCGACAGTGAGGACAGAGGGTGTTTGCGGGCGAGTGGGGTCCACTTTAAATCAACATTCCCCTGTTTGTTCAGTCCCTTCTCTCCCACCAACTATTAAGTTGACATCTGTTTACTTTAGCTTCTCCTTTTCTTTTACATAGTATTTGTCACTACCGGTGAAGGTTTCTCTCGTCTTCGCCAAGTATAAAGCACAAAAGAAGATGCTTAGTTGCAATATTTGGGGGGTCCCCCTCCCCACCGGTGTGGTTGTTGGATGATGAGAGGGGGCGGGTAAAATCAAAGCTCAACTGTTCATTGAACTTTTCTTCTTTTTTTTTTTTAAATTTCAGGGTGGCCTTGATCCACCTATACCCCCACTACCCCCCCTCATCCTACACAACACCGAAAACCCAGCAGCTAACTATCTTATAGTCTCTCACAACAGGTACTTGACACTTATTAGTACAACTAGGGTGTACATTGTACAACTATTTAAGCGTTACTGTTACCCAAAATTCAGAGTTACCAAAATATTGAGCACAAAACTTCTAAAATATCAAAAATGAATGCGCAATAAATTTAATTTAATAACGTCAATCAGCTTCGAGTGTCTATTCTTTGCAAACACTTTGTCCAGATAGGTTCCTCGTCACTTTGTTTGCTCAATTGATTATTTCGCTAGGGGAATAATTTGATTAAATTATATGTGAAAAGAGGGGTCGGGGTACTCCTTTTATTTTTTTATTCTCGTCCTTTTAGCCACCAGATCTCTCAAAATTTGAAGGAAGAGGGAAGAATATTTTTATATGAAGGAATTAAATGCTAAGGGGCGCTGTGCGGGTAAGAGGTGCGGTGATAAGAGACGTCTTTGCCACAAGCCACTCAGTGGGAAGAACACTTGATATGAAACCATGATACTCCTCTCGTTTGAATGTTTTCAAGTTCGGGTTGACACATTATCCCCGCGCGCTAAATATTTTCTTCGCATTTCAAGATTCTAACAAACTTATCTTCTTTTTTTTTAAATTTTCTTCATGGAAACCGTGTGCCTCGCGGGGCTGTTGGGGGGGGGGGTAAGGGTACTTGGGGTTCTTAAGGGATGAATGAAGCGAAGTAGTCAATGAGGCTTGAGTGAGTTCAAAGAGAGCCCGAGCTTCTTCCGTAAACACGTCAAATCATTTCGGTCGGTCGAACTTATTGTTAAATATCCCCAGGTGGGTTGTCACTACGGATCTACTCTCTTTTTTAACATGTCAATCCGACCAATTTTCAAGCCAGGAGAAAAACTTTTAAAACCAGAAGAAAGAGAGAGAGAGAAAAAAACCTCGACAACCTTCTCACAAAAACCTCAGTGAGCCTTATATGAAGAGATCCTAATACCGGCGGCATTAAAAGAAGATTTCGACACATTTTTAACTTTGAAGAAACCACAGTATTTTTAAGGGGTTTCATTGTGCATCAAGCACTGAGTTTAAAGATCGTCAGAGGGAGGACGAAGCCAGTAAAGTTATGAATTGCATGGGACTCACGCACGGATTGTATAAGAAGAAGGTTTTAGTGAAAAGAGGAGTAAAAAGGGTCTGAATAGCGATTGAGCCCTAAAACAAACAGGAGGGAAGTCTGGCCCTTGCCACTTCAGAAACGTGGATAGCGTCGCCCAGGAAAAAAAGACTAGGGTTTAGGGTAGTAGGGAGGAGAGTGAAAGAGAGAAGGGGATTATAATTATAAAGAAAGGATTTGGAAAAAAACAAACAAATAAAAACTCCACACGCTACCATTAACTATATTCCGTTACCAGTCATTTAAATCAAGAAATTACAACTTTGGGTGTTCATTAGTCACTATGATGAGTATGCAGTAAATATTCATTAATTCCTTGGGATCCTTTCTCCTTTGAACAGAGAAATCTTATTTAAATTGACACGCTTTGTCATTACACTGACGAGTATGAAACAATAAAATCGAGCCTTTTTTATTGACTCTGCCAGTCAGCCGCGCAATATTTCATGACTGTTGTAAGCGATCAAGTGGTTATGCTGAGGCAAAGCGTTTAAACGCGAAACATTTGCCCCCCCCCCCCCAGCTCAGATCCGACATTTTAGAACCGCGCTAAAGTGAAGCTTTTGATCGGCGGAGAGCGTCTCTCCCCACCCCTTCGGTTGGTTAGCCAATATTTCCCCCCCTTTTTTTTCGCTGACGACACCACTTCTTAAATGTTTCCATCTGTTGTTAATAATGAATGTATAAGAACATTTTTGACGGTGGCTACGGGTGTTTGTAGTGGTGGAAAGCGGGCAGCGGTCTTATACAGCTTGAGCTGTAACCACTCTGTCCATAGATACGTTCTGTGAGAGGAATTGGGTCGTGTTAATTAAGGTCTCAAAGGCTTGCTTTTTCGGTACCCGAAAAATGTACTTGTTCGAGACTCATGGATTGCATACAAACTTGCGAACTATTTTCGTGGCCTGCGGTTAAAAGGTGAAAAGGACACTCGAAGTGAATATTGAACACATCAGGTGAGAGGGGAAGGGATTTACGTCTCAAATATTGGTCGTCATGCAAATATTGTCAAAGTAATATGAGAAAATCGAAGAAAATATGAGAAAATCGAGCTACTCGCTATAGGCGCTTACTATGTTGGATTTGGAACTTTATGTTTGCCAGCATGCTTTGATCATATTTGGATATGATTAATTGATGACCAAGCGTTTGAGCCAGAACCCACGTTTCCTGGTGTGTTCATCTATTAAAGGCCGAATGAGGTCAATGGGGTTCATCACGCGTTCAAGTCCCAGGCTGGCGCGAGATATTTGTCAGAAAAATACAACGCTATGGTTCCTTTCCCGCAGGACAAATCTAGATAAGGTGCCCCCCCCCCTTTGATGAAGCGCACCCTACAACACACGCTTTGGTTACACGGCAGTTGCAAACTCGCCTATGACCTACGCTTGTGCCCGTATTTCTATAGACATAACGGCTCTCTAGAATTTGGTGGCCCCTAATATCTCCCCCCCCCCTTACCGCCCACCAAACATCTATCTGGAGTACTCTCGAAATGACTCAGAAAAACCAACAACAACCGAACGGATACCTTGGCAACAGTAAGAAGGGGTTCAGGCATATACAAATATCTATGAATTCTAGAAAATATCCATTTACAATGCGACGGAAGATGAGGGAAGTAAACAGAGCAAACTTGAAAAAAAGGCCAAGAAATATGCAAAAAATGTAGCATACGGCTTACGCAATGCTAAATGGTCGGTGTACATTATAGATCGGTGTTAAGGCTGGCACCCCCCCCCCCCCAACTCTCTTTTCCACCTTCTGACCCTTCCTCGCAACGCTCACTCTGAAAAGGCACTTCCCCCTTCGTCGATTGAACAAAATGGCGGTCGTTCTTCCCCACCTGGTGTCATCCTTTTAGCATTGAATATTCCGCGTGAGGGAGGCTATTATTATTATTGCTTGGGTACTGTTGTAATGCAAAGGTATTGATAATAGTCACAATTAACAGGGATGTGGCGCGACCTTTAATTATTATATTTCTTTAATGATTAGTCGTGGCATCGCTTAAAACAATACAAAGGCGCCATTTCTTACAGGGAAAATTCGTCCCAGCTTTAATCCATGGTCCCAACAGTGGACCTTTGTGCAATCTAAATAAGGCAACACGATTTCTATAAATAGGTATAATCATCTTGGTTAGTAAACAATTCTTTGAAGAATCAATCGTGCGAAATTTGCCAAGATACGCCCTATAAACACTCATTTAGATCATTTAAAAATGATCTAAGAAGAATTGATGTAAGGGACGGTTTCAAAGTTCCCTCTCGAAAATTTTTATTAATTTCATGAATTCGCGTTCAAATAGGGACACTTTTTTTTACTATTTTACAATTTTTCCGTATTTTGTGACCGACTGATTGTGACGCGAAGCGGTAGGCTGAATGGGGTGGGGGGGGGAAGTGCCAACAGTTTCTCACATTTTAATTGCCGCTCCTACGATTGCATTTCCCTTTTGTGTTAAAAACAGTTGAACCCTTTTGGGGGATATAAGACGGACCGCAGGCGGGCGCCACTCCAAAAAAGAATGTTTAGCGACCCTAAGAAAATGCATTTGTTGTCCCCGTTTCGGATTTAATTGTTTGTTTTTTTTCAGTGGCGTTCTCCTTTTCGAAACTTGAAAAACAACAATAGTGGTGGTGTGCTTGGAGGGGTGGGGTGAGTTTGGAGTGAAAAAGGATCGGAAAAATTTGTTGAAAACTGTGAACGAGACCAGTTTTGATACTTATTAAAAAAGTATTATAAAAACCAGGGGCTCCAAGGCGGCGGACTACGGAAAACACATTGGGTATTGCGGGCAGAAGTATAACCTTCTATTATTTCAACAATCAAGGAAACTGTTCTCTTAAGTTGTCAAGTCGGAGTGTTCTGAATTACTTCCAACAAATGTAAAATAATTTAACGGTTATTCAATTTCATTCCGTGTTTTATAAAAGAAACCAGCGGAATATTTTTGAAGCACTTTTAGGCTGCCTAACCGACGGATTCCCCGCACAAGCGTCGGTAACCGGATAAAGCCCGGTTTTAATTTGTATCACGGCTGTGCTGTGCTTTTAATGGAACCAGCAAAGCTCTTGCGATTTGTTTTTGTTTTTAAATTGAGACGATATACTCTGCTTTGAGACAGGCGGAAATCTAGCTCAAGCTAGATTGATTGTGAAAATCCTTCAATCTTTGTTGTTGGTATATAGAAGTGAAGGCAGAAACGGGCAAACGGCTATTCAATTTGTAAATATCGTGGATAATTCGTGCTAATAGTTCCGTCTTATACGGACTTATGTCATTATCTTAAGCGCTAGACCCATCAAACAGGAGGGAAAAGTGTTGTTAAAGAGTGTTATAAGATCACAAAAAAAGGGATGATATTAAAAGGGGTGCGAGCCAGAGCTTTGGTAATCCTTCAACAAGCTGAAAAGTAAGCTTCCGACGGATTTTCATCGGTCTGGGTAAATATAAATATGCTGCGGTCAATCTGTTTGTTGAGATTAACAATGTCTAAGGCTCGCCTGACCAATATTCCATACACAAACACATAGTTTTCAGAAATTAGAGAAGTGATTAGGGAGGTGAGAGGTGATTTTATCCCGACCAAGATGAATAACTTTCGGGGTTGTTTCATCTAAAATTAACTGGGACAACAGCTTATTATCCAGTTCAATTGTCTAAAGGGTAGGTGTGAAGTAAACTGATAGAGGCCGTTGTTGTGTTAGTCGTGAATCTGATATAAAGGGATAAAGTGAAATTGTTGACTTACTTGCGAACCTGGGGTCGTTGGGGGTGGCGCCGTACCATCCAGGTGCGTTTCCATATGAAATGTCCGTGGTATTACAATATTGAGGAGGAAACTGATGATGAACGTGCATATAGGGATTTGGCTGCGGTGGACTGGGCACTGTTCCCGTTGAGCCGCCCCCGGTTGAACCGCCACTTCTATACGGACTCAAGTCGAGCTTTCTGTAGCTCTCCTCGATCGGCGAAAGGATGTCAGTGACGGAGAACGGAGTTGTGTGCTGGTGTTTCGGACTAAGGGACATGGCCAAATCCGCTCCGTTAAGCTCGGGCAGTAAATCACCCGGCTCGGGAGTGTAGGCTTGTGACCCACTTTGAAGTAAACTGTTCCCTGACATATGTGCGACTCACTGAGATCAGTCTCACGACTCGTGTTGACTAATCGAGTGCCTTCACTCTGGAGGAAAAAAAAAAAAAACCTCGGCGCTCCCGGTGAACCCCCCTCCTGGGCGTAACCGCTGGCCACTCCTCCCAGTCTCCCACCATGCTAAGTCCCGCAGTCACCCATCCTACAGTTTATTTACAATACTTCGGGTCTGCCTTCAAGTTGACTTTCATTCATTTTTCATTACTTCTAGTGAAAAGAGCGGCATTGGCTCGTAGGAGGCCAATCTTAAAGATGTGCCCAACAGCTGACGTCCTCTTTCAACCCGAAATCAGATATCCTTCAAAAGATAAATATTCCCAACCATGCATAGATTAATTTTAAAACCCCGCGGTTCCTCAAAGTGCGTAGTAAACGCGTATTTAAACAAGCTTCCCATATTTTAAACAAAACAAAAAAATATCCCCACCATCTTCATCATCAGAATTTGCCGGATTTCAGCCCCCCTCCCTCCACGGAAACTTCAACATAAAATCGAAGTATCTTACTTCCCGGCATGTTTTCTTGCATCCTTCAATTGAAAACCGCGTTCGCACCCTTTACTTGATAGGTTCGTGCGTGAAACAGTGTCTCTTGGGTACGGCGTAGCGGACACAACAGAATATCTAATGACTCGCTGTAGCAGTTAAGGGTGACTTTATAAAGATTCGAATCGAGAAGATCTGGCCAAAAACATTGATGTAGTGTGAAACTCTCATTTTAGGCCACTTTGATGGGTGTTTTAGACGAGGCCGGGTGTGGTTAAAATGTGCTGGTCCGGCTGAAAAACCTTTAAAAAAAAAAATAAAGTGCAGCTTGACCTCCGTGCGATTTTGGTGAAAATTTGAAAATTTTGTGAAAATGCTATATAGTCTTGGGTTTTTTTCCACGCGAGAAATCACAAAAATCGAGACAGGACCGAGCGTTTTTGGTCAACTTGTGCCCAATTGCAGGGGCCGCTCGAATTTCCCCCGTGGCCGGGGTGGCGGAGAATAGGGGGGAACGGAGCTCAAAGCGGCCAGTTCCCACTACTGGGTCGCTCGCAGAGGAGTCGAGAAAATAGGCCGAAACCTACAACATCGTGAAACGCTCAATTTTGCCCCCCCCCCCCCCGGGGTGCGTTTGGGCCGGGCCTACCTGCACTACACAACTGACCATTGTACGAGACACAATAGACCGCGTCCGTCTCAAATCGAAACATCTAAAACTCACCCGCACTTTATCCCGGGCGTGTTTTGGTAAAAATGACCAAAATTATTCCCCCTGGGGGGGGGGGGGTCAAGAGTAATCCCTGGGTGTTTTTGGTGAATTATAGACGAACCACGCGTCTTGTTTATTTGACTCGGGGAATCCAAATATCGAGGAAGATTTCCATCAAGACCGCGAGCCGTTGAAAGGGTTATTCCTGCGACCACCCGGCATGCTGCCGTTTTTGGCCGCATGCGCATTTTTTCGGGGGCTGCGCATGAATTCCTCCCCGGGCATGGCGAGCCCGAAGTCACGTAGATCTCGCATGTGGGAGCGGCTCTCGAGTCGAGAAAATCGGTCGAAACCGACGACGAGGACGCAAAACGTTCATTTTTGGCCACTTCAGAGGGTGCCCGAACGTATACAATACACTCAGACAGTTACACTCAGTTGTATAGTGCGATATACAGTCTGCAATCCAGCTTCAGACCTTTTAGCCTCTGGGTGCGGCTATAGAATCGTTCCAGGCTCTCGGCTGATGCGGCAGGCGGCGTCGGTTGCCCCGTACAATGAGTCCGAAAATGAACTTATAACTTGCGATCTTACCCATAAATTCTGAGCTGAGCAATTCAGCCCTAAGAACTGTAATTTTCAGTGGAGGCGTCTACCCTCCTTCACCCTTCCCCCCTGGGACGACCTGACTAACATTAATATAAGTAGGGTTGGGAGGGGGGTTTGCTAATCGTGTACTTATTTGCAGGTATCCCAAATCCGCGAAAATTCTTTAATGTTGATGAGTTCCTCAGGAGGAACTTCGTAAAAATTCCTTAATACTCTGCCTTCCCTCCTCGCTTCGGTTACCGTTGCCTTGCTTTGGTCCCACGTAGGCTCGAGGGAGAAGAACTCGGTGTTAACAAGACAAGGGAGAATTGTTTTCTCTGTCACTATCTCTTTCTCTCTCTCTCATTCCAAGTTACCTACAATATTTTTGCAGTTGGCCGATCAAACACACTTAAAACCCCTGCGATTATAATTTGGCTTCCCTAAAAACTTCAGGTGGTCCTTTCTCCCCCGCCCGGCGGCGGCCTAAAATGTCCCTTTCCCCTCGCAGTGGTGACGGTGTGAGTGCTAAGTCGGCGCTCTACAACCCCCCGCACCATTACCATTGCTTTTTTTTTCCTACTAGTTCCACATACGAGGGTGAACGCTCCCACGCCCGGGTGACAATTGTACTTGAAGTTGGGTGATTTTTCAACTTGACCAGGTAAATATTGTCTTCCGAGTTATAATCACCACGGGTGGGGACCTCTAACGACTTCTCCGGAGGTCCCCACCAGTTGAAAATTTCTCAACAACCGTTTTTCTTCACTCCCCCCCTTCCAACCCACTATCTTATCGTTGAAATGGAAAGGATGAAATCAAGTAGAAAATAATATATCGAATTAAATTATTATTATTTTTTTTTCGAAACTATAATGCTCTCTTAAGCTTATTATTAACTCGCCCTCCACAGGAAAATACCTCTCATCACAAACAAAGTGTCAAGTGTATAAGTAACACAAAACGCTTGTTAATTAAATTGGTTTAATCACAGCACTCTAGCATTCCTTTGTGATACATGCGCTCTTGGATTAAATCAGAAGAATTTGAATTGCTAAAGTTCTTGCTTTACAGGCGAATAAAAAAACGTATTTCGCCGCTTATCGGCGATCAAATTGGTTTACTCGAAAATTCAGTTTTATTGAGTGGACGGATTCTTTGCCACCGTTGGCTCCTGTGACATAGCCCACGCAGTCGAACGGTATTGCTCGCGTATTAAAGGCCCCTAGATACACAAGTTAAATGCTAGCAAGGTGCATCCCACAGTCCTGCAGGCCTGTAGGAGAATGAATTCGGTATAGGATCCTGCTTGTAGGATAGGCAAATCGCTGCATACAGAATCCGCGGGCTAGCCAATTGCCCCCCCCCCCTGTCCATCTGGTGGGACTTTGGGGGTCATCAAATGAGTCATGTAGGTGTACAAAAAAGTTTCATTTAGCTACAAAATACCTGACAAGATTAAAGTCCCCCATGCCCCGCTATTTTAATCCTTAAGCTCTTAAGGACAAAATTGCAGTATACTACCCCCCCCCCTCCCACGTCAAAAAAGCATATAGGCCCACCACTTTTAAAGCATCACTCCACAGACATTGAACTGGCAATCAATTTGGACGGAAATGTAGCGTATAATTCCCCTCCCTCATTCAAGAAGACATACCTTTACTCCTCTACCACACATCACATACACAACACGCTCTCTCATCGGAGCAGGTAGTTCGCCTTCTATTGATCCTTCAATCACAGTAAATTACATGTTATGAGCCTGTTTGAGCCCCCATACTCTTCCGTCCACGGCTGATTTATTACTAAACGCTCATTGGATTGCCTTTCCCCTTTTCAAAGGTAGCCCTTTGTTAGGTAAGTGATACAGCGTTAAAGCCTTGGAACGAAATTAGAGCTGTCCTCTAAGTTGAAAGACAAAAAAAAAGTGTGAGGGGTGAAGAAAAGGAGGATGAATGACTGTCCCACTGTTGTTTTTTTCTATACGATTGCTTTAGAAAATACAAATAAGGCCTAAAAACACAGTTTTTTTTATAGGATCCTGGCGAACTTGAATTACATTGTTTTGTAGTATAATTAACTGGCTATGAATTGTTAATTATCTGTGGTTTGGTACCTTGGTACCATCACTTTTAAAATGAAGAGCAAGAAAAAATGGTCAGTGTTTTCTTCCCTTACGTCTTGGCACATCTTTCCTGCAACGGCAAGACTTTTCCTTGACTGCACTGTCTCTTTCACTCCTTCCAAAAAGCTCGCTCAATCCCTACGCTCTCGTCCCGTCTCGCTCGCACAATCCATCTCTCTCTCGCACTCTCTCGTTCCGCCAGTTAATCGATAGCTGAGTGGTGGAGGCGTCTGGTTTCGGTTAGGCTCGTCAACGCTTGTCTTTTGTCCCCATTGTTCGGCCGCCTCGCTTTTGCTCTTCAACAGCTTACCTCTTATTTCCCTTTTCATTTCACTTTGAATATTTTAAAATTCATTGTCCCCCTCCCCCATCTTCTCACTCACGCACGTCATGTTTCCAAGGCAACTCTGAGACAGTTACCAAAAATTGTACTGAAAGTGACACCCTTCATTAAATCGAAGGCACAAAAATGGAAGTTTTATGCTGTAAAGATTCTGTTGGAAGCCTTTGGAGTCTGATACGCTTGCTGAAGCAATTTTCAGAGTAATAAAGCCTCATCTCCACTCCCAATGTTCTCCATGAAGGTAATGGCGTCACAAGAACTTTGTGGACATCACCAACCAGGAACCCAGGGGTTGGTTAAAACTGTGTTGATTGGCTAGCAGTTACTGCTAATTGCGCCCTGAAACTGCAATATTTGAATCTAGTTATTGCTAAAAACGCCCCAGAAACCGTCTCTGGCCGTGGTTTGCCGCCATAGAAACAGTACTCGGTACCTTGTATAAAGACGCAACGCTGTCCTTCCCCTGTTTTAATAAAAATGTCAATTTCAACGACAATTATTAATTTGTGAGTTATTAGTTACTGTAAAACTGGCCAATCCCCTGAAATTCGCCTCTGTTGGCACGTGTCCATAATCTACTTACACCCCCTCCCTCATCCTGAATCCCAAACACGAAAACTCATGAACTATTAAGAGAAATAACCGTATTCAATTGTTATTTTTTACACTGATACAATTCAGCACGTTATTGACCGTGGAGGGCTACGAACATGGGTGCAATAAGGGGGGGGCAAGCATATTTTATATTTTCCTTTGCTATTATCATTATTATTATTATTATTATTATTATTATTATTATTATTATTATTATTATTATACTATAATTAACTTGTAAAGACCGTATATCTAAACATATCTAAACATTGACCGAAACCGCCTAGCGCGGCAATCAAAACGTTCCTGTACACAGTGTAGGCGGTTACGGGACACCTGACAGCAAGGGGCGAGCCTGGTCTGTCACCAGAGCCTTTGCTGTTGTCTACATTCGATTTTTTAGCTTTAAAAATCCAACTTTTTTGGCAAGAAATGTTACTGTGGCAACATCGTGGAATTTGGACCGAAAATCCTGATGTCGGCTCTAATCCTACACCGCCGTTATGGGGGTGGACCAGAGATTATGACCCTACCACCACTCTTTCTGAAGTCGACATGCACCAAAATATCGTCAAAAAGGGTTAAACTCCTCGAAATTTGCAAATTTTTCAATTTTCCCGCAGAGCCATGTTCTCAAAAAGGTCAAGATTGAGCTTGAGCTCCTCGGTGAATGAACAATCGCGGTTCACTTTAAAACGAAACTGAGTGACCCAAAAATGAGCTTTTATGGTTTAAAGCGACCAAAAACGTCGGAATCCTCGTGTCGTGAAAGCCCAAGATTCGCAGTTTCGCCCCGTTATAAATGTTGACCATTTTTGCATTAAATCGCCTCGGATTGGGTGCTTTTTGAGTCATTTTACTTCCGTGTTCCCGTAGGGAAGGAAGTTTGGTAATGGCAAAAAAAAAAATGTTAGCTGACACCAGATTCGTGTTCCTGGACCCCGAAAAGGCCCAAATCTCGATTTTCAGTATGGCGTCTGTCGTCCGTCGTCCACTTTTTTCTTGACAGATCTGGACGAGTGATGGCTCAAAAGTTGTGTCTTCATCTCTAGATGTACACCGTAAAATTTGAAAACGATTGGTTGAGCGATTTGGAAGATATTATAACAAATGTGTTCGGAGTAAAAATGGTTGGACCCTTATAATTCCAAGAGAATATTATAAAATTTGATGATCGATCGTTCAAAATGGTCATCTAGGTTCCTAGAAGACGCTGCTAAAATTTGAATAAGATTTGTTGGGCGGTACAGTTGCTAAGGTTTGGAATGCGTTTCAGCTCTTTTTTTGCCCCAAACCTATCTCCTACCAGAATTTTAGTTCGATTTCCTCTCATGATGGCTTAAAATGACCACAACAAAATTCCCCATCGATGAACTGGCCATTTTTCCGAAATTCAATTTGATTATTTTTAAATTAATTTTTTAAACAAATTGACGAGGATGTATTCGAAGATTCGTTTCTCTTCGATTATTTCGAGTTTTAGCGAGTGTCTTATTGATCAAATTGTGTCCATTATTTAATTCATTGATCGCGTTGAATATTTCAAATTGATAGTTACCGTTAAAGAGTACTATATTAGGCTACAAAATTCATTATTCGTCACGTCGTTAGAATTTGTGTGTTCACATTTTTGTGTGTGTTATTATTGCATCAATCGTTGACATGGGAGGAATATTGAGAGGCATAGAGCTCTTTCCAGCAAATTTTAGAACTTTGGCATTTTTATGAGAACAGAACTTCAGGACAGGCTAGGGCAAATTAATTAATTTTGATGGGTGAGTTTTAATGATTAATCACTCGTGTCGGAATTTTTCATGTGAAAGGCATGTTGTAAGCGAACGACGGGAACATGGAAGTATCGTGGGGTCCTCCACACAAAAGTCGAATTTGAGCCCAGCAGCCGCAGTTAAATATGAAGATTGGCCTAAATTGACCTTTGCACAATTTCATAGAATGTTCTTTTTTCAAGGTGTTTCGATTTGAGCCGGGCGTGGTTAGATGAACCCTTTAGACAATGGTCAATTGCGATACGAAAATCACCCAAGCCGCAATGAGCATTTTCACAATGCCATTGATTTCGGCCGATATTCTCGATTCCAGAGCGCGGGCCACGAGTGAGGTTCCCCCTACGTTACGTCGGTCGTCGAGGCTATTCCTTGGACTCCGTGACAGTCGATGGCACGGCTGAAATTAGCGGGAAAATTCATGCGACCCTTCAAAAGGGTCCCATTTCGTCCCCCCCCCCCCTTCACAGGCCACCAAAAGCGTACCAAGGTTCCGGAGATGCGGGGCCCAGGATCAGAGGGAGCCCCAGAAAAGCTTATAAAAATGGTAAAATCGACCAGTGCATAAAAGGCGCTATTTCAAGGGAAAGTATACCACGGGCAAGTCCGCGGCTAAATTTGAAAAAAAAAATATGCCGATTCGCGGTTTATTGATACAACTTTTAGACCAAATTTGAGAGAAAAACGCTGCTTACGCAAGGGTTTATCATTCATGAATGTAGTCAAATCCGACTTGAAATTACATGAAAATCGACACCCCACACCCCTATGATCCCAAACCTTTAAAAATTCCCATCAAATCTCAGGGAGTTAGTTGATCAAATTGATCAGATGTTAGGACCAACTATATCCCATATGGAGTCTCTATGCGAAAGAACGAGTTTTTTCGAGCAATCCTAGGGCAAGATATGGCCCAGAATTTTTTCCTGGCTGAAAACATGTGTGTATTATTCAGAAAAAGGAGAGAAAAAGCGCTCATTCGTAGCGAAAATACGCTAATTTATGAATAAAGGTGAAAAAAATCGCTTATTCACGGCAAAAATCGTGAAAAAGCGCTGACTCGTGGTTAAAATTGAGAAAGTGCTCTCGTTAGCGGCTAAAATCTCGTAGCTACCACTGAGCAAAGGTTCTAATTTGCGGTTTATGGACGCCCTTTAACGGCTAAAATTGAGATAAATCAATAATGCGCTGTTCTACAGCACAAATAAATGGCTGGGGCCTATACGCTGCTGGGTCCGGGAGGCTTGTGAGACCTTGCCAAAAGGGCCCAAGACGTCGTAATAATTATGATATTAGCAGAAAGAATATGCAATTGCATATGGATCCGGGCTCTAATTATGAATTACTAAGGGAGATCCAGGGACCGAGGTGGCACGAACAATCGTTCCCATTAAAGCCTCACCTCCCTCGGCTTTGAAGATTCCTCCAGAAAATCTGTAATCGCCCTGGTTAACCAACAAACTTAAAGCTCCCCCCCCCCCTTTTGTGGGGAACTGACTTTTCGAGCAAGAAATTGCACTGTGATGATGGTGGGGGTGCAGTGGGTGGGAAATTTTCAACCTCTTAAAAAATTGTTGCAACTCCTCTCAAATAACCGATTTGATTCCCGAGTGTGTTTTTCTTACATAAAAAAAACAGGAGTTAGCAATATTTTGGATATGCGCCGTATACTGACCATAAATGGTCATTTTACCCCTGCCATTGATATTCTTGAAGGCCTTGAAGGGTAAGAGGCCTCGCACAGATATACGTCCCCCCCCCCATGCCCCATCCAAAACAGTCTTGAGGTCACTTATTCGGAACGTGGAATATCCGCCAGATGGCGTCAAATAGTGGTCGATGCTACCTTCTTTTTTTCGTTCGAACACTTGATGTGTGAGCTACTTTGCTGCTATACGAGGTGTTTGTTGGTAGGGTACGGGGGCGAAATGGGGAAGTGCCCCCACCCTTACCATCAATCCAAGCCCTACTTTTTTTGCAGGGCTACTTTTGCCCCTGAAAAACCTCAAAATAATCCTCCAAACAGATTTTTCTCCCTATAAAAAAATCCATTTTTCAATGGACACACATGACAACATTCGGGCAACTGTCAATTTTATTCTAGAAAACTGGATGGAGTGTCCTGGAAACTGACAATGTTGCCCCGTCTTACTATCCAATCATAAAAACTGGAAATCTTCCCCCTCCTACCCAAACCCTAGGTTCTGAATATTTTAGCCAGGAAACTTGAACTTGGATTGTGGCACTGAGAGACATCTGTTGGAGTAGCTTTTAAAGCCCTTTTAAGCTTGTGGCACTTAGTGTCCCTTTTCATTCCTTAAGAAAAAAGTCTATTGATAATCAGTGAGTGAGGCGATTCTTTTTTAAAATGTGATCTATTGGTTTGAGGCGCCCTTCAGAAGTCTAAAAAATTTAGGAATTTAATTCATTGAAATTGAATTTTCTTCTTAGGGTTTTCCAAGTAACGCCCACGCGAAGAAATTAATATTGTATAGAATAATGTATACTGTTATTCAACGACAATTACTCTGTCTATTATTGTGTTTATTTACAAAAGGGTGAAAATAGGGGGGGGGCAGGGTCGAAGTATAAGCGGAAAAAGGGGGTGAGCGGGAGGGCCCAGTAATAATAATTTGACGAAAGCAATCAAATAATCGAGCGGCCACGTGCCTGGAGTAACGAAGCCAACTGCATCGCAATTAGGGCCCTCCCCCCTCTCCCTCCTTCCTCTTTTTTCCTCTACCACTTTGGGCTTTTCGTTTCTTGTTTGGTCGGATGGTAGGACGTTAGGAGGAGGAGGAGGAGGAGGGGCCTTTATGACAAGTTGAAGCACTTGAGTAACGCACGTCGTTCTAAATTCACTGATTTTCGCTTCTTTAATTTGAAAATAGCTAATGTTATTTTTTAAAAATCCAATTGGCGTTAGTTTTTACACTCCCCCCTCCCCCGGAAGCTTAGCAATTTTGACTACTTTTGACTGCGGCCTCCTTTTGTTTAAAGACTGGGTAACCGCGATTTTGCGATAGGAGCAAGTCACGTGGTACAAACTAAAAAAGGGGGAAAAATTCAAACACTTTTTTTTTTAATTTTTATTATTAAAAGCAGTGTAGACCTCTACCATGAACTGCGTCAGATGATGCTGTTTCCGAGCCAATTCTAAATCTGTCCCTTAAGGAGTTTTAGTCGCGAACCAGACTTCGTCTGCGCTCGAATACCGCGGGGCGGGTAAGTACGAAACGAGTTCCCGTTGATTAACAATTAACTCCCTCCGGGGCGTGTTTTAAAAGACAGAAGGAAAACAAAACGGGGGCGGGGGACGGTGTCGGTATTATGAGAAGGTTGTGTTAGCCCGCGTCAGTCGTTGAAGTGAATTTTTTCGAGTCGCAATTTGAAAAAAAAAAAAATAATTTGTTTTTTCGTTGTTTTTTTTTTCGCGAGAAGCAAGAAGACTGCCCATCGGTGGAAATTATCAATTTTATTTTCATTGAAAAGTAGGCTGAAAACTTCGATATGATTTTCCACATAATAAAGAATTTGTTATTTACAATTTCAGGATCCACGAAAAACATGATAAAAGTTGACGAGGAGGACCCTATTGGAGGTATTGAAATGTTTAACGTGTTGGCGTGATTAGGAGTTTTGGCACGATATATTAACAAAATGTGTGGAAATAACAAGGTAAACTCACACATGACCTATTTTTACGCTTGAAAAAAAATTCCCAAATTCTCTCATTCCTCAGTCGTAAAAAAAAGAAGTTTAAATCTATCAACAATTTGAGTTTAAATTGTTAGTAGACGTAGTAGCAGACGTCCTCGAGGCCTCTGTACCGTTGTTTTGACAGTTTTTCCGAGGTTTTTAAGTTTTTGCTTTTCTACCAAAACGAAATGCTCGCACATGACATTTTTTGGCGCGAGTTCATATCGTTGTCAATGTCGTGTCACACTGCATGCGAGCGTGAAATAGCATTGAATATGACTGTGTGTGTGTGTGTGTGTTGAAGGGGGGGCTGGTCAAACACCTTTTTTATTCACCGCGTAATGCACCGTGTTGAACGGTTAGTTTGGCGGTGAAATGGTGTGCAAAGCACCCCTCCACCGGTTGGAGTGGTGGAGGGGGAGACATTATGCCCCAAAAAAATGTGATTTCCCAATCTCTGAAGGGTGTCGGTTTGGCGCCTTAATTCATTACGCTCGAGTTTTTATTTTAATGATCGCCAAAAAGGAGTTTATTATTACGAAGTGAAAGCTCTCCCCTTGGACCCACACATAGATATGGGTGCCGGCGTCTATACGCCCCTCTTTAAAACTCTATTTATAGTGAATTCCCTTTAGTGAAGCTTGGTTCTTGCGGGGATCCCTGGCATCCCAAGCTCCCCCGCTGCTCAGAGTTGAAGCCGATGATTTTGCACCCGATGAAAGGTGGTGGTGGGGGGGTGACATATTTTATGTAGGTCTAATAAAGGCGTTATGTAAATATTTACATAACAATTACAATTAATATAATTATTCAATCATTTCAAATTTCAGAACTTGAAGCGAAATTCCCCTACAGAGATGTTCAGATCCGTCGAGGAGAGAACATTAAAGATTTTTATGACCTGGAAGGAGAAATCGGCAGGTGAGTTTGATCACATTTAGCAATTATCGTATAAATGCAACTGTAAGATTTTTAGACAATGCGAAAGGTTTTATATGACCTAAAAATCTTACAAAATACCTTCTTTTTTTTACGCAATTACTAAAAATAGCTGGTAGAAAAGGGTTAAACTCAATAAACTTTGGGTGGCCGCGAGGGGAGTGTGCATAATTGATGATGTAAAGTTTAACCCCAGCTAGCACTTTAAAACAAAAACAAAAAAAACAAAATGAAAAGCCGCTCCCCTCCTCGTCCACCCTACTAACCCAGTTGTACGTCCGCTAGTAGATAAATAAATAAAGGCAAAAATAAGTATAAAAATGCTCCGAAGACCATCGCTTCACGCCAACCTTCTTCCTTTCTCTCGCGTGTCTAATTAGTCTGTCTCGTAATGAGAAAATAAAAGAATACAAAATTGTTTTAAGGGCGATGGTCAAGAGTGGGCGTGTATTTAGAGCTTTTGTCAAGGTCTGGAATTCAGCCAGAATAGAAAAATGGTTGAAATTGTGTCTCATAATGCACGGCTTCCTGCACCCAAACGACATGTAATCCCCCCCCCCCCCAGTCTTCCAAAGTTCCATTCGCGTTCCTTTCGGTAGGCGATTTTTGAACGGGATCATCAAACTTGACCTTTTGATGTTTACTCGGCGCTATTGACGGTTATTTCAGACCTATGGGTTACGGTCAAACGCACTGGCATTATTTCAATAGAATTGAAGTTCAATTGTGTTGGGACAAACGACTTGACTATGGCTAAAGTAATGCAAAATATATCTTCTAGCCCCCCCCCCCTTTCCTACTATCAACAGTCAGCCTCTTAACATTTCAAAGTCGAAGCTCTTTTAAAAGAAAGGGATAAAATGGCTACTGCTGACCCGCTGCAAATTGTGAATGTAAAAAGTATTGGCAAATGGCCAGAATTCGCGAATAGTGATGCTTCTTTTTTTAATCAAAATTTGTAATCCCCTTGAAATGATCCCAAGCCTTACAAAACTATGATTAAAACGTTCGTTTCAGGGGCAAATTTGGAACGGTGTACAGATGTCGAGAGAAAACCTCGAAACTGGCTCTCGCCGCAAAATTTGTTGAAATTGCCCGACGTCAGGAGAGGAAGAACGTTGAAAGGGAAGTTGAAATTATGAGAACGTTGCAACATCCGAGGCTGATACAGCTGTACGACGCATTCGAGACGGACAACACGATGGTGTTGGTGCTGGAATTGTACGTTTTTTTTTTTTTTTTTTTTTTAAATTCGATTATTTCGGGGGCACTAGATTCACCATTTTTGTTTTTGTTTTTCAGGATCGACGGAGGCGAACTTTTTGAAAGAGTCATCGACGATGACTTTATTCTCACAGAGAAGTCGTGTACCGTTTTTATGAGGCAAATTTGCGAAGGAGTCGCTTTCATTCACTCAAACAACATAATCCACTTGGATCTGAAGGTAAGTCAATTAGCACCGTTTTTTCTAGTGGATTTTTTTTACGGTAGCCGCACATCGCGCCGGCGTCTCTAAATTCGCGCATTAACACTACACACATTTCTGGGGCTTGATATAATTTTTTTTTTCCTGAAGGACTCGAGGTCCTCAGGAAAGCTAATTTTGATGGGAGTTATGAATCTTCTGGCAAGGTGCCAGCCGTTCCGCTCTCCTATTTTCTTAAAAAGAGCGCAGAACTCTCGGAGGCTAATCACACAGCCTCTCTTCCCCTATACGGTAAACAGTAAAAATAAACGTAAACCAAATGTCACTTATTTCACCCCCTGCCCAATGAAGTGTAAATGACATTTGAATGGTGACAATTTCAAAATATTTCCGCGGTCGGGATTCTGTTTGCCAATTTGATGTCTAGACATCGCTTGGAAGCCAAGAATTCATTGGCTCACTTTTTTTTATTTTCTTCATAACACGGAATCTTCCAAGGTTCCTCAAAAAAACATGCTACCCCCCCCCCTTTCCATCGGGGGGTACGAACAATAGACGACTGTGATTTCGCAACATCGCATCGCGTGCACTTTACGGGAATTAGGGTGGTGGTGATAAACACTTGCGCGAATCAAATGACCCTGATTCTAAGAATACCCCTAAGTGAGGATTGTCCAACAGTTGATGCTTGTTCGCCCTCCCCTCCTTCTCACCCTCTACCATAAGATACTGATTTTCTCATTTCGGGGTGTGGTCAATTAATTAAGAGTTGCCTTAGTAGATGCCGAGAAAATGTGGCATTGTTTCAGAAAATCTCAAGTTTCGGGTGTCTGCAATTGTTGGCTTTGAAGTTTAAAGTCCCCCCACCCCACCCACATCCATCCATTCTTTCGACGTCTTTCTGTCACTGACTTTAGCAAGACTGACGCTGACTATCTTACCCTCTACCTGTCGTGGAGTTACTAGACGCTACTTCTAAGTCTCGCGTCGCGACGAACCCGACAGTCAACGTCTGACGTTGTGGTAAAGCGAGCAGTCCCTTAATTGACGAGGGTTCTATCGCCGGCCTTTTTGTGTCACCCCAGCGTCTATATGTATTGGAGGCGATAGTTGGACGCCTCGCACCTGCCCCTGTGATGATTTGTGGACCTACAAAACTGGGAAATCGCCAGTCTATCTATCGACAGTGAGAAAGTGGCTCACGCATGTGTCTGCGCCCACGTCTGCCTCATACCAGAACCTTTCACCCTAAAATTTGAGAATGTGACAATCCCTCCTTAGATTTTGGGAGGTGCTTTGGTGCTTTTGATTATGTTTATGCGAAAGTGACCTTGCGACTTGGATCCCCTCCCTTGGATCCGCTACTGGTGTTCGGCCTGGCTTCTGCGGTGGTTCCGTTTTAAATTCTTCGTTTTTAACCTTCCCTTTTGTATCTTACATTCTGGGGGGGGGGCAAGTACGAAGGAGTTTTATAATTTTAACACGGCGTTATCCTATCACAATTAAAATGGTGTCACGTGGATACCACCCTTGTTATTTTATATAACACCCCGTCGTACTTCAGCTTATGGGCAGTATTCTAGTACTTGTACTTTTAATGACGGAATTATAAGTACAAGTAATCAATTACCTAGGTACTTAATTACGTGTACGTAGTATTGATATGGCTAGTTAAGTTCAAATTAAGAGGGTTTGCCAGCCGCACAAGAGCCAAGCCCTTTTACCCAGGGATGGTGGGAGGGAGGGGGAGTTAACATCACTTTCCCCAAAACGCTTGATGTTTGTGGCTAATCTTCCTCCAAAACTTACAATGTCATGACTATTTAGCCATAAAACTTTGATTTCGCTGCTATTTTCCTCACAAAAGTTACCTATGTCACTGATTACTCTCTGAATCTTTCAATTTCGCCGCTATTTATCCTCCGAAACTTGAAACTTAGCGGCTGTGTGACCCTGAAACTCGCAAATCTTTGGCTGGTCAGCCCTCGAAAAGAGTAATTTCGTGGTTATTTCTTCTTCATAACTAACAATTTCATGACTATTGAGCCCCTAAAACTCTGGAGTCTCGATGGTGTATAACGCTCGTTTCACACACAGAGGCCTGGGTGGGTTCATTTACCCCTTCTGGCCCACTTCGTCTTTAACACTAGGAGGACGGGAAATTTTTCTACCTAGAAGGACGGCTACGAGTCAAAATGACTCATGGGGATTCATTCATTGTTTTGAGGCGTAAATATTCAATTTTCCTATAAAATTATATTGTCGTATTACGATGCAAAAGGAAAGCAAACAAACTTGAAATTTAGAAACATCAAGTATGGAGATTTTCTTATTTTCGGAGCATCTGCCGCACGTGTATTGCTGGCCGGTATCGCCACTCTACCTTGTGGTGTCGGAGCATTTTGACTACGTTTTGGCAATATTTTCTCTTCTTTTTCGTTTAATTCGATGCTTACTGTGCTCGAGCCGATGATGTCGACTTTCTTCAAGTATTTCGTCCAATAAATTATTGTGAATGATGAGACAGGAATTAGAAAACAACGCGTTGAGTCAAAATGACTCCTTAACGCCCTTCTTGGTATATCAAGCCACCACTCAAAAAATAATCAGACTAAAAAATGAAAAATTATTTTTCGGACTTCATTCAAGATTATATTAAACGTCACGAGGGTGAAATAGTGTCCGATGAACAGCACAAAAGAAATTGATGAACAGAGAGCGAAATGAGTCAAAATGACTCATGCCATCCTTCTACTGTTAAGGCTATAGCGAGCTGTGTGTCAAGGCACACTCGGCCTGTTCCCATGCGATACAAACCTGCACATCGACCGAAACGCCCGCGGATTGCGTGTCCAAAGTCTACAGCTCATCAGAAAAAAAGCTTTACTTGTGCGTCTAATTGCCTCCTCTCGGCTTTTTTAATTGCTTTCTAAATTGTACAATCCATTCGATATTACGCGGGAATTATTTCGCGGCTAATCATCCTCCGAAACCTGCTGTTTCGTAGCTATTGATCCCCAACTTGCAAAATTTGTGTATACTTATCCTCAGACACTTACAATATCGTGACTTTTTAGCCCTAAAACTTGAATCTCGAAACTTGCAATTTCTCTACCTACTGATTATACAACGAAACCTGTAATGTCATGGCTAATCAGCCTTTATCAGCATTTATCTTTCGTAATTTGCAATTTCCTGGCTCTTCATCCACCATTTCGCTGATGGTTATGGGGATTATACAATTTCCCGTCTATTTCTCCTCTGAAATGTTCAATTAAACTCACAATTTCGTGGCTGATTCACTTGTAATTTCATCGCTATTTAGCCCTGAAACTCTAATTTAGCCCTGAAACTCTAATTTTGTGTTTTTAAGCCATACAACTTGATTAATGTTATATTTTAGAAAAAAGAAAAAAGAAAACTTCAACAGAGATGAAGGAATTCATGTACCACATGCCTGGAGGCCACTGATTGCAAACTTGAAAAGAAGATAACCAGAAGACATTCTCAGTTGCCATCAACAACAAATTTTCTAATCAACAAGAAGAAATTGACACCCCTCCATTCGTCACATGTCTATGATTTAAAATAAAAAACCCAAAAAGTTCTCTGACGATGCCTTCAGCACAAGAAGGCGAAAGCTCAGGAAACGAAGAAGTAGAAGAAGAAAAAAGCAAAAACCCTAAAAATATAACATTAATCTAATTTTGTGGGCATTTATCAGCTAAAAATTTCTAATTCCACGGCTATCCAACCCTCACAAAACTTGCAATTCACTGTCACCCCACCCCTTCCATTTTGGGGTCATTCATCCCAGGAACTCGCTATATCGTAGAGATACTGTCAATTTTGACCCAAAAACCCCACCAGCAAAGTCGCCTGGAAAATGACAATTTCGCCCCCCCCCCTTCCCTCTACCAGGACTGACCCTCTACTGCAAATTGAGACCCCTGGGGGGCAAGTGCGAAGGGGTTTTATAATTTTAACACGGCGTTATCCTATCACAATTAAATGTTATTGCATATAACACCCCTTCGTACTTCAGCCCCAGAACCTGATTGGCTGGGCTATAAAACGATAGTTGTAGTCCAGAAAAAAAATATTTGATTCGATAAATGACAGTAAAAAGTAGCTTTTTGGCCGTGGAACTTATTGAAACTGAAGTTCAACCAAAGGAGACCGTCAATTTCTCCCTCTTAAACCACCACGACTGGGACCGGGATTGTCAGCATTGGCCACAGAGTCAAGAGTCGAAGGATTCACAGACACAAAATTGCAAGTTTCGAGGCTAAATATCCGTAAAATGCATGATTTTTGCTAAATAATCGCCTAACTATATGTTTGCGAGGATGAACAGCCGCGAAATCGCTATTTTAGGGGAAAACCAGCGAAAATTTAAAGCAATAATTTTGCTTTTGAACTTCATTGAATGGCTAAGCCGATTAGTCAGTCAATAAACAACTTTGATGGCCCAAAAGCCGTTGAATTGCAACTATTGGAGCTGAGTTGACTCAAAATGGCTTCATTCTGAGTTACAAATCTTCGAAGTTGCAAGTTTTGGGTCTAGATATCAGCAAAATATCAAGTTTCCGGTCTGCAGTTTCGCGAAATGGCAAAGTCCGGTGCCATTTTCTCTTGAGTGTGGGTGAAGCCCCAGCCCAGCCAAGCCCGAGAGCGCTCAAACCCCTTGATGAGTTGCCGCGAAATAACATCATTCGGAGCTAAATATCCTACAAGTTGCAAGCATTTTCGCGTAATTGGAAATTTCGGGCCTTGTTGTTTAGTGGCCGTGACCCCCCTCCCCCGACCATCACCACAGGGACAGCGTCATAAGTGGGCACCAGGTACCCTGGACTAACCGTTTTTTTGTCTTTATTTTGGTAAAGTTGCAAGTTTCAGTATTTAATTTAAGCGAAATTGCAAGTTTCAGTATTTAATTTAAGCGAAATTGCAAGTTTCAGAGTATTTTTATTAGTGGCCTCGTACCTTGGGGCTAGCCGGTCCCAACAGTGCCCAAAGCTTGACTAACACCAACGAAATTGTAAGTTTCCTTGCCGAATCTCCGTGCAATAACCATTTTCGGGGTTTAATTCCTGCGAAAATGCACGTTTCGGGTCTTATAATTTACCGGTGCTGACGAAATTTGGGTTGTGAAGGAGTCAAATCCGCGACTTCAAGGCAAGGGCGTAGCCAGAGGGGGGCAGAGGTGGGCAATTGCCCTCCCCTAGGCTCGAAAGCGGAGACTTGGTGGGGCAGCTGCCCACCCCTAGATTCTATCGCAATGTACAAATCTTTCAGGGTCACCACATTTTCTTTCGTTGAAGCTCACTAAACAAACCCCTTCTCGAATTTCGCTCACTAAAAAAACAATTTCGAGGATTTTTGCGCCCTAAAAATACATTTTTTTACCAATGTGTCTCCACTATAAGCCAAATTTATCATATTCTGCTTTAAAAACCTAATTTTGCGAATTTTTCTTTTTACTTTAAAAAAAACACGTTTGCAGGTCTAGTTCACCGAAAAATTAATTTCTCGGAGGGATTAGCACATTCAAAACCCGATTTCGCGCATTTTGTCCCCAAAAGCCATTTTTACACGTTCGGGTCACCAACTGCTCAAATTTCGCTAAAAAACATCAATTCGCGGAGTTTTTTTTTTGCGAAAGCCGTGAGTTTCCGTGGCTGGAAAGTCAGTTTTGTGGGGTTGCCTTATTCAACGACTAATTTTGCGGATTTTTCGTATCAAATAAACCATTTCCGCAGGTCCAACTCACTGAAACCCCAATTTTTTCGGATTGCGCTTCTCCGAAATCTCAAATCACTAGCTTAGTGAGAAAATTAGCAGTTTTATTGCAAAATCACAATCACAGTACCTACTACTAGATCGTCATTTGTGTGCTAAAATATATATTATCGCGCCAAAACCTATTTTATGTGCTAAATTCGCCAGATTCGATGTAAAATTTGTTAGTTTTGAGTTAAAATCCTTCATTCTATGTTGAAATCGCCAGTTTCTCTTGAAAACGTCAGTTTTCTCGTAGAAGCTTCTGGGTAAAACTTCAATTTTGGGTTTTAAAAACGACAGTTTTGAGAAAAGTTGCCAGTTTTGTGGTAAAACCACCAGTTTGAGGGAAACCTGTCAAATTTTGTTCACTAGTATTGTCTTAAAATCTGCGGTTTTGACATACCACGTCAGCTTTGGCGTGAAATCTTTAGTTTTAGAGGATTTCATCTCAAGAAGTGACGATTTTAGTCCAATACTAAAGATTTCACGCCAAAAGCTGGCAAGTTATATCAAAACTGAAGATTTCATTACAATAATTGTGATTTAAACTTTTGTCAGTTTCTCCTCAAAATGAAAATTTTACCACAAAACATAAGTTTTTTAACCCAAAATTCTCAAGTTCCTGCCCTAGAATAACAATTACCAGAAAACTGAAGTTTTCACTACGAAACTGCCGTTTTTAAGCCAAAAAAAGTAATGATTTTACCTCAAAACTAAACATTTTTCAAGACAGAGTCGTCAGTTTTCACGTAAAATAATTTGTTTTGGGGCAACACGTCAGTTTTGGTGTGAAATTGTCATTTTTGGAGTAAAATATCCAGTTTTAGGTGAAATAATCACTATACTTACACGGTTCATAACGTGAGTTTTTGGGATAAAATCGTAAATTTTGAGGTTAAAAGTCATTTTTCTGATTAAATTGTCAGTTTTTGTAATGAAATATTTGGAACAACACTTCAGGAAAGGAGTAAATCGTCATTTATAGAGTAAAATCTTCGGATTAGTAACATCCTTATATATACAAGGCGTACAATAATACAAATTAGATAAGTAGCCGTAGTTGCCTACGTTGACAGTCATACCTGAACAGGCGAAACCGGTTTGTCTTGGACACACCTCAACAAGGTATGACTGACAACGTAGGCAACAACGGCTACTTATCTAATTTGTAGTAAAATCTTCCTTTTTCGGTTGAATGGTAAAATAAACATTTTCGGGGTGAAATATTCAATTTTGTGGTGAAATGGTAAAAGTTTTTGGGGCAAAATCTCCAATTTAGTGGTCACATCTTTTCGGGTAAACGTCAGCTTTGGCGCGTAATCGTCTGTTTTGGTGTAATATCGTCTCATTTGGGAACAAATCGTCAGTATTGTGGTGAAATTGTCAGATTCGTGTTCAAATCGTCACACTTTAAGACAGAGACATAAGTTTCGGAGTAAAATCGTCCGTTTTGGGGAAAATCCCCGTTTATGGTGAAAATTCCTTGGAGTAAAATACCCAGTTTTGAGGTAGTACCGCCAGTTTTAGTGTGAAACTGTTAGTTACGGTGGATAACGTGATATTTTTGGATGAAATCTTTAGTTTTTGCCAGTTTTTGTAGTAAGATCTTCTGGAGAACACTTCAAGTTTGGAGTAAAATCGTCAGTTTTAGAGTAAAATCTCCAATTTTCTGGTTGAAAATAGTCAGTTTTGTGGTAAAGTAAACAGTTTCGGATAAAATATTCATTTTTGAGGTAAAACTGCCTAACGTTTTGGGGTAAAATTGCTAGTTTTGAAGTGACATTTCTAGTTTTGGGGGTAACGCGTCAGCTTTGGCGTGAAGTGTAGCGCGACACTTCAGTGTAAACGCACCTTTAGAATTAGCAAAACCGGTGAAACTGATAGTTAAAAATGCTAAAACCATGCCATCCGTTTTTTTATGAAGCGGGAATCCCTGCCAAAAAGGCTTTTGAAGGAGCCGAATGCGTGAAATTTGAACTTGAAAGAGCGAAAATGGTGTATGAAAGAACAAAACCAACGAATTTTCGATTTCGAAAGAGTAAAAATATCCGAAGTTGGGATTTGAACGTAGCAATTCCGCCCGTTTTGAACGCGGGTGACTGACTCGGTGTTGTCCAGAACACCCTCTCCCAGCCCAAAATCACCAGGCAAGCAAGTCCTAGCAATTTAACAAGGCTTTCCCCACACTCCATGAAACGCCCACTCTTCCACCAATAATACCTCGTCTTTGTTGTAACTTTTTAACTTTTTTTCAGCCTGAAAACATACTCTGTCTCACCAGAACCGGGAATCGAATCAAAATAATCGATTTCGGTCTAGCCAGAAAGTTCGAGCCCGACAAAAAACTGCAAGTTTTATTCGGGACCCCTGAATTTGTCGCCCCTGAAGTTGTCAACTTCGATCAAATATCCTGCGCAACGGACATGTGGTCCGTGGGCGTCATTTGCTACGTTTTGTAAGATTCAAAAATATGCCCCCCCCCCCACATTAGTTCGGCGTTGTTACGCCGCTGTTTTTTTTTTTTTTTTTTTTCATTTCCAGACTTTCCGGATTGTCCCCTTTTATGGGTGAGAATGACATTGAAACAATGTCCAACGTGACTCTGGGCAAATACGATTTCGAGGATGACGCTTTCGATGAAATTTCCAAAGACGCTAAGGACTTCATAAGTCGTCTACTTGTTCAAAAAAAGGAGTAAGTAAAAACTTTACTTTAAAATTAATTATTTATATTTATATTTAATGATTCCGCGGGTATCAAATTACCCCATCCTTCAAAGGGTAATGTTATAGTAGACACGGCGATCAATGACTATCCCACCCCCCTACCCCTCCACTGAAACCGCGCACCAATCCTTACAATTTTTCGGGTTTTTTAGTGTACATATTTTTTTTGGCTTCACGACATAAACAGACAGAACATTTTTGTTGCACGTTATTAACAAGAAGAAGAGCGAGGATAATGCCTTCATACCTCTAGATCAATGTAATTAGAGCTTAATTATTGTGGTGAATATTTGTTGTGAAATCTGTGAAAGTTTGTCTTATCGCGAGTAACTTATTTGTTCGATAAACTTGGTTTTTAACTGTTAGGTAAGTATAGTAAAAAGACATTCAATTATAACTCTACAAAAATGAGTTTTTCCTTTTTTATAACAGCGAATCTTTGACTAAAAAGCTGCAATTTGGTTGTCATTTTAATGTCTTCGTAACTTTTTTTTTATTGAGGAATGCTAATTGCTACCCCCTCCCACGCAGCCTGACCAATATAGTCGGCTAATGGCTCCCCCCTCCTTATCTCTTGGGCATCGCCTTCAAGCCACCCAAAATCTAGCGTTTAACTGTGTAATTTCGGAATAAGCTTTGTTAACGGATTAATAACTTCAAATTGATAACTAATCCGCCGGACTTGACTAATTTTTTGGGTTCGATTCAAATTACACAACAATGCCTAGTCTCTTTATGAAGTGGGCGGTCATTCTAAAAATGTATTTTGCCGTGCACAATTCGAACCACAGAACCTTTGACTGCAAAAAAAAAACGCTTAAAACTATGCATGACGGTCAACTTACGTCAACTTTGCTTCACTTTCAACGCACCCCCCCCCCCCGCTCATTTATTCATGTAACATGAGTCCCAGTTTAGATGAATATGAGTTAAATGGGACAGTGTGTGCCTGTAACTCGAATGAAACTGTAACATTACCCTTTTGTCGATAGAGATCTCGATTTTACTAATTTTGAATGGTCTAACTTTAGATTGTACCATCATGCTGAGGTGCTTGTGTTAAATATTATTACTACCTTTTTTTTTCAGAGGCCGCTTAACCGCGAATGATGCCCTCTCGCACTCTTGGCTCAAGCGAAAGTCATCCGTTCCAAATTTGGCTACCTCCAAGGAGAATATGAAGAACTTTGTCGACAACTACGTGCCAATAAGGACTCAAGCGAAACTTAGACAGAATGTTCAAGACAAAAACGGAACGCCAGTCGTTCGAATACTGAACGACAACAACGAAAATAATAGAAATTTGGCGCAAATGAATGAGACGACGGTGCTCTTGAAGAAGTTTGAAAATTCAACGCCGGAGACGCCGACGTTGCTCAACAAACACTGTAGCGATTTGATTAATATTATAAATTCGATCGAGCCTTTGAATAGCACGGACGTTACTGGTACAACGGTAGCCATTCCGTCGTTGACTCAGGTAGTACCGTCCAGTATGGAATTAACGAGTGTGGAAACGTTTCAAGGTGTCGACAATGAAGAAGAAAAAACTGACGAAGAAAACAAAACGACGGAGAAAATCGATGGTGAAAAAACCACGGACAACGGCGTAGTCACCGTCGCCGTTCCAGCCGTGGACGCTCAGCCTCAAACAGTGGAGGAGCCTTCGTCGATGAAACAAGGTACTGTGCACGGTTCAGGCAAACTGGAGTTGAGCCTGAAAAAGGCGGTCGAAGATCTGCCTGATTTATCTAAAAGTATTTTGTCGTCATTCGCCGAAAACACTAACTCAATTACGTCATCTTCGTCTTCAAACTCCGCCATTATTAGTTGTAAAACTGTTCAGAAATCGATTGAGTGCTCTGAAAAAGAGAGGAAAGTCTTGACGAGAATGCATTCGGTTGGTGACAATTTTATGTCTAGCTTGAATCAGAACTTTTTCCCTAAAATTCAGGGAGTAACTCTCGGTAAAAAGTTGATTGAAAAAGGCGGAGGAATGCAGCATGATCAGCATGAATCTAACAAATTTAATAAATTCGAATTGTCCGAAAACAAAAAATCAGAGGCGTCCATCTTCAAGCGTCACCTCAAATCGACACCGCCATGGTTCAGCGAACAGTTGAGTCACGCTCAAGATCGAAGTCGCTTCGATAGACGATCATCCGACGTGTCGCCCCTGCTCAGCGACGATATGACGAGTGGTGAAAGGAGCTGGGTGAGCGACATAAAAAAATTCTCGGCTCAACTCTTCGAATCCCATTTAGCGGCAAGCGGGGTTGATGTCGACGACGATGACGACGCCGCCGCCACCCCTTTGAGTTGGCTCATCGCAAGACATCACAAGTCGAATAGTAAGCGACCCAAAAACCGTGTGTCCTATTTGAATCGTGACGTTCCTCTCGGCTCGCCGCCTCAAAGCTCCGGCTTTAGAGAGTACCATTTGGAGCGGTTGCAGATTCACGGTGACACGCGCTCAGCTCCGCAGAGCCCACGCTACTCCCCTGAAACTAAATCGTTTGAAAGTCACCGAAGTATTTTTCGACGCGTTCTGTCAACCGACAAAGACGACCTTCAGACCTGCGTTCAAGAGACGACAAGCAACAGCACCGTCCTCCGCAAAGAGTCCCACTCCCGAATTCCATTAATTGAAACTAACTCGCAGAGTTGAACTGCATGCGACTGTTCACTGTCTCAACCTCAAACCTCCATTTTGATCGTCCCTCCCCCTCCCGCGGGATATTTTAAAAATAAATAAATTGCATTTACAGAAATATTTATCGGATGGACGAGAAATGTCTACAAGCAAGTCTGTTCGTGCTTATTAACACCTAAAAAAATGTTTCAAGATCAGCCGAAACATAACGGAAATTCTGCGGATAAACCACCCCTCTTTGTCCTTTTTTCTAATGATGGAGGTATCGCAAATAAATACGAGTTTTTTAAAACAATTAAATTTGGCTGTGTATTTTATTGCTAGAAATGTTTTTATGTTTATGTTCTTATTTATACATATTTATACATTCACTCGTAATTGTGCTAAAACTCATGTAAACGAATTCCATCCCCTGAATTCCTGTACATAAGTTTACCCTTTAGATCTGTTTACCGTCCGTTAATTAATTAAATATTTCTTGGCAGAAACGAAGTTTTCTTACTGTCGCGAGTCACGTCAACTCCCTCTCCCCTCCCCACCCCACCACAAGTGGAGTCGATTTTCAATAATTAACCGAACACTTTTAATTTTTGTTTTCTTGTCTTGTCACGCAGTTCGAGAATGTCGGCCAAGGAGGCTTTGGTTCACAAATGGCTGAGCGAAGAAGCCAACGACATTTCCTTGAGTAAGACGAAATTGAAACGTTACGTCATCAAAAGGAGATGGATCAAAGCGGTCAACACGATACTCGCTCTACACAGAATGGGAGCTAAATTAGAATTTTAGGGGTGGAATTCTAATTAACACACTGCCATAAAAGACATTTTCCCTTTCGTTGTATTAACCCTGACATTAACGAGTGATTAATGCCCTCTCCCCCACCCTAAAATTCATAATTAATTACCATTTTTTCCACTAATTAATTTTCCTTCGTAATTTCAGCGTTATTTGTAAGTATTTTTTTTTTTTTTTTTTTTCTTAAACGGTTCCCTTTGGACTCACTTTCCTACTTCTTTAATTTATAGATATGTAACAAATTATTAAAGTTACGTTTGTAATTTTAACAAAATGGGCCATGAACAAATCAGCAAACCGACATCGACAGCCCCCGGAGACCGAGGTCTGAGGCTTTAACCCACAATACGGCCATGTTCCGCGGGCGTGGAATTCAGGTGATCTGTCAAGTTTTGTTAAGCTTCTCACCCCCCCCCCCCGCAAATTGTTTAAAATCGATGAAAAAACGGAGTCGCGAAAATTGTCACCCTCCCCCCCCACCACTCAGCCAACGGTCACTTAGGTTGCTGGATCGCCTTCGTTTTGAATTTTATTCCGGGTGCTTAGTCGAGTGGTGTGATTGTCTTTCCAGTGCGGCTTCGTTAGAGAGGAGGAGGAGGAGGGGGGAAGCTCTGAAAAACAGTCAAATTTTGGTGAAAAAAAAAGCTGTTTTTTGACCCTGTCAATACGGTGTAGGGCAGTTTTCGGCCGATTCAGGAAAACACCCGGAATAATCGCCCCTGCTCATTTCGACCCCGCCGCGTTTAAGGCCGGTTTCCACGGTAGGTATAAAGCGATAATGTTTAGGAAAACTGTCGATTAACGACGACCATGGGTCGAAACCACTTGTATATCCCCAAAACTCAAATTTTGCGAAAATGAAGACCAGAAACTTGCTATTTCGTGTAAGTAAAGACCCGAAACTCGCAATTTCACGAATATTCAGTCAGGAAATTTCCAATTTAGTGGATATTTAGCTCCCAAATGTTGCAATTTTGTGGCTAGCGCCCGACTATGGGCGTTGTCGTGGTCGGCTAGACCGGGTTCGGCGATCATTAGAAACAAAAACAAAAACGAAACTAACAATTTCGCGAGTACAATAACCAGAAACTATGGATTCTGGGAATATTCAGCCAGGAAACGTCCAAATTCGTCAGACGTTGAGCGCTGCCGTGGCCACGCCGGCTAGCACGATAGTGATGTCAGCAAAAAGTGTGAGCTGAATATTCAATTGAGCCCCCCCGTGAGAGCTACTGGTGGTTCAAATTTTAGAAAATTCGTAGCTAAAATGGAGAAAATACTCCGTCCTTAAGGAGGGTTTCAGGCGGGTTTCCTCGACCCCTTCCTAGTAACCCCTCGCCTAAACTTCGCACATAAATTTTGGCTCTATTTCTGCACTAATATTCGATTTCAAAGTCTAATTTTAATCATTAGGAAGTTCTACAGTGACGTTAGGTCTTGCTTTTCCAAATTTCATCCCTGAAATTACCTTAAAACATTCGAATTCTAAAGTGTTTTTGGGTTATTTTAGGGATAAAATTTGAAAAAGGAAGATCTAACGTCACTGTAGAACTTCCTAAAGATTAAAATTAGACATTGAAATCGAATATTGGTGCAGAAATAAAGACAAAATTACTGTGCGAAGTTTAAGTGAGGGGTGACTGGGAAGGGGTCGAGGAAACCCGCCTTGAATGCATTCAATGTGCAACTTGCTAACGCGGCGAAAAATTGGGAAAAAGCGCTACTATTCTTGGCTATAACTGCGAGAAAGCGCTGATTAGTCTCACGATCCAACTTCCAGCCCAAAATTGTGAAAAAATCGCTGATTCGCGGAATATGGAGACCATACTTCTACGGCTAAAATGTAGAAATCAACGCAAAAAGTATTGTTTTTGAGCCGAGCCCGCGGCTATGATTGAGATAACACGCTACCAATTCAAGGCGCGGCAAACATTGCAAAACCAACGCTAATTATGGCTAAAATTGGGCCAAAATGGCAAATTTACAACTGAAATGCTAATTCAGAGACTGAACTGAAAACGGAGATGCTAATTCACAGCAAAAGTAGAAGAAAACGCTATTTAACAGCTAAAATTGAGAAAAATCGCTTTAAATACCTAAAACCGTTAAAATCGGATACGAATGAAAAATAAAATTATATCGCACCTAAAATTGGGAAAACAAAAATCCATTGCTTCTAAAAGCTTCCAGGCTCAAACAGAAAAACAGGGCTAATCCATAGCAGAAAGTAACAAAAAATGCTAATGCGGGGCTAAAATATAAAAAACAACGCGGTTAAAATTGAAAAAATCACTATAAATATGGCGCGGCCAAAATAAAGAAAAACTCTAATTTTCGGCTCAAATTGAGAAAAAGTGCTAATTCACTGCTAAAAATGGCTAATCCACGGCTAAAATTGAGAAAATTCGCTAATTCACGGGCTAGAAGCGCTACTGCGCTGCTAAAATTAGGAAAAAGCGCTAGTTCGCCATTAAACTTGATGAAAATCACCTATTCGCGGACAAAGTGTGGTAAAATTTCCAACTTAAATACTCGCCTTCGCGCCTTCCGAAGACAACTTTGTGACTAAAATTGAGAAAAACGGCAAATGCATGGCTATGAATTGAAAAACACCGCTGATTCGCGGCTAGAACTGAGAAGAAGCGCTAATCTATAGCTAAAAGTAAACAAAATTGCTCATGCGGTGCTGAAACGGAAAAAAAAAATGCTAATTTTCGGGTTGGAATAACAACGTTTAGCCTGGCTAAAATAAGGAGAAAGGCTAATTTTTAGCCCAAAATGAGAAAAAGGTGCTAATTCGTCGTTGTTAAAAATGTGTAATCTGTGGCTAAAATTGAGAAAATTTGCTAATGCACGGGCTAAGCCGCTGTTGCGCTGCTCAAATTGAGAAAAAATTTCGCTCCGGCAGCTGGCGGTCGGAAAGAGTGCATTTCATTATGTATACGGATACCCTAAGCCGTCCCAGAAGTAATAATTTTGATACCATTATTTGTTTCATTAAGCCGAACTTCTTCCTCTATTTTCACCACCCTCTCTTCAAAATGTCGAAAAGTTTCGGAAGTTTTCCAAGGGCTTTGTAATATTACATTTTTGTGCCGTATTTAATGATACCTAAACGTGTGAATTTAAGCTTTTTCTTTTTGAAATTTCATCCCCCATTTCACCCTCCCCCATCAAAGTATTCGATAAATCTCAATGGGACCCAGGGCTTTCGTTACATTAAATTATTGAGTCGAATTTTAGAGCGCTAAGATGAACTAGTGAAGTTCAACGCTATTTTTGCACTTCCACGCCGGAAGGACCACCCCCACCACCTTGACTTTTTCGAAAAATTAAAATGGGAATCAAAGGCTACTCTAACATGGAGTATAGAGAATCTAATGCTTCTAGAATCAACTGGTGAATTACAGTGATTTATTGACAATTTAACCCCTATCTTCCCCCCTCCACCTTGACAGATTTCGCCCAAATGCAATACCGACCTGGGTCTTATGACTACTGATTTTTGTGCCAAAGCGCGTTCCGCTAAATTGATTTCTTCGAGAGTTATCGTGCTAACAAGACCACATGCTTACTTCCACTCCGGGGGCAACACCCCCTCACCTTCGACTTTTTCAAAACATTAAAATGGGAATCAAAGGCTACTCTATCATGGAGTATACGTACCGAATATGATGCTTCTAGAATCAACTGGTGATTTATAGTGATTTTTTGACCATTTCAACCCCTAATTTCCCCCCCTCCACCTTGACCGATTTGGCCCAAATGCAATACCGACCGGTGTCTTATGACAACTGATTTTTGTGCCAAAGCGCGTTCCGCTAAATTAATTTCTACGAGAGTTATCGTGCTAACAAGGAAACGGCCATAAAGATATATATATATATATATATATATATATGAATCCTGGAGACCACTGAATTCGTGTTCTAGAGGTTCTGAAACGTGAAAAAAACATGACATGACCCATGTTTGCCACCATCACGACGAGACCAATAGTGCATTTTTCAGAATGAAATTCACTAAAAAAAGAGCTAGTTCGCTGCTAAACTTGAGGAAAATCACCAAATCGCCTACAATCAAAGTGTGGTAAAATTTCCAGCATGATTACTCACCTTATGAAGGCAACTTTGTGGCTAAAATTTAGAAAAACCGCCGCAAATTGGGACTTCCTAATCTGCTGACCAAAAAAAAAAAAAGTGCCACCGCGCCAATGAGTCATCCGATCTCTACCAAATTTGGCATGGTAGCATTCCAACACAATCCCTAGGTGCCACCGAGGTCAAAACATCAAATTTCTTTCAAGTACTGGTACTTCCCCCCGCACCGGTTCAGTGATGTACTCTGAAAAAAGTGCCACAATTTGATGTTTCGACCTCGGTGGCACCTAGGGATTGTGTTGGAATGCTACCATGCCAAATTTGGTAGAGATCGGATGACTCATTGGCGCGGTGGCACTTTTTTTTTTGGTCAGCAGATTAGGAAGTCCCCCGCAAATTCATGGCTGTTTGCTAATGCGGTGCAAAAAAAAGCTAATTTGTGGATAAAAATGGGAAAAATAGCCAATTTGCAGCTAAAATAGCAGAAAACGCCTATTCGTGGCTAAAATTGAGATATTCACGGGCTAGAAACGCTAATACGCCGCTAAAATTTAAAAAATGGGATAATTCGAGGGTATAATTAAGGAAAATAACTAATTCGAAAAAACAATTCAATTTGCACCCAAAATTCATGGCTTCTGAATGCGACTTTGAAGATGAAATTGAGAAAAAGCGTCAATTTATGGTTATATGGGTAAAAAAATCGTTAATTCATAGTGCATGGTGAACACGAAAATGCAATTTGTGGCAAAAATTTTGGAAACTCTTTTATTTTGTGGCTAATATTGAGGAAAATACGTAAGAAAAACGCTGATTTTCCGCTCAAACTGAGAACAGCGCTAATTCTCTGCTTAAATGTATACAAAATTGCTAATTTGCTGCTAAAAAGGAGAAAACTCAAATTGGGGGGGGGGGGTCCTCTCTTGGACATTTCCGCTACGGGCCTCGATAGGTGTTGGTCCGCCAGTGGGGCCTCTAAAAATAAAGCGCAAAAAACTTGCAGGTTTTGGGAAAAATCGCAATTTTTAGGATATTCAGATGAGAAACTTACAGTTTCGCCGATATATTTAGGTCGGAATGATGGAGTTTCGCGGCTATTCATCAAGCTTTGAGTGCTATCGGAACCGGCGAGAGGAGGGCGGACCACCCCGGGCCCCCGTTAATTCAGAGCCCCTGAAAAGCCTAAAGATGAAAAAATCTGGATTTTTAAGTGCGTAAGATGTGAACGATTGGCTAAACTCGCTTGTAAAATTGAAAAAAAAACGCTTATTCGCAGCTGAAATGAGAAAAATTGCTAAAATTTGCGGCTGTTAATATTGAAAAAAAGCGCTAATTCACAGATGAAGTTGAGAAAACGCGTATTGACGGATTCTTGGGGTAACTTCGCGTACAATTTCATTTTTTTTTTTTTTTTTTATTGAATGTTAAAGTACAATGTAAATTAAGTTTAGATAAATTTAAATGGTTTTGTTCCGTTGAACATTCTTTTCAATTTTATATCTTTTGCCGACTAGTTTCTTCGACTAGTAACTTCACAATGCAATGAGACAAACGCTAATTCGTGGGTAGAGTTAGAAAGAAAAGTTGAGAAACGCAGTGAAATTGCGAGTCCTGATCGATAAACGGCCTAGAAATTGTAAGTTACTGAAGAAACTTGCTGCAAAATTACAGTTGGAAGGGGGGAGGTGACAAAAAAATGCCACTAAATTGAGGTTCTAGGGTTGCATTACAAGTGCAAAATTGTGCGAGATTTAGCACTTTCTAACCCCAAATTTCGTGAATCTGGATCTTTTAGGAATTTCGCGTGGTTACCTCCATGAATTCCTGAACTTATTATTATTACTATTATTATTATTATTATTATTATTATTATTATTAAACTTTTCGGGGTTTACTCCCTGCGCCCCATCAGCAGATCCGTTCAGTAGCTTACCGAGGTAGTGGCGAGTATTGGGTAGCTCGATGATGGAAAAATTAGGATTTTTAGGTTTCATGTTCATGGTTGAAAGTACGTGGAAAGGAGTCTTGGTATCCGGTTGGACGGGGATTTGGCTCCTTTCGACGATTTCTAGTCCATCCGACCTGGAGGAAAGAGCGTTGAAAGATGCCCACCAATTTTTTTGCTAAATCGTGATCGTGAACGTGATCAGGCGCTCGTTTATCAATTTTTTAACGCTAATTAGTGCGTTTTCTCATTTATATTTGCGAGTTAGCGATTTACCTAGGCCAATTCTAGACGCGGACTTGGTCAAAAACAGCACTTCATGGCGTTTTACTTTATTTCTGCTATGAAAAGGGCTCTACACTCCACGATAGCACTCTAGCTCACTTCAGAGCAAACATTTGTAAAAAGAGCTGATCCGCGGAATATAATTAGGAAAACATTAATTCATGGCTGAAATTGGTAAAAATCGCTAATTACAGACTAAAATGAGAAAAAAAACCCAATTTACAGCTCAAATTGAGACAAAAGGATGATTCACGATTAAAAAGGTAGAAAAATCAATATAATTTTAGGATGATATTGAGGAATAGTGCTTAAATTCGTGAATAAAATGTAGAAAAAGCGCTAATTCACGGTTAAAATTGAGAACAGCGCTAATTCGCGACTAAAATTAAGTCAACGCCAATTCGCGACTCTTTGATGAAGGAATCTTCTTGACCAAAATTTAGAAAGTCGCTAATTAATAGCCAAGAGTGGAAAAGCCGCTAATTCGCGGCAAATATTAAGAAACATCGCACATTCGCGGGAAAAATTGAGAAAAATCGCTAGTTCGTGGCTAAAATTGAGAAACACTACCTGCGATGGCGGCGTGCGGTTTCTTATTGTCAAAGCTAAAATAATATCTTCATAAAAAATAACGAAAATCTATAGATGTTGGTGGAGCCCAACAAGTGCGTTGTTATCGTGTTAGTATTACAAAATAAACAGTTATACAGGGTGTAACGGAAAAGTCTGGCATAAATGAAATGTGTGATTCTTGGTCACATTTGAAACCAAAATGACCCTATGCACCATGGTCCGATTACTTATGGTTTTGGAGGTAATCGGGGTTTTCCTAATTTTTAATGCACCCACTGTCCACTGTCAATATTATTTGAGTTATGAACGAAAATACCCGAAAAAACACGATTTTGTCGACACTTAAATGTGCCCTAAAAAAATGTATCATGATTTAGACAGAACTGGCCATTTTCTCTCATCGTACGCAGTTTTTTGTGCTGAATTGAATGAGCTGTTGTCGGGATCGCTAGTAACAATACTTTTTGAGTTAATCTCCAGCATTTTTAAAGGACTTGTTCTTATATGTGGGCCTATCTCCCAGTGATCCCTGCAAACGCTTATTCGATTCAACACAAAAAAACTACGTAAGATCAGAGAATGTGGTTAGTGTACTGCCCAAAATCTTGATACACATTTTCACAGCATATCAAAGTATCGGGAAAAACTCGTTTTTTCAGGTATTTTCCTTCACAGAGAAACGAACCACCATGCATTCGACTCACAGCGTGTAGTAAAGTGGTAGCCAAATTAGAACCAAACAAACAATACCGGCTTGTTTGGATCAAAATGAACGAGTATGTCATCAGATGCTAAAACGGTTTTAGAATTTTCAAATGCTTTTTGGCAATCGGCAGTCCAATGAAACTTTGCATTTTTCTTAAGCAGGCTTAAAAGAGGTTGGGTTAACCTACTAATATTCGGAACAAAACGTGAATAATATTGGATAAGGCCCAAATAAGATTTCAGCGATGTTACATCTACTGGTGCCGGGGCTTCCAAAATGGCCCTAATTTTGTCCGGTCCTTTCTCAATCCCTCTTTTGAAATTATGTGTCCTAAGTACTTAATCTCGGGCTGGAAAAACCTGCATTCCGCTAAATTTAATGTAAATCCTGTCTGTTGCAGACGTTCAAATACACGTTCTAGATTTTCTAAATGCTCGGCCCGATTTTTCCCCGTTACGACAATATCGTACATAAAATTTACTACGCCGGGAACGCCCTGGAGAACTTTTTCAACTTCCCTTTGGAAAACTGAGCATGCTGGTTTAGTGCCGTAGGGCAACCTATTCACGATAAACTGCCCTTTATGAGTGCTCCAGGCAAACAATTTTTTTGTCTCATCCCCGAGCGTTAACTGATTGTAAGCGTTTAAAATATCCAATTTTGAAAAATGTTCCCCCCCCCCCACGGAGGGCAGCGAAAATCTATTCAATTCTCGGTAACGGATAATTTACGTCCTTTAACCATTTATTTACCGTGACTTTATAATCTGTACACAGGCGAATATCCCCATTTGCCTTCGGAACTGGGACCAGTGGCGTATCCCAATCGGCGTGGTCCACTTTGATGATGACACCATTTTTTTCAAGATTTTCTAACTCATTTTCTACCTTTTCTCTGAATACGAATGGTATCGGCCTAGGCTTGCAAAAGACAGGTTTCGCATTTTCATCAATTTCTAGTTCGATCTTCGCGAATTTATACTCGCCTAACAATGAAGAGAAAAGGTCAGAAAATTGTTCAAGAATCTTATTTAATCCAATGTCCTTAGCGGACCCTGACAAGCAATGGAGTTCTGAAAATTTAACCTGGAAAAGCTCCATCAAATCACGTCCCATTAGCGGTCTAGGACCGTGAGGTACGACAATCAAATCGGCTGTAACCGTTTTGTTTCTAAACTTGATCGTGGTGGAAAAAGAACCCTTTGGAGCGAAGGAGTCGCCACTATACGTTTTTAAAATCAGGTCGGATGGCTGTAAAGGAACATAAAAAAAATCGGAAAAAACGTTTTCAGGGAGGATGGATACTCCACTACCTGGGGGCCTGTTCTGTAAAGTTAGCAACAGTCAAAACGACAGTTGATAGCGACAGTCGATTGTGGTGTTGTTATCAACTGTCGTTTTCTACTTGTCGAGATCGTTTTGTGTGTTGGTTTCTGTAAGAACAAACTTCCATAAACAATAATGAATTTATTTGGATACAATGAACCACATCAATCGGACTTCGTTCGAATATGTGTCCCGATCTGTCAGCTATGACTGAAGAAGTCTCAGTGCTACATAAGGACGAAAATAATAACAATTGGAGAACCGCAATCTCTGGGCATTCATCCTGCTAATTCAAGAAAAAAAGTCAATCCAACTATGCATAGATGTGAATAAGCAACTTACTTGTGAGCTCGCTTGAAAAAACATTATTTTCCTTTTTTCTTAAGATTAGAATGTCGCCATACGAGGAGGCTAAGTCCTTTAGTTTTGTTGATCGCATCTAGTTGGGACGGGCCCCTAGATCACGAGTTTCCCTTGCCATCTGCCATTTACGTCTCTTGTTTGTCACAGAACGAGAATTTTCCAATAATATCACGAAAATACGCGAATGTGTCACTATCAGCACTCAATCCACAGCGGTTACGAAAAAGTTGTGGGAGGCGGTAACGTCTGAGTTTAGGGGCACTTTTCCACGTCCACCCTCGACAAAACACAATGCTACCCTCTGTTACAGCTAGCGGCATCAAATGACAATGATGGAAAACAAATTCAACACTTAATTCAAGAAACAAACTCAAAAAAGTACACAGATTGAATAATCCTTCCGTCTTATCAACGATAATTTACTTCGTTCTCTGTTTTCTGGAAATTCATTCTTAGGGCGTCGTTATGAAATTTCTTCGTTCAATTTGTCCTTGCCCTTTTGCCTTTTTGGCTTGCCCCTTTCATTAAAATATTAAAATAAATAACTTTGTTTTCCATATGACTTTGCCTTGCCCACTGACGATGGCGGTTTTAACAGTTGCGCTCCTGACACAGCAAACGGAATATAACGATAATGAAACGTTCAAATGACGGATGGAATTAACGTTAGGTACTCAATGGCAGGGGCGTAGGTACGGGGGGGATATGGGGGATAGATCCCCCCCCCCCCCAGAGCTACAAGTATACGAACGAAGGAGCACTAGTACCATAACGAAGAGCCCCATAAAATCTCCAAAAATGAGCGTTTCACATTGAAATTAGGTTTAGCAGATTTTCTGGACTGAAAGCAGCCCGAAAAGGTCCGAGAGTTAAATGGTCCGAACGACAAAAATGTTTTTTAAAAAACTTTATTTTATTTTTCCGCACAAGTTATCTCTACGCGTTACACCAATCGACTAACTGTCTTTCTATTTTCCACAATTGAAGTAGTACAAAATTGAAGAGTCTGCATTTCGCAGGGATCTAGGGTTACATAGAAATACGGGATTATTGCTCTATACCTCGAGAGTACGTCCAGCTTTTTCCTTGGACTTCAGACCCAACACAGTAGTGTACCGGTGGGGGGGAGGGGGTTCGCCCCGGACCCTCTATCAGACAAAAGTCGGTAATATTCGTGGCTATAGCTGCTAAAAAGCGCTGATTCGTGGTCTCGCGATGCAACTTCCAGAGGCCATTCTTCGAAAAAATTGTGGAAATCAACGCAAAAGTGTTGTATTTGGGCAAACCCCGAGGTTAAAGTTGAGAAAACACGCTATAATATTGACAAATAAAAGACGCTTTCAGGTTAAAATTGGACAAAAATGGCAAATTCACAACTGAAATGGCGTAAAATCGCCCATTCGCGTATGAAAAAGGGAATAGGATGCTGAATGGCCGCAAAATTAGCACAAAACGCCATTTCACAGCTGGAATTGGGAAAAATTGCTAATTTGCAATTTGCTGATATAAAGTTGTGGAAAAACGTTAATTCGCGTTTACAAAATGAATAAAATCACTAATTCGCGGCAAAAATTGAAAAAATCACCAATTAGCGCAGCCAAAATTAAGAAAAACGTTAATTTTCAGTTCAAATTGGGGAAAAGTGCTAATTCTCAGTTGAAAATAGAAAAAATTGATAATTTGCAGCTTAAACTGAGTCAAACGCCAATTCGTGGCAAAATTGACAAAACTCGGTTGGTAATGCAAGGGCAGGAAACGCTACCACGCTGCTAAAATTTAGAAAAAGCGAAAATTCGCTGCTAAAATTGAGAAACATCACTAATTCTCGAATTAAGTGTCGTGAAATTTATAATTTAAAAATGATGATTTTTTGACAGAAACGGATGGATAGATGTAAATTGTTTGGTTTGAAAAAGGTTTGAACAAAAAAATTTACATTTATAATTTAAATTCGCACCTTCTGAAGGCATTTTTGTGGCTAAAATTCAAAAAAATGTCAAATTCATGCATGGCTATAGTATAATGTTGAAAAATACGCTAATTCACGGCTGGAACTGCCGTGAAGCAATAATCTATACCTATTAAAGTTAGATAAAATTGCTAATGCGGTGGTCAAATGTAAAAAACAGCTAATTTGCGGGTAATATTTAGAAAATAAAATAATCAGCCTGCCCCCCTATTCTGTAGCTCTTAAACAAACAAGGCGAATAACTGAAAGTAATCAGCTGAGAAATATTGCTAACGCACGCGTTATGAGTTACAGAATAGAGGGGCTGGTCAAAATTAAGAGAAAGGTTAATTTTAAGCCTAAAAATTTAGAAAATTGCTAATTCGCGGCTAAAAATGGAAAAAATCGCCAACTTACAGCTAAAATTGCGCCAAACGCCAATTTGTGACTGAAATTGAGAAAATTCGCTAATTCACAGGTTTGAAACGCTACGACGCGTCGCCGCTACGATTTAAAAAAAAAAGCTCTAATTCGCGGTTGAAATTGAGAAAAATTCTAATTTGAGCTAAAAACTGAATATACGCTGAAAATTGAAGAAAAGCGCCACTTTATGGCAATAGGTGAAGAAACCGCTAATTCGCGAGTGAACTGAGAAAAATCGCTCATGCATTGCATATGGTGAACCAAAAAAAAATCCTAATTCGTGGAAAGTCCCCCTATTTTGCGGCTAATATTGAGGAAAACACTTGAGAAAAACGTTAATTTCCAGCTAAAACTGAGAAAAGTGCTAATCCCCTGGTAAAAAAATTTAAAAATCGGTAATTTGCTGCTAAAATTGAGGAAAACGCCAAAACTCGTGGAGAATTAAGAAACATCGCTCACGGGATAAAAACGATACTTTGCTGCTAATTCATGGCCATGGGAGGGGGTGGGGCAAATAATCTGCGGCTGAAATTGAGACGAACGATGCACTCGGCCAAAATTGAGAAAAGCGCTAATTTGCGGGTAGAGTCCAAAAATCGCCCTTAACTGAGAGATTGAGACTATGATGAGGCCAGCAAGATGTCCAAATTCAAGAGTGTGCTGGCTGGGTGGAATGATGACTAAAATGTGAAATGACCCCCCTCCCCTCACCCTTACGAGATTTCAATCTACCCCCCCCCCCTCCGGAAAAATTCCTACCTACGCCACTGTTTCCGGGCACTGTGTTGTGACACTTATGACCCATAAAACCTTCATATTTTTTGAAAACTTTGATTTTAAATCAGTTTAACTGGTCCTTCATTTACACGCCAACGATAGCAATTAAAAAAACGAACTTATATTGCTAAGATTCTTTTCATTTCACAAAAAAAAAAAAAAATCAAAAATAGTTAGGTATACTTCTAAGCTTTAGGGATGTGGAATTGTGGATAGCCTCCCAATTTCAACCCTGGAAAAGAATTGATCGTTGGTCGAGAGGGAAGGGAGTGAGTGAGACAGAATGGTTAAATAAGAGAGATGGAGATAACGAAAGACCTGTGAAAGGCGTGAGAGCACAGGCGGCGTGGACGGCTTGAGTTTTGAAGCAACGCCACTACGTTGCGCTATGTCCCAGAGCCGAACATTTGGCATTCAAGAATACCCGAAAATTACTGGGAAATCATGGAAAATGCCAATAAAACTCAAAATAAATCACGGCTTCTTGGGGCAAAGTCATGACTGAAATTGGGAAAAGGCGTTAATTAACGCGGCTGAAACTGAGAAAACTGCTAATTCAAGTATAATTAAAGAGAAAAACGCGAATTCGCGTCTTATAAATAAAGAAACACGCTAATTCACGGCTAAATTGTGATAAAGTGCTACAATTTAGCAGCTTTAAAAATTGAGAAAAAGAGCGAATTCACAGCTAAAAGTGAGAAACGCCAACTCATAGATTCTTGGGGCAACATTGGGACTGAAATTGAGAAAAAGCGCTAATTCACGAGTGAAATAGACAAAAACGCGAATTCGCGTCTAAACGTGAAGGAAAACGCTAATTCACGCCACAGCTGAAGGTATGAAAAATTGCGATTTTACAGATAAAATAGAGGAAAAGCTCTAAAAATCGTGGTTTTGAAATTGAGAAAAACCGCTAATTTCACAGCTGCAAATGAGAAAACGCTAACTCGCCGATTCTTGGGGTAACTTCGGGAAATTGAGAAAAAGCGTTAATTCGCGCGGCTAAAAATGAGAAAATCGCTAATTCACGGATCAAAGAGAACATAACGTGCACTCGAGTCTAAAAATAAAGAAACACTCTATATTCACGGCTAAAATTGTGATGACATATGTTACAATTTGGCAGCTTTAAAAAATTAAGAAAAAGCGCGAATTCACACCTAAAATTGAGAAAACACCGACTCACGGATTCTCGGGACTGGGACTGAAATTGAGAAAAAGCGCTGATTCACGGCTTGAAATAGATAAAAACGCGAATTCCCGTCTGAAAGTGAAGGAAAACACTAATTCACGCAGCTAAGCTATCAACAATTACGATTTGACGGATAAAATCGAGAAAAAGCGCTATAATTCGGAGCTAAAATTAAGAAATGTGCTCATTCACGGCTAAAATTAAAGGCAAAAAGACTAATTCACAGATAAAATTAAGAAAACGCCAACTCGCACATTCTTGGGGAACTTCAGGAATAAAATTGAGAAAAAGCGCTGATTCAAGCGGCTAAAACTGTGAAAAAAGCGCTAACTCGCGGTAAAATAAAGAAAAACGTGAGTTCACGGGTAAAATAGAGAAAAACACGAATACGGCGTTTATAATGGAGAAAAACACTAATTCACGGCTAAAATTAAGAAAACGCCAACTCGCGGATTCGTGGGACAACTTCAGGAATAAAATTGAGAGAAACCGCTAGATCAAGCAGCTAAAACTATCAATAAGCGCTAATTCACGGGTAAAAGTTTACAAAAACGCGAATTAGCGTTTAAAATTGAGAAAAATGCTAATTTGCGGATAAAATTTGGACGGAGCACTCAAACGCTATCTACTTTGCGGATTCTTGAGGCAACTTCATGGCTAATTCACGTCCAGGATTTTATAATAAGCGCCGACTTGCAGCTAAAAATGAGCTAATTCGCGGATTAAATTGAGAAAAGAGCTATAATTCGCAGCTATAACGTGCTAGAACTGAGAATAAACGCTCATTCGCAGTTAAAATTGAGAAAACACACAGTGGCTAAAATTGAGAAAAATATGTACTTCAACGCTACTCAAAAGTATATGTTCGTATATAGTTTAATTAGAGACTAAAGGGCCTCCAAGAGATTTCCGCCCCGGTCCCCGATAGGTATTGTTCCGCCACTGCAAATCACTAACGTCTTTTTCCTCTGCAACAAGACGATCGGCAATCCTTTTTATCGTTCCACCTATGCCGTCGACGGCACCCTAAATGTTCCATGAACATTTATCAATTTTTGGAAACAATTTAGGAAGAACTTTTGCTACAATAGAAGACTGGTCTGCTATCATTTCTCCAAATTCTAGCTTTTTTCTTATTATTTTATGACCTTCTGGAGTTATGTTACTGAGCAAAGCCTTGACTTTATTCTTTGACGGTTCGACAAAGTCTTCTTTTCAAGTCGTGCGAGTCTCGTTTTGTTCCTGTTAGCCAATCGTTGAAGTCGTTTGCACTCTGCTCTGGCTTTTTCCAAGTCCCTGTAATATTTAGATCGGAATCGGGATATCCGTTTTCTCCCTGAATTCACTCGACTACGACCGTTTTGGAGGCCGGCGTGGTGGCTTCACAATCATTACCATAACTTTTCTTCCCAGCCTCAAGTGTTCTCTCTGACGCGACATTTGACTTTCAACGGTAATAAGATTGCTTACTTTGTTGACGCCACTTTTTTCTGCTGGTCTCTCGATGACATCTGGGAAATTAATTTTCGCTGACCCTTTTTATTCTTTTCCCGGTATCGCATCTGTTCTTTAAGCCGATCTTCTTCTTTCAGCACAGGGTCGTTTCTCCTCTTTTCCCTTCGGAGCTTCTCGGCTGAACGTCTTCTCTCTCTCTCTCAATTGTTCGGCACTGAACCGCTTTGGGAGCGCCATTACTGCGCCAAAAATTATAATTAACAATAAAATAACTCATCACCAAGCTCTATCCTCAGTCCCATGGTTTTAAAGAATTTTTCATTTGGTCATGGAACTGAGACGGACAGGCACTTGGAACTGAGAAATTGTTGTTTGAAGCTTCATCTCGGGATAAGAGTAAGTTCAAGATCAGAAAAAAAATTGCTGCAAGCTTCACTAACCAAATAAAACAAATTAGATAAGTAGCCGTAGTTGCCTACGCTGTCAGTCATACATTGTTGAGGTGTGTCCAAGACAGACCTCAGGTATGACTGACAACGTAGGCAACTACGGCTACTTATATAATTTGTATTATTGTACGCCTTGTATATATAACGATGTTACTAATCCTAACCAAATAAAAATGAATGCACAGAGAGAGTGAGAGAGAGAAATGAGTCAAGTAACCATTCATGCATGCACGGTACTCAGGATACCTAATATCTATACGCACAGACGTCTTCGCCCTTCGCTGTCCGGCGGGCAACGGGACTAAGCTCCATAAATGTGCGTGCGCAGTACCTCCACAGTGCTACCACTTTCACAGAACTTTTTCTTCCCAGATTAATGCTTTGTAAACTGAAATGAGGAATTTTTACGTTCAAGCCATGGAACTAAAGACATTTCAAGATACTGAACGAAAAACGCTGATGTGAATGGGAAAATGGCAGTATAATTATGAAATCACAAGCTTAAATAAATATTACTGCCCTTAAGAGGTTAGACACATCTTCATTGAAACAATCGCCACCTGAAAAATATGGTAACCTAAATGAGATCATAAAATGGGTCTGGATACAATCATGACACTGAGAATTTGCACTTTTCAAGCGATAAATAAATTTTAAAAATGCAGTAAGCCCCATTGTTTCTTGTTGAAATTGAAGATTAGCTAAGAACGCTATAGGCAAAACAATTGTTTTCAGAACAGCCCAATTTTAGGGTTTGAATTGTTAAGGGGACACGAGAATTTTCCTTTTCATGAGAATCACCCATCACAAGCACTACTTCACGGTTGAAATTGAGAAAAAAGCTGCTAACTCGAGGATCAATTTGGAAAAAGAGCTCGTTTGCGTCTAAAATTGAGGGAAAAAACCGCAGTTCCACACAAAACTTGAAGAAAAGCGCTAATTCGCGGTCATTGGAGGCCCCTTTACGGCTTCACTTTAGGAAAAAAAACGCTATAATGTGCTGTTCTGGGGTCAAGTCAAACGTTAAAATTGAGAAAGAGCCCTCGTTCGCGTCCAAAATGTTAGCCAAGCGCTTATTCTTAATTAAAGTTGTGATCACTAGCGTACCGTGGTAGGGGCGAGGGGGGCGGACCGCCCCGGGCCCCCTGTCAGGCGGGGCCCCCGGGAAGATTAAATGCGGAAAAATTAGGATTTTTAGGTTCATTCATGTAAAAAGGTTGGACTACGATTTGTTTGTTTGTTTTTTTTCTTACGAATTTCAATCTATATCCGACTTGGAGAATATAACGTTACAAGTGATATCATCAAAGATTGTGGGCTGACTATTCGATTGAGCCCCCGAGAGTGCTATTCTGGTAGCTCAAATACTTCAGAAATATGCGCCTCCTTGAGGGAAATTCAAGGCTAAAATAGAGAAAATACACCGCCCCCACTCCCAAGTTTCGTTAGGTCCTTAAGCGCGCTAGTGTACTGATCCGCAATTTGCAACGCGCCAATATTCGTGGCTATAACTGCGAAAAAGCGCTGGTTCGTGGTCTCACGATGCAACTTCCGGACCGAAATTGAGAAAAAATTGTCGATTCGACGGCCATTCCACGGCTAAAATGTAGACATCAATGCAAAAATGTTGTTTCTGGGCCAAGCCCGTGGCTACGATTGAGAATGAGAGTACACGCTTTAAATTCAAGGCTGTACAAGTAAACAAAAATCGTGGCAATTATTGCCAAAAACAACGCTAATTCGAGTTTAAATCGGACCAAAATGGCAAATTCACAACTCAAATGGCGAAAAATCGCCTATAAATAAAAAAAAGAATAGATAATGTGCTAATTCGCTGCAAAATTATCAGCAAACGCTATTTCACAGCTGAAATGAAGAGAAATCTCTAATTCACGGCTGAGATTGAGAAAACGAAAATCTGTATAGCTTCTGAAAGAATCGAGGCTCAAACTAAGAAACAGCGCTAATCCGTAGAAAAAAATTGCTGATGCGGGGCTAAAACCCCAAAAAACAACGAGGCTAGAATTGACAAAAATATTAATTAGCGCGGCCAACATTAAGAAAAACACTAATTTTTAACTCAAACTGAGAAAAAAGTGCTAACTCACTGCTAAAAATGAAAAAATGGTTAATCCGCAGCTGAAAATGAGGAAAACGCGTAATTCGTGAATTCACAGGTTAGAAACGCTTCAAAGCAGCTAAAATTGAAAAAAAAAACACGAATTCGCGGCTAAAATTGAGGAAAATAATCGCGGATAAAGTGTGTTGGAATTTCTAATTCCACCTTCTGACGACAACTTTGTGGCTAAAATTGAGATAAACGGCAAATTCATGGTTGTAAGTAAAAGAAAAAACACTGATTCACGGCTAGAACTGAGATGAAACCCTATTCTACATGAAGTTAAAATTGAATAGAATTACAAATGCAGCGCCAAAATGTAAAAGAACCCGCCAATTTGAGGTAATATCGAGAAAATCAGTAATTGTTCTGGCTAGAATAAAGAGAAATGTTAATTTTCAGCCTAAATTGAAACAAAAAGTGCTAATTCACTGTCAAAAATGGAAGAATTGCCGATTTGCAGTATAAATATCGGAAAACGCCAATTCGTGGCTAAAATGAACAAAATTCGCTAATGCACGGGCTAGAAATAGCTACTGCACTGCTAAAATTACGAAAAAGCTCTAATTCACTGAATTAGACAAATTGAGACAAACAATTTGCGTCAAAACTTGGAAATACGCTAATTCACGGCTTCGTCGGGCAACTTTGAGGAGGTGAAAAACTCGAAAATTCGCTGCTAAAACTGAGAAGAAATCGCTATTCCGCAGCGTATGGTTATGGTGAACAAAAAATGCTAATATGTGGTAAACATTGCGAGAAAACCGGTATTTTACAGATAATATTGAGTAATTTTCAGCTCAAACTGAGTAAAGCGCTAGAAAAAAACACTAATTTGCAGCTAAAATTGTGGAAAACGCCTACTCGAGGAAAGTTGAAGAAACATCGCTGATTCACAGGATAAAAAATCTACTTTGCTGCTAAAGTTGGGGAAAAGCGCATATTTATGTCTATAAGGTGGTGGGGGGGATTACCCCGCTAATCCGTTGCTAATTCTCGGTGAAAAGCGCTAATTTGCTGTCAAATTTGACAAAAAGCACTCATTCGCGGCTAAAATGGAGAAATTTGCGGTTTAAACTTGGCATAAGCGCTGTTTAGTGGATAGGTTGTGGAAATAGTGGTAATTTGCCTACAATATTATGGAAAAGGCCTTGGCTAAAATTAGGAAAACGCCTTAGAGGTTACCAATAGAGGTTTTTATGTATAGTTAGAAGCTTTTATGGGCATCTTGAAGATTTCCGCCCTGGGCCCCGATACGCATAGGTCTGCCAGTGGTTGTGATAAGGTTTTTAAAGGTCCATTTACGGCTAAAATCAAGAAAACAAGCTAATTCATTGCCAAAAGTGAGAAAACGCGTTAATCAGCAGTTGAATCTGGAGAAAATGCACTAATTTGCGGCAAAAATCAAGAAAACGCGCTAATTTCTTGGTTTAAAATAGCAAATGCTAAAATTGAGAAAAAACGGCACAGTTAGACTTGGAAACACTAAAAGTGCTGCTGTGGGGGCAAGTCCGTGACTATTTTAGACGAATATCCATGCCTAATTGAATACATGGGAATTCTTGCTTTGGAATTTGGAGGGGGGGGGGGAATTGCTAGTTCACTGCTAAAAATCAAGAAAAACTGTAATTCGCGGCTAAAATTGAGGAAACCCACTAATTTGAATTGTTAGTAGAGTCGCTTAAACTACGAGGGTTAGTGGTTAAATCATGCATAAATCTGTAGCCGTAGGAGCCTACATTTTCTGTCTTCCCCTCGTTGAGGTTCGTCAAAAACGGACCGGTTTCGGCTGCTCGCCATCTTCAGTTCAGTTGGGAAACCAAATGCTGAAGATGGCGAGCAGCCGAAACCGGTCCGTTTTTGACGAACCTCAACGAGGGAAGACAGACGATGTAGGCTCCTACGGCTACAGATTTATGCATGATTAAACCCGCTAATTTTCAGCTAAAATTGATAAAACTAGTAATTTTGCTGGCTGAAATTGGGAAATAGTAATAATTTAACTCTATGCATGAAAATTATTTTCCTTGTTTATTTAGAGACTAAAGGGCTTCATAGTAATTTCCGTCCGCCTCAGATAGGTGTAGGTCCGCCACTGTGTCCAATTTTAACTGCGCAAAGCCCGTGTCAAAAAAGTACGTTTTTGCCGGAATACTTTTACTCAAGTGTTATATTGAAAAATTCTGTGTGTGGGTAATGTTTCTTGGTAGCAAAAAAAAGTAGGTCTGGAGCCCCCCCCCCCCCCATTGAGAACAACTCTGGATCCGCGGCAGCTCAAAAGTACCAGTTTTAGGCTGATAACTGTCAGTTTCGGTAATGGAATGCAGTCTTTTAGTCGTCAGTCGAAGGGACGAGATTCGATTATTGTTGCTGAAAATTGAGATTTTTTGGTAGAATTTTGTCTACAATGGTCACCGCTACAGTGCCAAATTGTGGTCAATGAAGTGGCGAACACCGCGTGTGAAGGAAATGTTCGATATTTTGGCCGAATTGTCAATTTTCGTTTTCTAAGCGTAACAGTAATTTTAATTTAAACTTTACTCAATTTCCAGAAATGTATTTTCCGGATGATCCACATACTTATGTTTATGTTCTTCGAATAATTTAACCATCGCCTCGACGAATTTACTATGCCAGTAGTCAATATCGGGTTGCTTGACATTTTCAATTTTCGGCAATTTAATTGGTGCTCCAACTGGAAAATAAACAGCTCATTCCCAGCGCTTTTTCAACAAATTTTCCTGTCAATATCACTTACCAACAGTATACACGGGTAACTTTCTAGGGAGAAGTCCCCAGAAGTTCTGGAACAAACCCACACCTCGAGCCAAATAAATAGGAGCCTGCCAATTTTTTCTGATGTACTGTTGAGCATCGTAGAAAAAGTCTCCTTTCCTCAGTACTTTTTGATGGTACAGATCGCTTTCACCGAATGAATAAATTGGTACTACGTTCGTCCTGTAATTTTTTTTTTATCCGATCGATCAATGTCATTTAGAGAGGAGCTACGAATTTGTTTACCCAGCGAGCAATCCGACTCGTATGAACCCTTTTCGATTTTTTAGCAGGACTCTGTGATGATTCGGTTCGCAAATGAGTCCTTCGGCTATTCCTCCAGGGTATAATAGCGACGCTTGACCCTTTGGTTTATTCAAGTGGTGAAGAAGAGCCTTTTGCGAGCATGACGCATAGCCTGAACGTATTTTCAAGAATTACTGTACTACGGGTTTTTTTTCTGTGTGATTAGTTTTTTTTACCCATGCCAAGCAAAAACTCTCTCGCTACAGGAATCTTCAAATTGGTGTCGAGTGCGTGAATTGTCACGTTTAGACCTGGAAACAACTCGTAGAATTGCCCCGTGGTGGGACAGAAATGTGAGGCGGCGGCAGATGGAAATATTCCGTGCGGGAAAATGCACAGAAGGTAATTGTCATCGGGTGGCAAGTCGGCCGTTTTAATCATTTCTTGAGGGAAATACTTCGAAAGTCTTTTGAAAAACCACAGCGACCTCCACCAATTCCATTTCCTGAAAACAGGAAATTGTTTATGTTTATTCTAATTTCTATCGGGAGATGAACCGGTTTTATGCCTCTCTCTTCCATAAATCCCAGCGTCTCTGTCAATGACGTACATCCAGAAAAGGTACATAGGTACAATTGGGTAGAGTGGAGAATACCACAGAGCGTAGGCAATATAAATGGAAAGACCTAGTTTTGCTGGCACCAACATCATTATAGTGGCTATTGCTAATTTGTTTTTGGCATTCTCTTTCCAATCTTCCCTGTTCGTCTAAAAAGAAATGAAAATATGCCCACCCTGAATTAATATCGTCATTGTAGCAATCAAATCATAGCTACTCACCGTCTTAGGTATTGAAGCAGCGCTTTCGCCGCCCATGACTAGAAGTCACACCCGATGTTAGAGGATCCACACCACGTTGTGAACATGTTTCCTATAAACCGTGAATCACGTATTAAATGTTTTGTCTCACTTTTTTTTTCAATTCCCGATAACACACCCGTATTAACGCTACTCATATTTCACCTTGTAACGGTTGTCATGTGAAGAATTTCGAGTTGATCCCACCTCTGCGCAGCTACTTGTTAGTATAGTGTTTCGCATGGTAGCGGGAGGAGAGATAGATAAAGATTCCTCTTTCTTCGCTAAGAATGGAGACTTCAGTGGCCGGTGTGTAAATAAATCCCAGCGGGTGTGTAAAGTCATGATTGGGTGGGTGGGGAGGGGGGGTCAGTGGCCACAAAATGTGGCCACCCCTACACTTGTTAGTCTCAATTAGACGAATCCAATGACGTATACATTGTGCCTCCCCAAATCCCAAGGTACACAGCCCTCATGGGTCCCTTAACCCACAGAAACTCTCCCACCCCCTGAAAACGGTTTCTCCGCCTTCGAAGTCGAGGAATTGATTCCCTCCACAAAGTATGGAATAAGGGCCAAGCAAGCCATAAAGCGGCCGTGGCAAAAAAGGTCATTCAGGGTCTGGAAGCATTCCACCATTGTTTGTGTCAGGGAATTTCCTGGCGTATATTTCCCGTGCTTCCCCACCTAGTCCAGCATCACTTCCGGTGCGGTTCTCATTTAGCCCCTAGAATGGGCCATACATCGTTGCTCTAAATGTTGTACCACCACGCCCCCTAAATAAGATCTGCCCCCCTCACCACGCAGAAATGGTAGAACATGATCCTTTGATTGAAACAACCGTCATAAATTTAAATTGTCTAAACTTTAATTGAACTTTTTGGTTGTATCACAAAAAAAAAAAAGTGAGACATTTATATTCTTATGATTCATTTTTAGGGTTTAGGCTTGTTTACATTTTTTTCCTGTGAAAAAATTGATGATTCGGTGTTTATGGGGTCTAACCACTTGAAAGATTTTCCAGTTTGCTCTCTGACGCTCCCTAAAAACGCTTATAAAGTGCCGATAAATTTTGTTTGAATAACACGCCTCCTTCATTTAGCGGATTAGTTAATCATCTCTACCGCCTTACACGCGCGTTTTTTCATGATTAATCGCAAGTAATGGACTTTCCAGTTGAGTACAGTCAAGATCATGAAACTCCTTGGCCCCCCAATGACGAGGAAGTAGGCGAACCTCAGCCGGTCTGACGAAATTGCATTTCGGGTTTTAGTATCAAACATCATTGTCAGGCGCTCCAGGAACTTATTGTTTTTGAAGGGGATGTAAGGACGAGGAAAATGAGTGTGAACTATCGCCTATCCATCTCATATTTTAGAAGGAGAAATACAATTTCGTTCAAGCAGCTGGCGGACTTAACAAAAACCTATTCAACTATGTGTTAAAAATGATGGCGGGGAACGGAGAAATGATTGTCCCATTTTGCGATTTGTCTTGTTGGTTTCGGCAGCAGGCCGCCCCACTGAAGTTACATCCTCCCCCCTCCAACCTAGATTGATACAGTCTCAAACAAATGACACCGTCAGTGCACCATCAAATTTCGCGTAGTTGGTTCATTAAAAACAAAAAACAATATTGCGGCGGATGACTCCCTAGAAACTTGCTATCACCTAAGAAAAGCAATTTCGTGGGTTTCACACCATCAAAAACAAAATTTAGTCGTGTTGACTAATTCAGAAAAGCAATATCGCGGGGCCAGTAGCGCCGACACCGCAACCGCTACACGGTGGTCCGTGATCGAGGACATGATAAATATCTAAATGTAAGCCACGAGCTCGTCTGTAAGAACTGCGAATTGGCGTCTTCTCAATTTCAGCCAGGAATTAATGGTTTATTGCAGTTTCAGCCACTTACAATTAGCCTTTTTTCACAATTTTTGTAGCAAAACAGGATATTTTTGCCACGAATGAGATCTTTTATAATTTTAGACGTGAATTAGCCGATTTTTTCATGATGATCCGAGAATTGAATGAATGAGTGCCTTTTGTCAACTTTATATCCGCGAATTACGCATTTTCTCTATTTCAGCTTCGAATTAGCGCTTGGTGGAAATATAGCGAGTTTTACAAGTTTGAGCCGCGAATTCAATCTTAGGCGAGAATTATCGCTTTCACTCAATTTTAGCCACAAATTCGCCGATTTCCTCTACTTGATCCGCGAACTAGCGTTTTTCTCAATTTTAGCTGAGAGTGAGCGCCTTATCTCAATTTTAGCCGCGACGAGCCTGCTCTTCTCAATCTCAATTTTATAGCCTGGAATTAGTACTTTGTCTCTCAAATATGGCCGGGATTTCACGCTTTTCTTAATTTTTAGGCACGAATGCGTGATCTTTCTCTTTTTGCTACGGATTTACGCTTACCCGATATTTTGGCCGCGAATATTAGCACTTTTTTCAAACTTTTGGCCCTGTACCTGGCCCTAGATTAGAACACTTGCGCGCCTTCTCAATTTTAGCCTCTTTTTAAGGGCCTATGGAAACTTGGGGGTTTGCGCATTTTCTTTCTCTATTTTTAGCAGACAAGTTGACTTCAGATACCCTGCCTTACTCGACTGCCTTGAGATTTGGTGTATTTTCCTTAATTTTATAGGCAAATAAGCTCTTTTTCTCAAGATTTTCCTAGAATCAATCCTTTAAAACCAAAAATTTTAGTTGGTAGTGAAAGTAAGTCACCAAGTTGTCTCGAGAAACCATGAATTGGCGTTTTTTCAATAATAGCTGAGCCTGCTGTGTGCGATTCATCGCAGCTTTTCCTTAATGTTAATAGAAGCGAGTTAACGATTATTCTCAATTCTAGTCACAAATTAGCATTTTCATCTGTTTTAGCCGCAAATTAGAGCTTTCCTTAGTTTTAGCCGTGAATTAGTGATTTCTTGTCAATTTCAGCTGTTTATTAGCGTTTTTCTACACTTTATCCGCGAATTAACGATTTTTCTTGTTGTATCCGCTAAATTCGCGATTCTTCTCGATTTTATTGTTATGAATTAGCGTTTTTCTCAGTTTTAGCCACTGATTAGCACATTACCCTCAATTTTAGCCGCGAATAAAAATTTTTCCTTCATTTTAGCCGAGAATTAATGTTTTTATTAATGTTAGCCGCGAATTGGCGTTTTCCTCAATTTCAGCCGTAAATTATAGTGATTTTAGTCAATTTTAAAAGGTGTTTATTAGCGTTTTTCCACGCCTAATCATTGTTTTTCGTTATTTATCGTCAAATTTGCCGGGTTTCTCGATTTCAGCCATGAATTAGCGTTTTTATCTGTTATAACTGCCGATAAGCACTTTCAATTAATTTTAGCCGTTTCTTTCATTTTAGCCATGCATCAATCAACGATTTTCTCAGTATTAGCCGCCCATTTCACTTTCCCTCAATTTTAGCCACGAATTAGTGATCTGTCTCAATTTTACTCATTATTTAGAAATTTTCCCTTATTTTGCCATTTATGGATTAGCGTTTTTTATTCATTTTAGTCACAAAGTTTCCTGCAGAAGACGCGAATTGGTGTTTTCTCTATTTTAGCCGCAAACTGGCATGGCGTTCTTCTCAATTTTAGCCATGAATTAGTGATTTTTTCACTTTTAGCCGGTATTAGTGATTTTACTCATTTTATCCGCAAATCGGAACTTATTCTTAATTTATCCGGTAATTATTAGACATTTTTCTCAATTTTAGCTACGAATAATTGGCGTTTTTCTCCATATCACCTGTCGCTATACCACAGGCGGATGGCAACGCGGTTTGGTGTGATGTCCCCTGCCCTGCCGTGGGGGGGGGGGGGCTATCATAGGTGTGGGTCGGGTCTTTTTAAGAGTTCTGCGAGTCTGCTACGCCTCATTGAAACCGTTTCGGTGCCACTGCGAGGTGCCAACTAAGGGGAGTGGCCATATGTTGCCCTTGATCTAGGCGTGGGCAGCTCGTCACTTGAAAGATGTCAGATGCACCATTGCCTTAGTGCAGGTTTTTATTCGGGAATGAGACCACAGCACAGGGCTGCCCACAAGGGGGGGGGGGCAATGGCACGGAGCCCCATTTTGTGGGCAGGGGTAGCAAAAATAATATCAAGTGTCCCTCCCGGCATAAACGAACCGATGGCTAGAATCTGCGAATTTTACCATATTTTTCACTTGCGAAGACAACCATTTCATGGGTTTGGCCCCAATAACACGGGCATTCGCTCATACAGGAGAATAAAAAAAAAAAAATAAATAAAAAAAAATCAAAATTTGTCGATTGCTCAGTGGCCCAATTTCATGGGTTTTACACTCTCAAAAAGCCAATTTCGCGGGGTTGACCCACTCAAAAATCCCATTTCACGGCCGACTCATTCAAACAAACAAGACAAAACCACTGGTCAGACACTTTCGATGTCTAAATTTCACGAATTTGACGGTCGCGGTTTTGACTAAATTCAATAACCAAACGTCTTCGGCGGGGTTATCACACCATAAAAGCCAATTTTACGAGGTTTTAAACCTTTTAATTTTCCGAAGATGGAATTTTCAGCTGGTTGGGTCATTTTAAAAAGCAATTTCGCGAAGTTGGCAACATTTTTTTAAAGCGCTTAAAAAAATCCTCTGACAGTGCTTGCGCACAAAGAGTACGTATTTCCAGTAGCGTACCGACGTAGGGGCGAGGGGGGTGGACCGTCCCGGGCCCCCTACCAGAGGGGGCCCTCGAAAAGCTTAAAGATGGAAACTTGAAAATGAGGAATTTTAGGTTGAAAATGTTCATGGATCTATAGGTATATAGGTGAAAACGAGTTTTGGTATACGGTTGGCTATAATATTGGCTCCTGCCGACAATTTTCAGTCTACCCGACCCAATATGTCAGAATGGAACGTTGAAGGTGGTCATTTAGAGTGTAGCTGAATATTACACTTAGCCCACAAAAGCGCTCTTCTGAAGGCTCAAATTGAGAGAAATCAAGCCTTCCACCCCGGCGGTGGTAAATTCGCAGCTAAAATTTTAGAAACTACGCTGATCCCCACAGTTTTCTTGCAACAATAAAGATGAGGAGGCGCACTAATATGCTGTTCTTGGGGCAAGTACGCAGCAAAAAGTATGGAAAAAGCGCTCAAATCCGTGGCTGAAACTGTGAAAAAGCGTTTCATTCGCGGTACAACTTACAGATACAAAAATTGAGAAAAAAAAATCGCTGATTCGTGAATAATAAGTTGGGGAAAATAAATACCACTTCATAATGTAGAAAAACCCCTAACGTGCTGTTTTTTGGTCAAGCCCACGATTAAAATTGGGAGGTGACCCGGTTTTTACCATTTTGCAAGCGCAAAAAGCAAAAAAGAGAAAAGAAAGGCAAAAAGGGTGAAAAAGGCAAAAAAATACCGAAAAAGGTAAGTAAAAAAGCTAATTCTAGGCTATAAAAATGTAATGAAACGAAAAAAAGCGCTGATTCGGGGCTCAAATTAAGAACAATGATCAATTCTCAACTGAAAAATGACAAAAAATCATCCATCCACGGATCAAAATGAGAAAAGGCGCGAAAATGAGAAATTTAGAAAAATGGTCAAGTAGCCAGCTAAAATTGAGACTAACGCTAATCCACGGCAAAAAAAAAAAAAAAAACGATTCGCGAGGTAGAACTGAGTAGAAGCGCTAATCTGTAGCTAAAAAACCTGCTATTTCGCTGGTTTTTAGCTCAGAGTGAAGTAAATTCGTGATCTTACATTATGATATATGATGGCTATTTATTATTTATTTATTTATTAACAAAAGCACATTTATAAGTGAGAAAAAGTATACAATGAAAAACATACCAAGCCCACCAAAGAATAAGTTGACAGAACTTGTGCTCTTCGGTGGAGTCCAGAGCCAGAGAGAGAGAGAGAAAAAAAATAAATCTTAGTGAGCTAAAAACGAATCTTAAAGACTATGCCTTAATTTCTTTTTTAAGGATGACAAACTACGACAACTAAAAATATTAATGCAATTATCAAGTAAAAAACAAAGAGCCCTGACATAAGCATTTCTCCGGTAAAAAGTAGAGTTCACCTTAGGGAGAATTAATTATTCGCGACCACTCAAAGTTACGCGTGGTGGAAGACACCGATACATGTTCCTTTCTTATCCTGGAACGAAAAACGTGAACACAAGACTGGTAAAGAAATATTCGATAAATATCATCCACATTAAAAAGTTGATACAGCAACTTTGTGGGATATCTTAAATTTTTGTTCTAAATTATTTTTAAAAGGTGATTCTGAATTAACTGTACCTTACTAACATAAGAGCTGATAGCAGAACCCCAAAGAACAATCCCATACCTAATTATCGAGCCTGCCAGACCATGATAAATAGTTTTGAGATGCCTCAATGTCAAAAACTACGAATAATCTTAAATAAATAAAGCAGTTTACGCATATACGAGCAACAAGGGAATCAGTATGCATCTTGTAATTCAAATTTTCATTAATTATATCCCCAAATATTTACAATGACTTTGAAATTTAAGATCAGGACAAACACAATTAGATTGCTCCTGTAGACACACGAAAACTTACAATGAAACTTAATGGGGGGGGGGGGTCTTACATGACTTACACTTATTTCGTTAGGCTCTTTCCTTTTCAGGGTGTTGAAACAAAGCTTGGTTCTTTTATTCTGTCTTAACCTAGTTAATTCCACACAATCATTTGTACTCTCACTTTTAAATAATCTCAACGGCATTTTCCCCGAAAAGAAAAGACCATTCAAGCTAGTCACTCGACTGATCCCTATGTACAATTGATGTTCTCACGTAATTCTATCTTCCTCGTTCGGTCTCTTTCCCGTTCGTTATCGTTAACTTCGAGGATTTGCCTCGATAATCTCTTTCTCTCTCTTTCATTATTAAGAAACTCTTTATTCTAACGTGATACAGCTTTTCTCTTTCGATCCCTTTCCCGTTTATTTTCGGCTTTTTCTGAACTATCTTTCACTAATAGTGAAAATTAACTTTAAAAAAACCTCGGTCATTCAAATATTTTTAGATCCGAATATTTAATGGAACAATTGTTTAAATGTTTGAGTGAAATTCATGCACACCCTTAGCAACGCATGAAAAATTGGTAATTCCGGGCCAAAATAGTTCACAAACCGCTAATTTGCGGCCAATATTGAACATGAATAATAACCCTGATTTGCAGCTCAAAAAGTGAGAAAAACTGATAATTCGATGCTCAAAAGGTAAAAAATCGCTAATTTTGCAGCAAAAATTGAGGATAAAGCCAATTCGTGGAAAAAATTGAGAAAAATGGCAAAACAACGGGATGAAGACGCTACTTTTTCGCTGCTAAAATTGAGAGAACTCGCGCAATCAAGGGCGCAATTTTAGCCACAAGGCTAAAATGGAGAAAAATAGCAAATTCATGGCAAAAGATGAACAAAAAAAATCTGTATAAGAGCTATAATTGGCGGATATGATGTATAAATAACGCTAATTCGTGGCTCAATTAAGGGAAAATCCATGATTTTCCCTTAAGGTTTAGAGACCAAGGGGCCTAATAGAGATTCCCGCCTCGGGCCTCAGTAGGTGTAGGTCCGCCAGTGCGTCTTTGTTTTCTTTCAAACGAGTAAAATAATACCATTAAAAACAAAAATCGTTGAATTGGATAGGAAACCAATTTAATGGGTTCGCCCAGTCCCAGACAAATTAAACAAAAAATACCCAAACATCGCAAAAAGCGCCAGAATTTTTAATACGTTGCTCGATCGTGTCGTATAGAAATGATAAGTTTGCAGCTTCGAAATATTGGAGCAGGACGCTCGAAAAACTGCGGAAGTTTTTATTAAAGAATCATTTGACACGTTCTTAGGTTGAGAAGCCGCGTTCTAGGAGTGAAATCGACTGTTTTTCTTGTTAAATTCCAAAAGAAAAACTGGCCCATTATTGGCAGTGGCCGATTGTCGCTTTTCTTTTGGCTATAAATTAATGGCCTCTTTTAGGGTTTCTTTGGCAAATGACTGGGGTGGAGGGGGAAAGTCACGTTTTGGAGCTAAAGTGACCGTCGTTTTAGAGCCCCTGGCCTGGACCTCGCTATACTGATGGGCCCTCGGAAATCCGCCTCCTGCCCTAAAAACTAACGTTAAATGAGAGCTAAATGAAGGGAAATACCCTCCCCTACATGAGAAGCTAAAAGAGTCATCCCTTTCGCCTAATTTCGGAGAAATAAAATTCCAATAAATTGGTGAGAAATAACTGAAATAAGAACGTAGAACAAAAACGCCGCGCCAAGCTTCATTCTTCCACCCCGATACTCTTTTGTCAACTTCCCCACCCCGCCAGTCCATACTAGTGCGGCTTTTGTTCGTTTCTAGATCATCAGACCGGAGCAAGTTCCCTTTTGAGTTTCACAGCTTTTGATAGGATTTATTCTACGTTGAAAGTATTAATTTTCACTAGTTTTTCTTTCGTGTCTGTGGAGAGTTTCAAAGAACCAAAATCCCGTGGCGAGCGTCCGACACACCGGCCTGACGTTTCGACCGAGCAACTCCGGGGCAGGGCGCTTTCGAATGATAACGTTAGAACAGCGGAGAACCCATTTATTCTTCGTGAAAGCCGCGTACTGATAATCTTTCGTATAATGTAAAGGGTTTAAAGTCCACGTATACAAAGTCATTCCGTATTTATATTTCTTTTTAGTGTTGCAATTTTTTGTCGCAGAGCTTTTTAAACGCGATAAGTATGTCAGGACGGGGTGACAATTCCGGTAGGTTCAGTGTTCGTCTCGAGGTTGATTTATTATCCCTCGATGAAACCCGAACTGTCAACTATCAAGACCTTCTCCGGTCGGCTCTTGTAAGTATGCCTCCAGTTTTTTGATAGTTTTGGTTTATAAAATTGTCTGATGTTATTTGATGGTGAGCTTGGACGGTAGCAGTTTCAACCATTTGGATTCGTTGTGCAGATGTTTCGCATGCCTTCGATATGTTCGTACTATGTTTAGGTCATAATGAAGACGCCCCTCCATTCTTCGAGTGTGAGGCTTATTCGCCGACAAAGTCTCACACCCTGACAAATTGTGCCGGGTGGGCATTCTTCTCCATGTCTAGCTTGTCCAGTGCACTTGGCCGCCAAGCGGCCGAGATTCAACAAGTTAGGGCGGCGTACTACCCCATCGGCCGGACAAGTTCGATCTCCCCCTGTGGTTGGAAACATAGAGTGTACCGAAATCAAGGCCACGATGTACTCTCGTCTATGTCAGTGTCTTTTCAGGGCTGTCACAGACTTCACGGAATTCCTAAATGGCATTAAGAAAAGTCAAAGATCTTCTTCATTTTGCATGCGAAGTAAGGGGCACTACCCACTTCGTAGGCACCTGCATGTGACAGGAAATGGTGGCCAGTCCAACCTGCTGTGTCGCTTTGTGGGGGAGACCTGAGTTTCTGTATACATATTTGGAACTGACAGGTTGCAATTGCTTTACGTTCCTGAGAGTCGAGGAGCTACGGGCGGGCTGCCAGTTCGTGAACACCATGGGGAGGCTTTCCGAGTCTGAGTCCGGCGTATGAACAGCTTAGGCGAGCCCTCTGTACAGCAAGACGCGGATGGATCCTAAGGGGGTGGCGTTTTATACACCCCGTTGCAGATAGAATCGGGGTCTACCTGCTAAGCCTGAGTTTGCGGTTCAAATGAAACCGGCATATAGAATCTGAGTTCCCCTGTTGCCATATAGACCCCACCGGTCTCACCGATTACGCTGAATCCAGGTTTGACATTTACACCCCGGGTCTGCAGTGGGGTATATGTATATGCCAACATGGGAACTCAACGGGGAGTGGGGTCTACATGCTGGTCTCATTTGAACCCCAAACTTGGGATTTGCAGGTAAACCCCGGGTCCATCTACAACGGGGTCTATAAGAAGGCGACCCTCCCAGGGGGCCCGAGACACAGCTGTCATGCCTCCTCCCCCTCCTTGGAGTCGAGGTCACTTCGAGGGGTCGTCACCCCTCGAATTTTGAGGGGCCAAGTTTGAGGCAACCTTAATTTTAGTACCTCGGACCAGGCTCAACCGAGAAACACAGCTGATTCCAGGCCAAAACGCAATAGAGTGCCCGCCAGCGCTCCTTAAAGTATCCAAAACTGTATATTTCGAATTTTCATTGTTTCAGCCGATTTTCTCAACTCCAGTGGCCAGGCACAAACGCTCGGTGAAAAATCCCGCATGTGTGCTGGTTGCCATGGCGTGATTCCTGAACATTCTTGTCTGCCAGCGAGTGACCAAGAAAGGACCTCGACTTCGCACAAAAAATGTTTTTCATTCTTGCTTACCCTCGCCCTCCCGCGCTTTGGAGTAGGCAAGTGTGAATTCCACTGCTCTTTGTTGGGCGTCTCATGGGATTTTATTGCCCAGTCTAGACATCGTCTGACCGTGTCTACAGGGGACGAAGTAGGACTAAATTTCTGTTACACAGTTGTTAGTTTTCGTAGAAAAATTGTCATTTTGCTATTAAAAATGCAATTCTTGTGTACAATTTTGAAGTTTTTCGGGGCAAATGACCCGAGTTTCATAGTCAAATGGACACCTCGAAGGTTTGAATCGATAGTTGCCGAGAATTTCAACCGGTAACGGAATCTAGCAATAGTTTCGAGGGTCTTCGGTCAAGTTCAGTAAGCGTTTATGTCGTTTCAAAAGTAGACGTGTTTATTAGCTTTGTGACTAGACTAAATTGAACCGTTTTTCTGTACGGATTGTCACTTTATGCGGAAAAATTAGCAATTTCTGGTCGCATTATTAGTTTCTGATTGACAATGTGTCCTTGTATAGCGTCTACAGCAGGTGCCATTGAGTTAATTGACATTTCCCGGACCCAATGACCGGAAAAACTGACAATCAATGCTGGAAACGTGTCAATTCAGGCTCAAACTGTAGAATTTTGAGTCCAGAAACTTGACTATTCGGTTGAAAAACGCCAAATTAGAAAGACTTTGCCCTCTCCACCAATTTTATTATTTTACTGGCGGAACCAGCCTACGGCCTTCGAGGCCATTTACAACGCCTTTTTTAACGCCCCACCTGGGTGGATCTCTGACCCATGATGTGTAACTATGTACCGCCGTAAGCCTGGTTTCAGGGAGTCGACAGGGGCTCAATCCGGGACAAAGAGGTTCCTTTACTCCGTGATGTACATGCTATTTATTCACAGTTTGACTTACATTTCCCCAGGCCCGACCGCTTGCGGTAGCGTGTACACGAGCTGGCGCGAGGGTTGGTCGCGAGGCTTCGGCCCCCTCATGCACGGATGTGCGTCCCGCTGTCCCCGACTCTAGCTGTGAACTTCTCCAACTATAGAATTCCCCGGGTTTTATACTAAAACACCGGGGATATGTTAGTAAAACCTCAAGTGTTGTGGATAACAAGCAGTTTCCTCAAGGATTTGTTGACGCTATCGAGCCATTCTCTCTCGCTCGTCCCTGAGATCGCCGGATTCTCTCACCGACCTGCGAATAATTCACCGGATCGAGCTCCCTTTCTCAATATTACCCTCGCACAACATTACGCCCTTTTTAGGGCGTTACATCTGGAGTCAAAAAAGGCGTTGGAAATGACCTTGAAGGCCGGAAACTGGTTCCGCCAATAAAATAATAAAATTCGTGAAGAGCACAAGATCTTAATAATTCCACATAGAATTCACATTGAAAGCACGTTAAACCCCCCCTCCTCCCCAACTGGCAATTCGTCGTGATATTCCAATGAGGAAGTAACATAAAAAATAAAAATCTCTGAAAACATTTTTTTTCGGAATATTAATATTGAATATTAGTGCGTAAATGATTGATTTCAATTTATAGTGAAATAATAAAACTTGCCAATTTTTTTTGCTACCTTAAAAGGTCGGTCCGTGACTCGTGACGTAGTTAAGGTGTTGTGACCCCGCCCAACCCTCCGTACCATGGCTGTTATCATGTTTTGCCCCTTCTTGTCCATCCCGTTTATCCTAAGTCCTATTGTTTGATTTGTGGGAAGCTATTGTGATGGTTATGCGAATGCTGTTATTACGTCATCAGTCTATCTAGGCTATTTCAAATGGGTCCTGCAACCCAATTGTTTTAAAAATTAATAAAAAAATATAGGGCCTGATTTTCTTTGAACGGATTGTGTTTTCATGAGTTTTGGTAACCAAGCTAACACGACGGCATGATTTTGGAAAATGTGTTACTTCCTCATTAAAAAAAAAAAAAAAAAGTTATTTGTTGACAAGTAAGCATTGTCAGGTCTATTCCGGCCACCGAACTTACCAGTTTTTGGACAGAAAACAGATTTTGGTGGCTTAATTGTAAGACCAAATAATCATTCCAAACGCCTAAGTCTAACAATAAATCATGGGAAAGTATGCCCCAGAGTTTCTAGAATCTTGTAGGTTAACTAGGGCATGATGCAAAGGGCACGAGCACCTGGTGGCCCCCACACAGTTGCAGCGCTTTCTTTTTCTCTTGGTTAGCTGCATAATGGGTCTCAAAGAAGCCAACCTGGGCTGAAGAAATTGTGTTGCACGTCCTATGAACGTGTGAATGACGCTAGCCTCCCCCCACCTCATCCCTTTGTCCCCCTCACCGTCATTTGTCATCGATCTTATTTGATTCCGACATTTTTTATAAAGTTCAGCTATTCTTAACGGCCACTGCTTTTTACTCTATTCATCCACTTAATAATTGTTTTTCTCCGACCAGGAAAAACTCGGGGAACCCACCGAGAATGGAAGTGTCTCACATGACGCTCCCACTGCTGATCGAAATGATTCATTCGAGGTAGTGCTGCATTTCGGTGTCCCCCCCCCCATTCTAAGAAATTGAAAAATAACGTTGTCTTTTTGGAAGGATGCGTGTGAAAGAGGCCGTGTTTCAAAAACACCCTCCAGTGAAGCATCTGACGATGTCAACCGAAATCAAAAATACTCGCAAGAAGGGTCATCTGAAGACCAAGCTGTGCCCCATCATGGCAAGTTTTAAATTATTATTGTAATAAGCTGCGAATATTTATTGGTGAACTGCGCGTATTACCAGAAATTGAAATTGTGAGACATGCCCATCCTGTCCTCCCAGAAGGTCTCCCTCCTGGTGTGGAACAGTTAGTGAGTGAATTGATAACAGCTTTCTTCGATTGTAAATTGACCCCTAGAAAGTTTTTCGCTCAGCCTGTCTACTCCACCCTTTTTTTCAAGTGAGAAAAATACCCCCCTCCCTCCCAGTAATGTTTATATGTGCATTAATTGTATATTTGTGTCTTAAGTCTTGCAAAAGCTCTTCGTGAAATGGGTCCTGTGAATAAGGGACTCGTCTACGAATACCTTGCGTACTTTTTACCACTGAAAAAGAAAACGTTGGTCGTTAGAATGAAGAAAATTTTGAAAGAGCACCGAGCGCTAATCGGGTTTGTTTATTTATTCCGATGTAACATATTCCCTTCATATTTGTATAATGATTTTATTCTTTCAGAGAAAAAAGTTCACTAGAGCCGAGCACTTCTGAAAAGATGGCCAATAATAGTTCCACTTCCCAGATCACAGCTTCCAACATATTATCGCAACTCGGAGTAAGATTTAAATCTCAACCCCCCCCCTTCCTTCCCCACTGGGCATAACCGTTCCTAAAGAAAATTAATATCGTCAACAAGGATGAGGGCCCGAGTACACGTCCAGAAATGGTGACTATCACCAAAGTGCCCCCTTTGCTTGGCCAAAGGCCCCAAGCAAAGCCAAGTCTTGTGAAACCGGACTACAAAGCTATTGATTTTCAGTCGATGGAAATGACTCGAAAAGATGGTAATTTCGACGTTTTCGCCCTGTTACGCATGTCATTATTTTTGTTGTTTTATAGTGAACAAACCGACGAAAAGTGTCGAATTGAAACTTGTCCCTCTTCCTGAAGCATTTTGTTCTCGCTCAAGCCCAAGAGGGCGAGAAAGAAACGAGCTATTGTTCATGATCAAAAATGTTCTAAGTCATTATCTTCCCTCCCGCCACAACTTTTTCACTTGCTGTTTAACGCCTTTGATTTACGCGTAAGTGATACGTTTTTTTTTCTTCAATTTTAAAATTGATTATGAATTTGTGGCTAGTCTTGAAGATTACATCAAGCTAAAGCCAGAGTTGACTCAATATCGAAGCCAGATTTACGATCATCTATCGTACTATACGCCTTGCTCGCGCGAGGGTTTAATCAGCGCCCTTTCAAAACTACTCGAAAGAAAAAGACTGTGTGACAGTCGTCTAAGAAGGTGAATTTTTTTCTGAATTTAAATACCGCTCTTGGATGTGTTATCGTTATTTCCCGCGTAGCATGTGGTGTGAATTCGAGCCCACCAAGGACGGACATCAGGGTCCTGTTGATACGACCCCGGCCGTGCATGGCAATGAAGACCGTTTCAAGTTTTCTCAGGTGATAATTTCATGAATATTTCTGTACCGTGATTGTATTGTTATTTGTCTTTAGGAGAAGCATAAGTCCCGAGAAGATTTAAAACGAAAAGTAGATTCCGTCTTGGAAACTCCAAGTTTTTTCACGGAACCTTCGGTCAGTTCTTGAAGAGTTTTTTCTCGAGAGTTTCTTGTTCATTTTTGTATTTTTACTAGGCGGAATTTCGCGAGACGGTCATCAAGGCGAATGCTCTATTTTCATTTCAACACTTCGAATCTCGGATCGGACAAAAAGCTTACGAGTTCGCTCAGAAATGTACCTTGGGAAACCAGTTGGAAAGTTCAAGTACGTATCAACATCGTCATTATCCTTATCATTGTTCACAACGTCGTTTTGGGTTTTCTACGAATTAGAGACGAATTGTGCTTTACCAGACGAATTAACCCCCAAAATGGAGATTATTATTTGTGACATAAAGCAAGCCGCTTCAGCTATTAAGCATTTTAACAAAGATTTCTACGAGTGTCCCGTCCTTCCAGCTCTACACGAGTAAATTAATTACACCACGGAATTATTTAGCGACCAAATTTTTAAAAATTCGATTATTAAATGATTCGCAGACTGGACGTTTTGAGCCGCCGTTACCTTAAGCCTACCGAGAGAAGGCAAATGTACGAGCATTTGTCAACATTTCTCCCGTGTGATACCAAAAATCTATTGAAACTGGTTGATGGGTTGTACGAGCCCCACATCTGTTTTATAATGCATTTCAGGAGACAGAGGTATTTTTTTCTTACACTCGGTCCCCCCCCCCCACCATCACTCATTTTGAGGAATTCGGCCTATAGGAAAGAGGCCAAAGCGGCCAGGAAACAATTGAAAAAGACTGGCGAATCCTCTCAGGAGAGTAGATCAAAGACTGATGTTCAGAAGATGAGCGGAACAGGAGGACACGAGTCCAAACCCCAAGCGGTGATTTCAAAGAACTCTGGAGAGAGCAAGGGACCCAAAATGATTCCCCAAGCTGGTACTTCTTCCCGCTCTCAGTCAACCACCAAGCCCGAAGTGGAAATTTTCAAGGTCAGTCCAGAAGTTTCAGTTTTTGTGCATAAAACTTTGAAGTAATCGTCAGAGAGCACTTCAGTGTATATTTTTGAATAATTACGTTTGTTATTTAGTTTACTATGATGCCTGTTGCTTGCTAACTATTACCTTCACTAATAATTTCACCTGTTATCGAATAAGATACTGTCTAGCACCGTTTAGAATGCCTAGCAGGTTTGTATTGTGAGACACCTGTCAACAAACGAGGCATGCAGGGTTAGGTTCGTAAGTTGTGGGGCGGCTCAGCTCGGAATTCTAAACGGTGGTGGACTTCATTAATTAATGAACTGGTCGGGAAGTCTTGGGAATGCCCCACCCCCTCCCACAAGTTTCCTTCTTTCACACTGAATTTGGTTGGGGGTGTAACTTACTGGTGGATTTTAGTTTGGATTGGGCTAAGGGTCGCTTGGTATCACTGGTGACGTAACCGAGGTGCGAGGTAGCCTCAAAAAACTCAATTAGAGCATGTTTCGCATCTATCCGACGTGTAGGTAGTCGGCTTCATATTCGCTTTAGCCCGAGAGACTGACTAATCGCCTCGGGAACGGCATTTTCTTTGATTAGAAACGCTCCAACCATTCGAACAGGTAACTCTCAATCAGAGGCGTAGCCAGCCTTTGGTCTTGGGGGTGTGGCAGAAGATGTCAGATGCGCCATATTCGGGGCCTGGTAGTTTATCAACTCAGAACTCGGCGCTGGAAATCGTCAATTCCTCCCCAGAAACTGAATTTGCACAGACAGGGTCGTTATCCGTCAAGAACTAACATCCCTGCCGGGAAACTGTCTTTGTAGCCTTCTTTTCCAGATTTCATGTCCAAAAACTGATAATTTTTACCCTAAGAAAATGATACTTCCGGAGCTAAATTTAAAATTTCAGTCCCCTGGGACGGTAACTGCGATAATTTAGCCCCTCAAACTGAGCCCTTCTGCCGTAGAGACGAATAATTCTTGGTAAGAAACTGATAGACCTGTAACCGTAAAGTTATAGGCCTCAACAAGCGCGAAGTCACCTCTTGATCTGTGGATGGTGGGGGGGGTTTCCTCTTTGGTACATGCCTTAAGTCTGCCTAGTTCGGGGGGGGGGGGGTTGACAGAGACTCATTTAAAATTTAACCCTCCCCTCCCCCCGATACAGCAAAGTTGGGGTTCTAGCGAGTAAAAACTTATCTTTTTAGAAAAAGTCAAACTCGTGAATTGGACATTTCTACATGGGCGAGGAATCAACTAATTAGTTACGGATCATTTCAATGAGGCAACCCCGCCAAATTGGGCTTTCAGCGAGCCAAAACTCACGATTTTTTTTTTTTTTTTAATGAGCTAGCGACCCGCGAGCGTGCGATTTGCCCCGGACCGGTCATTTTTGGCCCGTTCTCAGGGGCCCCTCACCTGGAGTTTTACCCGCGAACGACGGCCCCGCAATTGACAACGCATGCGGGCCCCTCTCCAGGCCCTCCCAGGAGTCTAGAAAATCGACTGAAACCAACGACACCGCGAAACGCACATTTTCGCCACCTTTGATGGGAGGGGGGGGGGCTTGGCCGACAGTATTTTGCAATTCCCATTGACCAAGGTACTCATAAAACAAAACCGTGGCTAGCTCATATCGAAACACTTTGAAAAATTACTCAAAAATCGTTAAAATCGCTTCCTGTACGATTTTGTCAAAAATAATCTTAAATACTGACAAAAACTGATAATCTTGGGTTACTCGACACGGGTAATCCGAAAATTGAGACGAATATTCGACTAGCCGATCCGTTGGAAGGAGGTCGTCCCGTGACATCACTTTTTTTTTGGCCGCTTGCTCACGTTTTCAGACGAATTTCCCGGCGACGGATTTGATTGTTTAAGAAAGAGACTCGACGCACGCTGGACCTCAGGAGTCGAGAAAATCGACCATGAACAACCCAAAACGCTCACGTGAACATGAAGTTTTAGAAGGTTAGGCTTCAACCCGCAGTGCTCTTCGTGTCGTGCGTGCCGAAGCGTACCGATGCTCATTCGCCTGTCAATAAAAACTAGCAATTTCTCATTTTTCAGATGGTGATGGCTGGTGGGGGTGGGAATAACCTTGGTGAAAGTTACAAACATTTAAAACAGGACGAAACCGCCTACCAAGCTCCGCCCACTTTGACAAACTTGGCCTTATTACCCGTTCGGTAGATCCTAAAATCAATAAATATCACCTTCGGAAACCATTCGAACCAAAATCTTGTAATTTAACGCTTAAATGAAATTTTCACGCCCAAAATCCTGACTATTGGGCCCAGATTTGGTCAGTTGTGTACCATCCCGTCGGAGGACCGTTCATTTGCCCGTGACTAATCAAGCATGGCCCCACCACGCTTTTGGCTTAAAATCTACCAATCGAACTCTGTAAACGGAAAAAGTCCAGAGACTGCCGGCCTAGTCAGTCCGACCATCGTTGCCCCCAAGGACCGACCTCGCCCACTTTCAGGATTATACGTCAATTTCAACTTACGCGTGCATGTTTTTTTTTTTTCTTTTTTGCTTTGTGGTCTTGGGCGTTCACACTCTTCGCCGGTGCACTGTTGGTCAAAAGTTGATGTGGCTTGGTGCTTCTTGCGAGTCTGCATGCGTGTGACATCGTCGAGTGAACAACATTTGGTGTTCATTTGGTATTTTGACTTCCTCGCCTATTTTGAAAGAGAGAAAGAAAGAAAAAAAAACGCGCCCCCTTTGGCCAAATGAAAATTAACCGCGGAGTCTGCTTTTATGCCCCCACTCTTTCGTTCTTACCAAGTTTAAAAACACGATTTAAAGGTTCCACAACCCGTCTGTGATTCCGACGCGACCCGAGATGAGTCAAAGGCCGCGTCTGAAAAAATCGTTTCGATTCTCGAAGAAGAGCAAACGAATATTGAAGAGACCAACACGGCCATTAATGTGTTGAGTCAAATATTCACCGATCAGGATGTGGTAGTCGACGGTTGGAATGACTCCGAGCGACCAGAAGTATGGCTACTCCTTCCTGGACATTTTTTTAAAAGTCCATTTCTTTAAAGCAGGACTGGGTATCTCTAATTCACACAATTAACATGTTCAGGTATCCACTTCTCCTTCCGCCGACGATCATCTTCAGCAACTGCTTCAAGATCTAAAAGATCTGAAACAGCTTACTACTGATAGAAGATAGCTAGTTATTTGTTATTGTTAGGTTATTTGTTTAAAGAAGTTTTAGTTTTATGGTCTTCAAGGCTGTGATTTACGGTTTTATGAGAAGGGTTTTGTTACGATTCTAATTGTTTGAAATAATACTATAGCGGGCTTTGAAACGTCCCTGTGATAAAAGTTATATTATAAAGCATTTGTTTTGAAAATTCGGGTTAAATCAGTATGTGTACTCCTTTCTCAAGGTCGCTTTTTTCTATTTTAAACAAGGCTCACGCACTCAAAAATCTTATAACTATGTTATGAATAAACAGTTATTCAATCGCTTTAAGTTTATGTTGAATCGCCGCTCAAAAGAGCATGCGAAGCTGCAAAATAAAGAATATAAAAGCTACGACGTTTGTAAACAATTACAGTACAAATATTTGTCAGTTATCCGTACAAACAGAGAAAAAACAAAAGGTTCATTCAAATCTGAAGACAATGCCCTCTCACATCTCACACAGTCATAACAAATTGACTAGCATTCCAAGTAATGTGTGTAAATTAAGTCGTCAAGGCCACTAATGAGCACCTCTTTTTTGTTATCCGCTAGATTACTCAATTTAAAAAAAATATACAAAATGTAAAAATAATTTGAAAGCCCCCCCCCCCCAGTGAAAAAATATATAAACTTGGCTTTGATACGTACGGGTAGGAACAATTACTAGTTCACTCGACGACTCAGTGCTGTTCGTACCGGGCGAATGACAGGAAAACTTGTTCGAGGGAAGTGTCGCCCAAACTGAAATCTTCGATTTGCGGATGTTCTAATTTAATTTCGTTCATTGAGTCGAACAATTGGGAGTATGGGAGGGTCTTGGTGATGTGGTAATGAAGAATGCCCTGGAACAAAAAAATTCAAGTAGGAGGGTAATTAGACATACGTGCGATTCGACAGAATAAAACAAACAACAGGGTTTGAGTAAGTTGCAGACTACAGATTTAAGGCCAGTTTGCAGATTCTAGAGGCCCGATTAAATCGCACTCACTCCAATGGTGGAGGGGGGGGGGGTAACGAATCTCATGTTAGGCCTGTGGCTCAAGTATAAAAGGGTGTTAAATGAAATTAAACTAGTGGTATCCACGTGACATCCAATGTTAATTGTGATAGGATAACACCGCGTTAAAATTATAACACCCCTTAGTACTTGCCCCGCCCCCCGAATGTAACGATACAAAAGGGAAGGTTAAAAACGAAGAATTTAAAACGGAACCACTGCAGACGTAAGGCCGAACGCCAGTGGCGGATCCAAGGGAGGGGAGACAGGGGCCATGGCCCCTCCCTTGAAGTCGCGAGGTCCACTTTCGCATAAACATAATCAAAAGCACCTCCCAAAATCTAACGAGGGATTGTCACATTCTCAAATTTTAGGGTGAAAAGGTTGTGGTCTGAGGCAAACGTGATTTATAAGCCCCCCCCCCCCCCGAAGCGGTTTTAACAGAAAAATACTGTCCCTTCTCCCTTAAACGGTCCGGAAATGAATATTTGATGTCATGGTCGTCGGTATCAGCCGATTCTATTGGCTCCAGGGTCATTAGTACGAGCGGACGGTGACAAAACGAAAATTTTGTCTTAATTTTCGGTTTCCCTGTGTAGAGAAGCCCCAAAATAGAAAGATTCAGCCGCCGATCAGACTTGCTAATATAGGAGGTGCTTAGAAAATTGTGTGTTTCGCTCTACTAGAAGTGCCTTGACAGCCATTAACTGCTTTAAAAAAGCCAAACTATGACTATTCCCACCATAAAAACAGCTAAACTGACTGCAATCGCACCCCAAAATGGTTAAACTGACGACTAGCGCCTAGCAAATGGCTGAACTGACTATATTCGCGCCCTAAAAATTACCAAACCGGAAATTCCCGCTCTAAAAAAAATAGCCAAACGGACTTGAAGCGCCCTAAAAATGGCTAAGCTGACGCTGAAAATGGCTAAATCAACCATTTGCGCCCCAAAAATGGAAAAAAAACTGGCAATTCGCGCGCCAAAAATGGCCAATACTGATCATTCTCGTCTCTGGCTTGACGGACCATATTTGCGTTCCAAAAACGACTAAACTGACTATTCGCACTCAGAAAATGCCTAAACATATGATTCCAGCCATGAAGCACTCAGAAAATGCCTGAACATATGATTCCAGCCATGAAGCACTCAGAAATGCCTGAACATATGATTCCAGCCGTGAAAAGTGCAAAATCGGCCATTCGCGAGCTACGAATGGCCAAACTGACCATTCTTTGCTTTTGGCTTGACTTGTCTATTTTAATGGCCTGAAAAATGACGATTCGCGCCTTGAAAATGGACAAACTGACCTTACGAGCCCCGAATTTGTGGCCTAAAATGCCTGAACAGGTGATTCCAGCCCCAATTACGGGCAAAACTGACCATTCGTGCGAGGAAAATGCCTTGCTGTAAAAATAAAAAGCAAAACTGACGATTCTTGCCTTGGAAATGTCGCACTGGCTAATATTCACTTGTTATGTAAATGACCAGACAATTTGCACCTTGGAAATAGCAAACATGACCATTCGTAACCTAAAAATGGTATGGCGGACTATTTGCACCACAAAAAAGGCAAAACTGACTGTTTGCGTCAGTAAGTCGTCAATACTGTATTTGCGCCATGTATGTATTTGTACACGGCCTGATGTGACTTCTGCGCCGAAAAAAATTGCCAAATAAGAGGCTATTCGCACCCTTAAAAGATATTAATTGGCTCAATCGGTGAACCATTCGATCCCCTCCCCCTACCGAATAGCACCGCGGAGCCTGGCATCCGCGACTGCTAAGGTTGAACCTTTGCAGTGTACTGTGGTTTGGAACCTGGTGTCAACCGCTCGTCATAATACGCGGTTTTGCCTATGTTTTTTAAATTTTTTGTCGTTTTTGCCAGAAATTGCCCAGTGACGATTTTAGGCAGAACGTTCATGTTTTCAAAGTGTTTCTATTTGAACTGGACGTGGTTTATGAGACCCTTGGGCATTTACCACTGGAAAACGTGCCAAAGAGGTCGAGGGTTAGGGCGTGAGCAAGGTTGAACGCGCAGATTTTCGGGTTCATCGCGTCCAAAACTGCGGTGGTACAGGATGAGGGGGTCATGGCCCTCTCCTTGAGCAAACTCTGGATCCTCGCCTGCTGAACGCGCGTCCTTGCCATTCCTCGTCCTCGTCCACATCACGAAAGGCTCACCAGCAACGCTGTTATTGAGTGAAGACGTAGTTATGCCGAAAGGACGGGAGGGCCTGACTCGCTGCACTGTAAGGCGATCGGCATTAATTAACACCACGACGAGGGGCTGGCAGATCACGAGGGACTCAACCAGTGCCAGGGGATTTAACCAGAAATCATTCCGGGAGTGGCGAAACCGGCTATCGAGAGGAAATGAACGCAAAACACTTTTTTCACCTGAAGCAATGAGTTTAAGCGATGGGGAGGTCAATTCACAGCACCTTCAAACAATTTCTGAATGGAAAGATGAACAAATTTTAAGGTAACACGAACGACGAAAAAGAGAAAAAACTAACATTGAACCACTATGCCATGAACTAACTTTGAGAGTAATATGTATTCCACGTCCCGTATGAGTCAACTCAACTCCTGCAGAGCGAGGGGGGGGGGGCAACACCATAATGTCCACGACTAGCACTTTCCTGGTTTTGACACAACAAATCCGAAACTTTGACTCCTTGAAGTCCGCGAGAAAGGGTCTCTCTTGGGCTAAATCGACCAAATCGATGCCACTACAAACCGCTAAGGCATGTTCAAGTGACACCTGGTGCGGGATCTAGGGAGGGGATCAGCAGTGGGCTTGAGCAGCAAAGAATTTGGAAAAATCGCTAATTCGCGGCTGAAGTGGAGAAAACCCGCTCATTAATCACTAAAATTGAGAAAAAGCGCCAATGCCCGGGTTTTCGAAGCAACTTTCAGTCGGAACATGAGAAAAAACGCTGCTAATTCGCGATTTACGGAGGCCCTTTGACGGCTAAAATTGACAAAAGGCTCTAGTGCGTTGTTGTTCTAGGGACAAGACCGTGGCTAAAATTGAGAGTGGCAGAGGCTGAAAGTGAGAAAAATCGGTCGGTGCAGGGTAGAATTGATTTTAAAAAACCGCTCATTTGTGGCTGTAAAAATTGAGGCCAAAGCAAATTTATGGTTTCTGGAGGCGACTGCGTGGCTAAAATTGAAAATCATGTGGCGAAAGCAACGTTTGAAATTTTGAAATTACGTGGTCCCGCGAAAGTTGACTCAAGAGCAGCCTGTGGAGGAGGGGTCCGCGTAGGAAAGTTCACGGGCAAGTACGAGGCTAAAATTTGGGGGGAAAAACGCTCATCCGTGGCTAAAATTGGAAAAAAAAAACGCGAACTCGTGGTTTCTCGATGCAACTTCCAGTCTAAAACTGAGAAAAAACGGTGATTTTCTTGAGCGGTGGGCCCTTTCATAGCTAAAAGTGAGAAAAATCGCTCAAAAAAGTGAGAATTGGTTAAAAAAGCGCTGATTGGGGGCGAAAATGAGTAAAAAACGCTCCTTTGTGGTTATTATGAGAAAAAACGCCATTTCGTGGTAGGCAACTTCGAGACTAAAAATTGAGAAAAACACTAACCCCCAGTTTCTGTACCCTTAGGCGGCTAAAACTGAGAAAGCGCGCTAATTCTAGGTGAAATTCCGCTGCTAAAAGTTTGGAAAAGGCGCCCATTCGCGGATGAAATTGAGAAAAAGCGTTCATTCGTGGGTAAAATAGAAAAATAAGAAAAAGCGCTCATACGTGGCTAAAATGGAGAAAACCCGCCAATTCACGGTTTCTCGATGCAACTTCCAGTTTACAACTGAGAAAAAGCGCTGAGTCGCGGTTGACGGGGGTCCTTTCATGGCTGAAAGTGGAGAAATCGCTCATTGCGTCTAAAGTTGATAGAAAGCGCTCATTTGCGGCTAAAATTGGGAAAGAACGTAATTCACGGTTTCTGGGGGCAGTGGCTAAAATTGTTAACAAGCCATAATTTGCTATTCGGAAGCAATTGAAAAAATGACTAATGTAGGAGCGGGAATGTAGGAGCGCGGCTGAAAAGTCCACTACAGCCGGTCAAGTTTGAGCCGTTGGATTCCGGTATCCACGAAAAAAGGTGAACCCCCTCCCCCAACCCCAACCTCTTCCGCCACAGTTTTAGGGCGCTTCCACGGCGTTCGGCTTCCTGAGCTCAGACCCAACCTCTTCCCTCGAATCTGGTCACTTAGCCCGTTAGAAAATGGCTCTCTGCCTCAACAATGACTGTTTGACATCAGAAATTCACGATAAGGACCGAAAAATTGTTCATCACTGCCGAACTCCGTGGGAGTCCACAAAATATTCCCCTTTCCCCCTACTACCAAGCACCTCGTTAGAAATGTGAGACTAACAAACCGGTCTGACGAAGCATAACTCACCGTTTGCTCCTCCTTCAATTCACACGGGAATCTGTCCTGTATTTTCTTCTTGATCGCATCGTAGAACGTAGGAACGCAATTGAACATAATCTTGACGACAAGGGTATGTCCTTTTCCGTACTTATTTTTCAAAAGTTGAATGGGCCCCAAGCACTGCATAAGACCTTTTACCATGATGGTAAGCTTTTCGCAGACAGCTTCGCATTCGTCCATGCTGAGGGGGGGAAAAAAAAACGATTGGTGTACTGAAGGAGTGGGTGGGGGTGGGGGTAACTTCGTGAATTTGCTTACCTGTGCGATGTGATGATGATTGTTTGATCATTCTGTTGGCACTTTCTGAGAATATCCCACAATTTACGGCGTATTACAGGGTCAACGCCTGTTGTTGGCTCATCAAGAAGCATAACAGCGGGCTGACCGATAATTGACATGGCGGTACTGAGCTTCCTTTTGTTTCCACCACTGTACACTTTGCACGGGCGATCGCAAACTTCAATCAAATCTTTAAATAAAAGGGCCGAAGTTAGAGGGTTCTCTCTCACACTCAAAAACAAAAGAACAACCGAGAGCGTAAATCCATCTGTTAGTGACATCCTGGATTTGGGAAGGCTGGACTCCCCGTAGTCTCGCAAAAAGACTCAGAAGTTGACGAGCCGAAAGGTCTTCAATGAGACCCCTCAGTTGAGGACAGTAGCCCAAATTTTGAAGAAACTGCAAACAAAAATTGACAATCGACTTCAATAGTTCAAACCACTAAAAAGACACAAACCTTGGATCTACTGTTCATCAAACTGTTTTGACCGATTTTAGCGTCACCCTTGCTGGGCCGAATGAGCCCTGCCAGCATATTGAAAGTGGTACTTTTTCCAGCGCCGTTGACACCCAATAGGCCGAAGCATTCCTTTTTCGCGACGGTGAAATTGATGTCGTACACGGCGGTCGTGTTCCTCGAATACTTTTTGCCGAGACCGTGAGAAATGAAAAATGGGTCGCCTGAAAGAGACCGTCATTCGAGGATCAGTGTAAAGGACACATTTTGAGTAGAGTTGAAAATTTTACCCTCGCCGCGCATCGCTTCTTGTGCTTTCGTTTTCTCTCTTAAGACGTCCGGGTCAATCTCAGCAGAGCGATCGATCTGAATCGGTCCGTACAACTTGTCCATAATGAACGAAGCAATGGAGGCCATTATTTTGTACTCGAAGAGCATAATTAGGACCAAATACAAAAGAGTGTCCGCCGCCAAGTAGATGAGCTCGTTTTTAATCAGCGACAAATCGTATGCTGTGTTTGAGTGAAAGATAAAAGTTAAAAACCGCAATAAACTTGTCTCCTTGAAAATACGTACTTGACGCAAATGGCAAGGGAACGCTGCACACGTCTTTTATATAAATATTAACGGCAGTTATTGCGATGGTTTTTATTGCGTTCATAAATGGAGCCCAAGGGACAAGGTAGCACAAATACACAAGCCACTCAGTTTTCTTCCAAACAGGAGCAACCAAACTGAATAAACCTACGGGGGAATATAAAACAATTTCAGTGAAATGCAATAATGAATAAGAATGTCGAGTAACAAACCGATAGCGCTGGACACAAAAAAGTTTGTCGTCATCGAATTGTTGTGTTTGTTGAAAAAGAAACTCACGAAGTACGCGGATGCAATACCACTGCACCCGAATAACATAACAACTAAAGCTAGCGTTGCTAAAAAGAAACAAAATTTTAAAAAAAGTGAAAAAACCCAAATAAATCGATGCAATTTACTCACCGATGAATCCACAAGTTCTGAATATGCCAGACCCATCAAATACAACAATAATTATAACAATGATGACGAGCTCGAGGGAAAATAAGATCAAATCGAAAAGGAGCGTAGACAGCCAGTACGTGATGGGCGAGAGTCCAGTCATTAATTGAAGATGTCTAACGTCAGTCACTCTTTCCATATGAGGGAATAAAATGAAATAGGCAATACTGGACAGCATGCCTACAGAGAAGGTGAACACCCAAACAAAGGCGAGTTCCTCAAGAGTCCCTCCGCTGCACTGCGACTGAAAATTCCAACAGTCACAATACACTCCCAACAAAAACCTCAAATATATTCAGTCTTACCGCGTCAATATTGTACGGCTTGTTGAACGTTTTAATATTTCTTGTAGCGTTACTAGCGCCGCTGTTTATTAGAGCATTCGCCAATAAATTAACCGCAATGGGAGCCGAGTGGTAGGCAAGAGTCGAGTGCATAACGTTGGGAACACCGCTCAAGTCTCCACTAACAATCATCTCAGTTCTGTAGAATGTCTCGTCCTCTTTCGATTTATTCAGCAGGGCTGAAGGACATCAAAAAATCAAAAACAGTGAAAACAAACAGTGGGTGGGAGGGGGTTGTACCTGTGACGATTGGTTCATTCGCGGGCACAGTATAAATATCGCTTCCTTTTGAAGCGATGGCTTTGTTGAAATACTGATAGAGGCCATTACTGGAATTTCCTTTCAAAAACGCTAACGTTTGGCCATAGATGGAAAGGTCCAAAAAGAGTGAAGGATCTTCGTAATCTCCAAGATTACCCGAAGACGACAGGCTCAAATAAGTCATGAGAACGGGAAATACAACCAGCTAGAACAGACCTATGAGTCAGTAAAACATTTTTTTCCGACGATAAAAACGGTTATTACCCATCCGACTAGAGAGATCCAGTTACTAATTGTCCAGTGAAACTTTTTAATCATCAAACCAAAAAACTGTTGCCAGAGCAGAAATCCTTAACCCAAGAAAACAAAAAATTACATCACATCAACTGAAAACTTATAATCAAACTACCGAAAGATAATGGCTGCAATTCAGCACGGAAAACCGGCATATCGACTTCATCGACGCTTGTTTTTACTCCATCATCCTTTTGAATCCTGCAAACACAAACCACTAAATTACGATGCATCACTTTGTTCGGTGAAGAGTTTCAAGCTGGAGGTGGAAGGGAGAAGAACGGGCTCCTTAGCGACCAAATATAATGTCTTTGATTTCAAGACAGAGTCGTTAAGGAGAAAAATTGTGACCTAGAAAGGCATGGGACGAAGGATAATGCCACATTTAGCCACCGAGAACTTAACCAGATACACAAGTGTGCGCTTATTCATCCACGAAATTAACTGTACCCTTCAGAAGCTCATTATCTATCCCATGAACTTGGCAAATTGAGAGGTTCAGAAAACCTAGGAAAACTCGCTAAAACAAACCACCAACAGGATCCCCACCCACCACCATCCACAGCTCATGAACAATTACCCTTCTAATGAATGAAATTACAGGCTCTTACAGGGATTTGGGATTTACGCTTAAGAGGGTGGAGAGGGTAAAATAACGCACGAATTTCCCCAAGTACAGCCGCCACACCATCCAAGGATTCAAGAAAGAGCCTCAGGGGTCGAGAAAATCGGTCGAAGCCAACGACATCATACTTTAAGGGACCGCGCCGGCTCTTAATTCGAAGGAAGAGCCTCGACGCACGCTGACCTCGATAGGCCGCTCAGAAGTCAAGCGAATCGACCAGTAACGACAACACCAACCGCTCAAGCGAACATTAAGTTTGAGATGGTTAAGCTTCATCCCTCATCGCTCTTCGAGTCGTGCGTGCGGAAGCATACCGTTACCCATCCGCCTGTCAATAAAACCTGGCAATTTTCTCATTTTTGAGTGGATTTAGAGAGAAGAGAGAGAGAGAGAGAGAGAGAGAGAGAGCTGCATTTCTCGCAGAACTTTGAGAATATAACCAAAAAACGGTAAATTTGTCAAGATGTTTTGGCGAAAATTGCCCTCAATTTGAAATTTGACGAAACACCAATCCCCCGCACCCCTTTCCGCAATAAATTTGATTAATTTAGCCTAATAAATCACCGAACCACCCGGTGAGATCTGTTGTGAGCCCCTGCACCATGTCCTGTCTGACGATCCCAATCAGTCCCCAGACACGATCGAATGATCCGGATTTTTGATACGGTGGACTCCCGGACTACTAGAACCCGGTTTTTTGGACACTAAAAAACCACAAAGACTGACAGTTCAGCCAAAAAACTAGGTATTTTGTACCACAAGCTCGGATTTTCACAGTTATAAAATTCGTTTGTTTTACTAGTTCGGCTAAAATCACGGCACTGTCCGCCTAAAGGCCCCTACACACGTTCCTGTCCTAATGTCCTATCCTGTCAAGTTCCGACTGAAAGCATCTTTAGGGGGTTCTTGACGAAAAGTGGGAGGAGGCAAGAGAGAGCACAATACAAGAAGATAGACAAAAAAAGAGCCTCCGAAAAGGGTACGCGCGGGGGTGCGAGAGGGGTCTACTTTGTTAGGAAGAACCGTCCGATTGCTCTACACACGTTCCTATCCTGTTTCAAGCATGGTGGGGTGTTAGGAGACAGGACGGTCGAGACCTTCCTGCCTTCCTACTTAGGGCGTCCTGCCGTTTTTGCTTCCTAACGTGCTAAACACGTTCCGATCGTCCTTTCCTTACTTTTTTTTTTCGTAAGGATAGTAAGCTAGGACAGGAACGTGTGTAGGGGCCTTAATATCGACGAAGCCCCGAGTACCAACAACTCGAGAGGCTCACCTGGTCTCCAGTATCCCTCTCCTGCAAAAAGCTCTGTCTATTTCGTGCCAAAATTGCCATTTTTCCGGTAGCTCGAGTTTTCGGGTCATGAAAGACTGAAAAGATGAATTGAAAACCACAAGAAACTTACTTCAAGAACACGTCGTCAACGTTGGTACAAGTGACGCCCAAAGCGATGGAGTTGTCTCCGGACTGTTGAATGATTTTTTCCACGTCGTGAAATAACTTGGGAAATTTGTTCACGTCATTCGAAGGGAGTCGGAATGAGAGTGAACCACTTTCAAGCAGTTTCGCGCTCGAAATGCTTGTCAGAACGGTCGATTTGATTTCAGCGGCCACATTTTCCGGGCAATTGGCTATTGTCAGCCTGTAGCCAGCTCCTGTTTTGTGAGGAACTCAAAATGAATAAATTCTTACGAATGACATTTCTTAGACCATACCGTAGTGCTTCTTAAGAAACATGGCGGTTCCGTAACACTTGAGTCTTCCGTGGGACATGATTGCAATTCTGTCGCCCAAGTAATCAGCCTCTTCCATGAAATGAGTGGAGAGTAGAATCGTTCTGTTGCCTCTGTATCCCTGAAATAAGCCCCAAAGTAGGAAAAATAACGAGCATTAGGTGTCTATTTTACCGTTAAAATGTCCCATATTTCGCGCCTCGACTCTGGGTCCAAGCCGGAAGTGGGTTCATCGAGGAGTAGAACCTTTGAATCAGAACAGTGGAGAATAGTCAAAAACGTATAAATTATCACAAGAAAATGAGTACCTTTGGATCCGAGACGAGTGCTATTGCAAGACAAAGCTTCCTTTTCATGCCTCCGGATAGTTTTACAACCAAATCGTCTTTCTTTTCGGTTAAATTGAAACGATCGAGAAGTTTGGCGCACTCAAATTGAGCTTCCCGCATAGTGAGTCCTTTGGCCTATAAATTCACAGACATCTTCAGTAAAAACTGACGCCATAAAATTGCAGCAACGTACCATCCCGAAGAAAACAACGTGCTCGTAAACGGACATACTGGGCAACAACACGTTCTCTTGCATGCACAGCCCAATGTGCCTTCTGAAGTTGTCTATATTGATGTAAATTTCGTCACCCTCAGCCATCACTGACCCACTTGTAGGTGAAAACATGCCTAAAACATTCCCTTACTTTTAATAAAACTCTAAATCCCCCACATCTTGAAGACTTACCAGAGATTATTCCCATGAGTGTGCTCTTCCCTGCTCCATTGTGTCCTAGAAGTGCGGTAATTTGATTCTGATACACGTCAATAGTTAAATTGTCAACAGCAACCAGGGTTCCGTATTTCTTCACAAGGTTGCTTATGCCAATTCCAACCGGTGTGTCACGGTTCACTTTTTCCATAATAGCCGAAGGGTAGGAGGACTCGCTGCTGTTCAGTCTCACTGTCTCTGGATCACTCTTGACCCTTGTGCATTTCACCGAGTCCTTCAAATATTTCTAAATTTTAGGGGGTTTTATGTCTGCCCATTTGAAGCGATTACTTACCGGAAAAATGAAATGCCAGGGAGAAGCGATACCCAGCTTACCGGGTTTCACTTTATCCAAGTACCAAATAAGGGTGCCATAAATTATCCAACTAACCATCATGCCGAGTAGAGTCACTCCCAAAGATAATTGATTAGAGCCGCTATGAGGTATTGAGAACAAATTAGACAAAGAAATCCCTTCCTCTAGGAACACAAATGATACAAAATTAAATAAAAATCAACGAGAGAATTATAACTGAAATGAAATCGTACGGGTCGCTTCGAACGCTACAATAGCGCGTGTCCCTTGATTGACGCTTCCAATTGGAATGAATGTTGACAAGAATAATAGAAAACAGCTCTTGACAGCAAAAATGGAACTCATGCTGAGAGAGTAGCACACAACCCAAAACAGGATTAGTCCGCAAAGAGCGAATTTAGCTAGATTCACGAAAAACAAAAAAATATTTCACAGCACACGAAAACGAGCCTTAGTTACGCTTACCATCATTGAAGAATAACGACAGCAAGAAAACAAACAAAATACTGGTGATACAGTAGAACACGAGAAATACCCAAAGAATCACGGGGTTCGCCCATTGAAATACAGCACCGTTGTCTGTCTGAACTTTCAGAACAATCACGGCGAAAAACGAAGACAGGGCACAGAGCGTAAGATAAATAATGAGCCAGCTGGAGTAAATCATCCAAACTTTCACTCCATTAATTTTAAGGAGCTCCTAAAAATTGAGAAGAGAGAGGAATTGACAGCAGTATTGAAAGAATATTTGATTTAAATCCAAGGTCACCTTTACTCCACTGGTTTTCTCTTCGATTAAATTGGTCAATAGAGAGCACATCAGCAAGAAAAATGCGTAGTAGAACAACAATGGTATAAATATTTTGCTGACTTGAATGAACGTATCATCCATATGATACTCTGGGTAAGGAAATTCTTGCATGGTCCACTAAAAACAGAATTATACCTTGTGAAACGTGTAAGATATCAAGATGATCGTAACTTACGTCCGAACTAGGAACTCCAATAGAGGCTGAGAATGCATCATTGATGGCTATTTGTAGAGGTAGGAACCCATTGACAAAGTTGTGGTACTGACCTAAATTTTCACAAGGAAATAGTCAACAATTTTTATTCACGCTTAACAACAAACTGTGATGATTACTTGACGATTCCATAGGTCCGGGAGTCATGAAAGCAGGGAATAATTCAGTCACGTGCCAAATGTTGCTGTCCGTGCTACGAATTGTGTACGACAAATTTTCATTATTCATTTCATCGAAGACGACCCCAAACTGTTGCGTAGTGAAATTTTTCGGATGCTTCCGAAAATAAGACAGCATGGCCGAATCATTCTCCATGCCGGAGAACGCTTTAACGAAAATGGTTAATAACAGCGTAGTAACAATTCAAATAAACAGAATCCTACCGAAAGTCCTGAGCACTGGTTTGACATTTCCGATGAGACGGTTGACTGAATCAGAGGTATTAGGAGCGTACAAAATTTCTGCTAGGATCGGTGTTTTTAAAATCGCATCCTTTGTTTTTTTGTCGTAAATGGTTTCGCCTTCATTCGAAATTGTCGAAGATGAATGCGACTTGAAAAATACAAGTAAGTAGGCAAAGAGGATCGGAGGAAGAATTATAATAATGTTCCGGATGAATTTCCTCCGTTGCGTCCTCCAGATCTTCCACAGTAGCGCTTTGTACATCATTTTTTTGATCTCGTCGCCATCTATCCCCTGAGAAAACATAAAAATAAAATAGTCATGCAATCGTAACAAGGATGAGTCTAAGCTCTGCTAGAGGAAAAAAATCCTCAACTTCGATGTTTCACTCAAGAAATCAGTTTTCAGGTGCTTTTCCAAGGCCCAAACGAGTTAACAGAGCCATTAAATGCCACAGAGGCCCACAACTTTAAGCCTTAACTCGAGAAATACATCACTCTTCCCACACGTGAACGTGTATGAACTAAAATCAACTCCACTCACTATATTGTCACAGGGAATAATTGTTTATGTATTTCCCTTCTTTGTACCGCATGCTAAAAAACAATAAAAACATGTCTTGTTTTCTTGAAGAACTCCGTTTGAATACGCCCGGTTATGGGCCAGGCACGCTTCCACCACTCCAACGGATTCGGCAGAATAAAAAAAAGTTAAACGTCTCGAACAAGAAATTTCTGTTTCCTACCGGGTGGAGTTATGTGCTTAGGAAATGTAAAATTTCACCAATTTCCGAGAGGAAATCCACGAAGAGACCAGAGCTGACAGATGCTCTGTGAAAGAAACCGCGGGTTGAGGTCCTCGATGAGCCCAAAAACTGCGTTACCTTGGGGAGCCCTAGGTCCATTGTAGACCAGAGCACCCCCAAGAGCTCCCTAAAGCAGTCGTTTCTGTTTCAGCTCTCGCCCAGGGAACCACAGGGCCCGACTCGAAATCTTGAAAGTTAATTATCTACTCGTTGTACGATCGGAAAGAGTGACTAGACATGTGCAGTGTCTGGTTATCCCGCACTTCAACTCGCCGACAGTCAAACCCACCAGCCAAAGAAGGCACGTCTCGGTAGAGACCTAGGGGCGGTGGGAGAGCAATTCAAGAGCAAGATACGGGGTGCATCCACCAGGCTGTGGGGGTTTACCAGCATCATCAATCTGCCTGGGCATTGAAAGTCAAGCCGGGAAATTGACACCGCATCGGAGCAGTTAAGTATGAAAGGGATTAAAGATCACTGCTGGCTGTGAAATTGATAATTAATTACCCCCCCCCCCTCCTATACCTCTACCTATTATTTAGACCTCTAAGTGCCCGGGTAGCGATGTTTTCTGGTCTTCTTCTACTCGAGAAAGCAAGAGTAAACCATGTCATAGTCCTTCGCAAAGCGCGCGTATCCCTCTTAAAAGACGATGTCCAAACCACCTCCTTCTGTCCCGAACATTGTTGACATTATTAACCGTATTTCGTTTCAGATCCTCAAGAGCAACCAAAATCCCCTTGTGGGTGTCCCGGCTGAATGGATGGGGGGGGGGGGTTGCTTAAAACTACCTAGAAGGCTGAGTCTTGGCGACGACGTTCCTTTTCGAGGGGAATTAACAGTCGACTGACGGCCTTGTAGAGGGAGGCGCTCGTCGTTTGGATCCCACTACCGGTGGGACAGCTCCAAGCCCGCTCCCCCCCCCCCTCTAGCAGCGCAGACATCCGCGGAGCTGACCCAACGAAAAACAAGGAAAATGCTATTTTGGAAAGCCGAAACCACGGTTTTTTGCGTAGGTCAAACTCGCAAAATCGATTTTATGAAAGAGCCAAACTCGCGAAAGTTTTGTGGAAACCCCACAAAACTGATTTTTGTGAAGCACGCGAAATTGGTTTTTTCAATTACTAAACCCCGTGAAATTGATGTTTTCCGCGTCTAACCACCGCGGATATGTTTTTTTTGAAGAGCTAAACCAGTGAAGTTGATTTCATTCGGAGACCAATCCGTCTTTAAAGAGGCAGGCCCAGAATTTGGTTTCATAAATAATGTTGGAAACCCCACACAATTGAAGTTTGACAGTGATGTTTTGACTAATCCCCGCGAAATTTCTATTTTTGAAGAACCAAAACCACGAAGATTATTGGGGGGGGGGGGGGAATCGAGAGGCCGTAGTTGACGGTGGCGCACTGCGGAATTCCCTTGAAGTAAGTGGGTAATGTTGGGAAACGGTGACTTCGGGAAAGGGGTCGAAGGGGGCTCTCTTCTCTCCGCGAAGTTCTTCACGGTAGGCATCAAGAAAAAATCCTGCAACCAGTGGCGGACTGGCCCGGGAGGGGTGGGTGTCTAACCCCCCCCCCCGCGCCCCTTGAGCGTGGCACCCCTGTCAGACCATCGTTATGTATTTTCATAACGGATTAAAAACGAATATCTGTTTTTAGAATCGACAAAATCGATTTTCAGAAAAGAGACTGTGTCCCCTACGTGGCAGAGGCGTAGAGTTTAGGTTTCGGTTTTAGGGGGGGGGGGTGACCTAAATTCTTTGGGTATAGATAAGAAGGGGGCGTCTGTCAAAGATCCCGTTGCACATGAAGAAGACAAATCCACCTTCAAAGGACAAACAACTTGATCTTTTGATCCAAAAGCATGCTTTCACGACAGAAATAACAATTTTTCGTTGGGATCGCTCCCCCCTTAACTACTAATTATTTTACTCCTCTCTAGAATTTACTGACTGTTCAAGCATAAGTTTGGAAACTCAGCCCCTACAATTTGATCGGTGTTACCATCGCGTACTTCAGCCCAAAAACCGCGATGTTGGCTCCATAACTGACGCTTTAAACTTTGTATCTGGCATCACTGGCACTATTAGACACTCTTATTCTTATACATACCGGAAAGGGTTAAATATGGGAAACTTAGCCCCTGAAACTAATTATTTGGCTATAAAAGCAGACATTTTATGCCCAGAAACCGGACCGAACCCAGAAACCGTCCCCAGTCAACTTATTGTCACACAATCCGTTATTTGGCTAAAAACTGGTAATTTTGCAGCGCTTAAACTGGCTATTTGGCCCTATAACCGTTCTATTATGCCCAAAAATGTTTCAATTTAGCCAAAGAATCTTACTTTTGACTGGAAAACGAGAAGGAATTCAGCCTAAAAACTTACTATTCGTAATACGTATACTTATACCTACCTACGTGTTTACTTTTAAGAAAAGTCCGGTTTCCCCCGAAATCTCCCAAATCGTCTTTAAAGAACCGTTGATTCTCTCAGCTAAGATACTTACATTCCTTTTTTTAAACCAGAAGAAACGGGTAAAAATAGCATTTAAAGGAATGGGAGTTCATTCTCTCTACACGAGTTACAAGTAATATGCAATACAGCCAAAAATATTCGAAATTACCGGCGCCCACTCAAACAAGGCACCCCCCCCCCCTGCGCCCCGATACTCCAGTCCGCCCCTGCCTGCAACGCTCAATTCTGAAGGCCACCCTTTTTCATTTCATTTCGCTTACAGCGTGACTCGGTAAATGGATCGATTGCATTTTTTCAAACAAAATAATAAGCGTCCTGTAAACACTGAACACATAACATTATTTTATAAGGTACTACATGAATATTTTAAAAATCCTTAGGGGCTTCGAAATCAAGACATATTCTGCAATTGATATATCAGTGAGGTTGCCAGATCTCCGGTTTTCCCCCGAAGTCTACGGGACCTGGGACCTGATCTCCGTTCTCCGACCTGGCCGATAAATCTTTTTTATCCTACTCGACATGAAAACGCGTGCTTTCATGACTCGCAACTGTCATGAAAATACGATTTTCATGTCTAGGCATGAAAATGTTTGCCTAAATTTGCCACCAAGATGCGCTTCGGATGGCTATCGCATTTTGTGCTCTATTCCTGCAGGGTTTCTTCTCGTTGCCACGGCAACGCATCTCTCCTCACTCCTCCACACCGACCGATGCCGTTCCCACTCACAGAGTCGTTGTCGTTTGTCTAGATGCACTTTTATTTTGTCAAATACGGATAGGCAAACGTTTTCTTTTTATTCCACCTTCCAGTTTTATACTGAATGCTATAACTTGACAAGCTTCTAGTGGACCCTGAGGGCCCAAATTTCCAGATAGTTCTAGGAACACGTGTTTAGAAAGTTAAATGAATTCACCACTTCTTTCGGTCCATAAGAAACTTGTCGATCTATAATTTATTACTTTTGTCCTATTCTTGCGTAGGAAAAAAAATAATGTGTGCACCTCGGCAGAAAGGCGTATTCTGGGCCGACTGCGCCCCGATTCGACTACGTCTCGGCTGGCCACTTTTTTTCTCGGCCCGGAAAAGTATGCCTTTCATGCCTAGGTGTACAATATACTATGTTCGGAAAGTAAAAAAAAAAAAACTACCTAAAAAAAAAATCTGGGTTATTTTCATTTTATCTATCTCTCGATAGACGGATGCTGCATTGCAAGGGCCAGTTTTAACAGAAAAAGGTTCAAACTACAAAAGAGCCCCGACCATAAAAATGTTCCAACCATGAGAAAGTTCTGACCAAATAACGGCCCCTCCTTGATCCTTCCGCATACCCAGAAAATACAATTTTTCCATCTGACTCACATGACCCAGCAAAATAAAATTTATAGCGTTTTCCATTTGCGTAAAATTCCGCTTTGAAGCCAAGCATTTCTAACCGTCTTCTCTGAATTATATGTCATATGGTAACGGAGTAGACGGGTGGAAGTCCTTGGCTCCAGAGCAGAATTTTATGCAAATGGAAAACGCAATTAAATTATAACCATAAAGGGGTTCGTACACGTACTGACAGGGTGTCAACAACTTCCGGGTACCGCTCGCGGGACGGGACTTAAAAATAGTTTGCGGGACGGGACTTAAAAATAGTTTGCGGGACGGGACTTAAAAATAGTTTGCGGGACGGGACTTAATAAAAGTTTGCGGGACGGGACTTAAAAATAGTTTGCGGGACGGGACGCGGAACAAAACCAAAATTTCCCGCGCGGTCGTCCCGCGAGAAACGATCCAAGGGAGAGGCCCATAGCCTGTAGGGGGAGTATGGCCCCACCCTTTTGGAGTCGCGAGGTCACAGGAAATCATGTTTGATGTAAGCCAAGTTCACAGAACATTACAAAAGATTGAAAATCGCCACAAAAAAGGGGCAGAACCGTTGTTTTTGAGAACATTTGGTCCCCCAACGACCAGGAGAACAGAATGTGCGGGGAGCTCGTCGATGAAATCATTTTTGACCGAAGCCGAGCTCCCAGAACTTAATTTACTCCTAATACGAAACATTGAAACTCACCACATTAAACTTTAAAAAAAGGGCAAAATCGTTGTTTTTGAGAACATTTGGTCCCCCCAACGACCAGGAGAACAGAATGGGCGGGGAGCTCGTTGACGAAATAATTTTTGACGGAAGTCAATCTCCCAGAACATTATATCATCCTGATACGAAAGATAGGAAATTGCCGCATTACACTGGGAGAAATGGGAAAAATCGTGGTTTTTGACAAAATTTCGTCCCCGACGACCCGGAGAATAGAATTTTCATGAATCTCTTATAGACGAAATAATTTAAGATTTCGTCCCCAAAGAAATAGCCAAACTATGACTATTTCGCTAAACTGACTGTAATCGCACCGCAACAAAGTGGCAAAACTGACGATTATCGCCTTGCAAAGGGCTGAACTGGCTATATATTGAGCCCTTAAAATTACCAAACTGGAAATTCCCGCACTAAAAATAGCCAAACAGACTTCAGGTGCCCCGAAAAAAAGCTATGTCTAAATCAACCATTTGCGCGCCAAAAATGGCCAAAGTAGCATTTTGCGCGCCAAAAATGGTCAATACTGACTATTTGCGCCTTTGGCTTGACGGACCACATTCGCGTCGGCAAAACTGGCAATTCCCGCTCTAAAAAAAGGCAAAAACGACCACTCGGACCTGAAACGGCATGGATTCTTTCACTGAAAATATCACCATGTCTAATATTCACTCCTTTTGTAAATTACCTGACAATTTCCACCGTCGAAATGGCAAACTGACAATTTGCGTCCACAAAACGGTTAAATTAACGATTTGCGCCTTGATAATGGCTGAGTTCGTACTCTAAAGCGGATACACACTACATACTAAGTGCATACACACTAAGTGGGTATCCCGCTTTAGAGTACGAATTCAGCTAGCCATTATCGTCTGTCTTCCCTCGTTGAGGTGCGTCAAAAACGAACCGGTTTCGGCTACTCGCCATCTTCAGCGTATGGAAGTACAACTGAAACTCTGTTTTCAGTTGTTGAGTTTTAGTTGTACTTCCATAGATGGCGAATAGTCGAAACCGATTCGTTTTGACGCACTTCAACAAGGGAAGACTGACAATGTAGGCTCCTACGTCTACAACTTTATGCATGCATTACGTTATCCAAATACATAATTATGAGGAAAAAGGACAATTCATAACTCTGCCTCCGCGGGGATCGCCGAACCCATCAGAAGCTCTTCCTTTTTCTGTAATTTCCAACAGTGTATTCACAATATTATCCCACTCCTTCCATGAGCAAATATGAAATGAAAAAGAAAAAAGTCCTGAAGGAAAAAAAAATTATTTTTTGGTAATAATCTATTAATATCATGACCTGTATAAAAAATATCAAGGCAAGGAAGTCGTGTGTAATCTAGTCTACTGACAGTCTGACTGCCGGTACAGCCGTCCAAAGAGTAAATTCAAACTCATGCTCATGAGGGCAGTACTCAGGAATTCAAGGTTTTTAATACTTTAAATTCTCTCATAGAGGAACTGAGATAAACAAAATTTTGAGTAAACCATTGGAAAGTTGAGAAAAAGGAGAAGTTTTCGTGGGGTCCAACGATCCGAAGAGCAGTGGCGGCTATTTATTGAACCAGCACGACAAAAGCGCCACGTTTCTTCGCGTTTTAGACAATATTGAAGATTGAAATTGGTCTCATTCCATTGGAACGGAATACCGAGGATTTCAAAACTGTTATCACTTTTGAAGTAAAGTGCATTTCAACCCAACAAACCGTCGCTTTTGGTATAAAAGTACGTTTTCTGTGAAAAAAACGCTCATAACATAACTCGACAGGAGAGTGAGATAGGCCACAATCCTATAAATAGTAATTTTGTACTCCATTTTACTTTCATATTCCCGTTGGAAGCATGACGTCCGTGAAAAAAAAATCGCTTTGCCATTTTTCCTTGACTTTACTCAAATATTCACAAAATCTGACATTTCCCGGTTCTCCCGGTTTTCCAGGTCTGTAGACAAAAATACAATAATTATTGCGCAATAAATTTGTAAAATATTTTGTTTCCAGATGATGTTTACGGATAAAAAATGGGTGGTTCATTATATTGTGCAACCCATCAATATACAACCCACAAACGTTCAATTTTATTGTACAACCCCTAGTTTGCGCAATATTTATTGTACGTGTATGGGCCGCTTAACGTTTGTTTTCCCGTTCAAAACATTGACACCCCTTCCAGAATTGCAAAAACAAAACATCCCAGCAAATTATACTCGCTGCAATTTAACCAGGAAATGGGCCATTTTCCGGTAAAATAAAAAAAATTAAAATGCGTGGGAAATTAGTTATTAGGCTGAAATGTTCATGAAAAAACACTTTAAAACTTCTTTTGCCCCACTCCCATGCAGAAAAATGAAAAGATGAAAAATACGGATGTGACGTCACAACATTGTAAAAAGAGAATAGCGTACCAAACTGGCTACAAAATAATGTTCAATGTTTTTAAAAAACGCTTCATCACAACGAATTGTACTATTTATTACTATACTGCAGTGTAATGCTTACAATGTTGTGATGTCACTTTCAAGGGGGAAGTTCAAAATCCCGCCAGTTTTTAATTTCAAGATTGGTGTTGCTTGTTCAAGGCAAATCTTCAACATTAAAACATTAACGTACCACGTACTACAAGGTTTCATAGCCAAAACAGCGGGTTTATCATGTTGGAAAATGGTCCATTAGCACGAACATTCGTATAGAAGAACATCATTGATTTAGTTTTCGTCAATAAACAAGATATTTTTTCTCAATTTCAGCCATGACGTTGCCTACAGAAATAGTTAATTGTATTTTTCCTAATAAGCTTAATTCAAATGAGAGCTTTTTCTACATTTACCCGTAAATTATCGCCTTTTCTTACTTTTGGCCACGAATTAGCGATTTTTTCAAGTTAGCCATGAATTAGCGCTTCTCCTCTATTTAAGCAGAGCCTTTTCTTCACATTAACAGCGAATTGGCAATGTATTCACATATGGCAACGAATTTGCGTTTTGTCTCAACTTTAGCCGTGAATCAGCGCCTCTTGTTAATTTCGTCCCCGAATTAACGAATTTTTTTTAAGATTTAACCTTAATTAGCGCTTTTTCTCCATTTTAGCCCCGAATGGTGTTTTCTTTCATTTAACTGCGATTTAGCGCTAATTTTTTGCAAACAAAATTTTTAAATTTTCAAACCACAATTAGCTCTAATCACAAACACGTCCAGACTCCAAGACGTTCTAACCTCAAATTGCACTCACCACAAAAAGCTTCAACCACAAAAACATGGCCACAGAAAGCTCTAACCACAAAACAATCAAATCACAGAACCACGTACATACGCATATCTCCGGACTATTGTAATGAGCCTTATTGCATTAAAAAGTGAAGCTCATTATGTTTTCTACAAATGATTTAAAAAAATAATAATAAAGTCAGTTCATCTTTTGTCTTGCCCTATTTATTGTCTATTACAATTTTGGCGCGGTCGGTATTTCTGCTCTTCGCCAATGGAGAGGGTAGAACTACGTTACAAAAAGACTGGTGACCGTTGCACTCTGCACTGTTTTCGGGTCACCACGTTTCCTTCGACGCCAACGGCGTGGATGTATTTAGCCTCGGAGCACCGCGACGTACGTCTTCACGCTCCTCTACTCCAGATGGAAGACGTTTCTTCGGCAATTTCTGGACAATTCGCCCAGAAAACAATTTGTGTTGAACTTGAACAATCCGTTATTGCATATTTGTCAAATCAATGTAATGGTTCTTCGCCTGAAGACCAACGCATCAAGAGGAAGAGTCCCGCAAAGAAAAATTCATGGCGATGATGTCAGTTTTTTAAAAAAAAACCAACAAGAAAGCACCCTACTCGTGATGAAAAACTTGATGCACGATTTTAGCTTGACGTTAAAAGACTGTCTTGCTAATGAAAAAGAAAATGCCCCGCAGAAAATGATTATCCCAAAGTTTGATGGGAAAAACGAGGACACGAAAATTTGGATGTCGTTGTACGAAAGAGCGTGTGTCGTCAACAAATGGACTTACGATGCCTTAAAAATAAACAACCTCATGTCTAATTTCGTGCCAGGGAGCATAGCCGAGAAGTGGTACTTCTCTCTTCTCGTCAACGATAATGAGCGGCCTTGGTCTCCTTGGAAGGAAAGTTTTGTATGCGCTTTCGGTCAAAACATGCTGCAATTAGCTATTCGAGCAAATTCATGGCGGTATAGACGTGGACCTCTAATGGACTACTACCATGAAAAGCAGAGGCTACTAAACATCGCCTATGGAAATTTGCCTGATCGGGTTTTCAACATCTTCATGATGCTGGGCCTCCCTGAGGACGTTCAGAGTCAACTCATATTACAAGAAGTTGAAGGAAAAGAGCAATTGCGCCTCGCCATGTAGAAGCTAAAACCCGACTCCGATTTTGACAAAGGTTTGTCAAAAGGAAAGCGGTGAGCAATACAACCATTAAAGATTATTTTTCATCGTACTGTGGCTCTATTTCCCCACTATTGACCAAAGAAATACTCGTAAATAATGTAAAAGTTCAGGCTCTTCTTGACACTGGGGCATCTGTTGATCTTATCAGATCCGACATCGCTGAGAAAAATGGGTGGACGATTTTAAGAGAAGGGGGTGTCCTTAGGAGTTTCCACGGTTCTCATCACAAAATTTTAGAATCCGTTGAAGAAAACATCTGTCTTAACCACGTTGTTATAACAACCAAAGTTTTTCTTGTTGACAATTTACCATATGCCATGATTCTTGGATTCCTCAGGTTGCAAATATTGCAGGTCCGCAAATATTCCTCAGGTTGATTTCAAATTAAAACCCAATTCCCCCGTGGTAAAAAAGAAACCGTATCGCCTTTCACGCGAAAAATACCAATGGGCGTCAAAGAAAATAACTGAAATGCTGGAAAAAGGAGTTATTCGACGCTCCCAATCTGACTACGCATCACCACGTGTTATTGTCCCTAAAGCGGATGGGAGTGGGCGCCTGGGCGGCTTTGTCAAGATTATAGGGAGATTAACAAACATACTGAGTTGGATCCATTCCCTTTTCCTATTATCGATGAAATAATTTCCAATCTAGGCGGATGCAACTATTTGTCAAAGATTGATCTGAAAGATGGTTTTCACCAAGTCCCATTGTCCGAAGACACTAAGCCGTACACGGCATTCGTCCTGCCCTACGGGCAATATGAATTCAATTTTTTACCGTTCGGCTGGAAAAATTCGCCTTCGAAATTCCAGCGTGTAATGTCTTTGGTCTTGGACTGCCTGTTGAAGAATTCCTATATTTGGGTATACATCGACGATATTGTGATTGGTGGTCGAACGAAAGAGGAATGCCAGGCTAAAACAGAAAGTGTGATCAAGCGTCTGGAAACAGTTGGTCTGATTATCAATAACAAGAAAAGCGTTTTCATCCAAGAACAAGTGATTTTCTTAGGAAGAATAATAGACGGTAAAACCAAATCAACCAACGAAGAATCAGTAGAGAAAATTACAAAAATGAATCGACCAATAGACCTGCATTCGTTAAGAGTTTTCAGGGGTTTGACTGGACACTTTTGGTCTTTTATACGCAATTACGCCCATATAGTGAGACCGCTCGATAAACTCAAAACAAAAGGTCAAGTTTTTCAATGGTCACCTGAAGCAGAAAATGCGTTTCAAGTTCTCAAAACCTTACTTAACTTAAACTTCGAACTTAAACTTCGAAGTCTGACGGATGCTTCTAGCTGCTGCGGTGCAATTTTATACCAGAGAAACGCAGCGAATCCTAAAAGTCTACAACTTTGGGTCATTGCGTACTATTCACACACTTTTACAAAAGCGGAGTGTAACTATTCCGTCACTGACAAAGAAGGATTACCTGTCGTAAAGGCAATTGAGTACTTCAGAACTTATCTAGAGGGCCACCGATCCGTTGTCCACACCGACCACCAAGCCTTGAGTTTTATAATGAATCTGAAGGAACCGAAAGGTCGATTGGGCAGGTGGCAGGTGTTTTTAATGGGATTCGACTTGATCATCAACCACCGCTTAGGAAAAGAATTGGAAGATGCCGACGCTATTTCTCGACTGTGCCTCGATGTTATTCCCTCACCGGTAAATACAATCCAAAAGTGCGGTGAAAGAAGAGAGGTGAGGCCTGAGAAAATATCAGAAATTCTTCGGACATATCATGACGATCCAGATTTCGGAGGGCACGATGGATTTCTGCGCACGTATTTGAAAGTGAGACAACGATTTTATTGGCCGAAGATGAAGTCAGTTATTCATCGGTATGTTAAAAGTTGTCCGATTTGTCAAATTGCAAAATTTAAGTTTCGGCCAAAATCAGACGTTATGGTCTTACCGGAGGTATCAAAGGTCCCAATCGAACATGTTCACATAGATTTTGCCGCGTTATCGAAAAAGAAAGAAGGACAAAAGACCACGCGAGCCAAATGAGGAAACCCAGAAGAAGTACCGTATCAACATGAAAAATAAATTTGATCGTCGTCATCTCTCCCAACGGTTGCCTTCACTACAGAAGGGAATACTTATTCTTGTTCAAACGCCAAACAATGTGAAGGGTTCGAACGTAAAAGGACCGTATAAAATCACACATGTAACTTATTTCAATGGAGCTCCGAAAACAATACATTATGCCGAAAACGATGGTTCCACAAGAAAGGCATCGATCAAAAATGTCCTCCCATATCACTCCAGGAGAAATGTAAACTTCAAAAGAAGGGGAAAATGTAATGAGCCTTACTGCATTAAAAAGTGAAGCTCATTATGTTTTCTACAAATGATTTAAAAAAATAATAATAAAGTCAGTTCATCTTTTGTCTTGCCCTATTTATTGTCTATTACACTATCTGGCAACCCTAAAAGTAGAAGGCGATTGTCGAGATCAAATCATCGAACATGGCAGGTTCTTTTTCACCAACTTCTGATACACCCATCAACACATAATTACAATCCATTTTAAATGGTACTTTGGTTCATTTCTTTTTTAAAATGCACTATTGGTCTCGTCGTGATGATGGCAAACAGGGGTCATGTCAAGTTTTTTTCGTGTTTCAGAACCTCTTTAACACTGATCAAAGTCGCTAAGATTCATTTATTTGAAAAATGGAATTAGCCTGAGCCGTTCATGAAACAGAAATGATGAGAAAACGAGCTCGGGGCTATCGTAATTTGGTTTTCATCGCCTTAGTATGTGCCCAAAAAGATCACCGAAAAAGTCAGCATGGCCTGACATATAGACAAGCCACTGATGATAACCTAGGTGAAAACCGGGTAATTTTGACCGGTTCTAGTCAAAATTAAAGACACCTGTGGTGAAGGCAACATCGTTTGTCTCATTGATCAAGAACACCACCACATCGTCGCATCACTAAATCATCTGAAAGGTGCAAATGAGGAAGTAACATACAAAAAAAATCGCTGGAAACATTTTTTTTTTCTAAAGAAAATTACTATTTTATTATTATTAAGCCGTCCCCTGAAGGGGATTTAGCGTTTTAATAAGTATATAAGATTCAGTGGGCCCGCACCCGGCCTAGCCGAGCCCGAAGCGCTTAAGCCGTTACCGGCTCATACGCCATGCCCTTAGGGTCGGACTCGGAAAAGCCTAATGCGGGTCCGCAAACCTATCTACGGCATTCACAAACTGAAGGACTCGGACCCCCTCGGCCCTCGAGAATGTGATGCCTGGCAACCTATCTGTCCCGAAAATGCGGGAACGAGTAGCCGCATACCTCTCACACTCCCCTACAAAGTGCATAGCCGATTCCTCTTCCAACTCGCAGCCCCGACACATTGGGTCTGCCACCATTCCCATTGTGTGGAGGTGCTTACGTAGCGCATAGTGGCCTGTTAACATCCCCACAACTCTCCGCATGCTGCCTCTACTTAGTGATAGCAGCCACATCGTCGCCTCCCTGTCCCATTCCCGAATGCAAGCCCTCGCTTGCCGACAGGCTGATAGGCTATTCCAACTCCTGGCGGCCTCCCTGTCCGCCCAATCCTTTATCTGGGCTCTCCCCACTGTCTTGGAGACCGCAATAGTCGGCTCAGGTCCCCATACTTCCTTATTTGCCCCCTGTTTCGCCATTTCATCAGCTTTCTCATTCCCCTCGTATCCCCTGTGTCCAGGGATCCACGCGAGGGTCACTTCATTACCCATTCCCTGTAGCCTTGTGATGGCCCGCCGACAGTCCGCCACCAAGGCCGACTCCACCACCGGCCTGGTCACCGCCCCCAGGGCTGCGCGGCTGTCCGCGTAGATCACCACTTCCCTGAACCTCACATGCTTCCTAATTAGCTCCAGGACACAGTCATTTATCGCCACGACCTCTGCCTGAAAAACCGTGGCCAACTTTCCTAGGGGCCTACAGTTCCCACCTTCAAACTCCGGTATCCAGAACCCAGATCCTGTCATCCCCGATTCCAACTTAGACCCATCCGTGAAGCAATTCATGGTTCCCTCTTGCACCCTGAATTCCTCTCTCGTACTAACTCGAATCCTTTTTAAGTCCAATCGCTTCACGGTTTTGTCACTCCTCATCTGGGTGACAGGCGCCACCCGCTGGAGCTCCGTCGCTACTTCCCTGTGTCCCAAATCTCTCCCCCTAACCGCCCATTTCCCATGGACTTGCAACCCATAACATGTTTCCATTGCGCGCATCTGGACCTCCAAATATAGGGGTCGCAGCCGAAGCAACATTTCCATCGCTGCCGTTGGAGTCGTCCTGAAGGCCCCCAGAGCCGCCAGACAGGCCAGACGCTGGACCCTGCCGAGCAACTCCCGCCCCCAGGACCACTCCACCACTTTCCATCAAGCCAAAGCGCCATACAATATTCTGGGCCTAATTATACCTGTGTATAGCCAGAGCATCCGTTGGGGGGTTAAGCCCCAGGTACTCCCCACTACTCGCCTACATTGATGAAATGTCCTTACCGTTCAAGAAAATGACTAAATATGACCCGGAATTGAATATTAGTGCGTAAATGATTGATTTCGATTTATAGCGAAATAATAAAACTTGCCAATTTTTTTGTTACGTTAAACGGCCGGTCTATGACTCGTGACGTAGTTAAGGGGTTGTGACCCCTTCCAACCCTCCGCATCATGGCTGTTATCATGTCTTGCCCCTTCTTGTCCATCCCATTCTCTTAAGTCCTATTGTTTGATTTGTGGGAAGCTAACGTGAAGGTCATGCGAATGCTGTTATTACGTCATCAGTCTATCTAGCCTATTTCAAATGGGTCCGGAACCCAATAGTTTTAAAAATTAATAAAAAAAATATAGGGCCTAATTTTATTTGAACGGATCGTGTTTTCATGAGTTTTGGTACCTAAGCTATCAAGACAGCATGATTTTGGAAAATGTGTTACTTCCCCATTATCCGTTTTGCCATGTCTAAGGCGCGAACAGACGGTCAAGTTATATCTAGGGTGCGAATGGCCAGTTTGCCATTTTGAGGTGCAAGTTGTCAATTCAGCCATTTTATTGCGCAAATCGTAAGTTTTCAACCCATTGGCTGCAATCAGGAACCGCGCCACTATTACCTACGTACCTATTACCTATTATTATTACTATTACTATTATCATAATTGTGCAATATTATTCCAATGCGTGAGCGGAGAAATTGTAAATAAAAAATCTCCATCAGGTCATGGGAAATAAATCTGAAATTTCGGGGGAGAGGGGGGGGGGTCCGGACCCCGGTGGACCCCCTACGCACGAATGATTTCGGTGGACCCCCTACGCTTCGCGCACGCACATGGGTTACTCGGCCGAGTGCACTGTGCACGACGCTACTGGCTTCACGACTATTTTTGTTGACAGTTAAAAGATGAACTATTAAGAGAAATGTATTCTCATTATGCACTCAAAAGGTATGCATGCATTTTTTTTATTTTAATTTTCCCAAGTTGATAAAAAAAAAATTGAAATTTGGCTCACAAGACCAATGATCGGGACTCCCGATTCGGGAATGGGGGTCTTTGTGACAAAGCAGGCTTTTGATCGTCCGAGCCCAGCTTCTCGAAACATGGAATAACGTTTAAAATGAAAACAAAAGGCTTAAAACTGAATTACATCAAAATAAATGGAATGAAAGTCCAAATATTTTCTCATTCGAAGATGCTGAAGAATTAGCTGACATAGCGGCAATATGTTTACAGAAGATTCAACATGAATACAGCTCAACAAGCATTTAACATAAACAACAACAAAAAAACGAACACCCAAATACCTTGATTTTCACTGCAGGAGGGAAGGGTAGCGGGATCTGAAATTCTTCTAAAACACGCTCAATTCCAACATCGTTCATCTCAATATTGCACTCGCACATGATTTTGAACCACGCCCGAGTGTTTTTTACCCCAGGCCAATTTTTATAAAACTGTTATTCAGACAGACGAAGAAATAGTAGCGGCATGAAGTACCGGCGAATAAACGGCTTGAAACGGTTTGATTTTTTGAGACGAAACCGGCGTTCCTGACTTAGCATTATGTGAGATATGGGAGCAGAGGCAAACTTTTGACTTCGCGGTAATGAATGGGGGGGAGGGGAGAACTAAATCTGCGTCGTCCCCTCTCATTGAGTCATGAATACAAGTCCATTGAATTATAAGAGTAAGCCCGAGTTTAGAGTCGAGAAGAGAAAACGAGAGCAAGAATGCTTACTCTACAGTATGACGATTGAAGGAAGAATGCAACGCCAGCATTTGTATCCCTAAGCAGAGGCAGACGAAAGGATTTCAAGGAAAAACAAAGAGGTTCAAGCAAAACTTGCGAAGCTAGTCCAATCACGAATGAGACGATTCGATGACAACTTCCGGTTGAAAAAAATTTGAAATAAAATAATTCTTCGCGTTTCAATTTTGACGCATTCATTAATTTACGCAGGTCTCACTCGAGACGCTAGAAAATCAATTAACTGACAAGGTGACAGACACAAGAAAATCGAAGTTGAGGCCTCGGATACAACAAGTATTTGTGCCGGCTCATTTTCCTTTCATGTTGATGTCCCAATGACGAGGGCGAAGGCAACTTTTGTTCGCGTTTCTCACGAACAGAATGATATTACCAATGAGTGTTACGACTCTAGGGCCTAGGCTACAGCTTTAGTTTAAAAATATAGGCCCAAATCTAACCAGGGGTGAGCCCAAGTCACCGTTTCCTTTGTTCCACCAGTCATTCAACAATATTTATCTTCGAACATTAAGTACGTAGATAAAACACCAATTAAGTTCAATTCTACGTCACAGCATAAAATAGCAAATGATTCGTCAAGCGATCCATTCAATCGCGACAGAGAGGAACAGTAAATTCACAGTTTGACATGGTCTATGAGTAATTAAATTGAAATGTTGAAGCAATCTACTCACCAATAAAAAGAAGAAAATGAATAAGTCACAATGTCCTCAGTATTTTCACGGCAAACACTAACAAATTTGTCACACCTCGCGAATATCAACAACAATGAACTTCAGACCCTTTCTTGTCGCTGTCTGACGTGTGAGTGATAAGTGATAAACCGAGTTCATTCGCTAGTAGAAAGCCCGCTCTTTATTGTGCACCCCCACCAGCCCACCACTGCTCAGAGTGATATTTTCGGTTTTCGGTTTTCCGTTTGAACTAATTGGAGTTTACTTTGGAATTGTATTGTTTTTTTTTGCTGATTCACATTAATTATTAACAGGAAACTCCTTCCTACCAACAGCTTACCTCTAGAAGTAAGTATTCGCCTTAAACACGCGCGTCAAGCCAGGGTAAGTGGGGATTGAACAATGCTCTTGAAATTTTCAGAACGTTTCAATCAATAGCCGCTCATAAAATGCGTCGTATCTCGTATGGTTGGGCAACGTCGGTACAAGAGAATCGCCTGCAGAGGTTTAGAGTTAGGGGGGGGGGCAGGTGAGCCATCGCCCTCCCAAGGTTCCTTTTGGGTGGGCAAGGGTACCTTTTCGCCCCCCCCCCAATATTTTCACCTGATTTTCAAGAACATCGTCCAATAAAGGGTGATGTACTATGTTATAGCAATGAGTAATGTTATTTTTAAAATTTAAACCGCGAATTAGCGCTTTTTCAGCATCTAATAAGCGAAGAGGCGATTTTTCTTAATTTAAGCAAGCCTTTAAGGTAACCCTTTTTCAATATTTTAGCCGCGAATTAGCACTTTATCTCAATTTCATCCATAAATTAGCAAATTGATGGACTTCTCTCAAATTTTTCTCCATTTTACTGTCGCGCAATTGGCACTAGAAGCACTGGCGGACCCACACCTATCGGGGCACGGGGCGGATAACTTAATGAGGCCCCTTAGTCTCTAGAATAAACAAGAAATAATTATAATTTTTACGTACCTAACGTTAAATTTTGGTCTTTTCCAAATTATAAAAATAATTTCTATTAAATTATTAAATTATTTCTACATCCCAACCGTCAATTAGCGCTTATGATTAGTTTAAGCCGTATATTGACGAATTTCTCTATTTTATCCGCGAATGAGTGTTTTTTGTCAATTTTAGCCGCGAATTAGCGCTTTTATCAATTTTAGCCGCTTGCAACGTTTTTCTCAATTTCAGCCACGAAGAAGCGTTTTTTTAAAAACCTAAACTCAATAGAATTTGCGCTGTTTCTCAATTTTTATAGCCCCAAAGTTGCCTTCAGAAGCCACGATTTTAGACGCCAATTGAAACTCTTTGTATTTTATAGCCACGAATCAATGCTTATATTTTATCAAATTTTTTAGCCGCAAAATAGCGATTTTATCCCGTGAATAAAGCGATTTTTCTCAATTGGCGAATTGGCGTTTTTGAGAGAGAGAGAGAGAGAGAGAGTGTTCGTTCCGGCGTTTTAGACACGAATGAGCACTTCATCTCAATTCGAACTGGAAATGAGCGTTTTCGTACTTTAAGACGCGCCGCAAACTAGAATAAGCCGGGGTATTTACATTTTATAGCTTCGCATTAACAATTTTCTCCCCACTTCCAGCTACGGATTAGCGCTTATCCTCGGCTTTAGTCTAGGATTAGCAGTTTTTTTTTCACTAATAGCCGTGAATTGGCGCTTCCCTCAATTTTGAGCCACAAATAATAAGTTGCCTTCAGAAGCCCAGAATTGGTATATTCTCAATTTAAGACAAAAATTTAAATTTGTCTCCGTTTTAGGCGCGAAGAGCATTTACTCAATTTCAGTAGAAAAATTAGAGAAAATTATAACTTTTGGCACACATTTGCGTTTTCCTCAATTTTAAGCAGCGAATTAGCACATTGTCTCAATTTGAATTGAAAAATAGCGTTTCTCTTAATATTAGGCGCACTAATAAGCGATTTTTCAAAATTATCCGCTAATTAGCCAAAGTTTTTACATTTTTGTCTCACATTAACCTTTTTTTTTGTTAATTTGGTAACCATTTTCCGTTGTTACCATTTTTTTTGGGTACTTTTAGCTATGAATCAGCACTTTTTCTCACTTTTAGCCACAAATAAGTTGTCTTCAGAAGGCGAGAATTGTCGTATTTGCAATTTTGAACGCGTTCTTATATTTTATACATTTTTTTAAAGCAGGGATAATTAGCACTTTTCTCAATCTGAACTGAAAATTATCGTTTTTAACCCATGAATTAGCGATTTTTCGCATTTTTTGGCACAAATCGGCGTTTTTCTCAATTTTTAGCATCGAATTAGCACTTTTCCTCAATTTTAGCTGAAATTTAGCGGTTTTTTAAATTTTAGCCACGCTATTTATTGGTTTTCTTAATATTAGCCGTGCATTACCGGTTTTTTTTTTTTTTTTGTACATTTTAGCCCCGCATTGGCAATTTTGTTTCAATTTTAGTTATGGATTAGCACTTTTTCTCAGTACCCGCGAAATATCCTTGAGAAGCTTCGGGTAGGCGTTTTCTCAATTTTAGCCGGGAATAAGTGATTATTTTTCATTTTTATCCGCAAACTAACGTTTTTCCTACAATTCTCTCTTCTACAGTTCTCAATTTTAAAGACAAATTAAGCGCTTTTTTTCACTTGTTCAGCCATGATATAGCGCACGTTCCTAATTTTTAGCCGCGGGCTAGGCCCAAACGGCTTGGCCGTAAAATTGCCCCTAGACACCGTGAATCAGCGATGTTTTTTAAATTTTGGTCGAAAAATTGCATCGAGAAACCACGATTGAGCGCTTTTACGCGGATTTAGACACGAATATTAGAGCTTTTTTTCCAAACTTTTTGCCGCCTATTTTGCCCCAATATCGGCACATTAGAGCGCCTTCTCAATTTTATCTGCTTGAAAGGCGAACTAAAGAATCTTGGGGATCAGCGTAGCTGCTTTTCTCAATTTCATTTGTGGATTGCTAATTTTTCTTCATTTTGGTTTATTATTCATTCTGAATAATACAACTATGTTTTCGGTCAGAAAATATGTTTACAACCCTCCCTCAAAACATTTTCTGTGTACGTTTTGATTCGGTAGGTTCTAGATTCGATTTCTGCAATGTCCATCTGCCGTACATCGTACGGGCCATATCTTCCCCTAGCATAGCTCGAAAAAACTCGTTCTTTGGCATATAAACTCCGCTTGGGATCTAGTTGGTCCTAACATCTGATCAGTTTGATCTACTAACTCCCTGGGTTTTTATGGGTCGACAGCGGGTCCAAAAAGGGGATTTTCAAAGGTTTTGAGATCATGAGAGTGTGGGGTGTCGATTTTCATGTAATTTCAAGCCGGATTTGGCTACATCCATGAATAATAAACTGTGTAAAATTTGAAGCGTTTTAGCTTTAGTATTCATCAGCGATTTTTCTCAATTTCATAAGTGCATTAGTGTATTTTCTCAGTATTAGATGCAAAGTACAGTGGTTTTTATCCCGTGAATTAGAGACTTTTCCTAATTGCAGCCTATGAATTAAGATTTTTTTTCAGTTTTACCTAACGCTTTTCCTCAAGAGCCGCAAAATGCCGTTTTTGTTTTGTGAATTAGCGCTTTTTCTTTATATTCTCCGCTATTTAGCGATTTTTCTCAATTTGAGCTGCACTGTCGCGTTTTTAACCCTCAAATTATCGACTTTTTAAGTTTTAAAATTATCTAACCGAGAATAGCGACTTTTCTCTTCTCTATTTTAGTCGCAAACTTGACTTCAGAAGCCATGAGTTGGAATTTCAGGTGTGAATCAGTGTTTTTATACATTTGAGCTTTGAATTAGCACATTTTCGTGATTTTATCGGCGAGTTAGCGATTTTTTTCCATTTTAGCCGTGAATAGCGCTTTTTATTCCGTAAATAAGGGACTTTTCTTAATTTCAGTGAAATAAAGCTTTTCCTCAATTTTACCCATGAATTGACGTTTTATCCCGCGAAATAGTGATGTATATCTCAAGTTGTTGTCGTTTGTCGTGATTTAGCGTTTTAGATGCGTGCTAATTTTACGGGTAGCGATTTTATCCCCCAAATTAGCCATTTTCCTCCATTTTCGCCCCGAATTGGCCTTTTTCTCAATGTTAGCCGCGATTTTTGTCTTCCTTTAAGCCACGAATTTGCATTTTTTTTCAATTCCACCCGTCAAATGGCTTCTATTCATCACGAATCAGTTATTTTTTCTCAATTCTGGACTGAAAGTTGCATCGCTTTTGTTAACTTTCAATCACAAATGTATAATGTATCGCTCTTTCCAAGAATTTTGTCACATTTACGGCCCCAAGAACAACACATGACTGCGCCTTTTCAGAGTAGCGATTTCGTGGGCAGAATAAAATAACCAGCAACTCAATTTGCTGAGCACCGGTGACATTCAATTCTCGAAGTCGCATGCACTGAAAATCGTCGAATGGAGCCAACAAATCACCGTCTAATCGGGTAGTGACAACCAGCCTAATAGACGCCCTCAGTTCGATTCCCCAGTTCAAATATGAGATGTTTGTTTTTATGCTTTGTTGTGCTCAGTTATATTATTTTGTTGTTCTTTAATTAGGTACGGCGACATTTCAATACTTACCCGCCCCCCATCAAAGCCCAACTAATTTTGCCCATCGCGTCCCCAACGAAAACCTGAACTTTACGCCTCTGATCGCCTGTACGATTAAGGAAGTATTGAAATACGAACAAATTGTGCGATTTAACGGACGGAACTTACTCAAACAATAAAGTCCACATCGCGGCTCCTTTTGCCTGTGTGAGTCACACACTGAGCGATAATTTTTGTCATGAGTGGTCACCTAGTTCTCGGGCTCCAAATAGGCCCTCTAAATTTATAATCCCCCCCCTCCTCCTCCGTTTCTCAAATATGTATTTGAAAGCATAGCATTCGAACTAAATTAGTGATCCCTTGGGATATCAATTCAGAACTGTGTTTTCCGTCCAAATTTGTTTAAGCTCGTACATCAAGTCAAATTAACTCTATCACACCACTCAAAACTGTTGGCGTTAGCGGAAGAGATTGCTAAAAGTCTCTAATGACCTACAAAATCAAAACGATAAATAAACAAATTCATGAAATATAAACGAGCGGGTAAACAAGACCATTATCTTACTTCACTGATAAGTGTTGACGGACGTCACGTGGTCACCAAGGTAACCACCTCACAACCTTGTCTTCTCCCTTCTTTGTAAGCTTTTTCTTCCTCTCTTCCAGCTTTAATTTCTTTCTTTCCTTCATGTTTAAATAATTAATTCGTGCCCTTAAAACTTGAGAAATACTGAATCAAACTACCTAGACATGGACGAAACGGGGCCTGTCCCGTCTGAATTCGTCAATCAATTCATAGCAAGCAGTGGTGTGGTCATCTTCAGTAAGTCTTGGTGCCCGTTTTGCACTAAGGTAAGTCACACAACTTAAAAAATATGTCAATTTTTGAGCTGTTATCAATGGATTTGTGTACGTTCATGTTGTGTCTCATTTCGTCGTGGAAAGACCCGGTGAACAAATTTCTTTGAACGTAGAGAGTTCTGGGCTCCGCTTTAGTGACTCATTGACTTACGTAACTGTTCCGCATTCAATGGTAGAATGACATTTCATGAATTAATAGGATTATCTATTCGTGTTTGGTTGTTTGGGTCTGCCGTATATTTAAGCTTGACAACTTTTGTGGGCACCATGATCCATGGCGATGGGTTGCCTAGTCATTCAGAACGGTGTACAGGCAGTGGTGTATAATTATGGTGGGGTGGGGGACGATGGACCTCACATCTAGCCATATAGGAGCGGTGTATTTTCTGACAGCCCAGTCTTCTGACAGGCAAAACCTGCAGTTGCAGGTTTTTAGTCTGCGTCGCTCACTCACGTGCAGTCATCACATTCGGGAAATCTCGGCTCGGGCTCATGTCGGACAGACCAGGGGGTCAACCATGAGCTAGAGTAAAAAACCCCTCAACTGCGGTATCTATGGTGTTATAACACTATTTGTGATTGTGAACGCCATGATCCATGGCGATGGGTTGCGTAGTCAATTTGCAGTGCACAGGCAGTGGCGTAGACTTAATGAGGAGGGCGATGGACAATGGTTATTATTTAAGACAAGGGCAGATCCTAATTGCACCAGTAAAATATTGCTTTATCACAAATAAAAGAGAACAAAAAGGCGCAAAAAAATGAAAAGTAATATCGCTGGATGATGCACGCCTCTGCACCTCTACGGAAATCAGAGCGCTCAGCTCAACAGAGAACATTCAGAAACACTGGGACCCTCAGCAATGAAACCAAATTAACTAATTTCCAGGTGGCCAAGTCAGTTTACTTCGCAATACGACCACTTTTGCTGTGTTACAAGATATCATATTTGACCGATTAACTGCCCTAAATAGTGTCCTGGGGTTTCTTAAGTCCCCCTGGCCATCAAACCGACATTTTGCGGCTATTCATTTCCCGAAACTTGCAATTTAGCGTCCCTCAGCCCTTCAGGAACTTGAGATTACGTGGCTCTTATGCTCCAACACTATACACGAAGGTGTGGTGAGCCATAGGACCCGGCTTATTCCACACTTCGTGTGAGCGTTGACAGTTCGGAAATGGTAGACACAGCTTAGCGACGATGAGCGAAGTGTGCGGCGGCATGATGGGGGGGGGGGGGTAGTGAAATGCGGCGTACGAGCCTCATCATTATTCGTCTCCGTTCCGTCGTGGTCGGCTAGCCCGGAGTCCGGGTCGCAAAAAATGCTCCGAAAATTGCAATTTCGCGAGTGTTTTGCTCCAATTGTTACACTTTCGCGGCTATTGGTTAGGCTTCTTTCTGCCAGGCCATCTTCGTGACTAAAAGTGCCATGAAGCGCCAATGTGATATTCCTGGAGGCAATTTGCGGCTATGATTGAGCAAAAGCGCTTTTGTGCTGTTCTATGAAGTTTTTTTTTTTTTTTTTTAATATATCAGCTCAACAATTAGTTGTTATTCATGATAATTTATGACAATGAAATATTAGTAATCTTTGGCATGCAAGGGGATGATGTGGTCTGATATATGGCCAGGCGATGGCTCAGACTCGGGTAGCCGATTCCGATCACTATTTACAATGGCAAAACAGTTTATGTATCACATGCTATCACAGATTCAGCATGTCCTGAAGAGTACGCGGTTTTAATCGATTTGCTATCCGTTCTCCAAGAGAGTACCGTGTCGCACCGCTATGAATTCCTGTATAGTTGGTACTTCCAGTTATCGATGGAGTTGAGAATTTCGTATGAACCACGGGGCATCTACCGCTATCCGTAGAATTTTGTTTTGAAGCACTTGCATTTTGTTTATTTTAGTTGAAGAGGCAGCCCCCCAGACTTCACATCCGTAGAGAAGTAAGGAAACCAAGAATTACTTGGTACAGCAAAATACAGGTTGTTGATTTCATCTTGGATTTCCTGTTGAGGAGGGGGTGCAGTTGAGTTTGACGAACATATCCTTCGTTGAGCTTACGGTTTATATGTTGTTTCCAGCTGAGTTTTATACCCAAGTGGATGCCGAGGTACCGGACGGTCTGGTCTGTTGGGTTCCAGGGGATCTCATTTCCATCTATCAACAACGGAGAGGGATCGTTTGGACGGCGGAGAGTAAAAATTTTGGCTTCACACTTTTAAGTGTTCAGTTCAATCTTCCATCTTTTTAGGAAGTGGCTAATTAGGTTCAAAACTTGCTGAACATTGTCACGAGCTGCCATTATGTTATCGTTTGTGGCGAGAATTGCGGTGTCGTCGGCGTAACTTGCTATGTACGCGTCCTCTTCACAAGGGATGTCGTGAAGGTATATATTGAAGAGGAGTGGCGAAAGTACCGATCCTTGAGGCGTACCTGCGTTTATGGGTTTGGTTTGTGACTTAAAGCTGTTTATTCTCACTTGGAATGTTCTATCTTGGAGGAACGATTTTATGGATCCTATATTGGGGAAGCCAGGCTCTTCGAATTTTGTACAACACCCCCATGTGCCATACTCTGTCAAAGGCTTGCTTAAGATCCAGGAAGGCACTTACAGTATATTGTTTTCTTTCGAACCCTTTTATTATGTTATTAATATTATTAGTTTTTAAGCCATACAACTTGATTAATGTTATATTTTTAGGGTTTTGGCTTTTTTCTTCTTCCACTTCTCCGTTTCCTGAGCTTTCGCCTTCTTGTGCTGAAGGCATCGTCAGAGAACTTTTTGGGTTTTTCTTTATTTTAAATCATAGACATGTAACGAATGGAGGGGTGTCAATTTCTTCTTGTTGATTAGAAAATTTTTTGTTGATGGTAACGGAGAATGTCTTCTGGTTATCTTCTTTTCAAGTTTGCAATCAGTGGCCTCCAGGCATGTGGTACATGAATTCCTTCATCTCTGTTGAAGTTTTCTTTTTTCTTTATTTAGATGGCTTCTCGAATTTTTCGTTTCTTCCACGAACTTTCAATTGTCAGTATTTTGGTATCTTCAAATTGGATGACGTGTGATTGTCCGCTGTACATGTGTTCAGATATTGCTGATTTTTCAATATTGCGGTGTTTTACGGCTGACATGTGTTCTTTCATTCTTGTTTTGACGTTTCGAAGAGTTTCACCAATGTAAGATTTGTTACAGCTGCAAGGTGGAATGGGAATAGAGAAAGAAGTGGAGTTCATTTTTTTTTCGATTTTACGCCGTTGGCATTCCAGTTTAGTATATTGATATCATGGAGTCGGTCACTGGCTCCAGTTTGATGTGATTGACATGTCCGAAATGAAGTTCGTGTTCGTTCGTCTATGAAGTTCGTGTCAAATTGAAAACATTTGCTGATTCGCGGTTTCTGGAGGCATTTCGTGGCTTTGATTAAGAAAGAGAGTAAATAGGCCATTCCTGGAGGCTACTTCGTGGACTTTTACTCGAAACGAAAACAGGGAAATGGGTTTTTCAAAAGTCGTAGGTGCCTGCAAAATTGTTTTTTGAGAGTGCCAAGCCTGCAAAACTGATTGTCAACGTTCTGAACCCTGTGAAATTCGGTTTTTAAAGAGGGAAACTCGTGAAATTGGTTTTATATATAGCCAAATACGCGAGAAATGGGGATTCAAGAGGTCCATGTGCGAAATTTAATTTTTGAACGACCAAACACCGCAAAATTTGCTTTTTTGGACGATACAGCACCGCGGAATTCCACCGTCGTCGTCAAGTTTTGACTCAGGCAGGCCAGGGACTCCTTTTCATGAGGAGGGTTGTGCGGCCCAATCTTATCACAGCACTGTGAGGGCCTCGGACGCGTCGTGAGGTATAATGACAAGTTCCGCTCTGGCATTCTAGGCCAATAAATTTCTTCATTTTGCATTCAAACTAGAAATTGTTGAGACTTGAATTAATTGATGTAATGTAGTAATATCATGCACTTGGCACTAACATGTAGGTACGTCATTATTTTTTCAGGCGAAAGATTTGCTCTCAAGTCTCAAAGTAGAATTCGTCGCTAGCGAACTTGATCTCCGTCGTAAGTAGTACAACTTAATTGAGCTCTACGACCCACAGAAATTGTTCAATCTCTTCTGTTGACAGCCGATGGTCCCTCCATTCAAGATTACCTTCATCAGAGAACCGGACAAAAAACTGTTCCGAGCGTGTTCATAAACAAGAACCATGTCGGAGGATTCACAGATCTTTACCGTATCACTCAAGCAGGCATTCTCCCTGAATATCTTCTAGGCGAATTTAGAAACTTCGATTATGACCTAATTGTAATCGGTGGCGGGTCGGGTGGTCTGTCTGCTGCCAAGGTACGCCGGAGGTCCCAAATGAATTGAACGATTGCTCACGATGTTTAAAAAATGTTCCAGACGGCGGCAAAGTTCTCTCAGAGAGTCGCGGTACTTGACTACGTTAAACCCTCGCCTTTGGGCACCAAATGGGGTCTGGGTGGAACATGCGTGAATGTCGGCTGTATACCGAAAAAACTGATGCATCGAGCCGCTCTCATTCACCAAGATATTAAAGATGCGTCGTCTTTTGGTTGGGATTTAGCTGAACCTACCGGTGAGTGAACCAAATGACGAGAACCGTTATTGATTTAATGCCGTGTTTTGTGTTTTTTAGGACACCAATGGGAGCGGTTAGTAGATAATGTACAAAGTTACATCAAATCTTTGAATTTTTCGTATAAAAAAGAATTGAAAGAGTCAAAAGTTGACTACTTGAACATGTTTGCATCTTTCGAGGACAAACACACCATTCGCGTAAGTTATTCCCGAACCGAAAAATTGCTATTTAAAGTCCCTAGAAATTTATCTACGAAAATTCTCTCCAGGCTGAAAATAGTAAAGGTGAAACGAAATTTTTAACCGCGAAAAGTTTTGTTATAGCGGTCGGCGGTCGACCCCTTTACCCAGATGTTCCTGGAGCTCTTGATATGTGCATAACGTCGGACGATTTATTTTCTCTACGCTATCAGCCTAAAACTGTACTCATTATAGGGGCTTCATATATAGCATTAGAATGCGCCGGGTTTCTGGCTGGTATCGGATGTGATGTTACTGTCATGGTGAGGAAGTGAAACTAGAAAGTTATCGACAGCCTGTTGGCCTTTTCTTCGGGTATTTTTCAGGTCAGATCAATACTTCTCAGAGGCTTTGATCGAGATATGGCCGAAAGAATTGGAGCTTCGATGACTGATTACGGTGTCAAATTTGTTAGGCCGTGCGTTCCAACGGGATTTCGGAAAGACGGCGACACGATTATAGTAAGTTGATTTGTTGACTTATCTCTGAAGCCCTTGATTGATGAATTTCGATTTTAAGGCTTCGGGATTGATGGAAAACGGTGAAAAATATGAAGGTGGATTTGATACGGTATTATGTGCTGTTGGTAGAAAAGCTTGCACTGACTCTCTCAAATTGGGCTCTATAGGAGTGGAAACAAATCCAAAGTAAATCTATTGCAACTTTTAAAATTGTTTTAAAATTAAATTGAACTCTGTTTATAAAAGGAACAATAAAATAACCGTGGATGCATGGGACCGTTCATCGGTTCCTAACATTTTTGCTATCGGAGACGTCATTGATGGTTGCCCCGAGCTCACTCCTGTTGCGATTCAAGCCGGGAATTTACTAGCTCTGGTACGTTGCTTTACCCCCCTTCCCACCGAACTTCAAATTTCAGTTTTTATTTCCCCTCTTCCAGCGCTTGTTCTCACCGGCGAATTCAAAGCTCATGGACTATGAAAACGTGCCCACGACTGTCTTTACACCGCTCGAGTACGGCTGCGCTGGACTGAGCGAAGAAGACGCTTCCGTCAAGTACAATGGAGAAATCGAGATTTTTCACAATGTGTTCACTCCGCTCGAGAACGCCCTTTCTAAACGTTTTGGATCCAAACATTGCTACGTCAAATTAGTGTGCGCTAAAAAAGTCGACGATAAGGTGAACATTTTGATAGTACTTTAAACTAGTTGATCTTTCTAGACAATCAATTTTTGTGATGGTTTGCAGGTTTTGAAAGTAATTGGAATTCATTTTCTCGGACCCAACGCTGGTGAAATCATTCAAGGCTATGCCATCGCTCTGAAATTGGGTGCCACTAAGGAACATTTTGACGACCTCGTTGGCATTCATCCCACTGTGGCCGAAGTATGTATTCCATAGCCCGACAAATGGAATATGAGCACGCTGTGGACGACGCTTGAGCCAAACAAAATAAATTAAACGTGCTTTTACAGATAGGGCTATCCCGTGCCCATGCTCTAGTTGCCGGGCTGTAACTTAGGTTTTGGTAAGAACATTCAATAACGCACTCCTTTTTCGTCCAAACAGGTATTTACAACGCTTTCGGTCACTAAATCATCAAACCAACCACTCAAGACGGGTGGTTGCTGAGGTTAATGTTCCTCTTGAATTTTTTCAAGAGAAACTTAGCTCATAGTTAAATTTTTGTTCAAGCGGTGAAAATGTTCAGTTATTATGACTGGCTGGGAATAAACCATTACTATGGTGTCCCAGCCATGATGCTCGAACTGGACAGATTTGTCGCTAAATACACTCATGATTCAAGTATTACATAAGTTAAAGGTGCAAGGAAATAAAACACGAAGGGAACAAGTTTTTTTTTTTGGCGGGGCTTTCTCCCATCTCCTCTTCTTTAACGTCGTAAGGTGAAACACAAGTTAGCACGAATTCAGGCGAACACAGACTATACAAGACAACTGGGGGAAGACGTGTACAGCTATGGAAATGATCGCCATATGGAATTATCGTCAGTTTCCAGGCCACTACGCCAGTTACTTGAAACAAATTGGCAGTTCCCCTCGATTGCCGACATTGCGTCGAAAAATTCTGTCACTGGAGGAAAATTGGTGATGAAGGATTTGGAATTTTTGCCTAAAGAATTGTATTTTTGCACATGTTGGCATAATTGATTCGCAAAATGGTATTTTCTTGGTGGGGGGGGGGGGTAAATCTCAACTGCTCAGGTTCTGGCTCCCCAATGCCGGCTGACTTCCGCCGCCACTGGTTTAGCCCTTTGGGCGTTCGGGTGTCGATATGCACATAAGTACCCCCCCCCCTCAATCACGAACCATATATACGTATGTACATACATAAATATATTATGTATATCTCCGGGCGAAGAGCATTGGCTATCTGCCAACCCTAATCATGACACACTTTAATTTTACAACTTCAAAATCGCGTTAAACTCAGAGTTTTTTAAAATTAAATTTGTTCTAAAAAATCATAGTTTTTTTTTTATTTAAGCTATTTTATTTTATTTAAGATGTTGATAGTTTCTAGTACTCTGATGCAAAACCCCGTAATCAAAGTTTGGAATATTTGTTATGTTGGAGGAAATTGAGATGCCAAGTCATAATTGTCAGTATTGTAAGTCGAAATTGACAGTTTGAAGTACGGCAATCACAGTTTTGAGTGTTGAAATTGACAGTATCTAGGGTGAAATTGGCCAATTCGAGGACGAAATTGATAGTTTATAGGATGAAATTAGGAGTTTTAGGACGACATTGATAGTTTTGACAAAGAAATTTACAATTTCCTGGACAAAATGGACAGTTTCAGAAAGGAATTGACTGTTTCCCGAACAAATGCAAGTTGGTAGTTTCCACGACGAAATTGACAGTTTGTAGGACGAAATTAACAGTTTCCAGGATGAAATTAACGGTTTGAAGAACGAAATTAACAGTTTCCAGGACGAAATCGTTGGATTTGAAAATTTACTTGACAGTTTATAGGGCGAAATTGACAGTTTTGAACGACGAAATTGATAGTTTCTAGTACTCGACTGTTTCCGGTGAAGGGGCTTAAAAACCGACAGTTTCCGAAATCCCTTGACACAGTTTCTAGGAAGGAATTGGCAGATTCGAGGACGAAATTGACAGTTTGTGGGGCGAAATTGGCAGTTTTTAATGACGAAATTGACCTTCATAGGACAAAATTGACAGTGTTAGATCTGTACTGATAGTTTCAACTAGAAATTTACAGTCCCCAGGACGAAATTGACAGCTTCTGAGACAACATTGACAGTTTACGGGCCCGAATGGTCTGCTGCTGAATCTCGAAATCAAGTTTTGTGATCCTCTGTTATGTAGGAGGAAATTGACAGATCAGTTTCTGGGGCGAAATTGAGAGTTTTTTTAAAGACGAAATCATGAGTTTTAAGGACGAAACTGACAGCTCGACCGAAGCTGACAGTTGCCGAGGGAGGAATTAAGAAAATCCATGCCGTCTGAAACCCGAATTCTCGTCAGTGGTCAATTTGGCCATTATTGGAACGCGAGTGGTCGTTTTTCAAGGCGCAAATCTGTCAGTATAGCCATTGCGGTGGAGGGGGGGGGGCATGAATTGTCAATGCGACCAGCAGCCCGTTTTAGGGCTTGCCCAGTCTGTTCTACCACTTTCAAGGGACGAATTGTCGTTGTTCCTGACGCTTTCCAAAGAGCGCCATTACCAGTTTAACAGTTTTTAGACCGAAACTTTGAAGATTGAAATTTTTAAGGCGTTTGGTTATTTCAGAGTACGAAACGTCAGTTCAGCCATTTGCAATGGCCCGGAATGGCTTTCTTGGCCATTTTCGAGGTGTCGTGTGACGTCGCATTTCAGGCATTTCCAAGGCGCGAATCGTCATTTTAGCCATTTTTAGGGCGTTTGACTATTTCCAGGGGTCGAATCGTCCATGAATTTTAGGGTGCGAACGGTTAGTTTAGCAATTTATAAGGCATGATACGCTAGATACACCATTTTTCGAATGGTTCGAACGAGCAAAAATTTGTTTTTGGTGCAGTGAAATCCGTGAAATTGCTTTTTTAGGTCCAACCAGCAGCAAGTCACATTAGGCATTTTAATGGCATGAATCGTCGCAAATTATTAGTTCTGCCATTTTTAGGGCACAAATCGTCTGCATTTTAGCCATTTTCGAGGCGTGGTGGCTCAGTTTGTTCATTTTTTGCACTACGAATGGTAAGTTTCGCCATTTCACTGGCATGAATTAGTACAGTTAGCCATTTTTAGGGCGTGATTTCCATTCAAGCAATTTTATAGCAATTTATATCAAATCAAAAGTTAATCGAGTCCATGTAGCTAACGCTGGTTGGTGAGAGGAAGGGGTTCGGTGAGGACGGGCCATGCTCGGTGCAGGCGCGTAGCCAGGGGGGGGGGGTCCACCGGGTCCGGACCCCCCCCCCCCGAAATTTCAGATTTATTTCCCATGTTCTGAAGAAGACTTTTTATTTTCAATTTCTCCGCTGACGCATTGGAATAATATCGCACAATGATGATAATAGTAATGATAATATTAATAATATGTAGTTAAAAACTGAAAAGACCAGGCATGGAGTGGAAATACCCCCCCCCCCCGCCGCCGCACCGGACCTACATCGGACCCCCCCCCCCCAAATAAATCCTGGCTACGCGCCTGGCTCGGTGCTCAATCGCAAGTGGTCAGTTTATCGCTTGAAGGGCGCAAATAGCCCTGTTTGGCCATTTTTTGGGTGCAGATAGCCACTTTGATGGCGCGAATCGTCTGTTTAGCCTCTGTAGAGCACAAACGATCAGTTAGGCCTATTTTTAGACCGCGAATTGCTGGTACGAGTTGTTTATGCCATTTACAGGGCGCAAATAGCCAGTTTTTAAGGCCAGGATCGTCAGTTGAGACATTTTCAAGGCGTGAAGGCTCAGTATGGCAATTTTTCTGACACGCGAATGGCCAATTTTGTCATTTTCAGGACATGAATCATCTGCTTAGGGATTTTTAAAGTGCGAATTGTCAATTTAACCATTCATCGTAGGACGCATAAAGTCAGTTTTACCAATTTCATGAGGCGTGAATAGACAGTTTGGCAATTTTAACGCTGCCAGTACGGCTATTCCTAGGGCGTGAATCCGTCATTTTAGTCAATTGTATGTTACGAACTCAGTTTTGACATTTTCAATGCGTGAATTATTAGTTTAACCATTTAGAGAACGCAAACAATCAGATCTGCCATTTTTCAAGGTGCGAGTAGTCCGTCACGCCATTTATGGGGTGCGAATGGTCAGCTTGCCATTTCTAGGGCGCAAATTGTCAGCATAGTCATTTATAGAGAGTGAATAGCCAGTGTGATATTTTCAGAGCATGAATCGTCAGTTTTTCCATTTTTAGAGTTCGTAAAGTCTGTTGGGCCATTCATAATAAGCGTGAATCGTCAGTTTTGCTTTTTTAAGGACGCAATTAGTCCCGTCAGGCCAACGCCCGAATGGTTCAGTTTGGGCATTCTTGGCGCGCAAATGGTTGATTTGGGAATATTTAGGGCAGGAATTGTCTGTTTAGGGATTTGCGGACCGTGAATTGTTAGTTTGCCCATTTTTAGAGCGCGTTACGTCAGCTTGGCCACTTTTAGAGCGCTAGTTTTTATAGCTAGTTGTAGCTCGTGAATGGAAGATTTAGCCAGTTTCATAGCGGGATTCATGATCTTTTCATGCATTTTCAGAGCTGCACGAACCGTCAGTCTAGCCTCTTTTAGACCGTGTGAAGTCCGTTGGGCTTTTTTTTAGAGCGGTAATTGCCAGTTTGGCAATTGTTAAGTCGTTTTGTGGGGGGAATAGGCAGTGAATTGATATCAAGCCATTTTTATTAGAGCGAAGGGCACAATTTCATAAGCCTCTCCCTTGACTAAATCTTGGATCCGCTTCTGGACCTTGTGAAATTTTGTTTTTAAAAACAGCCAGAGCCATGAAATTTCTCTTTAAAATGAACCAGTACGCTCATTTATCCTTTAAAAATGTGTGAAATCACGTTAAATTGGCTTGTCTTTAGGGAGCCAGCCCCACGAAATTGGTTTCTGATGTACGAAATCCGACAAATTTGGTCTCAAAAAGTGCCAAACCGGCAAATTTGGTTATTGAAGTAGCCGAAACCACGAAATTGGGTTTTGCGGTGTGTTCAATCCGTGATACGTGGACATCGAAAATGTCTATAATGAGCGGAATTGCATTCATGAAGAGAAGAGTCAACCCGGTGCAAATTAGCTTTTTAGGGAGTCAATTCTGTCTGTGACATTGGTTTTTTTGAGCGAGGTTCTGAGAGCATAATCCACATTTGGAATTTGACTTGATCTTTGAGAGGGGGGGGGGGGTCATGAGCTCAGGACTAAGCCCCTCTAAACATTTTACCTTAAATCCGCCCCTGGTTGTACTTTTGTGCGAAGTTTCTCACTTTTCATTTCCTTGTGTGATCAGTGAAGGCTTTCTTCACTTGAGTTGTTATGAGGGGGGTGTGAATATTCTCAATTAAAATACTAAGGTACTCTGGAAGCCTTTTTTTTGCAATTTCGTCCTTTATTTTGGGTTACTGATCAGTAGCGTTTTACGTTGCGTTAAATTACGGATTTGTTTACATTTTAGCCACAAATTAGCAGGCGAACCTCAAATTGGTGTTTTCTCAATTTTAGCTGTAAATGAGCGCTGTATCTCAATTTTTCTTCAGCCATAGTATGAAAAATAATTTTCAACAACCGAAATTCCAGTTCAGTCAACAGTCTCACTACCGGTCGAACAATTGTACTGAGCGCGTCTTTATTATCACGACCGCATGATAGGTTTATGCGCTTGTTGCCCTAAAAACCAGTAGCTCGGTGCCCGATGCTATTTGTCTATTGAAGGTCCTTTGAAGCTGACTTTTCCCCAAAGAAGTTATTCATTTTCTTTAGAAACTAACGAGTGGTTGGGAAGGGTTGTAACGTGCTTAACTGAATGTCCATCTTCTGTCTTGAATAATATTCCTTTAATGCCTTCTGCAGCCAATAATACGCCTTACGAAGGAATGAAATAATCAAATAATTTATTACGTTCGAGTTTTATTAACATATGAATTATAAAGTCTTTCGATTGATTTCTTATTCAAGAAAAACAACAATATTTAGATGTTTAAACATTTAGTACAAAAATTGCATGAAAAAAGTCCATTTATGACATTTTTCCCCCTTAAAAATACGTAGAACTACATTGAGGCACAGCAGCAAGATCGTTCGCTTTAAACGGCAATCGTGAAACGAGATCGACGATCTCTTTTGCTTCTTAAATCTTTTAGTTTAGATTTATTTTTATGCCCTGGCTCATTTTTGTCCGAAAAACCTGACGGTGGCTCGATCCTATTGAAATAAAGACACAAATGCAATGGTTGCAGGTGTTGTGAGAAAAGGGGGAGAGGTGCGGACCATACCTGATATTATGTTTATGTCTGGGAGCCATTCTTCTTTCATGGACGGGCGAGTGATCACCCGACGAACTGGAATCGCCCATTTGATTCGAGTTGGCACCATACACTGGAAAAGAGTGGTCGTTGTATTATGAGTGGGTGGTGGGGTGATTTTATTCTTTATTTCTTACTATGGAGTGGGATTCGTTCTGGTCGACACGCAACACCAGACTCGGACCACTGATCTGTTGTGGACTCGGAGTAATCTGATCCTACACTGGAACACTTTGTTCCTTTTGAACGACCTCGAAGCTTGGTGTAGTCGTCTTTCATGTTAGCCTGTCAATATTAAGGGGATTAAAATTGAGACGGCGGTTTTTGAAAATATAGCTGTTCTAACGCTTTTTAAAGGCATTGTTTCCATTGCTGCCAGAGCTTGGTCATGATAGATAAAACCATGGATGTGGTGAGGTGTGCTGATTTGCTGTGAGGCAACGTGAAAAGTGGCGTAAGGCGAAATGTCCTCAGAGCATTCTGTAAAACGACATCGGTTTCTATTATTTTATTGATTACCGACATCAACGAAAAAAACCTTCCTGGGACACTGTCGCACTGCAGTTCATGAATTGGCGTCGACATCCCTTTCTGAACAGCGGCATAGAACTGTTCTTGCTGCGCTATGTTACATTTGTTGTCAAGGTGGATCCCACTTTGAGAGTCTCTTTGTTGACGACGCCCTGAGCCACAGTTGTCGTGTGAAATATCACGTCCTTTTTGACAAAAATTTAGAATAGATCTGAAGTTTCAATTAAAAGCTCTATGAAAGTTACTTCTTTGCAAACAAATAGTGACGGCGGCACCAATCGAAACCAAAGTCAAAAGAGATGCAATTGCTGGCAGTATAATACTCGGTTCGAGATAATTCGGTTGATCTTCGGACAATATTTTGACCGAAGTTGGGCTTAGTGTGACTCCCAAGTTATGCAAAGTTGTAAAGGCGTACTCTCCAACTGTTTCGCCAGCGCTGTTGGTCGCCTTTACTCTTATGGAGTACCTTCGACCGGGCCATAACCCTACTATATCAAATTTCCCGTTTTCTCTGATGCTCTTCCCGACTGAAAGAGCTCAAAATTAGAAGAAATAAATCAAAGACCACGATTTAGTTGTTTTACCAGTCAGCCAGTCCTTTTGATTCACTTCTTTGTACTCTACGGCAAATCCGATTATGGGACAACCATTGCTGCCCCATTTGTTGAGGAACAGTGACACAGTACTGGTGTTGCCCTGTAAAAAGTCGTTAAACGATGGTTTGATAGGTTTTCCGCCTTCAGTCTGCGACGTGACCACTCGACTCGGTGGACCAGTTCCAGCGGCGTTGAACGCGCATATCTTCAAATTGTACTGAGTTCCGCACGTGAGTGAAGTGAGTTTAAAGGATGACGTCTCACGCGACAGTTTCATTTCATTCCAGACGAGCGTTGAAAAGGGCGAGACTTCGGAAAATTCCAAAATGTAACCGCGAACGGCACTGCCTCCATTGTCGGTGACAGTCCAGTGCAAATCAATCCAATCGGGTCCGTTGCTCGTGACTCCGAGTGCAGGAGACTCCGGAGGAGCTAAAAAAAAAATAAAAAATGGGGGGAGTGTTGTGCAAAAATAGTTTTTGTTTCTCACATATAACACGGAGGACATAAGTAATTTCGTCGCTCCCAGGAGGATTAAACGCCGCACACGTGTAATTTCTCTGATGCATTTTTTTCACATTAGTAATGTAAACCCCGCCATCTGGTAGCATCTGCGCCCCATGGGGCAATGTTTTAGGCGTCCAGTGTCTCGTCGGCGGCGGCTGCCCTCGAACTTGACAAGGTAGAGTGATTGAGCCTCCAATGATAACCGAAATCTCTCCGCCAAACGATATTATTCCAGCGCTTCCTGAAATTTAATGATTTTTTTGTACAACAAACCTTGAAAACACGTTCCCCACACGGCTAACCTCGGTTTGACGGTGTGGCGTAGACGACATTCGTACTCGGACCTTCGCCAATTTTCGTCGACGCCGTCACCCATAATTCATAAGTCCCTGACTTGCTCAAATGAGTGATTTGACAGAACGTTTGAGCGGGTGCTATGTTTTTCTTTTCAGGGTCCCTCTCTTTGCCTCCCTCTAAAATCCTCCAGTAGACAGTGTAACCCTTCAGGTCACCATTTTTCTTGACCGGCTCAAGCCAGCTCACTGTTAGCGATGATAGTGAGGTAGAAAGGACTTTGATGTTGGCTGGTGCGCCTGGAACTATATTTAAACGTTATAATTTGTATTCTCAATACAAAATTTTAATTAAAATTAAATATACCATCCTCGTCGGTCGTACAATATACAAGCTTGCTTTTGACGCCGTCCCCGATTTTAGTGAACGCCCAAACTTGAACGCTATAGTTCGAGAATTTTTCGAGGCCATGAAGCGTGATTGAAGATTCTGTCGCTAGTTTTGTATCACTTTCAATAAAGCCTGCGCAATTTAAAATTCAAATACGTCCCGTCGTAGTGCTTTCGCTACCCTTACCTGGCGGGTTCTCAGCCATATTTTCATAATAGACACGATAGCCCTGAATCCGTCCATTTTGATGAATTACTACGGGTGGTTTCCAAGAAATCGAAAAACTCTGTGAGCTTTGAGGCGCACAATCAATACTAGTTGGTGGAGCAGAGGGAACTGGAATTTAAGATTTTTTTTTTTCATAAAAAAAAAATTGTCTCCTCAACAGCTACGCGAGGCACATACCGTCTTCCAGTGTTTGTGCGGTGAATTCGGAAGAGAGTGGTCCAGACCCTTTATGATTAAACGCTTGAGCAACAATACCGTACTTAGTGTAGGGGCGGAGGCCTTTCAGCTGGATTGATGCACCATTTGGAAGTGCGTTGGACGTTGTAAAATTAAAGTTCGTTGCTGGAATATCGTTACTAACAAATTTAAACACAAAATTGTCAGGGATTTGTCTTAATTGTCTTGCCTAGGTGGTATGACAATAAACTTACTTATATTCTCGTATTCCAATATAGTAACCCATGAGTTCGCCGTTGTGAGTATGAGCAGGAGGTGGAAGCCAGGAAACGGTCAATTCAGTCGACGACGTACTCGTAACTGTGAGACCTTGAGGCTCACCAGACGGAGCTTCCATGGCAGTCGTAACCTTTAGAGTAGAAAACGTTTTTTGTTAGTAGTTTTTTTTTTTCGCTAGCACTGTCAGTAACAATGTACTTGAATAATGTCGCTTGGCTCTCCGGCGCCCAGTTGATTTTCCGCGAGCACTCTGATAGAATAGACGCTCGCTGGGTGCAAATGGCTTATGACTGAATGGTTCTCGTTGCCAACGTTCACTGATTCCCACTCATCCATAGCTCGACCTTAACAAAACGCATTTAGTGAACACGCGGCGCGTTTGAATTGGGAGGTGGGTGGGTGGGTGGGTGGGTTGTAAAATTGGTCCACGCACTTCACATCTCATCAAACGGCTCCGTGAAAGAAACCGCGGATTGGGGCGACCTCTCCCTCATAAAGCCCAAAAACTGTGCTGCCTACTGGGAAGCTCAATACTTTTTGTGGCGTTCCATAGGCTTTCCCTCGTATAACTGTCGGTTGAGAGAGGGGGCCGTAAAAACCGTAAAGAAGGCGACCGAAACTACCGAAAGCTGAGTATACGCGATGGCGTTCCGACGAGCAGTCGAATGACAGCCCAACACTCTGCAGCTCATCGGCTAGATCTCAATCCACTCGTTCCACGTGGAGGCTCGCCCCCTAACACCACGCTTTTTTATATGACGACGTAAATTGCGAAATAACTAAAATACAACGGATGACGCATGACCGAAAAATCGAGTTCTTCCTTCCTGGTATCTTGGAACTAACGCAAGAAACCCTCAATTTAGCCTAAGACCTGGCATCGCTGCACTTGATTTCAAAAATAAGGTGTAACGCCCCCCCCCCCCGAGCGACAGATTCAATTTTAAATTAAAGGGAGTCAATTTTGAGCACCTTTGGAATTGACGGACATTGGATCTTTTGATTCTGTCTACTTTGAAATGTCGAGCAACAAAATTAGTGGGGGAAGGCGTTTATGATCGCGAGTTCCTGTTGCTCTGTAGGGGCAGTTCCTGGGGTGGCAAATTTTATGATCTGGCCCTGACAACATCAGTACAATTCGTCCCTAGAATCTGGTAGTTCAGACCCTCCACATTTGTGGCACCATGAACAGAGCATCTTTTCACCAACCGAAATGGTACCATTCTCACTGCAAAACCTCCCGAAACTATCAATTTACTGACTATTCAACGCCAGACTATTCGACTGCAAAGAACTTTCCATGAAGTTGTCCATCGCCCTCACTTCCAACTTTCGACGTTAAATCTATGGGCCTAAAATTTTTTTTTTCGTGCCGAAAACTTGTAATTTAGCCCCAGAAACTGACTATTTAGCTCTTTAGCGGTACTTAGGCCCCCGAAATTGACTTTCCACCTAATGTGATACAGAATTACCAAGTCTTAACGATTCAAATTTAAAAAATGATTGTAAAGTTCCAAACCTGATTCTCTTTTGTACTGGACGGTGTACTGAAGAATTGAAAATTGTTCGTCCGGTGGTGACTGCCACGACACCTTCATAGATCGGCTTGAAACATCAGTGACTCGAACTTCCAATGGCTTTGCTGGAGCATCTGCACACAATTTTGTTGATTGAACAAATCTTAGTGGTGGAGGGGGAAGGCGGGGAATGGGACGTAGAGAACAAACCTTGAACGAGAAGGAAGACGTTTCTTTGAGCCATACCATACGGATTGGTCGCGGTGCACGTGAACTGGCCACCATCAGATTTGGCGCTGTTCTCTATTACTAATTCGGAGAGTAAGCCACTTTTTGTTTGCTTTTCACGAATCTCGTACCTATAGCGGGGGAGTTATGGACAGTGATTGGAACAGTTGAAGAGGGTAGGCCGAGGATGGATACCGTGAGCTCAGCTGGGTAGCGGGGTGTTTTGCCCATGAAACTGTGATGGGGAGATCACCGATTGCTTCGCAGGAAAGAACTTGAGTTTGACCTCGCCTTACATTTTCATGATCAGCAGGTGACTCAAACTCGGGAGGATCTTTTTTTAAAATAAAAAATTGTTATTCAATGGCATACAAAATAAAGTTAGGTCACGTACTGTTTATATTGAGATTAACTGTCGCACTCAGTCCAGACCCAATTCCATTAGACGTCTCGCAAAGGTACTGGCCCTTGTGCTCGACGAGTGCCGGCTTAATGATGAGCGAGCCATTGTCGTACGCATACACGCCAAGCTGTCCCGAGTTTAAATCTTGGTACTCCGTAGGATTCAGCCCTGTGAATGAAAAAAACAAAAAATCGCAACTGAGATCCAAATAATAGTTCTTTCGTTCCCTTTTGTGGAGGAGCGAGCAGTACCGACAACTTTCTTCCAAATGGTTTGCGGAGCGGGAAATCCGTCCGTGACACAATCGAAATGAGCGACGCCGTCTTTTGTGACGTTCAAGTCCTTTGGCTCCACAACCCATTTGGGAGGTACTGGAAGCACATATAGAAGTTTTAGAAAATCTATTCAGGAAACTGTTTTAGCAATACTTTTTGTTTTTTGAGACGAAAAATTAATTATTTTTTTTAAGCAACCGCAGCATTTTTCAACGGTATGCATACTCTTGAATTCAAAATCACAGCTCGGTCTACACTGAGTTTTAGTTTTTCGTCTCAATCATTGCATTCCCCGATTCAATAAAATCATAAAAATCCAAAAGGTGTGCGCTTTGTTCTAGCCAAGCCCTCTGTATTACTGTTCTTCTCCGCCGAACAGTTCCTTAAAACCGGTCAAAAGGCGGATTCCTTTATGCTTGAGTGGTGTCTTTTGCCGTAGACAACATGGTCATCACTTCAGAATCACCCCCACCCCTCTAGCTGAGACGATTGCATTGAAGCAGCGCCGCAAAAGCCTTTTTACTGATCCACGCCCCCTGCCCCCTCACCATCAATGAAGTCAAAGGGATCAAAGAAACAAAACCATACACCAAACTCATGCAAACAAATTGAAGGCTCCGTTTTTAATACTTTTTGGTGCTCAGACGTGATTTCAAGACCGTAAGCAAAAAGTGCTGTGCTGTAAAGGTGAAGTAATAAACAAACTGCTACTAAAAGAGTACGCTATGCCTAGCCCCTTAGCCAGCTAAGCCAATACAAAAAAAATCCCAACACTTAATTCTTCAAATTTGAGCAGCTCGGCGAAATTTCGTGATTCCTACAATAAAATCGCTCCTTCAATGGTTAAAACGCCCTAAATTATGAAAACTTTCATGATTTGAAATAATTAATTTTAAATTAGCCAGACATTACGTTATACGAAGGGAATATTTTTGAAATATTTAAAAACAAAGAAAATAGGACAGGGGAAAACTTAATTGATTTAAACGGAAGTCGTGAAAATCTCGTCATAAGGGCAATCTTTTTATACGCGCTCCCGATACGAATGAATGGCAGAATTCCTGAAATTCAACTCGTGAAATGTAAAAATGTTCAAGCTGGAGTAACTTTTTTTTTTCTAAAGGTGAAATACTTTTCGACTCTTCACAAAAGGAAGGTTGTCAAATGCGGGTAGGAAGACATTGAGTGTTGGAAAAAGTCATGTGCAATGTGCAGTAGCTAGCAGTGCGATAGTTGCACAACTGCTGATTTTTTTTTTCTTCTGAAGCCAAGTACAATACCGCTGACTATCAATTTTGATGATAGTTTAGTCGACTTGGCTGGATTCGTCGCTACGCACGTATAGTCGCCAGCGTGTTGGGATTCAACTCTTTCGATTGCTAACGTGCTAGAGTAGTCATCGGTTGAGATATGAACGCCTTGCTCAGACGATATTTTCTTCCCATTTTTTAACCACCTCAAAGTTAAAGGAGGATCACCGGCTTGGACTACGCACTGCACTTGAGTTCTGACGCCTTCCACCAGTTCCCCAAAGGCGAAAGGGCCTAATTTGGGTGGCACTGAAACAATATTTTATAGCTACTCACAGTGCAAACACAACAGTGAAGACATCTTAGGATAACAATGGTTTAAAAATATTTTCCTGAAAAAAGTAGTCTTAAAACTCCTGAAAAGCAAAATACACATGAAACAATACAAACTGTCGCGACGTGCCATAGGTCATACCATTCACAAGGAGCTGTGCAGTGTATCGAGCAACTGCCGCGTCGTTTCGAGCGACGCACGTATAATTGCCTTTATGCTTCTCCGACAGTGCATTGATGGACAGCGAGCTCGTATAGTGTCCATACTGTCGGACACTCACGTCCGACGGGAGGGGTCTACCGTTCAACTCCCAGCCAAGGTGAAGCGGCTGGTCACCCTTTGTTACAAAACACTGAACGCCCACTCGATCGCCCACATGAAGATCACTTTGAAGCACAAAAGGCGCTATCTTCGGAGGAACTGTAAAGCTTTACTTGTTAGCCTAATTTATGAACAGTTGGGTTCAATTTCAAACTTTTCAGCAAGGTTTGTCAACCCCCTTCGAACGGTTCTAAATGTAAATGTCAAACCCCCCCGGGAACGCCGAGCCCTTCTGATTTTAAGCCTCGGAAAGTGGTCTCTGTGAACTGAACTGTGAATTTTACTGAAAATGTGCATGTCACTGAAACTATAAAGACTGAAACCGCGAATTTTACTGAAACAATGAATTTCACTGAAACTTAATTTGACTGACACTGTGAATGTGATGAACTGTCTAGCTGACATTACCATTGTGATCGATGTTATAAAAAAAATCCCGGGAGGTGTAACTACCTTATTTGTTAACACAACTCTGATGATTCCTCCCACAAGTTCTTTATTATACGGTGACCGGTTTCAACTATACATAGTCATCCTCAGACCTAAAAAACAAAGATAACGGCCAATAGCGAAAATGAGAAAAATAATAAACCACCTCCCATCCCATAGCACAATAATTACCTTTTTATAACAAAATATAAGAACAAAAAAATAAGAAATAAAAACTATGCAGCGGACGTCACAAACATCGTAAAAACAATAAAAATCAACATTTAACATCTCATTCACCGCTCTCAATACCTTATTTGTGGTTGGAGCTTTTTTGTGGTTGGACCTTTGTTGTAGCTGGACCTTTTTTGTTATTTTGTAGTTCGAGTCTTTTATTTTTATTTATTTATTTTTGCAGTTCAACCTTTGTTGCGGTTGGACGTTTTTGTGGTTAGGCTATATTGGGGCTGGATTTTTTTTTCATGGTTGGTCCTTTTTCATGGTTGGAGCCACCCCTGCCCCTCTCTGGCTTCGTCAGGCGAGTTGAATCGTCTACGTGGAAATGTGGACCGGGTTAAATCTCTCGTTAATTTGGGCCCCTTCGGTGTCAATCTGCGCCTGCTTCTAGAGCATCTAGGGATGAACGAGGGGGGAGGGCTTCAGGTAGGATGAGGGAGTAATCACATCGGGCACAAAATAATAAATGCTCTTTGTGTCAGTCCTCTCCTAAATGACGATGACAAACCTTGCTGAAAATTGTAAAACTATGTTCTAACAGTGACGAAAAATATGACTTTGGGCAGTCCGGATATGAGATCTATCATAACTGAATTATTACGCAATTTATGTAAATTGGGTTAAGTTAATGAATTCAATTTGGCCCTGCTATCCTCTTCGTAATAACAACATCAATAATGATTATAATAAAAGTATAATAATAATATTCATAATAATAAAGTGTAAGAAAATGATATTTACCTATTACGGTCAAGAGAATAGGAATCGAAGCAGCCTTTCCCTGTTTGTTTTGAGCAAAACATCGATAGCTTCCTCTGTCTTGTTCTCGTTCCACATTCGAAATGAAAAGCGTTCCATTGGGAAATACTCTCTGTTTCCGGTAGAATGGCAACTTTTTTCCGTCTGAAACACCACGCCGTTCACAGGGATTAAAAACTTCCTCTCTTTTCGTCAAAGAAGTGAAAAACATTTTTTGTTAGTTCGTATATCGCCTCCCCTTCTCCCCCCCCCCAATCACCTTTCTCCCACGAGACTGCATCGATAGGGTAACCGGCTATGGAGCAGGGAAGGTAGAGCGGTTCACCGGCCACAGCGGACACATTAGGCATCGGGCGTATGAATGGAAGTCCTGATTTCACAATTTGAAATTTTAAAACGGTTACTTGGTCGAGGGGCTACTTATTATTACTAACCATACACCCTCATTTCGGCGCTGTGAGTGATTTCACCGGCCTTGTTGTTTGCTTTGCATTGATAAATGCCTCCGTCTTGAACTTGAACATTAGTTATATTCACGTGGCTAATGACATCACCGTGGAGTGTTACGTACTGACCAATAAACAATCTGTTGCAAAGAGAAATCATTGTTAATAGGTTTGGGAAAGAGGGGAAAGAGTGATGGTGGCACTTTTCCCAGAGGCGCTGGAAAGTTCGACAATGAAAAGGGGTGAACGAGGAGGAGGACTGATGATGATTGCCTTTAGGGAACTCAGTAGGGTAGTTTCAAGCCAGCAATTAGTGCAATATTTATCAATTACGTCGATCCTCTTCCTTTTCTTGCCGTTCCGTCGCCTCATCCAACCCTTTTTATTCTTTCAAGTACCTTTCGCTTTGGATGAGATTGAAACCATCGAGCGTCCATGTAATCTGAGGGGTTGGATTACCGGTGGCTATACACTTAAGGGATATAGCCGGCCCCGGTTGCACTGTTTGTTGTATGAATTTATACAGGAACTGAGGCTTAGACGCTGAAATTATATCAATTCAAATTATGTAAAGCTCAACAACTTGATGAGATTTGTTCTGTTAAAAACAACACATGAAAAGAAAACATATTTTGAGAGATGGTATAATCGAAAGAGTATTGAACACAGAGAAGTGCACGACCATTGGTTTCAGGGCTATAAACAAAGAATAAAAATTCCCTAGGAAACTGAATGAATTTATTCAGTTATGGAAATGACATGTTTCAATTCAGTTTGAAGAAGGTACGATACAACTGAGAAGTCTCAAAGGCAACAGAACTTTGAAGGGGAGGAAAAAGAAACAAGTAATGTAAAGCAAATTTCTTACTTTCTTCTGGCTTCTTTTTCCTAAGGATTCCTAGCAACAAGATATCTTTTTAAGTTGTAATGAACCGAAAAGGATTTGAAAGATCAAGAGAGACTTCAAGCGTTTGGCGTGTGGAAGAGTGTTTTTTCAAACTAGTCACGCAGTCAAACTTTTCAATTAAGACTCCGTCAAATACGCGAATTAAAAACTTATTTTATCTTTTATTCAAGCGTCTCCCACACTACAAACTCTCCTGTCTACAAACCTACTTTGCCAGGAGTAACACGAGTACGAAAAAAAACAAAAAAAAACTGTGTTCCTCTACAAAATATTAATAGCAGCAACTATTTGAGTGAGTCAAGAGAAAAAGTGATCTCATTTCAAAGTTTCCTCTTCTAGCTACTTAAACAGAGGCAACCCCCTTAGGTCAACAGATCCTAAAGCTTTCTATCTAATTGAATCCCTTGCCATGACTATTTCAGAGTCATGTCTAGTTGTTGAAACCTTGAGATGCCCTATTAAAACTCCAAAAGCTTCAAAACCTATTTCTCCGCGGGAGGGGGGGGGGCGCTCTAACTTTGTTTACTAACACTCAAGGTGACTGGTATGGCTCTGAAAAAAAGTTCACGCTAGATTGAAGGCTCCCTTTTCCCTCTCACCAGGAAATTGCATGTTTTTCCAAAAGGCAATTCTGAGTATTTCTTGGATAGAAGAAGGGTGGGGGAGGGAGCATTGCTGAGCCCCCTAATGTCGCACTTCCTAACGAAATAGGAAATAAAGAAATTGCCTGTTTTGTCAGTAAATAAGAAGGTGATCCGCATACTTGTGCTGAATGCTACGAATGCCTTCGTAAGCTCAGAACGTGAGAGATAGAAAGAGGAGGGGGAGAATGAAGTCGAAAAGCCTCATTACGTGCGGCTGAAGGCTCTACATATACTCATTTCTGGAGCATACACTGAGTTTTATGTTATTTAAGGATACAGTTTAGCGCATAATTCAAGCGCTTGAGGCCTATAGACCGTGATAGGGGGTTTAGCAGTGCATACCAACCTTAGACACGCCCCTCCTCCTCCTCCTCCTCAACAGTTAAAAAGGCGTTTCTTCCCGAAAAAGAATTACCTTTCGTAGGGCCAAAATCTAGATTCAGAGACTAAATTAATCCCTTTCTTATCAAATTGCCAGTTTTAGAAGGTAAAATAGATAATATTCCCAACAATTTGTGATTATACGAGTCGCACGTCACTTTTCACTGGTTCCGTGCCCAAAAAGTCACTCATTCGGTGAAATTCAGCGGTATATGTATTATTGAGAAAATGCGAGTTCCATGGCCTATGGTCCAGTAACGCGCAATTTAAAGGGTTCAAATTGACAAATTGGGAAAACATCCAGTGTCGAGACCGAAACACGTGGTTATCCGCGCTTCACTCTCCGTCAGCCAACAATGCTGTAACGTGGTGAATCGTTGGCCAACGCTACCCGCCGAACTTCGAATGGTCGAAGTGGAACGACCTGATACGCAGCTAGATCGCCAACAACGACGCGCGCGATTGCAGTCTAACATGACCAGTGACAGCCCCCTCCTCCCACCAGAACCATCCCAGCGTCCTTGCTCCTTCTCCAACAGTTTTTTCGCTCGCACCCAACCCGAAAAGCGAACTCCCAATCCCGGCCAAAATTCACCTAAGAGGACTTCGCGAGCATCCGCCGGCAAAAATGAGCGTTTCACGTTGTCACTGGTAACGGCCAATTTTATCGACTCCAGAACGGCCGGGCGAGGATTCTTACGGCCTCGAAAAACGAGCAAAAACACCGGTATAACGAGAAAACCGACTTTAAAGGATTGCCAGATCAAGAATCAGTCTAGATTTTTGAATTCCTTGTTTTAACGTGGCTGCACCCTATTCAAAATATTGTCAATAATCGTAAAAGTCGCTCAGACTGTCCAGGGATTAACTAGTGAGCCTTTAAACCAATTGCCAGCTGTTAATCACAGGCGAGTGGGTTTGCTTCAGCCTGCACGACACTAACGGCAATGCGGGTTAGAGCGTAACCTTCTCACACTTCGTTTTGCGTTGTCGTCAGTCGACGGTCGATTTACTCGACTCCAGAGCGTCAGGGCTCTTCAGGAGGGACATCACTGTCTGGCCGCCGTTTGCGTAAAAAATTATGTGGCCCCTAGAAAAGGGGCGAAAGGGGCAAAGGACGATGGAATCGCGAGGTGAGCCCCTTCAACGGCTCGTTTGATCATAAATCCGTTTTGATTGTGCCGTTAAACCTCGAGATAGGTACGCAGTTTCGTGCATTCTCAAATGTCGGCAATTTTTGCCAAAATCCATTTTAAAAAGTGTTTCGATTTGAGCCGGACGCGGTTTAAAACGCCCTTAATGATACGCCCGCTCCCCTCGATGAGGAGCAAAACGAAAAAGAGCGTCTCACGCCGTCTGTGGTTTCGGCTGTTTTTCTGCCCACTGCCAGAAGTGGGCCATGCGAGCTCCGTTTACCTCGAGGCTCTTCCAGATGCTCGAGGGTGTATCCAACGACCCTTACATTGACGTGGGTTTCGGTACCCATTGGAGCTCGAGCACGGCACACGGCGGATCCACGTGGCAACACTGGCTCGTCAACCGGGCATCCTTGGCTTGATGATAAATCATCTATACGCCAGGACCAGTGACAGTGCGAATGGGGCACGGTTGACACTGGTTGCCACATCCACCAGATAATCCCTGGAAGAGGAACTTTCTGAGATATTCCTCGATTCGGCTCCAATCAGGCTGTGAGACATTTCAACAGAAAGCGCCACTTCCCAATCCCAAGTTTCAGGATCGCTTAGTATCGTGATGAAGCACGGATTCGATTATTTGGGTTCACAATAGAGGTTTTGGATATTTCACGTGTCTTTACTGACCAAAAATATGACTATATCCCTGTCATTGGAGGCTTCGCCTCAGAATCCAACTATTCTTGCTCTAAAATAGAAATTTACCCCTAAAATATCATTGATAAATTAGGCACTTTGTTATTTTGATCCTTTTCCCCGATTTATAGTTATAAGCATGGGGTGCGGGGGCTGGGGTCGCTTAGTAAGCCCTTAAAATGTAGCCTTGACGGCTAGTTTATTATAAATAAATACAAATAGCCTCCGGATGTGCGAACATTTTCATTTTCAGCCATATATTGTAGAAAATAACGGGCGTACTTCATGCTGTGATTCGTGCTCCTCTTCTCATTAATTCACCAATGAACGATTCGTGCCCTTGAATTTGAGTGAAGTGCGATTTCATGGTTCGAAAACCAGTGGGGTGGTTGGGGGTTATTGACAAGAGAATTATAAGTCAGTCATGTGCTCGTGATCAATTATTCCCCCTTCTAACAAATTCTCAGGAAACTCACCCAATATTCTCTGATTATAAATGTCGCGAGTAAAAATAAAAAAAGGAGTTGAAACAATGCTGTTTAAAAGCAACTTTTGTACGAGACTTACCTCCTAAGATGAGTTGAACAGATGACTGCATCGAGTCTTCTTCATCCCTGACAAGGCACTGGTACATGCCTGCGTCATCCCTACCAACTTTATCAATTGTAAATTTGTCGTCATCCCCTAGGTTGATTAAGTGAATTAATTAGGATAAAAATTGGATGTTTTATAGCTAAATATACCAGTTTTCGACGAGATAACAATAGCGTTTGTGTCTTTCAACCAAATAATTGTCGGGTTTTGACCACCTACTACATTACACTTAAGCTCAAGTTCTTCCCCAACATCCACTACAATTTGACCACCCGGTGAAAGGCTCACTGTCAGAGGGACACTGACCTGAATGGATTCAAATTTCAAGAACAATTTAATGTAAACCCAACAAACCGATGGGGATACAAAAGCAATTACATGAAGGTTAATAGTTTTCTTTTGTAACCCGGCCGAATTGTTTGATATGCAAGTCCACAGCCCTGAGTCAATGAGCTCGACGCGTTCAATGACGAGCGCTTCGCCTGCGCTAGCCACTCGACCACCGACTCGTACTTCTGACTCAGTCGACGGACTTGTTCCTCTTCGCCATCTAAAAAATTCAAAGCCAGTATTTTGTTCAACTCTCCTCACACACACTCTCTCTCTTCACCACCTGCTAAATTTTCGCCACCCTTTTTGTGCCCTTGTTTAAACACTACTTTTAAACTCATGTTCAAGCCTTGATTAAAAGCAAAAGTGAGACTCGAGTAACTGAATTCCCCGCCTACAAGCGTTTCACTTCCATACTCTCTCGCCTCCCCCCACCACCACCACCGTTAAGCTAGATGCCAGAACTCTAAAAAACACAACCCAGTTAGAAATAAAGTTCAACGGAAACTGTATAATAGGTAGGGACAATGAAAGTGTAGTTTAATTAGTGAGCCAAGCTTTCCGGAGGTAACATTAGACGAAACCACATTGTTGACTTATTAATTGGGCATTACTCCTGTTGTAACAATAAGTACAACGCCGAGTACTAGGAATAATCCCTTTCTTAGGTTTTCCCGTTTTTTTTTTTTTTTTTTTTTTTTTTTTTTTTTTTTTAAATTATGGTGTTTTAGAATTTCCATCAAGAAGGAGAAGAGTAATTAGCCTAATTAGGGCAAACGTTACTAGGAGAGACAAAACAGATTAAACTGGTATAAGTCTCCTCGAAGCTAAGTGTCTCTTTTAATAAAGAACATGCAATTTTTTTCGTTGGTGAGGGGGGACATGAGACAGCTTACCTGTACTGGGGAGGGGGGTTTCCTTGAGCAAAACAGGGTAGAACAACTGTCTGATCCTTTTTAGCTTTCACAATCGGTGGAGTCTCGCTTATTCCAGGTGCTATACTAACTAGCGAGTCTACATTAAAAAAAGAAAAATTTAATCAAAGGGAACGATGAAAGGAGTGTGATGACAAGAACCTGTAACTAAAAATCGTATTCTTTGATGGCTTAAAATGGTTTGCCCTGTAAGCTTATTAACAGCTCTGCACTGGTAGCTCCTGTAGACGTCTGCGTCGTCCAATCTTCGAACTAAAAGTTCACCTGTGGGTAACATGTGATACTTCCCATCTAGAAACACACACGAAAAAACGCTATCAGTTTCGGCGCAAAAAAAAAAACTGATTAAAAGCTGGCAAATTATGTTTTTATTCTGATTTAACAACAGCGAGCTTTCAATTAGTAAGAGCTCGATCAATTCTCTACTGACTGACCGTGTGTTACAACGCATAAATCACTCGTTTTATTGACGGCTGGTCAGGCAAGAGCCGTCGCACGATGGGAGGATGGGTGGATACCGCTACAATATTTATCAAATTTTGTCTTTTCACTCAAGAATCAGATAGGAGATGATGAAAGATTCTCCACCCATCGCGCCCAATTTTTTTTTCCACTCCATCGAGTCTTGTTAGACCCTTGTGACGTGACTTGTTAGTTTGTTCCCGTAGAGACTCATAATCGTGACCGCCCTGTCCTTCCCCCTACCCCGCCAAACGACAAATTCATGCTCCAGTGACATCGGAGACTAAACCGAGATTGGAAAAAATTAAAACATTGAGGTGTTCATTTGAGCGTTCATCTAATCAATCCCTGTCCACTGGTACTAAACTCAAAACAAAAGAAAAACCTGGGACTGAAAACGCATTCTACAACGTTCAAAACCCACCAGAAACTTTTATTTTTCTGATAACAAATGGAATTTACCGAATATTTCCATTTCTCTCTCGATTTTGTTTTGTTTGCCTGGTTCATGCGCCGCATCAAACGTTGCGTGAACTCCTCCTTCCCCCCTGCCAACCTTGAAGCGCTTTTTGGACGCCCAAACTCAAACCAATTCATTCCTTCACCCTTTCAACCCCTTTAGTCACGCCCTAGAAGTTTGTTAGATCTCAAAAAGTGGAACAACATTTCCAGATTATCGCGTCCAAAAAATATTTCAGAGGTCCCTTCTTCAGTATAGAAAGCGTGATGTAGTTTTGGAGGGACAGCTTTGTTTTTCTTTCTTTTTTTCGAGAAAAGAAGAACACGCTTTTATCTTAATCCCCCCCTCCTATCAATGTCAGGAGAAAACTAAAGAAAACCATGTAAAAAAACCCCAAGAGGACGAGAAACACCTTGAAACTTTTTCTTTCGACATTTGCACTATATACCCATTTTAGAGAGGTCACTTGGGATTCGGTTGACATATAAATATGAACAAGACGCTGCATGAAAATAGTAATTTCATGTAATTCGTTGTGGCGTCAACACATTCTGTAAAAACTTTATTTTTTCTCTGGCGAAAAAAGGGAAAGGACCAACCTAGGGTCACGCGCGTTTCATCATGTGCGCGTTATACGAAACGTTTTTCGCCCTCTACCCTTTTCAAAGTCCCACGAGCGTAGCTCGAGACAGAACAGATGGGCAGCTTTTCGGATTAATTTGAAAAGGACGTTTACACCGCCTCCCCCTAACCAAACCCGTCGTGACTTTCCAACACGAAAATTCTTCTTTGAGAGGGAACGTCAGGTTCAGAGAACCTTAAATTGTAAAACAGCCTGTACCGTCCTTTAACACAAAACTAGCTAATAAATGAATTAGACTGATATTATCCGGACGACGATGGAAGGGCATAGCCCAACACGATTCGAGTTTCGAGAAAAAATGGCTCCCCGGCGGGATTTGAACCCGCAACCTCTGGATTACCAGTCCAGCACGCTGCCATTTGCGCCACGGAGACGCCTATGGGAGTCGTACTCCGAGGGATAAGCTAAGCCGAACCCCACCCAGGTCCATTGTTTCTCGAAACTCTAGGCGCTTCTCCTGATCGGTAAACCACGCCGATTTTTTCTCGAAACTCGAATCGTGTTGGGCTATGCCCTTCCATCGTCGTCCGGATAATATCAGTCTAATTAATTTATTAATTAAAATACCGGCGACAGATTTATTCATTATATTCATCTAACAAAACTAGCTGTTTATGGACTGAACACAGATTTTGCTGCCCCACCCTTCATAGTTGATGGCTGAAGAATCAGCAACTTCAGTACACACATTAGGTCTGCCTGACGCTGGGGCTCAGACACGTTTAAAATTCACAAGATACAGCAAAGTTGGGTTTCTACTTTCTAGCTATTTCTAGCGACTAAAAACCCGTAAAAAGATCTTTTTGAAAAATCCCAACTAGAGGAAATTGGAATTTTTACGGAGCCAAAATAAAAAACTTCTCTTATAGTGAGCCAAATGTGTGAAATGGATCATTTCAATGGGACAATCCCACGAAATCGTGTTTTTTAATGAACCATTGTCCCACGAGCGTGCTTTTTGCCCCGGACATGCTGGATTATGAAATTGTCCATTGTACGAAGGACTCATAATCCGCTGTCCGGATGAAACTGAAACACTTCGCAAAAGAGGACCCAAGAAGGCCAGCCATCCCCTGGATGACTTAGGCAAAAACGACCTAATCGATTGGGGTTTTAGTGAGGCAGGCTGGCGAAAATGGTTCTTAAGCGAGCGAAACTCCGAAATTTGGCGTTTAGTGAGCCAGACAAGCACAAATGTTTTTTTTTTTGGTCAGAAAATCTTGAAATGTAATGCATGCATAAAGTTGTAGCCGTAAAAGCCTACAGTGTCAGTCTTCCCTCGTCGAGTTGCGTCAAAGGCGAACCGGTTTCGTCTGCTCGCCATCTTCAGCGTTTTTATATAGCGAAATCAGAGAAATTGGTCTTTTAGTGAACCAGACCTGCAAAAATCGTTTTTATTGCGCAAAGTCCGCGATTTTTTTTAATGGGTGAAATCCGCGTAAAGATTTTGCCCAATTTACTCCCTACCTCTGTGGGGACATTCTTTCCACTTTAGGACGCTTACAGGCCTCATAAAGATTATATGGATAAAGATTACTTACTTTCATACAGGGAGGAAGGTAGTACCCTGAGGTGACCATTTAGTTTTCTTGAGTAATTAGTAATGGTATTTCCGCTATTAAAAAAAAAACCGTCCTGTGAACTTTCATGGTATATAGGGACTCATCAACTACCAATTCACCCAATTTCTTGACTTTAAAAGCCACCGAAAGTCAAAGTTTTAAATTACCAATTCACAACACTTTCCCACGAAGAGGTAGTGCAAACAGGTAATAAGCTCGAATCACTAAATTAAAAAATATACGTGAGTAATGGAGAAAAGTTTATTTTCAATGTTGTCCCGGGGCACTCTTAAGATAAAGCAAGTCCTAGAAGGTTCATTTTCAAAGTTTTAAATTTCCAATTAAGTGAGCCAACCCGAGCTTGAGAAAAAAAAAGTGAGGGAAAACAGATTCAAGGTCAAGAAGTAGGGGGTGGGATGAAGAGGGTCTTCATGGTGTCAGCTATGCCAATTATTATTTTTCCGACGCACCAAGAATTTTTGCCTCATTTCATCACTTCAAACTTAGGGTCTTATCGTGTTTTTCGTTGATTTTGAGATGAAAAAATGGGAAATGGAATCATAAAGAACAAGTTTTAGGCGGAGACGAAGGGCGTTACAATTGATTGCCTCACCCCTCGCATCACTGTCCTTTCGGATATGTTGGATTTATATCTCGTCAGTTTCATAATTATATTTAACGTAACCCCTCTCCCCCTCATTGCCTTTAATCTTTTTTTTTTAAACCCCAGACAAATTAAAAAAGTTTCTTGAGGGCGTTCAGAATTGCTGGAACAAAACGTCAAAGAGATAATCAATTAATACTGATTGGATTGGCCCTATTCCATTCCACAAAATAAATAAGTTTTAGCTCTGTCAGCTTCAAGAAAAATTGAAAAGGCAGCCCGGCATAACTTCTTGACGATAAATCTTCCTTTAGTTTACGTATCCTCTTACGTCAGGTATCGCTACATTTAATTGGGAAATATCACGCATTGAACATAAAGCGAGCAAGTTAGGAAGACATCCCCCTCCCGATCACCCTAACCCTCACAAAAACCAATTCTGCCAGCGTGTCCTATGCACTATACCAAATTAAGGAGAGTGGTTTCTTGGTTCTCGCCTTCGATCCTGGCATGATACATCACGGAATGCAAAGCAGCAAATTACTTAATTGGTATGTTAGTTTATTCACACCGTCTTCCCACTCATGCCCCGCAGGAGGCAATAAGTCTCATGAATAGAATTTAATTATGCGCCTTCGGTCTCGGAATCAAAAAGAATTCGTGGGAGGGAACCGTGCAAACGACTGTGCGGGTATATGAAAGCGTTCTGACAAACACCTCTAATTAAGGGAGTGAATAAATAACATTTGAAATTCAAGCTCGGTTGTTGAAGGTCATAATTTTAGAAGATGAAGCTTGTGGAAATGAGACCGAGCGAGGATTTTGCGAGACACATCCGTTAATAAGAACACTTGAGTAAGCTCTTTGCTCTAAAAGGAAACACGCTCAAGAATAGCAAATAATGAAGGTAAAGTCAATAGAGTTTGTTTGGGGTTTCAGGTGGGTTTGTTTTAGAAGCCCTATTTGTAGGTATACAAAAGACGTCCTATAAAACTGGAATTATAACGTGATTCATGCAACGAAAGTGCCTCTGTAGTGGCTGGTGGTCCACACATTGAGGCTCGTGACGGTTAGTGGGCACTCGATTTGGATATGGCATCGGGTGGGGAGCGTCAACTTTCTGAGTCCTCGTATTGTGAAACCCAGAGATACGCAATTTTGATAATTGACGCTAAAATCGCCCAGGGGTTAAAAGAGCCATTTTTTTATTTCCAAGTGGTTCGATTTGAGCCGGTTGCGGTTTATGAATCCATCGGAATGAAGCCGGCGCCAGTAACACGTTTAAGGTGTTTCGGTCGATTTTATCGACTCTAGAGCGGGCCAGTAATGTTCAGCCTGCGTCGAGGATCTTCTTTGAACTTCAGGACTGTCGTTTTCTCGACTGCGTGGTTACTTATTGGCAACGACTAGACTCGCAATTTGGAGGTTTCCCGTTGATATGAGTTATTAGAGCTTAAGACCAGACACGAAAGTGACAGTGCTCGAGCTGGTAAGCGTCCGTAGCCGGCCGTTTCGACTTCACCAGTGAACGCTCACGCCTTCTGTAGACTTCGTACTCTGGCGGGCTGCCTCGAGCGCCGAAAATTTTCGTACAATTTGACTGTTTTGTTTCTGTGCCTCTAGTTTTCCGCTCGATCCGAGCCATTCAGCTCTTGCATTTTTGCGTTTACTGTACGATTCAAAGAATATGTCCCTTGATTACGGTGTTTTTGTAGCATCATCCAGTCCTATGACTCCCATAGCAACGGGAGAAACTTTGTATAAACATTATTCGAATAAAAGTGTTTGAAGTGTTTTTTTCCGTTCGAATGCGGTTGAAAATTATTTCGTGATAATTGTAAGGCAGTAACATTACATGGTGCCAAGGTGTGAATAATAAACAAAAAAGGAACGAGAAGTCCTCATTCGACAGACCAACACCAACAGCAACAAATGAACTCGTTTAGCTGTCTACCACCGGACTTCTTTTCTTTTAAAAGTTATGAGTGGCCGGCGTGGTTCAAACGTTTTGAACGTTATCGGCTTGTGTAACAAACAATATAGAGAAGAGGAGCTCGATCCGGGGAATTATTCGCCAGTCGGTGAGTGAACCCGGCGAGCTCAGGGACGAGTGGGGGAGAATGGCCCGATAGCGTCAACAAATCCTTGAGGAAACTGCTTGTTATCCAGTATCCACAACACTTAGGGTTTTACAAACATGTCCTCGGGGTTTTAGTATCAAACCCGGGGGATTCTATAGTCAGGGGGACAGAGTCGAGTTCACAGCCAGACTCGGGGGTCCACAGAGACAGGGACGCACATCCGTGCAGGAAGGGGGGCCTAAGCCTCGCGACTAGTGTTGATTCGATACCAACAAAGTATCGATACTTTACTCATTTGAAGTATCGAATGGGAAGTATCGAATGGTACTTGGTATCGAATGAAAAGTATGGATACTCATATGACTTGTTTACAGTATCGTATAAAAAGTATCGATATACACATACTCGGTATCGGTACAGAAGTACCGATACCAAAAGTACTTGGTATTGATTCAAAAGTATCGATACCGTTGAAACGATTGATTTGAAACGATACCCATTCGATACCGAGTATTTACTCTTTTGAATCAATACCCATTCGATACCGAGTAAAAGTACTCATTTGAAACGATACCCATTCGATACCGAGTAAAAGTACTCATTTGAAACGATACCGAATCAATACCCATTCGATACTGAGTAAAAGTACTCATTTGAATCAATACCCATTCGATACCGAGTAAAAGTACTCATTTGAATCAATACCCAATCGATACCGAGTAAAAGTACTCGAATGGGTATTGATTCAAGCGAGTAAATACTCGGTATCGAATGGGTATCGTTTAAATGAGTACTTTTACTCGGTATCGAATGGGTATTGATTCAGTATCGTACTAGTTGTAATCAATACCCATTCGATACCAATTAAAGTACTCATTTCAAACGGTATGTTTCCGATGCCGGGAGTTCACGTGTTTAAATTAATTCTCATCCGTACTCATTTCCCTGTATCGAATCAAAGTATCAAAATAGTACTTGGTATCGAAAAAAAGTATCGATACCAAAACTACTGGGTATCGATTGAAAAGTATCGATATTTTACTCTATTTACTGGTATCGATTCAACACTACTCGCGACCAGCTCGTGTACACGCTACCGGAAGCCGTCGGGCCTGGGGAAAGGTGAGTCAGACTGTAAATAAATAAATATACATCACGGGGTAAAGGTACCTCTTTGTTACTCTTTGTCGACTCTCTGAACCCAGACCTATACGTCGGTACACTTGCATCAGGACTGGATTCTTGACCGGAAGAGACACAGGTCAGTGCTCTAGTCTACTACACGGGTGATAAAGCCGAAATTATTCTTGATTCTTTTAATTTATCAAGTCGTAAGGGGAAGTCGTCAAAACTTCGATAATTATTTTCTAAAAAGACGTAACGTTATTTTTGATCGTGCGAGATTCAATAAAAGAGATCAGATGATTGGGGAGCCCGATGAGGACTATATTCTAGCTCTCCACGATTTAATTCGGACTTGTAACTTCGGCCCCCTTAGCGGTGAGTTGCTTCGAGACAGGCTTTAGGGCTAAAAGGCCTGAGCCTGAGTGGTCCAGTCTGGGGTTAGCTAATCTAACGATAGAAATATTTTCCTTACCTCCTTTAAGGGACGGGTATATATTGAAAGACGAATCCTGTAGCCAGGATGTGACAGAGATAAACTCCTTCATAAAATTAGAAACAGTGCAAGTGAGAACTGCCGTACTTCCTCTGTAGTAGCTCTTATCAGCTTTTACTTCAAGCTCAAGATTTTGTAGGACGACTGAAACAAATAAACATTTAACTTTTATGATGTTTCCTGACGGGTGTTGTAGTGAGCCTCTTTCTTATGTAATTACTCCAGCAGTGGTCAAGCTCACTTTTTTATTATATACGTCTTTTTACAGAGCCGGCTTTCGACGGTTGATGTCATCGACAGTGTACGTTTTTTTTTTATCACGCAATGGGAGTAAGTGTAGCATCAAGCAACTCTTAAACGTCCGCTACTTCAACGTCTGAAGACGTTGAAGAGTTGCTCGTTGCTAGACTTGCCCCCATTGCGTGATGAAAAGCATACACTGACGGTGACATAAACTGTCGAAAGCCGCGGCTCTGTAAAATGACGTATAATTAAAAAGTGAGTTTGACCACAACTGAAGTAATTACATTTAACTGGCGACGAAAGCCTTACCAGCTCGAACTCGAACGTCCCTGCTAACAATCGCTCCGGCCGTATTGCGAGCGTAGCACCGGTACGTTGCGGCGTGAATGTCGTGGCGATACGCCGACGGATGGAACGGCATGAATTTGAGCGTTCCATTGTCCAGTGACCGAACGATGCTCGGTGGTGCTCGAAGGGGTTTACCATCGGCGAATCGCCACGTCACGTGTGGAGTTGGCTCGCCTCCAGCTTTACAGTCGACTTGACCGCCGGTGCCGTTTGAAATGTGGAGAATTGACCAAGGTTCTATGATCCACCAGGGTCCTAGTTCGCTTCCAATACCTGTGTGAAAAAAAAAAAAAAAAAAAAAAAAAAAAGTCAGCTGGCTAACACAATTCAGTGCTGAGATATTTGAGTGTTTCACTTGAACGTTTTCACGTCAAAAAATAGCATGAAGTATTGTCCAGTAAAGGATAACGGTTCCCTTTGTTCACTTGCTTTATTCAGACTATTGGAGTGCTCGTAATATAATAAGTGATAAAAAAAAACAGTTATAATAATAAAAAAAAAACAATCCACTTTTCTCAATATCGCATAAAGGCTTTATCTGACAAGCTTTTTCACCTCTTAGAAATAAACGAAATTTAGTGGCTTGCCATGATGCATTTGAGGTACCGTGGCTAAAAGCAATAAGCTGCGAGCTGTGAGTTGAAGTGTATGTATGTATGAATGCGGAGGGATTTTCCGTGCTACAGAATAAAGAAACAGATGAACCTTTTACGTGAGATTAAAGTTTGGGTGGTGCGATGGAAGGGGGGGGAGGGAGTGAGTGCTTCCCACTGTCCCTTTCCACACACGGCGCCTCATGTTCTTTGTCAATCCAAAAACCTCAGTACTTTTGCCTTCACACGTTTGAAAACCACAACCCTCACCCACACTCTCTCACACTTTGCAGCCTCTGACTTCTTCCCCCTTACCAGCAATCATTTCACTGGAGAGGGTTTTTTCCTCCCCACATTTTTATTTTCAGTTCCCCTTAAGCGCAGTTACATTCATCTCCTATAATACTGGGTACTTCAAGCCCATATTTTGCCAATTTCCTTTATGCGCGGTTCTTTTTCAGTGACTGGAGTATATATGTATATATATGATCAATGTTGTGGTAATGAGAAAGAAGTATGGAAACGAACAATTTTGAAGTACATGGTCTTCATTCAATACTGACCAAAAACTGCAGCATTAAATGCACGGATTATTCAACTAGATAATAGCATTCGAGCTATTATTCCGTATAAGGATCAAAATAAAAAAAAGTGATTTTACAGGTTTATTTCTTTTTGCAAGAGAGAGAGAGAGAGAGAGAGAGAGAGGGAAAGAATGAATGAGCTCACTCTAGTCTGGGGATTACCCGAAAGATAGAATAAATATAAAAGGTTTATGAATTTTAATGGCACATCATAACAAAGTTAATTAAATCAGTCTTATTCTGTTATTTACTCAAGTAAAAGTAAATAGTTGGTCGCAGGAGCTGTAAAGTCTTTTAAGTCTACTAAAAGTAAATCCCCAGGTCTTAAGAGGAACTCGTTTCGAGTCTTTTCAATAAAATTACTCATCCGTGAGTGTCTTGTATATTTTCATTTCAAACGCGAGGAAGAACACACAGCAGCCGAGAATGTTTATCGCTAAACCGACGTCTTCAATAAATATAACCGGGTTGATGAGTAGCCCCAGTGGGCTGCTGTAAGAGTGACGTCAAAACGGAGGACAACGACTTGCCTATTATAGAATATCACGTAATTTTTTAGCAACATTTTTTAGGTCATCAGTAATGGAGTCTTAAAGCCATGTACTAAAATAAAGACGACCCTTATGAGAAGTTTACATTTAAATATGATATTTTCCAAGATTCCGAAAATGTAGAGTAAAAAGGTTTCCGCTTGTTTGCCAGGTAGAGCGTACTCGTACGTTTGGGCGGCGGGGGAAGGCAGAAGACGTTCGCCAACTCATTTCCTGATTACTCTTCCCCCTCCCCTCTTTCAGCACTGAGCTCCTCTAAAACAGCAGAATCAGAGTCGGCACAGATAATCCAGTAAATGAAAATCGATAGAAGACAGGACTTAAAGAAATAAATCTTGTCTTAAGTCTGTTACTTTTTCCAGCAAAAAAAGAAAAAAAAAAGTCGATACAGTAAAATAAAACCTTTCGAGTATTGTGCAGCAGTATGCGGCACATCAATTTTACTTAATTTTCTTCTAACTCATTGCTCAAAATGTTCTATTGAACAATGATGTTGGAAGGGGTATTGACACGAGAGCAATGGTACGATGAATGAGATAAGTTATTGTGCTTTGACTGTTTCGATGTTCTCGAAAGTTTTCAAGCATTTGGGCTTCAATCCCTGATAATACTCAACTTTGAGACAATTATTGAAGCGGAAATAATTTTCAGAGATACCCGATTCCAAGGGTTTCAAATCTTCACTTCAAACACAAGATTTTTCCCCGAATTCACATCCGTTTCATTGAAACTTGGTTTATGAAATAGCGAGCCTCTGAAAATACTTATGAGCTCATCTTAATTGTTCAAAAAGCCCCCCTCCCCCTCCCCATCCCATTACTCCTTTCATATGAGGCCCATGCCTCATTGAGTCTTTTATTCTTTTAACTAAAGATTGCGTGTCAACTTTCGGCATGACGTCGGGTGTACGGGGGGGGGGGTGTGAGACGGGAAGGAAGGAGCGGAGTGACAGAGCCCCTTTTATAAACTCAAAGTTGACAGCTCTTCATGTCTAACCAAACTCTAAAAGGATGAATAAAAGGCCACTTCATTTTGCCATTCTTTGGTGTAAATTTCCCCTTTTCTCATATGTTATACATAATTGTCTATCTGTATAACATTTTTTTCTTACGAATGAAAATATAAACTTGCCGTATCTACTGATCTTTTTTTCGTTTACTTGTTGAGTTGCTTATATCGATTCGCAGACCTCCCGTGAATTTAAGACGATGTGGAATGAATTCAAAGCTCGCTGAAATTTGTGTGTTCGTGGGCGGGTGAGGGGGGGGTGCTGGAAAGATTGTGGGTCGAGCAGTGCTCATCAACAGTGTGACTGAGGAAAGAATGAGAAGTTCTTGTTCATAAAGTCGTGAATGCAGCAATAGGGAAAGACCTGCTATCTTAAGGATGCAAGTTGTCATTTTTGTGCAGCCAGCGTTCCAATAAACACATTTATGCCATTAAAAAGACGGAAAATGTAAAAAAAATCTTTATACATGAAAGTCAACTTCTGGTTCGGTTGAAAGCAATTATAAAGAGCTTCCTGTACAGTTCTACCCAGTTTTCCTTTGATTGACATCATGTTGGTGGAAGAGGGTAGACTGGCACTTCAGTTGAGAGAACGGTCGGTAATATCCTTGCTCTCAAGAAGGAAACTCTGCCATATTGATCGGAGCTCGTTTTCTCTCTCTCGCTCTGCCACGTTCACTCCTACTTGATCGCTCTCTCTTGCACACTCTTCCTCTCATCACCCTCTCTTACTCGTTTTCTAACTCACTCGCTCTTTCTTTCTGGTTCCTCTTTCTCTCACCCCTCCCCGTCAACACCCACCACACTTCCACCACCTCATCGGAAGATTCAACCCCTTCACCCCCAACCCATCAGCATCCTTCTTTTATCAATCTTCCTCCTTCATCTGCTTCTATCTTTATTCATCTTCACGATGGGGGAGGGGAGGGAGGCAATATTCTATGTAACTACTCATGTACCTGTTCGCCCACCAACTAATCGTTTATTTCCTTTTTTTTTACGATTATTCTTCGATTTGACAATTTTTTGAAGTATTTTTTGGTAACAGGGTTGTAGGGGGACCTATTTTAAAAAGTCGATACCTTCGTGAACAAATCAACGACTGGTATGTTTCAAAATGCTCAGTTATTAACAATGTCACGTCTTGCTGGATGGAGCGGTAAATCACTAAAGCTTTTGTTCAGGTATTGAAAAATTTAATTGTTAAAATTTTGGGGACCTGGCTGATTTAAGAGCATGCCAAATATTTACTAAACGTTGACAGTACGCGTTCAGACTTAACTATAAGCAACTGGTTTTTATTTTTTCAGTTTTTTTTACTGGGGGATCTGTATAGTGAAGAGCGCCCCCCTCCCCTACGTTCTTTAAAAAGAACTCCTATCTATCTGATTATATTGTTTCTCATTTTGAAAAAAAGGCAAATCTTGAGTGGACCATCAAGTCAAGAAGGAGGCGTGTAGAAGAAATAATCGGTCAGAGGCTAACTCACCAGTATGTGAAGCTAAAAATTAAGCAATATCCATCACGACAAAAAAAGGCGGTATTAGTTACGAACTGTGTGGTTTTCTGTGAGTAGCCTTTTAAGTACAAAATGTATGCTCCTAGTGAGTGGAGGGGGGGAACCAATTTCATGGGCTAATAGGAGCTGGGTTTAGGCAATCTTCCAGGGCTCGATTTGACGTTATTTGGGAAAAATAAATTGAGAAACTCACACAACTCGGTATGGTGACATGACTCTTGATACTGAATATTCTTCATGTTACGGTCAAGAGCTAGTGACACGTGACAGTGGCCTAAATAGGTTCCATGATGGGGCTTAAGTGTCAGATTTTAGAGCCAAGTAATTTTCGTTCCACGGGACACACCGAACGGTTTCAGAGGCAAACTTTATGTGTGGAGACCGAAAGAAGGGATTCGTGGCTATAAATCTTTTATTCGATGCGTGCTTTTAGGCGGAAAATTCCAAATTGTGCCGAAAAGTGCCCTAGCACACCAGCAGCGAGCGGAAAGTTTCAGGATCAGATGACCTGGAAGTATGACGCTGTTAAACTCGTCAAATTAGGCCCGTTAATATGTAATTTTGGTTCGAAAAAACACATAATTCTGCCACAGTAGCTAACAAGCTAGGAAGAAATAGATTAGATGGATATAATGAATAAATCTGTCACCGGTATTTTAATTAATAAATTAATTAGACTGATATTATCCGGACGACGATGGAAGGGCATAGCCCAACACGATTCGATAAGATAAAATTCGGCGTGGTTTACCGATCAGGAGAAACGCCTAGAGTTTCGAGAAACAATGGACCTGGGTGGGGTTCGGCTTAGCTTATCCCTCGGAGTACGACTCCCATAGGCGTCTCCGTGGCGCAAATGGCAGCGTGCTGGACTGGCAATCCAGAGGTTGCGGGTTCAAATCCCGCCGGGGAGCCATTTTTTCTCGAAACTCGAATCGTGTTGGGCTTTGCCCTTCCATCGTCGTCCGGATAATATCAGTCTAATTAATTTATTAATTAGAAATAGATTAATCGCATTTGAAACCGTAAGAAGTAGCGATTTTATCCCCGGAAACTGACTAAGCTTTGACAATTCGCCCCCTGCTCATGGCTGTTATCGTTACAGTCTCCTCTCTCGCGTTCGTTATAATCGCATAAATGAGAATGGTTGTAACCCACCACCGTTGACGGTATTGACCGTTGTACGTAGTAAAGTTGTGAGTTGTGTGATCCGATTAAATGTTCTAATTGTAGGGTCGTTTTTCGAGTGTGTGTGTTATGAAGAAAAATCGTATTATTATTTTTTTTCAATTTGCCAGCGAAAATTTGTTGCGAGAGCCGCGACGCTGAGAGGGTGTTATTGCAACTTCATCATAAAATGTAAAACGGGGCGATTCCCAGTTTTAATTAAAACGATACCTAGAATGCCACAATTGCAGCGAGGTTTACGTTTCACAAATTCCCGCATTAACATGTTCAGCATTCCTCGAAGCCGGTTAGTCATCTCATTCCTTCCTCACAGGGGTAGTTCCAATTTTAAATCCCTAGGGGTTAAATGCGGAAGAGTGACTTACTGTGCTGTGTGCTGTGTGACGGGTGGGGATGAGGGATTGAAGACGAACTTTCATCCTAATCATTTAATTCAAACATGTTTCCAGGGGGTAAAAGCTCACTGGCCTTACAATAAAGCAAATATGCAAACAAGGGGTCTCTGTTTATGCGATTTCGTTCAAACAAGAAGGGATTATCAATTTAAAAAAGTGTTTGTGCCTCGTAGGGCTTCGCCGTTAAATGTCGTTTAAAAACTTCTCTGTAAAAGCCTTTCCTTTTATCCCTTTTTAGTTTGGACTTATCGATCCTCATTTATTTGGCCTCACTCTTTTCTAACTAAAAATCGTTTTATCGTCAAAAACACAGGTAAATACATAGAATAAATACGAAGAGAAAGCATTTCAACGCCATCAAAGGGAAGGTTAACAGTTCTTGAAGAAACTTTTTTTTTTCTTTCAATAGAGTTGACCAGTACACAACAACGCATCTAGACAGACACTGTTAACGGCCCAAGAAAGAAATCTAATTCCGAGAGAGTTGGGGGGATAAAAAAGACTTTTAAACAATTCAATAAAAGGTCGTTTACACGCTTGTATAAACTCAGTCACGAGCAATGGGTGCCCAACAAGCGAATTAATATTTTATAATAAAAGTTTGTACGCTTTACTGAAAACGCAGGGCACGTGGCCTGGGAAAGGGGTGAACAGTAGAGGAAGTAAGGTGAGGAGCTCGATGGTGCTCAAACGAGAAGACTGTTGAATGATTACGTACAAGAGTCGCGAGTTTGAGTCTGGTGACGAAGGGGGTTGGGCCTGAAATGCGTTACTGAATAATTACGAGACCAAAAAGAAAATGCAAAATCCTGTATAGGCTGTAGGGGCGACGCGAAGTCGCTTTATTAATGCTGGGGAAAAACGGGATAAGAGGAACTTTCAATCAATTCAAAAGTATATTGGTGTATAGGACGGTGCATAAAGTTACCGTCATCAATTCCCAAGCATGACTTTAACCGATTAGGTTTAGCATCTCCGGACAGGCGGTAAACAATCGTATTTCAATTAATCAGGGGGGAGGGGGTCCTGTTAGCACCTCTTTTACATTAAGCTCTCCACTTTTAAATTACACTAGGCTGGTAGATTGATTCTGCCCATCTCGCACTCCTCTCAGGGAAATAGACTTTTCCGTGGCCGGCCTTTATCGACGACGGAGTTCCTCGTGGGTTGTGGCAAGGGGAAGACCCTCAACGTCCCTTTCTAAAGAAGGAAGAAAAATAAGAGGTATTCAATCTCAAAAACACTGGGACAAAAGTACTCTCTCACTCTCTCTCTGTCTAAAAAAAAAAAAAAAAAAAAAGGTGTCCACGCCGACAACAAATTCATTTAATAAAGCGATTCGTAGCCCTCACAGATGATGGAAAGTTCCACACTTTCACGCTGGAGTGAGCAACGGGAGAAATTAATTAATCTCTTGATTCTTAGAGGCAACAGATTTCTAATGAGTCAACATGGTCAGTGAATTTTGTCTCCATCCCACGCAACCCAGTCGTGCTCACATTAGGAAAAGTCTAAATTATTTCGGTCCCAAGAGCAGTCAGCACAAAGATTCACGTTGGAAAACTGGGCAAATTGAGGGTGGCGAGAGCGAATACTGCAGAATTGACGGAGTTGTACGGTGGAAACCGCAAAACCAGTGCGGCTCCCACAACCTCAACATCCACTCTTCCACTACCTATTGCTCTGAAGCGATTTAATTGGTTATTATTATTCAAGTTTTCCTTCACACTCAAGCAGTGAAGTAGCCCCCCTCCTCCCCGTACTTAAGGTACTCAAGGAGTGAATGAAGTTATTCTCTCCTTGTTTGGCTCTGTGCCTTTCAAATCAATAGTATAGACAAGAAGCAGAAAAAGGAGTAGCAGTAGTTATTTTTTAGGCATATTTTTGGCGTCAAATTGAGCTCTGACACCACATAAAAGCTTGACGGTATGTCATTCATTAGTGAACAGCACTCCTTTTAACAATGAGGTTGAAGAACGTCGCGATGGTTAATTATTGATGCGACACTTTCCTCGCGTCGTTTCCACCCCCTTTCTACCCTCGCTGCTATCAATGAAGTGTGAATGAACGGGAAATTACTGAAAACGAGTGTCATCAATGGGAGGTTGCAAGGGTTAAAAATTAGACTAAACACAGCTTTACAGCTGCTGTCGTGCGGGTTTTTGCATAACAGTCGGATCAAACAAAAGGGAATTGATATCGCGTTACCAGGAATAAAATAGAAGCTTTAGTTAGTGCTTTTAGTGCGGACACATTAATGGACAGCGCATCACCAAGCAATTAGGTTCAGGAACGTCGCAGTGGTTAATTATTGATGCGACACTTTCCTCGCGTCATTTCACCCCCTTTCGCTCCACTCGCCTTACCACGGTGTGTTAAATGAACGGAAGATTACATTGGGATTCTTTAAATCATTAATTTATAATTAAAACGGGTATACCACAATGAAGAAAGTGAATGATGAGGGACCAATTCGTTTTATTTCTCTCAGGAAATTGTTCATAGGTAGACCGTTAAATGAGGCCTGGGAAAATGGATGGTAAGTATTTTTTGTCTGTTCCCTTCGTCAAGTAAAATACAACTTCATTGCTTGATTTGGGATGCACAGGCATGGATCCAAATGGGGGGGGGGGGGTTATGAGGTGACCTTCTTCCTTACCCGTCCATTCAACTAAGAAATCTGTAGTACAGTCCCTACTGCCCAAAAAACAAGTAGGGGCCAGACAGCTGATTTGATAGCCCGAAAAAAATGGCAAAGAAGAAATGGGCCACCTGAAATAAGAACGCATAGGCAAACAAATAATATTTAATTGGTATTGTTAGTGAGATCGCTTAAACTACAAGGGTTAGTAGTCCTAAACTGTAGCCGTAGGAACCTACATTGTCTGTCTTCTCTCGTTGAGGCGCGTAAAAAACGAACCGGTTTGGACTGCTCGCCGTCTTCAGCGTCTGAAGATGGCGAGCAGCCGAAACAGGGTTAGGTTGGAATTGTTTTTAAAGGAGATCCGAGAACAGGTTTGACTTCTCTTGAGCCGTTCAACAAAATCCAAAACTTGACAGAACAAAATTGCCAACTTTCAGGGGTAAAATACCACTGCTCGCTCTCTGGTCATTCGTCTAGTCTTTCTCCACAGGCTGCCGTCGCTTTGAGTCCAGGGACGCCAGTTCATGTGAAATGGAAAAGGTTTATTTTCCTCTTGTAGTGCTTTTGTAAGTTCTCTTGTCGCTTGATCTGGATGTTTTGTTGTCCCCCAGCGTCATCTGCGTCATCAGGAGTGGAGTTGATTTTCGCGGTGCGAGAATTTTGACGGAACACTAACCCCAGCTGTCTTTGATAAATGCTACTGTGGCCGCTGTTCAGACATTTCTGGTTATACGGGATACGGGTGACCACTCTGTCCAGATCTTGAGGCATTTCAAGTGGAATTTTGAGTTCTGGTAAGTGCTTCGAGGGTTGAAGTGTAGAGTTTCCAATCGAATGGGTGCTTTATGAGTGTGGGATATGCGATTTCAGGTGGGCGAAGTGATAGCTCAATTATCACAGGTTTGTGCGGACGGATGAGAGGTCAGAAACGATAACTGGAGTGGTGCAATAGGTGGTTATCCGTTTCCCAACAAAGAAATCCAAAACATCTGGCGTGATGGTCATATTACCAGGGTAGAGTGCTGGTAGAATAGGAGATATCGGGGACGGACACCTTCTGTTTGGCATCCAAGTTTTCTCGAGCGTGATTGGTAGATTCTTGGATGCCACATATGCTTTGATAGACTGGAGGGGTCGGTATTTCTATGGCAACGTTGCCTTGCCCGGTCCCTATACTATTCCTCTGGGATTATTCACATTAGAGCCCCACCGGCGGTGTTTCCAATTGAAATCACCTAAGAACGCAGTCACGATGTTGTGGAAGAGACCAAGAAAATCAGCATTTTTCAAGCGATCTTTGGGTGCAGAATAGAAAGAGCCAATTTGGTAGTTTTTATTGAAGAGGTTGAACCATGACTCCTGCATGTTCTATTCCAGTATTGGTGGAAGATAATCGTGCGATATACTGCACTTAATTAATATGGCGGAGCCACCTTGACTCGTTTTGCTAGGATGATCAGCACGATATAGTTTGTAGTTGGGAAAAGAAAACGACCTGTGCTCAGCTAATTTAGTTTCAGTTAACAGAAGAATTTATGTTTAGGTGGCTAGAATAGGTTTAGGTGGCTCGACCTTGACAACAGCCTTGTATAAGTGGTCCAGTTGGTAGATTTTCTCATTATACACTCCCTGTCAAGAAAGAAAAGAGAGAGGGGTTGTTTTCGTTACGGGATGGTGTACAGGTAACATCTTTATAGGCTCAAATCCTTTCTGCTTCAACTTACAATCAGCCATCATCATACTGACGTCGCAGGTGTGATGAAGACCTCGAATTTACCAAGACTAGCAATCATCTTTCAGATTTTATTTGGAAGCTATAATATTCAGCTTTTTGCCCATCAAAATATTTAGTTGCTGTTCTGTGTTCACTAACAGCGTTACTGAATTTTACTTTTCACGCTGCTGTTCGCGTGGCTAAAATGACATTTTAGCCACTGTTTTGAAAGTAAGCGAAACTGAGGTTATCAAACTGTTTCACCGCGGGTTCCTTAGCTTTTCCATTTCTCAGTGAGCGAGATGTGAATTTTCGACGTCATGAAAGGTTTTCGCGATGATGGAGGAATTCGTCCTTCACTTTTTTCTCACTGTCCCAACGGAGGAGTTCGCAACTGTCTGCTAAAGTCGTCTGGCGTCGCGCGAAAAATAGCGTATACAACTCGTGGAAAAGTGGATTTTTCCGGCTCGTCTGTTTTTGGAGAACGAGGCGTAAAATTCGCAGGTAAAATAACACTTTATCCACTCGTATAATACACTGTAATTATTTCCAACTGTTGCAAATGTATATAAGGTGATATTTAAGTCTGCTAGACTTTTGATGATTGTGTTCATATTACTTACATTGCCTACGAATATGGAGGCTCTATTTTGTGTTTCTTTTCAATTTTTCAACCCAAGGAGAGGGAGACAACAGCCGTGCGCCGACGCAAGGAAGGACCGCCCATTCCCTACTCCCGGGAAGCCAAAGGGGTGGCGCCACTCACTACACTATATAAGCAGCGCGGCGACCCAAAAATAGGCATTCCGACGGCCGCACTCAAAGGCAGCAGGACCACCCTGAAGAGGACCCCTTCGGGAAGAACGACTCCTAGGACATGACATCCAGGGACAACCCGGACGAGGACCAGCCGAGCAAGGGAAAAGCGAACAAGGACGCTTACCGGAGCCGCAGGGGAACACTGAAAAGGGACCGAGATCGTCACCCTCAGGACCACCCCGGACGAACTGCGACAGCGCGAAGGGCGCTAACATCCAACCGGCAGAGCTCCCAGCGAAACCCAGTCGTCCCCCGGTAGTTCTCCCCCTAGTGGGCGACGAACACCCCTCCCTGGCCTGTGGTGGCGGGTTCTTCTCCCAGATACTGGTCGACGAAGGCCCCCTCCTTCCTGCCCTCAGCCTTACCCAGGTGAACCCTTATCAGAGGGCCTAGAGGGCTTAGCGCCTTGATTGGCTGCCCTTGAACTCCTGGTGAGCGACAGAATCACATCCCTGTCCTCACCCTAACATCTGGAGCGAGCGCAGGGGCGCTAACCGATCAACAACCCGGAGGACCCGCAGATAGCGTCGAGGGACGCTCATAGACGACCCTGAGGAACTGGAACAAGCGACAGGGCGCTAACCGGCCCAGAGGACCTGCAGGCAGCGTCGAGGGACGCTCACTGACGACCCAGAAGACTTGTGGCGAGCGCAAGGGCGCTAACCGAACTTCGGCCCCGGAGACCTGCGGCAAGCGTAAAGGCGCTAATCGAACTTCGGCCAGGAGAATCTACAACCAACGTCAAGGGACGCTCATAGACGACCCCGAAGGTCTGCGGCAAGCGCAAAGGCGCTAACCCGGGAAATCTACCAACAACGTCAAGCGACATCCGTCACCCGTCAGCCACGCTCATAGACGACCCCGAAGGTCTGCGGCAAGCGCAAAGGCGCTAACCCGCGAAATCTACCAACAACGTCAAGCGACATCCGTCACCCGTCAGCCACGGCCCTGCCTACAGCTCGAAGGGGCTCTAACAGGACGTCTGCGGGCTCTAGACACAGAACGAGGCACGCCTGCTCTTGGAGGAGCTCGCGTCCACAAGTACGACCGACCTCCCCAAGGCGAACGCCTTCCTCCCAGAAAGAATATTGATTTTCCACATTGTAAATCTTGTAAATATCACGAAATATATTGGGGCCTGTTACCCAAAAGACAACAGGTGACGACCGTGAATTATTCCTCAATACCCTCAATCTTTGGACAGCCTAATTAAGCTACACGGCGTCACTGCTTTATATGCTCCAGACGAGTAGAGGTTGAGCGTGGAGTAACGCGTCCTGTCAGCCTCCTTCTCCGGATAATGTCACTTGATCCCGGGGTCTCCTTGGACCATTCTGCTCTCAGAGTTCCCCTCTGCGCACTTTCCGATGTGTCACCTCAGAGTACATGGGCCAATTTAGGGAACTCTTTAGGTCGTTCAATTGGAAAGAGTATTATCTGAGATTACTTATTGAATGTCCTCGTGAGCTTTGCTGAGATGAGTTTCCGGCCGATACTTTTTATTATTTTTATTAATGACCTTCCGTTCTTCTTCCCTGGTTATGGACTAACTCCCGTCCTATACGCGGATGATATCTCCGTCCTGATGCCTAGCTGTGAACACAAGGAAAACTGTGTCGCTACAACCGGCGGAACAAGGAATAGTGCCGGAACAACCGGCTTTGTCTGAACACCCAAAAAACCCAGCACATTGACTTCTCTCTTACCAAACCGGTTTGCTCTCAATCGTCGGTGAAAGTGCTCGGTTTGATGATCGATTCTTCACTGGGATGGAAACCTCACATTGAATCGATGTCAAAAAAGTTGTCCAAAGCTTTGTTCATTCTTCGACGTATCAAACTTTCTGTGACCAACGACGCGCTTGTCCAAACATATTTTGCATTTTTCCACTGCCACATTGTGTATGAAACTCTGCTCTGGGGTAATTCTGTGGACGTTGACAAGGTTTTCGCCTTGCGGAAAAGATCATTTCGGATTCTGAGCGGACTGAGGCCTCAAGACTCCTGCAGGGATGCGTGGCAGGGGGGTATGACATCATGACCGTCTAAGCCGTCTTCACTTTTCAGTGCCTGTGCCTTGCACACGTTGGTAACGGCTTACATTTCAGTGACGTCCACTCGTATGAGACCAGAGGGAATCAACTCTTAGTTCCAGGGTCCTTCCGACTGGCCAACACCTCCAAAAGTTTCCTCAGTATGGCGACTGAACTGTACAATACCCTGCCTCAAGAATTTTGGATACCGGATAGCCAGTTCGGTTTTCGTAAAAGCCTCTCCTGTCCGCTCCAAGTCCACCGAGTTGTCGATTTAATACTAGAAGCATTTGAGGACAAGAAAGTATGCTTGGGGTTATTCATTGATACCGAAAAAGCCTTCGATAAAGTGGTACACTACGGAATATTATATAAAGTAAAGCCGCATCTACCCGACTCTCTGTATAGGCTTCTGTCTTCGTACCTTGACGCTCGAACTTTTTCCGTCAAATGCGGTCCAAGCCTTTCAAATTCAATTAGGATGCTCTCCGGAGTGCCACAAGGAAGCGTATTAGGGCCACTTCTGTACCTAATCTTCACTCACGATTTTCCCTCCTCGTCTTCAGCGTTAAACGCCCATTTTGCAGATGACGTCGCCATCCTAAAATGTTCAAATGATTATGAAACCGCCTACCAAGAAATCCAGACAATCACCAACAATATTGACGAATGGTGTGACAAATGGCGAGTAAACATAAGTACGTCCAAATCAACAGTAACTCCGTTTTCCCTTCGTCGTCAGTCCTTCGCTAACCAAGTTCACCTAAAAAACACAGTTATCCCAATGGTTGAAGCAACACGGTACTTAGGCGTTATTATAGACAAAAAACTAATATGGGCTGATCATATTAATCAACTGGTCCAAAAAATTCGCCAAAGAATCAGACAACTGATGCCCCTCCTATCTCCCCGCTCACCACTAAAACTAGAGACCAAAAGGCTCTTGTATATAAGTATGATCCGTCCAATATGGCTCTATTCTTGCGAATTATGGGGTTCAGCTGCGAAGTCTCACATAAGGAGAATCCAAGTGACGCAAAATAGGGTGCTACGCATCATAACAGGAGCAGGCTGGTACATCCGCAACAACTCACTACACCGAGACCTTGAAATCGACACTGTGGCAGACGTCATCAAGTCACGCTACAAAAAACTGCACCAAAAAATGTCCGAACACGACAATAAATTAGTCTTCACCTCAGCAATCAACATACCACCACCCCTGAATCTAAGAAGGCTCAAACGAAAGAGACCACAAGACCCTCTACATGAAGTCGACCCCGGATAAACTGACGCCATTATACGAACGTCAATTGCCCAGTTTCTGCAAATTCCACTCACAAAATTAAATTTATATCTAATATTTTTGTTTTTCTTCTTCTATTATTCTGTTATTTTAATTATTTATTTTCACATGCATACAATATACACTAAAAATCAGTAAATCTGGCGAGGGGTCAACCGCTGGGTTGTACCCCACACACGTCCCAAGCGATATTAATATACTTGTAAATTACCCAAACTGTAATGTCGTACTACGACAATAAAGTTTTCTTTAAAATAAAAAAAAAAAAAAAAAAAAAAAAAAGAATTTAAACATCTCCCTCTCACGCATTTCAAGAGAAAATTGAAAAATATTGTAGACAACAAAGTCCTGTAAATATCCTAAACAAATAATCCTTTAAACGATTTTTTTCAATTTGTTTTAAAATATTATATTGACGTTGTAATGCCTAGCGGCGATAGCAATAAATTATTATTATTATTATTATTTTAAAGGGCATCAACTTCCAATGGTTATTAGCCCATCTTTCTTGCTGTATTATGAATTAATAATATTGTACTTAATCCTACTTCGTTATTTTGTTCAGGCTAGAGTAATTTATCACTAAGTTATCTCTCATGCATTTCTGGTCTATCTCATTTTTCATCACAGCCCATTTTTATCACATAAATTACATTTTACACAAAAGTTATCACCCGTTTTGATATCACAGTTACTATTTGATCACACACACTCACATGAATTACATTTTACACAAAAATTATCACCCGTTTTGATATCACAGTTATTTCATCACACACACTCACATTTCTAACCCCCTTTTACCATAATTTTATTTAACTATATTAATTTAAGTACTTCAACTTTTTCCAGGTAATTCAAAACTTTCTTCTGATTATCTGCCCATCTTTGTAGCTCCTTATACGAGGGCAAGGGAAAAGGCAAGTACTGTCTTCGTTGGACGTCAAAAATTGGGCATTCCTCTACTATGTGCCTGACACTTACAGGACAATTACATCGATCACACAGCGGCCGCCGACCTCCGGTCAAATGATGGCCATGCGTCAACCTACTGTGCCCCGTTTGAAGACGTACAATTTTGATGGCTTCGCTTCTGTTCAGGTGAGTAACATCTTGCTTTTGTACGACATGTGGCTTTACTTCTTTCAATTGGGTTGTTGCTCCATTCCATTCCATTTGTGCCACACTTTTTGTTTAACCCACTTCCTAGCATCCTCAGTTCGCACCTTCCTTTCACAGGGCCTTGATCCTGCCGCTTCTCTAGCAAGCCTATCAGCCCGTTCATTTCCGTAAACTCCTGCATGACTGGGGACCCACATAAAGTAAATTATTTTCCCTTGCTTACATAGACCATACCGTTTCGTCTGGATTTGGTTAACCAGGTCATCGGATGTAAACCTGTTTCTCAGAGCTGTGACAGAACTGAGAGAATCTGTTAGGATCAGCACCTTACTATGGGCCTGGTTGATGCAATAGTTTACTGCATGATCGATTGCGTACAACTCGGCAGTGTACACTGAGGCATACTCCGGCAACGGACTAGAGTAGTAAACGCTATCTGACATAAAACAAGCAAAGCCAACTCCATCATTTGTCTTTGACCCGTCGGTGTAAATGTGTTGATACTCCTGATATTTCTCGAGCGCTTGGCACAGTAAAGATACAACCGCCGAGGCTGGAAGCAATTTCTTCTGCGTCACGTGCAACGTCAAGTCAAAATTTGTTTGAGGGTAGAGCCAGGGATATATTCCATTTTCCCTTTCAATTACAGCGGGCAAACGTATCTCCATTTCCCCCATGATTTCCTCGAGCTTCACTGGATATGGCCTAGTTCGCGTGATGAACTGTCTGTAATCTTGTACCCTATTAGCGTCAAAGACATGTTTTCGCAGAAAATGTGCTGAGTTTCTTCTAAGTCTTAGGGCATATTTCAGTCTTGCCAGGTTACGATGATGTTCGGGTGGCAGGCACGACGAAAGGACGAAAAGATCCCATATGGGGGTGGTTCGAAAAGCCCCAACTGCTATTCTAAGCCCTTGTTGATACACTCTGTCCAACGCGGCGCGGGTGCCGAAAGAGGCCAAAAGGTAAAAGAAGGGAAGTTGGGAAGAGCAGAGGAACACTCTTACTGAGAATAGTCTGTCGGTTAGGAAATTACCCAGGATAAGGGCCATGTTTCCCTTTATATCCCACTGAAACAATTGCTCCATTATGGCAACCCGACTTATCTTATCAAAGGCACTCTTCACATCGAAGAAGATCGCGGTCACATGCTCTCTATTCAAAAAAGCGTTTTGTATTATGTTTTCCACCATTAGGATTTGATCCACGGTGGAATAGCCTCGACGGAAAGCAGTCTGTCAAGGGTTAATAAGTTGTCGGTGTTCTAAAATTGTCATTAACCTGTAATTTATCATTTTTTCAAAAAGTTTACCGAGGCAACATGTCAGGGATATTGGGCGGTAGCTGTTAGCTTCGAGAGGATTTTTTCCCGGCTTAAGGACAGGGACAATGTGCGCGAGTTTCCATGCCTTTGGGTAATAACTTTTTTCCCATAGAGAGTTGTACAGATCTAGTAGCTGAGTTTTGCCACTAGCTGAGGCATGCGTTTCATTAGCTCATTGGGCACATCATCTGGCCCAGCAGCTTTATTGATGGGAAGTAGGTTAATGAAGTGGTCCAATTCATCAAACGTGAAAGGGACATTATACTCCTCTGTTTCGGGTTGCGCTGGTGCTGTAATGGACGATACTTGTACCTGGACCAGTGGAAGTGGTAGGACAGCGGGGGCGCACGATGTAACGCGCTCAAGGTTTTCCGCCAGACAGTTGCATACATCGGAAGGGTTTTGCACTACATCTCCGGTTGATGTGATTACCGAAACTGGGTGGGCAGGGGCCACATTTCCTTTCAGCGACCTAATTCTCCGCCAGATTTCTTTGCTGGAAGTCGAAGAATTAATTTCTGAAACATAGGCCGACCACGATTCTCTCTTTGCTTCCTGTTTTAGCCTCCGCTCATGTGCTCTGAGGCGTTTGAAGCTGATCAGATTTTCCTGGGTGGGACATCTTTTATATTTATTGAACGCAGACTTCTTGCTCCGGTTGGCTCGCCGAATCTCCTCGTTCCACCAAGGAACCGTTGGCAGGGATCTAGTTTTCTCTTTACGTGGAATAGACCGGGTTGCAGCATCAATTATTGCTTCTGTGTAGTTTTTAACATCCTCATTCGGGTTGTCACTTATCGGTGGGAGAGCTAGCACTTGGCCATACAGTTCCCAGTCAGCGCGATTGAATTGCCAGCTGGGGGGGGGGGGTAGCTGGGACGGTCAGACTGTGCCTCAGTCTTTGTGACGAGTATGGGGAAATGATCCGAATGGTGAAGCTCCTCGAGAACACACCAATCAAACGAGGCCGCGAGACTTGAACTCATAACGCTCAGGTCGATGGCATCGAACGAGCCTGATCCAGCCGTAAAGTGGGTGGGCGAGCCCGAATTCAACAGGATTAATCCGTTATCATACAGCAGGTTGGCAAGTGTTTCCCCATACCGTGTGCTTCGCCGTGATCCCCAGGATGCGTGGTGGCAGTTAGAGTCGGTTAGAATTATAACTGGAGGTGGGAGAGAGTTCAATAAATTTTGGAGGTCTTCTTGATTCCATGTGCTGTCCGGAAGATACAAAGAACACACTGTCGCGGCTGTAGGAAACGAGATCCTCACTGCGATGGCTTGCAGGGGTGATTGCAATGATATTTCATTAGGGTTACACTCATTTTTTACCATGAGAGCCACTCCCCCATGTCGTCTTCCGCCTAACTGGGGGTCACAGCTTTTATGGAACAGCTCATACTGCGGGGGGGCTGAGAAAAAAGAGTTAGAAAAGTGTGTCTCCTGGAGTGCTATAAGGAACGGCAAATACCTCGAGATAAGAAACCGGAGTTCATCCGAGCGCTGGTGGTATCCTCGTAGGTTCCATTGGAGTATATGTGCGGACATGATTGTTCATTATAATTTTTAATTTTCCTACACTCTGTCTTTATTTTCTCTTGCCCCTCTTCCTCTGCTCTTCCCAACTTCCCTTCTTTTACCTTTTGGCCATCCTTTTGGTGCCTTCGTAATCGAATCTTGGCTATCTCCGCTAGCAGCACGCGTTTCTTTATCCAACGGTGGGGTAGCACAGTCGTCGCCGTCGCTCCCAACAGCACTGGGTGGGAATGCGCCTTGGACGTCCGTGCCCACCATTCCGTCAGAGTGCGAATAGTTTACAGGAGGATGTTCATTTTCATTTCCCTCCCGGTTCTCTTCCAGCGTTCTGTGCTTTTCTGCCTCTACGCTACTTTCTTGATTCACAGCCTGAACTTCCGGTTCCTTTGGGGTAGATTCGGTTGTAAGGGTGTCTCCATCTCCACCAACCTCCTTCCCCTTAACCCTCTCCTGATGTGCAGCAGGACTTGCCAGAATTTTGCTTCTAGTCACGTACCGTCTAAAGACGCTTTCGTATTTTCTTTCTTTTCCAGGTCTTCCGGTCACTTGGACTTCGCTTTCATTGCCAGAACTTCGAGAGTGCTGCTCAAGAAACGTTTTCTTCAGGGCTTCCACTCGAATGCCGGTTTTTCCTTTCGACGCCTGCTTCGCATAGGAAACCTCAGCGCGCCTGTACGCCGAGCTCATGACTAAGCTTCTGGCTTCTCTAAAAGTAAAATTGTTTTCCGCCATAACTTTCTGTGTTTCTTTTTCCAATGCAAAAGATGGACAATCTTTACTACGGCAATCGTGTGGTCCTCCACAGTTAACGCATGTAGGATCTAGACATTCCCCTTCATGCTTCGGCTTACCGCATACACATGTTTCATTTTCATCACGACATTTAATCGAGGTATACCCGAACTTTTGACACTTGTAGCATCGGAGAGGGGCCCTGATATACGGTCGAACTTTCAGGCTTATGTGAACCATACTTATTTTTTCAGGGACTTTATCAGCTTTGAAGGTGAGGAGAGCAGTTCCTGTCTCCAACTCCGTATCTTTGCCAGGATTTTTCCGTTTGAACTTACGGGCTTCGACTACACCCTGCGCGCTAAGGTATTCGCACAGCTCGCGTTCTTCTACTTATTTTATTTCCGGATGGCTTACAATGCCCTTAACCGTGTTTAATCTTTTCGGGGTTTCAGTTGATACGGCTATTCCCGCTATCTTGCTAATTTTCTTTACTGCAAATGCTTGAGTCTCGTCCTTTGCCTCTATCAAGATCGTACCGTTACGTAACTTTCGTAGTAGTTTCAGATCAGTACCTACAAGCTGGTTAATCTCTTTGGCTATTTTAATTATAGAAGTTTCGCTAAAGCTTTTGTCCTTACCTTCCAGCACGATAAAGCGATCAAAGGAATTCAAAGATTTTCCCCAGTCTAACTTAACATTTGGTGATTTCCTATTTTTCTTTTTTACTCTTCTCATACTAGGGGATGTGTCGCTATCGTCCGGACTGTATGGTTCGTATACATACTGATCCGGGGCCCTTCTTTTACTGTTTTGCACTTCATTTTCACAGGTTTTGAACCTGGCCTCATCTGCATTCCTAACAGTCATCTTCCTTTTTCCAGATATGCTGCTACCACGAGAGCCTACACTGGCGTACCCGTCGGTAACTCCTACTAACTTCTGTGACAGACCGCCCGAAGCACTAGCTCGCTGATCAGTCATTTTTTCTGCCGTCTTCTGACTTAACAACATCCCAGTGTTCCCAGAATCCTCTTTACGCTTGGTATTGTCCTCAACGGTCATAACTTTTTCCAAGTCCTCGACAAGAATTGTCCCTTCCGGGGCTTTCGTCGTGTCCCGCACGAGTCGCTCAATTACCATCGGTCTCACATCTTCCGTCTCAGGAGGTGACCTCATGGTCCGAGAGCTTTTCTTAAAAGGATCCTCGACAAATTCCATTGAAGGAGGACAGGTTTGACTCTGGAGGGCTGTGGCGCCCAATTTGCCACCTCCTCCCTCACTGTCATTTCCAATGACGTCCGTGTCCACGCGAATATCTCCCGGATGAGCCTGACTCTCCTCCGGGTTCCGAGTGTTCCGTCCAGCTTTTTTTGATATGTTTTCAGCCATTTTTTTGTTTAGGTGCATTTTATCTCTACTGCCAGGTCGGGTGAGAACTCTCAAAACCCTGCATTTCACGAAAAATCCAATTCATCCAGTCAGCATCATAAATCAATCCGGGGGGAATGAGGGGGAGTAGGAAGGATGGGAGGGAGGGCTAAGGAGAGGGATAATGGAAAGGTAGGCCAAAGGCCTTGGGGATAGCTTCTGGGCTGGGATGCGTCCCAGTAGCTAGGCTGAAGGACCCCGGGTTCGCCATGCCCGTATGACGCCGAGGCGCCACCCTTCGAGGTCCGGGCTGCCTGTGGCTAACGAGACCCGACTCCCGGCTTTTCTGTAGGGGTGTGCTCCCTTAGACAGCTGCCTTACCAGGCTAACGGGTCCGCCTCCCCGCCCCTTTTAGTCGCCTCTTACGACACGCAGGAGATACGGTAGGTGTATTCTAACTCCAAGACACGACCCGGAAGTGTCGTGCGGCTTGAACCCCAAGCGGCATGGTGGACTATTATTATTATTATTATTATTATTATTATTATTATTGTTACTTGCTGCATTATACGTTACCAACAAAATAACGAGTAACGGAGATGAGCTTTTCATTAACGAATTAACGAGTAGCGACTTTAAAGTTTTGAGTAACGATGCCCATCAGCTTTGTGATACAATTTTTGAGTTGAGGATAACCGATAAAAATGAGCTTCTTGACATTACTTTGACGTACGTATTATACATTCTTAGCTAATTTGACTAACATCAACGTGCCCCCTTCCCACCAGCCAACCATGATTCTCGTATCATCCATGTAAGTCATTTCGCTTGTGCATTTTTATTACCTACTTGAGCTGATGGGACCTGAGTAAAAAAACAAAAAACAACATAATAAAAGTGAGCTCGCGTTTGAATTGAGCCTTTTATTGCTCCTTAAGACTGTGTCAGTGTTGACTGAACCCCTCAAGTGCAACGAAAGTGGTGGGGATGGGGAGAGCTGGTTCTTATCGACTGGAATACTGACCCGCCCGTCACCACCATCCGTCATATTGTAATATTTATGTTTTTTTGTGAGAACGGTTATGAGGGGGGGGGGGCTCCAGGGAACCCTTGAGATAATCGCCCGACGTTCATGCTCCACATTGGTCTACAATTGATGGGTAAGTCTGGTGATGCTTTGGAAATGATAGTGTGACGTTACTAAATGGATCGTTATTCTGACAAGATATCCTCTTGGCTGAAAAAACCAGCATCGAGTCGATCTCAATCGTGGAAAAAGCGTCTTTACGGTTTATGGATTCCATAGGTAACAAGCAAATTTAAAATTTACATTTTTATTATAAGAGATAAGATTTTTGAAAGTTCGTCTCGGAAGGGTTTCCCTCATCTGATTCCCCCCCTCTTCATCTCTTACGAAATGACACGATTAAGACATCTAGAACGTGGAAAATTGGATTCAAGGAATCAAGAAAGCTTGCTCGAGGGGTCATTTTGAGCGATACTTGAGTGAGTTTCGAGAAAAAGTATAACGATTATTCCGGTCTCGTGAACTAATAGTTGTAATGCGGTGGTGGAATTCCCAGAATCACAATTTCATCCCTGGTATAAAAGAAACGAGGACTTATCTTTGATGATGGTGGTGAGGAAGGGAGGAAGTTTCCTCGGCGAGTAGTAATCGAGGCGTTGAGAGATTTTTTCGTTTATTCGAGAGCTCACATTTTCGTTAACTACTTTTCACGAAAATCACATTAATTCCATGTTATACAACGTGATAAAGGAGACAACTTGATTTTGATGTAAAAAGTTCTTAAATACGTTGTAATGCTACCAAGGAAGATGCCTGGGTGAAATAATGAGATGGTGACTGTCAGCGATAACGGTGAAATTGACGTGAAAAGAACATTTAGAATATTTGAGAAAGGGATGACAGGCGTTCTATATGCGTGAACTAACGTGATTTCTACTCGATGTCAAATCCTTCCCCCTAAACTTGGGACTACGTTATAACGCACCATTTACTTCATATTTTTTCTCGGTCTTTTTCCCCCATCGTTTAAAAGAACAAAGCTATAAAACTATTAAACGAATGCAAAGAGTAGATAATCCCTACCACGCCACTCAAATGATGAACGGTCGAGCAACTACTATAGAACTAATTAACAAGTGATGCGAAAATAATACGCCCGTCGCCGACCGGTTTTTAACACAAAAAAAGCCCCCCCTATCTGTAAGCTTTAAACCGAGAGGGGAAATCGAAAATGTGCGAACAATGAGTAGATCGGAATATTGTTAGCTTGACGATTAATCTATAATTCGCTGTTTTAAGCGTGAATCATGTTTCCAATTATGTTCCAAACCGCGGAGCCTTGTTGGTTTGCGTGAGGAGGCGAGATGAAGAGCTCGTTTGAATATATATTCTTCGCTGAGTGAGTGTGTGCCATTGAAAACTGTTCTTCTCCTGTTTAGGAAATCAATAGGAGGGCACAGTGGGAAGGGTTGGGGGGGAAGAAGAATGTGAAGACAATCCGAGCAAATAATGTAAATCATTGAGGCTTTTGGCTAAATTTTAGGAGAGAAGAGAATACGAAAACGATTTTTTTTACTGAAGTTTAGATCCACCTTTTCCGAGTTGGGCCTCTTTCGAAGGAGAAATAAAGAAAAGGATTCGAGAAATATTTATGAAAGTTTTAGCACAGTAAAACACCCGGAATTTTCCTTCGCTTAAAATATTTTTTTAAAGCGAGAAGGCCCTGGTCTTCAAACCTTGAAGGTGCCTTTTATAAACAAAAATCTCAAGTGCCTAAGACTGAGCACCAAGAAGAGGAGCTATGCAAAGATAAATTTTTAAAGTTAGCAGAAACTCTCAAGCCCGGTTTCTTGTGTGCTTATTTATAAATTGTTTGACAACTTGAACTTCAAGATTTTTTTATATTTTATTTTCTTAAAAAAAAGAAAATTGTTTAATTCCTCTACTTTCCGGCTCTAGAAATATCCCTCTCTAATCATCTTGCCTTTCCTTAAAGTAATGCGTTGCCGGCAAGAGCAAATGGTAATACAGTTAAGGGTTAAGGCGGCAGAGCTCGATTCTCCATGGGATGAAAAGTGTTATTTAATAATTGTGAGCCGGAGAGAGGGTCTTTCACTGAAATGCGTGAAACTTCTTGAAGTATCGGTGAGTGGCCTGGGTTTTGGAGAAGGCAGGGGATGGGGGGGGGTGTTGATGAAAAGGGAGAGACACCTCCCTTGGCGTGATTGCATAATCGAAAGCTTAAAAGCGTTCTCTTGAGAGCAGTCTCCTAACGCCTTACACCGATTTACTTGTACGTATTTTCAGAGGGTAAAGCGTTCGTGCCAGATCCCCTCCCTTTCCCATCCACCTATCTGAATAGTTTGAGTGCAGATTATGGAAGTCTGTTCCATAGTTGGCTTTTTGGATACGCTTAGTCGCTCAACCGTCTATAACAAAAGCACCGTTAATGGTATGAGTTGGCACTTTGATACCATGGCGTCACTTCTGCGTGAGCTGTTCACCGCGTCTAATTAGGCGACAGACGAGGCGGACTATTCATCTCGAGCGCGAACAAAAAACTTCTAAAAAAGATTGAGGTGGATTATCGTCTACCTCTAACTCAGTTATAATGCCTATTAAGAAGGAATAAGATGATTGATTCTAATGTCAAAGGTGCACTTGTTATTGGCCGGTCGCCATCCTCCGGCGCGTGAATTTGTGCTAAAAACGCTCAGTTCTAGTAGGAAAATTTCGGATGTAGTGGTATCCGTCGGCCTGTGACGGGCCCAGTGTTATCGAGGTAAAAGAAGGCGACAGATGCCATCTTTACGAACAATGCTACTTTGAGGTAAACTTGACATAAACGCCGGAATCTGACGGAGAACCACTCCAACTGCTCGTCTGGTCGGAAATCAGATTCCCCGTGCCGAAACCACCAAGATGCACGGTTTTGTCAACTCGCAAATTTTGGCAATTTCTGCAAAAATCATTCAGAAAGTGGGCGTTTTGGGTGGCAATTGTTTCAATTTCACCGCTTTAGGCCCGAATTTCGCTGATTTGGCCCTTGAATATATCAATTTCGTGGGCTTTGCCCCTCTAAAACCCAAATGTCACTGGTTTGGCTTCCGTGATTTGGTTGTCAACTCCGTTATGATGGGTTTAACTAGCAATTTCACTTGTAGTGTATTTTATTTATATTAATGTCAAAGTTGAACGGATCAAAATAAACATGATGGTATGAGGTAGGTTACCACTGAATTAAAAAGGAGGCTAGTTGGACTCCATTCGAATCACTCAATAAACTCGAATAGTGAAAAATTCTTTGAATATTATAAAGCCAACTGCTTCACTTCTTTTAGGCGAGAAAATTGGATTGCCATAGAGGTATAGGGACCGCGTTTTCTCCACTCCGCACTCTGAACCACTTTCCTGGAACGACAGCACACGCAACTTGTGGATGGGGGGGGGGGGGGCTCACGACCACCGAATAAGGAAGGAGTTAATCACGGGGGTGTGAGAGGTGATGATGGAGTCTTGCCTCATCGCCCCTTGGCCTGAGGGCTCAACCGCACGAGCCTTTCATGTAGTGAAAGGCGGTATTGAGCGGAAGTTTTCGTCAAGCGAGCTCGGAGTTTGCCAAAAAGAAAAAAAAAAATGTTTTGCACAGTTCTATAAATTTTACAATAAGCTATTTATTTGTTAAAATCAAGTAGGTAATCTATCAAACAATAAACCCAAGCGGGCCTTGTTTACAATCGGGGCTTCCAGCTATTCATGGTTTAAAGACGCCGAAATATCATTAATAAAACAAAAGGAAATACCTCTTTCAACACGCCAGTACTCACACCCTCTCTTCTCCTCAATTCATCAATAAAAACCCTGTTGCTTGTATTATTTTGATTCAAGTCTTGCTCGAATTGGCACGTAAACTTCATTTTTCATTTTTTACCCTGCACAGGTCAGTAAACAGTTCAAGGGTGAAACCATCATGGGATTAGCGTTTCTTGTGTACGGATGATTGATTTCAATGAACAGTGTACCACTAAAATTGTGATTTATCGTCAGGTACAGCCGATCGTTGAATTTACCCTTTTCGTGGGTGAAGGGAGGGTTTATTTGATTAATTTCAATTGAAGGAGCCCAGCCAAGAGGTTTCACAATTTCAATCGCACTCGATCAATGTTTTTCTTTTCTTTTTTAAACCCCACGAAGTGAAAACTTTTCGTAGCTTACTCCACCTCCCTTTTCATTCAAAAATTCTCTGCATCTTAGAGCTTGAAAAGAGGACTTTCCTACCGGCAGCCACCACCACCAATCTATTGACACCTTCACCACCCTGCTCTTTATACTCCCAACCACTTCTGTTTTTGTTCTCACCGCTATGGTTTGAAGGTGCAAGAGTGGAGAAGAGGGTATTTCCTAGGGTTATTTGGGGCAGAATTTCCTTTCAAAACTTGTCAGCTGTAAGTCGAAATTTGTCATTTCTGTCCCAGCATTGAAACAGAAAATCATGGAGGAGAACATCATCTGGTAAATAGTTTAAATGCCAGCACATATTCTTTGAAAATTCATTCCGAACGATCAGATCGAGATTTGTCCAGCCCATCTTTAGTCAACTGATTTTTATGGGGAAGCTCAGGGGTGGGGGAAGCCTCCCCGCTAGTACTTAGCCGTCTAAATCTACTATTAAAATCATTCAAACACCAATTAAACCGATACGATAATTGGATCATTATAATTAACTGTGTTTTTTTTTTCAGACAGAATGAAATTTCGGCTGGAATAATAAAATAAATTCGTTTTCTTCCAACACAATTTAGAGAGAGTTGACTGAAAAATGACTTCCATTGGGTTAAGTGCGGGGGCTTGGGACAGTCAAGAAGCCTCTATTTCATTTTAATCAGAAGAAACTTTTTGTAAATCAGAAGTGCGAGCAATCACCAATTAGTGAGATTTTTCCCTCTCTTTTTCCTACGGTTGACTTTTAATTATTTTCTTTGAAATGAACGCGAAGTAACTCAAACGAGTGGGTTGTAGAGCCTCTTTTGTAGAGTGAATAAGGAAAAGTCAAAGATAATGATAGGGACAGAATGATCTAATTAGCTGGGGTCAAGTCGATGACGTCTGTATACGATTTTTTCCCATCTATTTCTGCTCTTTCTTTGACGTTAATTTTTGTTCATTGAATAACTTATTATGAGGGAGGACGGGGCACTACACGGTCGAGGCACAACCAAGGACTTCAGTATTTTTATTTATTTTTTTCTCGGATCCCAGCACTACAAGAGTTAACGTCAGTGTGGCTGTGGGCCATTCTCAGGAACAAGGTAACAAGGAACGGAAATTCTAGTTAGCCAATCAGCTGAGCAACGAGCAAGGTCCTATGGATACTCCTAATTCACGGGTCAGGGAAAAAATTTCCAGCGTTCAACGTCTAATCAATACATATAACATTTTCGCTGTATTTCTGCAATTGATTGGCGCAGGCAGCTATGCTCCCTTAACAAGGGGATCTCAAGACCGCGTGTAACAAGATCCCTTCTGCTATGAAAACAGCATAGTTTAATTAGCAAAAAATCTCTCATTGTTTAGTAAGGATGAAAATCTCTCATTGTTTAGTAAAGATGAAACGATCGTGTTCCAAGAGTACGGTGAAATGAAATTTATACGAATTTTTGTACCGGGAGACCACAGTATGATGGATTTTCACTGTACGCCTCACTTTTACAATAAACTTCTTGGACAACAGCAAACCAACTCTTAATTTTGCGACAGAAGGGGTTCAATGCAAAGTAAAGGTAGAAATTGTATTGTGAGCAGCTCTATGACGAAGCGACCTCGAAGAATAAAAGGTTTTCAAAGGAAGGTATTATGGTTAATGAAAAAATCCGCTTAATTTGCCACGGCTCCCCATGGGCCGTAACTCCCCCCTCCCCACACCCGGCCCTCAACGTTAAAGATATTTATAATATTCACTACAAGTTATATCAAGCTGGCAAACGGTCAGCCCTATGAACTGACTGTAAAATGAGAACTATGGTAATGAGCTCCCAAGTTTCTCGAGAAACCGTTATCCTGCCCGACAGTTTTCTCTACCCAACTAATTTATGCTTCAGCTTCATCTGCAGTATTTTCACATTAGCGAATTTTAATGAGGAAACGTTAGAAATACTTTCTCGGGCAGTCTATTCCTTTCACACCGTCTCCCGACCCCTCACCCGTGCGAGCTTCATTAACTACAATAATTATTTCGCCATTCCGTGAACTTGAAATGATCGGCTTATAACTTTTCATGTTCCCATATAATTTTTCGTCTTTTAGGCTATAACTGGTGTTCACTGACCCAAAAATTTAATATCGCGCTCTTTTTGGGAACAAAAACTCAAGAAAGAGCTATTGGAATTCGAGATAAAGAAAAAAAAATAATAGCTTTTTTGTTTCCAGCGAACATCCCTGTGCTTCTCGAAGAGAAAAAGAGGATTTGCATTCAATTCGACTTGAGAATCTGATATTTTTCTCTTTCTTGGGGCTGCATAACCGAAAGAAACTTGACTTCAATTCGAAGTCCGGGAATTCCGGATACTTTTCCCCATAATTTCCTGTTCCGGATTATTTCTGAGTTTCCCCTCTTTACTACTCGTGGTGGACAAGGCCCTGGCAGGGGGGGGGGATGTGCTGCGTAATTTACAGCACTACACGTGAACAGCGCCATTTTTCACTGTAAGTGTACAAATATGTAATTATTTATAATGTTTATAACGATTCAAACTTTTAAAATTCAATACCAATCACGGTCGGATCTTTCTAACTTCTAGGACAGGTATTCGAGCTAGCTACTGAGCCGTCCGATGGTCTCATCGGGGGAGACATAAGACTCCGTCCCGTTCCCTCATTAAATCGGAGGCACTAATCCTTGCCTGACGAGAACAGCTTATGAGTTTGTCATCACTCCGTCCCGAGGGGAGTAGACCTGCCAGAAGGAAATGCAAGACTCCGTCCGGGTCAAAGTCCCCCCTGTCTGCCACTGTTGTGAATCATTCCATCGTCACCTCGGTGACAGTTTCAGCAATTCCCACCCCGATATTTTTACGTTCACTGAAACTCTGAAAAAATTTCAAAATCAAGTGTATATTAAGTTAAATAGCAGGAATGAGCCACATCGATTTTACGATCCCCGTATCCCGTAATAGCGTAAATGCTATTGACAACCAAATTGCTGTTTACACGCCCAAACCTCCGACTTCTGAAACTGGAAAATGTCCTTGCACAATTTGTGGGACAGTGATTTGAAACAGGTACCAAGTCTTGATTTTAACGCTGTGATGTATTATTGTGATCACTAGAAAATTATATACATGAGGTATAACATTGAAGCTCACTGTCTACTTCCACCTTCCTGTACAAGCGCGGGCGGGACGGAGTCTTGTATCGCGAAGGAGCTGGTCCAGGTAGGGCGGGACGGAGTCATGTATTTTTGTTAAGCCGGTGATGGGTGAGCGGGACGGAATCTTATACTTTTCTTGAGCCGCACTGGGTTGCTAATGAGGGTTTGGGACGGAGTCTTAGCCCTTCCCTCATCGGCTTGTTATCAACTTCCAGAGCTACTGTAATGAACAGTTTTTCGAACAGTGGAATTTAAATTACATAACGGCACAAACTGAAAGTGGTCCCTCACTCAATCTGACACAATGAACCGAAAATCTGGTGCGTTATACTAAACACAAAATAAGTCCTCAGATTGGTTAATTAAATACCTTCCCCCCCCCCGCCAATAATTGCTCAATCTCACCAAAAATCGACATTTGACAGCTAATTGAGTTTAACACGTGTTGTTTAGCGGACCATTTCCCAGATTTCGCTTCTTTACAAATCATAACTGTAGCAAACCAGGTGACCACAACACCATTTACCCCAAGATGGATGATGCGCTCACTCGGTTATACAGTTGCCTTAGAGCGGACCAACATCCCATAAAGTTGGGCTCTTTCAAAAGACTCATTCCACAGTTTTGGCTTTATCAAGACGCAATTTAGAGGATTTCACCCCGATATTGACAAGTTCGTGACGATTGGCTCGTTCAAAATACAAAATTTCGTCAGTGTGGCTCACCCGAAAAACAAATTACACGGATTTGACTCCCTAAAAATTAATATCAAGCAATTTGCCTTTCCTACACCCAATTTCGAGGGTTTGACTCTTTCGCACGACTGACCAAAAAAAAAACACCATCATTCCTTTCCTTAGGGAACATGGAACAAGTCGCAAATTTTCAGCCAATGTTGCAATGTTTCCATGGAGGGGGGGGGGGACTTGTCAGCCTACGACACCGCGCCGCGTCCGTGGTGGTCGGCTAGCTCGAGGTCTGAGCCCTCAAAAAAAAAAAAAATAATAATAATAATTATAATAATTGCAAACTTTCAATTTCACGGATATTTACTGAACTGGCAATTTCAGCAAAAACGAAATTATTGTTAATTATTTTGGCAATTTTTACGAAATTAAGACCGTTGACTTTGCAATTTTGATGACATTATAAGCCCCGAAACTTGAATTTTTGCCAGAATTAAGACACGGAACTTGCAATTTTGTTGATATTCAGCTAGGAAATTGTAATTTCGCTCAATTTAGGACCCCAATTTGGGACTAAACTCAATGCTTGGCGCTTAATGTTGCAACAACGCGGCTATTCGCGAAGCTACGAGAGCAGTTGGGGCTGGCCAGCCCAAGGCCTGAGGCTCACTGAACGAAAAAGGGGCTCAAACTTTTGCAATGTTACTTGAATTAAGCCAGATGCTTGAAAACCGGGAAACTTCCAATTTCGCGGATACTTGCCTCAAAAATATTGTAACTTTGCGGCTATTCGTCTGGGCGCTGTCGGGGCCGGCTAGCTCCGGGTTCCGCAATCACTAAAAATGAAAATCCCAAAAATTTTCAAATTCGCGAAATTAAAGACCAGGAACTTGCAATTTTGATGAAATAAAGACCGTAAACTACCAATTTCGCGAATACTTGGACCCGAAACTTTCAATTTCCAAGTTTTTGGCTCCGAGAAGACGTATCGTAATTTCACATTTTTGCCGGCCTTTGAGCGCCGTCGCGGGGCCCGGCATCCATGGCCACAAAAATAGGGAACATGGAAGTAAAAAATCCCCGAAACTTTCAAATGCGCGAAATTAAAACGGGAAACGTGCGGTATCGTGAATTTCACTCAGGAAGCTCCCGAATTTCGCTTGACATTTGCCTCCAAAATGTAGAGTTTTTTTGGCCTTTTTGTCAGGGCGCTTATCGTGGGAGGCTAATCTAGTACGCGGGCTCCACCACGATCACTTGAAAAACGTCTCGAAACCTGCAAAGTACCGAATATTTAGACCCGCAACTCGGAATTTCGCGGATATCTTGATCCGAAACTTATAATTTCTAAGATAATTTATAGCTCAAATGATGTCATTTGTTTGTCTGGATTGTCAGTCTCTCCTTTTCCTGTGGTAGTGATTTTCTCAAAGTCTTGGAATAATGAGCAACTTTCACAATTTTAGCTGTGAAATCGCGATTTTTTACTTTGAGCCTCCATTGGTGCTTTGTCTCAGTTTTAGCTGTAAATGAGCGATTTTAAAATTCAATTTTAGCCGTGAATTGGCGAAAGATTATTAGAGTTTTTTTAGGGGCAAAATGTTCAGTTTTAATGCTAATAAGCCAGTTTTGAAAGGGCGAATGGACGGTTTCCCCAGTGTAGTTGATTTCGAACAATACCTCTTCAACCGCTTGTTTAGTCCAAAATCTGTTTCAAACTTTCGAATTCCCCGCGTCGTGAAACATCTTTGTACACCAAATTTGAAATTTTGACCACTTCAAAATTGTCCTGGGATTAACTGGGCGGTTCGAACCAGACGCGGTCTGAGTCCCTCGGGCAATGTTCAACTGTGAAATGCAACCGCCTCAGGCTAAAAGCACCTAAAGGTGTGTCAGCTCTCCCCTTTACCCCTTTTAACGCGTTTGAGTCTATTTAACTGGATATTACGAGCTTCCCCCTCCTCACTACTTTTTTTTTTTCATGGAAAAAGTTCTGAAGGACCCCTTATGAGTGGAGATAGTCTCCATTGTGTATGTAACGCTTGCAAGCCATTAATTCGCGTTAGACGAAGAACTGCCTCTAGAGATAAGACTACCCAACACCTTACATTTCTTCAACCCATTCCTCCACCCTTTTTCACTCTTCAATCATTTATTGTTGCTTTCCACTCATTTATTTACTTCCTGCTCCCCCCTTCCTTGCTATGCTCTCAGAATTGTTTTTAGCGATCTTCAGACACAAAAAGAATTCGTTCCATCAATTTTAATGGAAGACATTTTTAATTGCCGTGTATTCCAAGAACTGAAGCATATTCTTTATTAGAACCACGGGTATGCCTTAATTAGGTTTTGTGGGTTTGTATTCTGATTAAACCCGATAAAGTACGTGGTACGGCAGCATAATTGAATTAGACTGTCCAACTAGAGTAACTACTTCAAATTTTTGTTTAGCTGTCTAGTTAAGCCACTTCAGTCGAATTTAGCATTGTATGTTCTTAAAAAAAAAAAAACAAGAATATCTTCTTCAATAAAGAGTAAATTACATGTACCCTTTAAAAAGGAAATATAAACAGACAAGGAGTATAAACTCGGCTATTTTAGAAATGGAAAAAAAAGCCCAGAGGGAATATCGCCAATATCGGACTGTTGGAGAGATGAGTATTTTTCATTAATAAGGATTTTGTTTTAAAAGAAAAAACAATTAAAAACGCGTTGCAAGCTATGAATAAATATTTGCAACTCGTGTTTTCTCCGTCGAAGCAGAGAGAAAAAAATGAGAAGGGGAAGAGTAGAAGATGTGGGAAAGCCGGTACAACTTATCCTGGGGCATGCATGACTATAGGATGCCCCTGGCCCTGACTGATATTTTAAAATATAAGTTTCGGTGATTTTAGCACGTTTTCCACAATAATTAATTGTACAAAATTTATTTTGTATATTTGTGATAAAGAAAGGGAAATTATACGCCAAAAATGTTTTTATGGAAGACCTTCCCAAGATCTTACTAATAAAAGAATTGCTCAGAAATAATCCAGTACCTTGACGTAATACGACGAGACATACGAGAAAAAGAGGCAGCGACATCCGTACGACCATAACTGTATTGAGACGACAACTGAAAACTTAAGGGCTAAAGCTAAAGGTTTTCTGAGAGGGAGGGCCCCTTTCCGCGGCAATGAAAGGGGGAGGTGCGCAGATCTCCGGCACTGCCTCTCATTACATACCTAAGTAAACCCGCTCAAGACTGAAAATCGCTGTTCCTTTTCCTGCTGATGAAGCACCGGCGTGGACAAATCAATCAACACAGCGTCCTTCCAAGCCACCTCCTCCTCTTCGGCTCTCCCCCCTCACCACTTTTTGCTTATTCATCATCGGGTACTTTCAGAAGGACAAGAAAAAAAAAGAGTTTAGAAAACTAAAAGGAAGCCGGTCAGTGATAAAACATTAGGAGCGGAAAGGGAGGATGTACTTTAAAATTAAAAGGGTTCAGCGGGTCTTTTAATACAACGAAGTGACTATTTGCAGTTAGGGTAGTAAGCCCAACGAAGGTGACCCATGTGGTGTTTGTTCACGAATGTAAACCAGTAAAACTGCTAAATACTCAAGTACCCTTACGTCAATAAGACAAGGGAACTCGGAAAATTTCGTCGGTTGTATATTAAAAATAAATTTATATTTACAAATTCTTTTAACAATCTCGGTTTTACCCCAGACAGATACTTTAAAATGGTATGAGGACCTTTTGTCAAATTCCACTCAAAAATAGACTGAGGTTCGGTTTGATTGGAAAACTCTGATTATAGGGATCCTACTCACAACAAAAAAATATTTCTTTAATTTCATTAAACATACTTTTAGTGACATGCCGCGCGGTAATAAGTTTATAGGTGACGTCATATGTCTTCGTACCATAAATCATGGGCGTTGACATAACATTCTGGGACATTCACGAAAAAAGGGTCGGCGGGGGATGGGGTGGGAGTTAAAATTAAAATCAGTTCGTATTTGTGATCAGCTCGTCTGCGACACTTGTCGACCTTTGAAGTGGGCCTTTTCCAGTTACCAAACAAGTGAGCGTTTCAATTGTACTGGATTCTTCCAGTTTGGTTTCGTGATACTTCTCGCTGAATTCCTGGAATGAGAATTAACGAGTTAGCAATTAGATTTTTCATTTAAAGAAAATCGTGATCGTACCTTTATTCTGTTCCCAAGAAACACTGCCCTTTCTCTTCTCTTTATCATATACTCGGATGGTACGAGCCATCTGTGTTCTTGGCATTCTTCCGCACTGGGACGTTTACTGAAATCATCGGGAGGGGGGAGTTAAATTATCAAAATGAATGAAACGAAAAAAAAAAAAAAAAAAGTCCCCAGTCTTTTACTTGGGTGCTCGCTTGAACACCAGCATGAGGAACCGCGTCGCCTCTTGAGTCAACTCTTTGTACAGATGTTCAAATCGGAAACGAACGAAATTAATATTCTGTCTCGTTTCCGCCGTGCTTCCACCCACAAAAGGTGACACTCCCGAGAGCATGACATATGTGAGAACTCCGACGGACCAAACGTCTGACTGTGGATAAGCGGGCTCTTGGCAGATGACTTCTGGGGCTGTTGGGATGAACAATTGTGGCAGGGGGGGGGGTTCAATTTATAGATATTTTCGTTGTATTTTCGATTCTCCTCACCTGAAAATTCTAAATGAGCGTTAAATCTGACAACGTTGCCGAGTTTTGTAACGCGTTGAGCGCACCCGAAGTCGACGAGTTTAACTTGAAGACTTCGAACGGACGCCATAACAACGTTGTCGGGCTGAAGATCTAGGTGACAGATATTTCTCCAGTGAAGATACTGAAGTCCGTCTAAAATCTGTACAAATATTCGATGAATCTCAAAGTTATTATTTTACCGTTCAAACATTTGTCCTTTACCTGGGTTACAATAGTAGCGACCATTTGTTCCGTGTATTCATGGCGACTTGACAAATAAGTTAGAATGTCAGCTCCTTGTAATTTTTCCATTATGAAAACTGCATACGTCGCGTCAAGAGGCCTGAATAAAATACCACAGTAACAAGTGAAAAAAGAACGAAAGTGCGCTGTCTTACATGTAAGCTTCATAAAGAACGGCAATTCTCTCATGACGAAGGGACCTGTACGCTTCAAATTCAGCTTCCACGTAATGTTTTGTTGACTCGCTACAATCCATCAATTTAGCAACAATAATTTTGTCGTTTGTTTTATCGATCCCTTTAACCACAGCCGAAAACCTTCCCCTGTAGAAAGCGTTCCGTTAAAAAAAAAAAAATAAATTGTTTTTTCCCTGGTGATTATTTGAATGAAACAACCTTGAAAGTTCTGAAATGAAAGTGTATTTATCAGTAGGTTGCTGACTAGACCAAGTCACCGGCCCCCTTTCGACGGAGTAGTCCAATTGTTCCTTCTGAGGAGTCACAGACTCCATGCCGGATTCACTCATCGCTTGTAGATGTTTAAAAGCGTTCGGTAATTTGATCGGTTCACACCCTTCTTCGAGCGTTCTAAAAGACTCAGACGGAACACCCGGCTCGCTCCATCCGACTGAATTCATTGACGCGAGCCTAAATATATAGGCTGTCGCCGGTTTGAGACCTTTGACCAAGTAAAATTCGTGGTCAATTGTGTTGCACACCTCCTTCCATGTGTCACCCTCTGAAACACGAAAGTTGTCAGGAAAAAAAAAAGGCGTCGAACGTTCCAACGGTGAACTGACCGGCCAGTTGGTATTGAAGACAGTAGCAAAGGACTGGACTGTTTCCGTCATGCTTGGGCTGCTTCCAACGCAACAGTATCTGTGAGTCTGCAAAATCTGTCGCTGCGGGAGAATCAGGAGCGTCTGGAACTGTCGCTAAAACAAGCCTGGAAACACTCGTTTAATGTTTTGTTTTGTTTGAATTAATCAAAATTCAAATAGATTCAAACCTCGTTCTAGATATAGTCTGTCCCATTCGGTTACGTGCCACCACTTTGTAAATTCCAGCGTCAACGGAATTGGCCGGAATGAACTGTACAATGGAGCGACCATGGTTGTCTTCTGTCACTTTAATTCGATTTGAGCTTCCAAACATCATATCATTCCTGATACATAAACACTAATTAGTAAAAAAAACATAAAATTAATTACTGCGACATACTTGAACCACTGGATGGTTGGCTTGGGGTCTCCAACTGCTAAACAACTCAACTGGGCCGGTTTTCCATCGACAATTGGTGTTATTTGCGGTTTTTCTCTTAGAAATGGTGCCTAAAAAATTCAACAAGAATAATTCAACCACCCAAGGGTCAAGTCGACCATGTCCGCATAAGGGCTTAAACGACTTTCAGTACAAAATTGCCGTTAAATTTCTTAGGCTCAGCTGTGGGATAAAAGGAACTTTGAAGCCATGGTGGTCGACTCAAGGTCGTAACTGCGATGTAGTGCAAAGGAGGACACGCGCACCCCGGGAGATACTACACACTTGCAGCCCCCCTTAGAGGTTAAATCAGCCAGTCCCAGGATTTTTTTTTTTTTTTTTCAGGAGCTCTACGAAATTGAGTTTGAATGAGATAATCAGACGAAATTTTGTTTTTGAACGAAGCAAAACCCGCGGAATTGGTTTAATGTACCAGATTAGAGGAACTTGGGGGTTGATCCCTAAATCCGCGAAATTGATGTTTCAGTGAGCCAAAAGCCGGCGAAATTGTGTTTTCAGTGAGACAATAGAAAAACGCTGCGAATTATCGAACAATGCCTTATTATTTCGACTGTGGGTTTATTATTCATCGATGTAGTCAAATCCGGCTTGAAATTACATGAAAATCGACACCCCACACCCCTATGATCCCAAATCCTTTGAAAATCCCCATTTTGGACCCGCTTTTGGCCCATAAAACCCCAGGGAGTTATTTGATCAAACTGATCAGATGTTAGGACCAACTAGACCCCAAATGGAGTCTATGAGCGAAAGAACGAGTTTTTTCGAGCAATCCTAGGGCAAGATATGGCCCGGACGGCGGACGGACAGTTTTTTTTTATTGCAGATTTGGATTCTACGCACTTTGAAACGTAAAACTACAAATTTTGAGGGGGGGGGGTCAAAAAAATTTTTTTGCGATACGATTACAAAGACTTATTATTGAGAAATAATAAGCCAAAAAATTATGTTTTCAGTGAGCAAATTCAGCGAAATTGGTTATTTAATAAGGCGCCCGAGCCGACCCCGCGAACTTGGTCTTTACTCAGCCAACCCTGCCACAATTTTTTTATTTTTCAGGGAACCAGCTCATCGCTAAATTTGTTTTGAATAAGACAACCCAACAAAATTTTGTTTTTGAAGAAAACCAAACCCCCGCAATATTGATTTTTCAGTGCATCATGCTAGCGAAATTGGTTGTTTGAATGAGCCAATCAGCCAATCTCGTGAAATTGGGTTTTTGGGTGGGCTAATTTCGCGAAATTGGTTTTGAATGCGCCGAAACTGCGAATTTTTGTTTGTTCGTTAGGAGCCAGACCCGCGAAATTTCTCTTTGAAATGAGCCAACACACTGGCAATTTTGATACTAACCCCCACAGAGAAATCTAATTGTTCAAGACGCCAAACCCGCCATATTAGAGAGTGCCAAACCCATGAAATTGGTTGTTCGGATGAGCCAATCTCGTGAAATTGGGTTTTTGGGTGAGGCAATCTCGTGAAATTAGTTTTTAAAGCGCCAAAATTGCGAAATGTTGTTTTTTAGAGGAGCCAAACCCGCGAAATTTATCTTTTAACACACTGCCAATTCTGATGCTAAGGGTATGAAATCTGTGAAGTTGGTTTTTTTTTGGGGAGACAATCTGAAGAAATCGGTTTCTGACGTGCCAGATCCATGAATTATGGTTTTTGAATGAGCCATTTCCGCGAAATCGCTCAAAAGTGCGAAATTCAGTTTTTGATGCTGCGAAACCCATAAAATTGCTATTTTGGGTGAGCCAGCCCCGCGTATTTGCTTTTTAATGAGCTAGCCCCGCGAAATTTCATTTTTCAAGAAGCCAGACCCGCCATATATGTATATTGGTTTCTACAGTGAGCCAAACAGCGAAATTGGTTTTTTAGGGTGTGCCAAACCGCGACATTGGTTTTTCGGGTGAGCCAATCACCTATGAGTTGGTGGTAAATGAGACAACCCCGCGAAAATTTATTTTTGAAGAGGCTGGTTGTTTTTTGAAATGGGTTTTTTATGCGAACAAATCTTATGAGATTGGTTTTGAAGGGACCAACACTGCGAAATTTTGTTTTCGAGAGAAGCCAGACCCGCGAAATTTCATTTTTCGAGAAGCCGGCCTGCCATATTGGTTTTTCATAGTGAGTCAAACCACGAAATTGATTTTTCGAGTGAGTCAATCCCGTGAAGTTGGGTTTAAATGAGCCAACCACGCGAATTTTGTTGTTGTTGATGATGCTGGACATTAGTTTTTCCAGTCGGCCGAATCTACGAAATTGGGTTTTTAGGTAACCCAATGTCTTGAAATAGGAGACAGACACGCGAAATTTCTTTTTAAGACGCCAACTAACTGTGGAAATTTTGATTTTACGTGTGAAATCTTTGTTCCCCCTCCTCCCAGTCCCAACTAAGGATGTAAAGGCGCAATTGGTTCATAAGTTGACCGAAACCGCGAAATTGGGTTTTGTAAGTGTAAAATCTGGGCTTCAAAAGTACCCAATCCGCGGAATTGCTTTTTTGAATGAGTCAACCCCGTGAAATTGGCTTTTTAGGGAGTAAATCCTGCAAAATTTGGGTTTTGTGAGTGCCAAAATCATTAAATTTAAGTTTTGAAAGACCAAACTCGTGAAATTGATTAAGGTATCTTTCTCGAAATTGGGGTTTAAAAGGGTGGAACTCGCAGTTTCTAGCCATCTAGACGTCACCAACACCATGGAGACCCCTTAGGAACCAGGAATCAGCCTTTGGACTCGTCTTATTGTGTAATTATGCTTGAGTTAATTGGGAGGGTTGGGGGGGGGGGGTCCCTCGCTATGGCTCTAGGTCGACTCTGGCCCTACAGTAGAGCAAATATACAAACCTGTCCCTCCCTTGAAGCCTCGATAAGAGCCTGAGCTTCAACATGCGTGTCGAGTCTATTGCCAAGCTCGTGTTTGATCCGTCTGACAGTGTAGCTGTCACCGTAGCCGTACTGATTGATTCTACTTTTCCTCTCGTCATCAATTTCTTCGTCCATGACGTCAGTGAACCTCCGACGCTCGCGAATCACGGGCAACTGTTGAAAATGACGAGTCAAGTGGTTTTGAGAGTGTGTGTGTGTGGGGGGGGGGGTTGACTGAGAACATACTCTCCAATCTAAATGGTTATCGTCTGAAAGTTTCGGAACTCCTGACCCACCGCGATGAGCCGCCACTTTCATATACTCTCGTATACGAACGGGGAAATCAACGTCTCTTAGCTGGAGTAGGTAAGTGTCTGGACCATTCTGGTAACTGATGAGCAATGTTTAAGTGATTGAACCTTCTCAAACGGGTTTTTCCCCCTCAACTTACTGACTCTCTGAAGATATTAGCCCGACGTCATAATGAAGAGGCTGCCGAGACGGAAGCTGGTCCACCCATGATTTCGGTTTACCCTTTTCCCCGGGCAAAATGTCCCGTTCGGGCGACGGCTGCGGCGTTGCTATGTAATGAGGCGGATACACCATTTTGGACGGGTGAGTGAAGGCGCCGTCCAGTGGCCGCCTTCTGTACCACGTGCGACAGGATGCATTGCTGTACCAATCTCTGCGAACGGGTGAATATGGGAGGGGGGGTGACGAGGTAAAAATGTTGTTCCGTGTGAAATGATTAATTTTCATTACGAACTTCCAAAGATTATAATAATTGTGCAATTTTTCCGTTGGAATCGTCTGCTGGTTAGGTGGTAACCGGTCGGCATAGTTGAGCCACGGATGTCTCAATGCCTCCTTGACAGACATTCTATTTCCGGAGTCAACTACTAGTAATTTAGACACGAAGTCTCTGGCTTCCATCGTCAAATTAGACCAGTATTTGTCGTCAAAGTCCCAGTAGCCTTCACGAACCTTAATGATGAAGGAAAATGAAAGTTATGACGTCGTTCGTGTTCAAGAAAGCGAACCAAGTTGATGAATCTAGGGCCCACAACTGGGATACTTCTCAAATTAAATTTACCCCGCCACGTAAATAAAACCCCGCGAGGGGAGGGGGCGACAAAGTGAAGAGGGAGACAATGTTTTGACTCCTCCCAACTTCCTTCACCGTGTCTCCTTAAGGTTCAGAGTATACCATCCGCCACGTAAAGAGAACCCTGCGGTGGGCGGTGTGGGTCAGTCGTAGGTGTAAAAACATGAACTTTTCCAAAAACAGGTTTGACAGGTTGTTAATGGGGAACTGCAGTGATGATTCCTCGACCCCCTCCAATCAACCCTCGTCTACTACTCGGCATAAATTTTCTCGCCTTATTTCTGCACCAATCCTGGTTTTTAAGGACTCGTTTTAATCTTCATGAAATTCCGCATATGCAGTAGTTTTCCTTTTTTCATATAAGTCGAAAAAAAACTGTGAAATTACAAGGTAAAAGTTCAGGGCGAATTTAAAATAACTTCTGGGATGAAATCTGAAAAAAGGAAAACTACTGCATATGCGGAATTTCCTGAAGATTAAAACGAGTCCTTAAAAATCAGGATTGGTGCAGAAATAAGGTCAGAAAATGTATGCCGAGTAGTAGACGAGGGTTGATTGGAAGGGGGTCGAAGAATCATCCGTGCAACTCCCCCTTAACAACCTGTCAAACCTGTTTTTGGAAAAGATCATGTTTTTACACTTACGACTGACCCACACCGCCCACCCAGGGTTCTCTTTACGTGGCGGATGGTATACTCAAAACCTTAAGGAGACACGGTGAGGGAAGTTGGGAGGAGTCAAAACATTGCCCCGCTGAAAACATTGTCTCCCTCTTCTTTCACCCCCATTGGGAGTAAAATGTTTTTAGAAAAGTATTCTCGCCCCTACCCCACTTCTTCATACCATCACGCAACTTTACCTTTGTTAGAGTTTCCATGTCATTGGCTCCCTTGAAAAGGGAGACACCCGTGAGTAGTAAGTGCGTAATCACACCAGTACTCCACATATCAGTGGCAAGGTCTACTCCTTCTCCTTTCGCCGCTTCAGGAGAAACAAACTCCGGCATTCCTTTACAGAAGGTTGAAAAAATCGTTCAATATCATTTGTCCCACAGTTGCCTGAACTCACCATAGTCCAATGGAGTGAGTTGTCCAGGATGAATCCTACGACTCAGTCCAAAATCGCACAGTTTCAAGTCATCCGCACCAGGGTGTGAAATCAATAGATCGCCAGGCTTTTGTCGAAAAAAAAAAGTCTCATTTAGCCACATCAACAGGAATCATTTTTTTTGTTTTACCGTTAAGCCAAGATGAGCCACGTTCTGGTCGTGCATATGATCAAGAGCGCACAAAAGCTGACGAATGTAGCTCGCTATTTCACTCTCGGTTGTGTACGGCTGTCTGGTAAGGGCATCAAGGATTTCTCCTCCGCTGGCTCTGTTGTTGTACTGTTAAGGCGATTTTACTTCAAACAGCTAAAATTATGAGGACGAATGAGAAAAAAAGGATACAGTTCCATTATGAGAGTCACTCCGTCGTAAGTTTCAAAAGCGTCGTGAATTTTAATGATTTTATGGCTATTAAGACCGTTCATGATTTCTAATTCATTATGCATGAGTGCTCTCAGTTCTCCTCGGCCGTGCATTACCTTTGCAGCATAATCGCGGCCTGTTTAAACAGTTTTTTTTTTGTCTTAAAAACCCTAACGTTAAAAAAAAAAACAAGCCACTGTGAGTTAACCTGTTGAACGTTGAACGCAATGGTACGTAATTCCTTGAGTTCCTCTTCCAAGTTCATCGCCCATATCGTACCAGTCTCGGAAGGGCTTGGTTTTAGGGCTGACACCATGTCCTCGGCCGTAGTGAAATCGTGGATAATCGTCCTTCTCTTCGACGTGAATCATTACAGAGCAACTAACCGCTCCGGCGACATTGCTCGCTGTAATGCTGTAGAGGCCTGAGTCTTTTGAAATGGCTTCGTTGATTATCAAATTACAATGATCCGGATCGTATCTATTAATCTGTAAAAAACAAAACAAAAAAACACGACGCTCCAATTAAATTATCGGGTTTTCACGATTGACCCCTCCCTACCCTCTCCACCCATCACCTTAATCCTCGACGACGCAGCCAGCGGCTGCCAGTCTTTAAACCATTTAATGTCGGGCTGAGGAACGCCCACAACGCGAGCCTCGAGTTTGCCACCGTGTCGAACGACTATGGTCGTCTCTTCGGGTCGTTTTATAAATTCCGGGTACTCGGCGATCTCAAGGTGAACTCTTTGTCTTGCCTCTCCGTGCTCATTGGTGGCGACGGCTTCGTAAGTGCCCACGTCACGCTCGAGCATTCTTTTTTTTTTTTAATTTAAACTTGAATGAGTGAAATTGTTGGGTGGGGGGCGGGTGATTTTTTACTTGTTTATGAAAAGAGTCGCTTGCCCGTTACGAGTGTAGCTACTGTCGAATCTTCCCCCCATTTCAATTGGTTCGTCGTTGAAGAAATAAGTCATTTTAGGCTTTGGATAGCCGTAGACAAACCAAAACAGGTTACTGTTATGATTTTTAACACCGTACTGTGTGTAATGTTCTTGGCGTAGAAATCTAAAATAAATAAATAATTAAATAACATGAACGGAATTTATCTCCAGTGGCTCCATACCTAGGGGCTTGAGCGTAGCCATCGTGTGGAGGTCTTTCAATGTCAAAGTCCTTCGGGAAGTAAGGCGATGATTCCGGTCGGAAATCAATTCCCGGCGCCAGGTACGGAATAAAGCTTGGAGGCTCTGGTTCCAGTTTTGACCTTTAAAAAACAAGTGAATTAACGTACCAAATTTGAAAAATTATGCAAGAGGCTCACCTATAAGTTACTGCGTATGGTGACGGGTCACTGATTCCATACTTATTCTCAACCCGAACTCTAAATTTATAGTCCCTAAAAGGCTCCAAATTTCTAATTTCGCAAGCGCAGCTTCTGACTCCTGTAATAAAGCTGTTTTTGATTCTTGTTCAATAAAAGAAATGTTAGCTTACCTCCTCGAGCTGTAAACCAGTCTCCGGATGGTAACTCGCACATTTCAACCTGATATGTGACCGGCTCCCTCGGTCCGTACGGTATGGACGGTTTCCATGAGAGCGTTAAACGTCTGTCAGTCATTCTACTAATTATGGGTCGATCTGCCAAGGGCATTGGTGCTCCCGTCTTTTTAAAGTCTTCAAAATCTTGGAACTGTTCTCCAATTGGCTTTCGATCGCCCAAGCCCATGTCTAAATGGATGAGAGGGAGGGGGGCGGATTTCAATAAGAACAAGAAAATAACGAGAGACAATATGGGAAATAACCGTCGAATATGAAGCTGGCTTCGCATTCGTCCTCGCCGAAATCATTGAAGATGCGAGCTCTGTACTTTCCGCCGTCTACATGCGGATCCACGTGAGCGATGCTCAGCCTCAGTAGGCCAGTGCTTTCCTTGTCGATGTGTATACGCTCACTAGGATACAGTTTCTCGTTGTTTCTATACCATTCAACTTCTGGTTCTGGATAGCTGAGAGACACACAAATTCATTTTTTTTTTAAAGAGTTTAGAAACATTTTTCGCGTGAGGTTTACCCTGAAATGCAAGCCGTGAAACGCCCGGTGATCCCAGGGATGAGTTCTTGGTCCCCAATTTTTTTAAGGAAACAAGGTGCTTCTCCTTTTTCTTTTGGGCTTCTATAAAAAAATATAAATATTCAACCCCAAGTTAATCAACATTAACATAATAGGTATCTTACATCTTATCCACTGCCCTAAATTGGGCCTCTGTTTCATCCTTTCCATCGCGATTACTCGCGATGCATTTATAATATCCATCCTCATCAGGACTACAGTCTTTAATGTACAGCATGCACGTATCCCCCTCTCGCTTCATACGATAACGATTTCCCTCGAAAATCGGTTTCCCATTGTGAAACCAGGCGATCTCTGGCCGAGGATTGCCCGAGACTCGACACACCAATTTACCGTCAAGGCCAATAATCTGAAAGGGGAAGAACACTATAAAAAAAAAATTCATTCGTGGCAGGCACCGTGTCATTTACCTGTTCAAGGTCGTGAAGTTTCTGTGTGAACACAGGAGCGTGGAATACTTTTTTGATGGTGACTTTCGCTTGGGTCTCCACCTCGCCCAGAGGGTTGACTAGTTTGCATTTGTACACGCCCATGTCTTTCATTTCACAGGGAGAGAACTGAAGACCGATCTGAAGAAACCAAAAAACAATTGGTTGATTTTTCAACGAACAACTAATCGCCGAAGGCCGTTTTTACCCTGTGACCATCGTTAGTGAATGTAATTCTATAGTCCGGACTTATCGCCTTGTCATCCTTGAACCAATTGACCTCAGGAACTGGATTTCCTAAATAGGGCGCCATGAGACCCGTTGTTGAGCCCTCTTCAGCCCAAATGTCTCGCATGTCGTGAGCGAAGATGGGTGGCTCAGCAGGCAGATCGTCCGAGGCATGGTCTGCGCACAATTTTTTTTTTTTCAACGAGCTTAGTTGAGAGGGGGTGGAGGTAATTAAGTACCAACGACTCGTAGTTTCGCTTCAGACACCGCTTCGCCAGCAGGGTTACTGGCTCGAGCTAAATACTCTCCGGCGTCAAGCGGTGTCGCTTTATCGATGAGTAAGCTGTGGTAACCGTCAGGAGTTTCAACGACTTTCATGTGTTCACCATCCACATCGACAGCAGAACCATTTTTACACCTTTACAACATTCAAAATTAGATTAACTCCCCAGATTTTTTAATTATTTATTTTTAATTACCATGTAACGGTTGGCTGTGGATTACCAGCTACCTTAACGCTCAACTTCACCGGGAACCCCTCGACAACTGTCGTTGGATCCAGATATGTCCTAAACTCAGGCTTCCTATCCTTTAAAACAACGTCAATCTACGAGAAAAACAAAACTTATTTAAACGATACGCCTTGCTGGAATCTACCGATAGTTATATCACCATAGCGCTGGACGAAGCGTCACCAAGTTTATTCGTTATGGTCAGCGAGTACGCTCCAGCGTTTTCATTATAAGCCTTTTCGATCGACAAACCAACTAACCCTCCCGGAGAATTGATGAAATTAACTGCCTTGGATGGTCTCACCGGTAGCCCGTCTTTATACCTTTCAAAACAGTTTGTTTTGTCTAATATGAAAGAATTTAACAATTGGGACTCGAAGCCTACCATTTAAGCTCTGGCAGCGGGAAGCCCGTAACTTGAGCTTGTAAAAATAACGATTCCCCTTCTAGTACAGAGACATCCTCTAGTTTTTTTACAAAAACTGGAGCTCTTGGATTGGCTAAAAACAAAATAATAAAAGCAGAAATATGGGTGAATTTGATATGCTTGACGATGGAATACTTTGTAGCAAGGGCTGCTAGGGCGGTTAGCTTCAGTTACCACTACGCAGTTGCCAAAATCGGACAAACATAACTTTTAAGACTTATCTGGGTGTATAAAGCCAGGGGAAAACAATTTTTTTGTGTGTGCTGGAGGGGTGGTGGCAGTCAGGGCCGTCGGGAGGGGGGAGGGATGGGAGGATTCCTCCCGGGCCTAGGTTTTTTAGGGGGGGTTTGAAAAATAATTAAATTGTTATGCATTATTTCATAATAAAATAATAAAAAGAGACAAAAAGGCTCGCTTGAGGCACTATTTCTCAATTTTTTGTTTATTTTTTAAGAACACACTAAGGCCGGGGCCGACCGTCCGAACGCAATTAACTAACGAACTAACTAACTAAACGCAATTAGCTGGTGCTACTCGTATACCAGTTACACTTGATGAAGCCAGATACACACGTGCAGATACTTGCCAAGTAACGAGCAATATATCAATCAATTTCTAGCAATTTGCTAGAAATCGACCAACTGAAAATTGAAAAGTATTTTACTCTCTCCCACTGATTTGTTTATTTGTCACCGCGGTTTCGGCAGCAACGCCATTCTCAAACGAGTCAGCGAACAAAACACAACACCCCCCCCCCCAACAACCCTCAATTTTCAACCCTCAAGACGTTTGACTCGCGGGGAAAAAATCTCATTCACGGCTGAAACAAAAACAAAAGAACGCTCAAGCCGCAGCCGTAATTGAGAAAAGCGCTAAAATTGAGCGATTATTGAGAGAAAGCGCAACTTCACCCCCCCCCCCCAACGATGAGAAACATCGTTAATTCACAAAACGAGGAAAACAATTTAAAAATCCCCAATTTCCTCAATTTGTTTTATTGAGGAAAAAATCGCAAAATCCATTGTGATAATTGGCCGATTGGCTCATTGACAGTTGAACTTCATACAAAGCGCTAATCTGTAAGAGTTTTTTTGGGGGGGGGACCGAACGCTGAAGATGGCGAGCAGCCGAAACCGGTCCGTTTTTGACGAACCTCAACGAGGGAAGACAGACAATGTAGGCTCCTACGGCTACAGTTTCATGCATGCTTTAGACCAGAAACTGCCACTTTAGCAGATAGTGGGCCCCCGCAGCCCACCCCACCTGAAACACCCGCAGCCCACCCGAACCTGTCAATGTCACCAAAATAAATACCATAAATTTGGAAATACCTGAAAAGTCAAATTTCGCATTCAATTAGTTCCAAAAAGTTACCATTTCGCTGCTATACGTCAGACTTTAGGTATACTGTCGAAGCCCCAAAACTTGCAATTTTGCGAAAATAAAGATTTGAAACTAGCGTTTTCGGGAATTCTCAGCCAGGGAACTTCCAATTTCGAGGGTATTTAGCTCTTAAAAGTTGAAATTTTGTGGCTATTCGTCAAGACTTTGGGCGCTGTAGTTGACCGGCTGGCCCTGGTTTCATGGTCACTAGAAAAAAACACCCGAAACTCGCAATTTTTAGACAATTCTGACTCCGAATGACGTAGTTAATTCAGCGGCTTCAAGCGTTAACCACGTCCAGTGTATTGAAAAAGGGGGGGCCCCCCCATTTCGCAAAAGTAAAGACCAGAAACATGTTATTTCGCTGATATTTCTACCCGAAACTTGATATTTTGCAGATTTTAGTCTACGAATCTAGCGTTTTCTTGGCGACTCGGTCTCAATGTTGAAATTCATAGGTACAACTTGTATGAATTGCCATACAATTTGTATTGAATTGAATGACTTATCTGCAAAGGCATTTAATGACACGTTGAATTACATGGACGATTTTTTCCTATATTCCCTTCAATTTGGGGTTTGAATGGTCAAAATCCATGAAATTTGGCCTTTGGGTGATTTAGCTTTTTGAAATACTCAAGCTCGCGCAATTTTTTTTTTACATCGAGCAGAACGCGTGAAATTGTTTTTTTAAAAAGCCAAGTTTTCTGGAAGAACCATCTCGTGAAATGATTGGCTTTTGTTTCATTTTATTTTATTTATTTATTTATTTTATTATTTTTTTTTCTCGGATCTACCGAGCCCACTGGTGCCTGAGCTCTTGCGGCTCTTACACCATACCCTGTAACTCCCACAGCTGTGCACACCCACACTACGCGGGCGTTTCGGTCGATGCGCGGTTTGTCAAACGCGCGGAGTCAAAATGAGCGGAGATTGCACTTACCTAAAAATAATGTAAGTGAAGGGAATTGTATTCTGGCTGAAGGCAGTAGGTAGCTCGAGGACCGGGTACCTCAAATGAAATGGCCGAAACAGCCCGCGACCCTAAGAAAAACAACCCGCGACCCTACTTGGGGTCGCGACCCCGGGTTTGGGAACCCCTGCTTTATAACGATATGCCCCCGCGATCATGCCCCCAGACCGCCCCCGCCTGTGCTTATGTCATTGGCGGACATGATTTTTGCGTCGGGGGTGTCTGTAGAGGTTCCACACCGAAGATGGTTGTGGCACGAAACTTTATAACGATATTATCATGCTAGCGAATAGTGATCCTGCCCCCTGACTGCCTCTGCCCGTATCCATGTCGTTCGTGTGCGTTTATTGTCTGTTTATGGTGTCAATGCACCCCCCTCACTTCCATCTGTCCTCCCTTCCTTCCCCTTCCGCTCATCTTTTATCCGTTGAGGGAAAAAAGATCGCTGGTAAGGATCGCTATCTTCTCTGGAAAAAATCGCTAGGAAAAAGATCGCTAACTTGACCAGGATAGTTTTCTCCACGACCCTAAACCACAACCACAAACTACGAAGTTGTGGGGCGTCCTTTCCAAAGAAGGACCTCTGGTCACCGTACGTACGCTGCACTTAGTGCACCCACACCCACCTGGGAAACCAAATGCTTTGTTGATCTTTGTTTTGTTGATTTGGCTGTTCTGAAATCTTAATGGGAAGTTCATTTTTTAATTTGAACAAATACGGCCGAGTAGTTTGTAATGCATTGGTTCGTCACTGGTGAGGGCGAGGGCATCAACGACTAATTTTCAGCAAAGACGTTAGATATGATAAATTCTAGGAAATTTGTCCCATAAATAAATTTTGATGTTTATCCCTCTCAGAGCACTATACATCTGAGATTGTCTCCCCTAGCACTTCCACTATTTGATTCTGTTGTGCATCAAGTTATTGAAGATGACAGTTGCTTCCCCCCTCCCCCGAATCCCCCGCCCATAAAAGTTTTTCAAATATACGAACGGTTGACAGCGACGGCGCAAATGCTCGAGTCAGTTCCAAGGGGATTTTCCACGATGACTTTATAAGCTCCACAGTCGGACGGAGTCGCGTTCTCAATTCGAAGTTTGACAAAGCCATCAGGGTGATGAACTATTTTTACCTGTTCCGACGGTTGAAGTTCTTCACCGTCCTTGAACCTGTTAACCAATTATAGTCAAGACAAGGGGTTATGGGGAGGGGGTGGAAGGCTCCGGTGGGCTGACCATTTGACAGATGCGGACGGACTGGCTTCAACTTTGCAACGAAGTTCAAGGGGGTCGCCCTCTTCAACGTCAGTCGCTCGACCGAGTGCTTTTGAGAAGTGTGGGGCGAGTTGAGCCATTCTGACGAAGCACTGAGTGTCGACGTGACCGGCGACGCTGTACGCTCGTACTTTGTACTTTTTTTTCGACGAAAAATCAAATTAGCACAGACTAGTTGAGTCGTTAATTACTTTCCATTTTTTTTTACCTTTCCTTCGTATTCGGTTGTAAAGTGAGGTATGTTCAAATGACTTGAAACATTGCCCTCACATCTAGTATCAAGGGTCATACCTTCAGTGATTTCAAGATTGATTCCGTCTTTAGACCTTTGAAAGAATAACAGGGTGTTAAAATTGAGCATTTTAGTGCCAATTAACTCGAGAATATTGTCTGTGTGAAAGAAACAGTTGCAACGGAGTTAATTGAGTACTCCTAAACAAGTATTTACTTGAATTGACTGCTTCTTCAAAAAGGAATTGTTACATGTTTCAATAAGAGAAACTTATAAAGGACATTTGATTCGTCCTTTCTTGGATTGAAGCTAATTAATAAGTTCTGTCCCTTTCATTGCGGTCAAAGTAAACTTCACGAATAGAGAAGACTTTCTTCCTGTTATTACCATTGAAGTTCAGGTTTAGGTACTCCTTGAGCTCTAACTTTAAGATCCAACTGAGCGTACTCTCTCACCGTGACATTTTCCAGCGTCTTTGTAAATTCTGGCTCCTCCACTGGTGGAATATGAACACAAATTATAATACAAATCGACCGCTCCGCTTTTAAAATTATTACTGTGAATCTTTAATTTCGCGTCAGCAGAGGCTTCACCCTGCGGATTCACTGCTGACACCGTGTACAAACCGGCGTCTTCTAAAAGAATTCCTTTAATTTTCAATTTGTACACTTCGTTGTCGTCGTCACACTCAACCTCGAAGTGATCATCGGATGAAATCTTATTGCCGTCTTTACGCCTGGTGAGATCATTCGTTCGAGATTGAATTAAAAATGGAAAATAATCATTTGGGGTGCTCACCAAGTGACTTTAGCCCTTGGATTTGATTGAATAACTGCGACGAACTGAGCGTCTTCGTATGGAGTTCCCACGATGTCCTTGAAAATTTGAATTTCTGGCCTGAGTGTGACATCCAACCGTGCCTGTACAGGGGGAGAAATTACTGGTAAGACCGTTTCATCATCTTTTTTCTTTTTTGTTTTCACTAAACTGAGCAGTCTGCGCTTCCACTCTTGTTTGAAGCTGAAAATTTGAACAGGCCGGTGTTCTCGTGTTTGCACGCCGGCACTGTGAGCGTGTAAGTGCATTCCTTTAGGCCGTGATGAATCATTTTCGTTTCACAGTTTGTGACGAATTCCGATGGAATGTCTCGACCATTAAGTTCCCTAAAGGGAAAGGGTTGGAATTTATTTCTCTATAATTTTAGGAGTTATAAAATCAATTGGTCTCACCATGTTACTTGAGGAATGGGATCGGCCGTGAGCACCACTTTTAGTATAACGGAGTGACCTTTGGGTACATTCAAGGTCTTAAGCGGTGTTAGAATTTGAGGAAGTCTAAAATGTTTCGCCTCTGTAATTCAAATTACGTGAATCAAGGTGAAAAAATCTACGCATTTCCTCAGCTATTTACCAATGATGTTCAATTTAGCCTCCTCAGACGCCTCTCCGAGAGTATTTGACAGTACAACTTTGTACTCTGCTGTATCGCTCAATTGAGCGTCCGTTACATCGAAAGTATAAACCTCTTTGTCGTCGTACAACTTTATCCTTTCAGACCCTTTAATCTCTTTACCGTCTTTGTACCTGTACAAAAAAAAAAAAAAAAGGTTGAAAGAGCCTCCGGAGCTTTAAAAGTCTATGAATTTTACCAGGTGGCTTCCGGATATGGAATGCCGTGTCCTTCAACAACAAATTTATGCTCCCAGGTTTCAAAAACGTCAACGTCTTTCATTAAAGACTTCGTTATTGTCGGGGCAACTAAAAATGAAATAACATTGATGTAACACCTTGAAAACCAATTTAAAACGAACACAAAAATAGAAGCACTCGATTAACACGCACAAAAAAAGCATGAAAGGAATGCAATTCAAATAGACTACTTGGAAATTTGGCATTCGAGGAAGCAAGCACAGATACTCCGAGCTAGAAACGCGTACCTTGGCTCAGCTATAGATTCCACCTAAAAGTGCCGCGTTATAAACCAGCTTGTCTAACAATAAAAATTCACTTTCGAGGGGGAAACAGAGGAAGAATAGTTATTGTACGGATAGTTGTTAGTGGGTGCACCGCGTAGAAAGCCTCCCTTTGGGAGGGGGGCACACGCACCAGTCTTTAAAGCAAAGTGGGACAGCGGATTCGGACCCCTAGGACCAGTGTCAGGGGGGTCCGAATCAGCGGTAAAGCCACTGCACCATCGAGAGGCTCGCGAACTTTTAACGTGTGTTGTTAGATTTTAATGTGAAAAATCGTGATTAGTGTTTAGAGTGTGTCAGTTTCTGAGTATGTAAAAGTTATTGCAATGAATAGGAAAGTGTATGTTGTGAGCTTACCATTTACTAGCTCTCTTTCAGGTTTTCTTGACTTTTCTAATGTCTCCGAATCAGATTTTTGTTTTGATTTGACTTCCTCTTGTGACTTGGTTTGGGCTTCTAAAACTTCAAGATCTTTTTTGGCCGTTTGTGGTTTAGGTGCGTCCTCTTGTTGAACTTTGTTTTTGTCGTCGAGTAGTGACGTTGATCTGGTTAATTTTTGAGGTTTTTCTTTTGCGGCTTTTTCGGGCGATTTAGTAATATTTTCCTCCTTTATAGGAGTCGCTGAACCACTCACGTCAGCCTTTGATTCAAGAGAAACACTTAAGGAACGCTTGGGCTTTGGGACGTCAGTAATCGACGCTTTTCTTTCTCCGTCAACTTGAGATCTGTCCATTCTTTCCAAAGTGCTCTCAATCGCTTTATTTCTTTTGTCTTGAGGCTCCACCATTTCGGCGCCACTCTTTTTATCGTCAACATCATTTTTTCCCGACTCTTCAATCTGATAAGTCTCAGCCGACAACGGAACCTCGGACGCTTTGTCAATCGACTGAGTTCGCTTACTCCGAGGCTGAAGTTTCATTTCAAACTCGACAATTTCATCGGCGTCATTGATGGACGCCTGCGACGCCTGTCGACTCACGTCATGAGACGCTCCAAAACGACCGTCCTCGTCCTCTGACACGGACACAATTGACACGCCTCTGTTGACGCTCAGCTTGGTCGGTCTCTCGTCCGAGTCGGAAAACTCTTCGACGATGCCCTGAGATGTCGCTTGGTGTGGTTGGCCCGTCTCAGTAATTTCTATGAATCGTACTCCTTTGTAAAGGCTAGTGCTTTTAGTGACTTTTTCCATAAAGTCGTCGTCTTCATTTATGTATTCCTCTAAAATTAAAAAGATGTAATTCAATTTTTGTTGCCAATTAGTGAAAGTTTATAAACAGAAAGTCTCCCTACCGCTCCCCCCCCCCATTTTATCTTTGAGAGAGATTTATCTTATTCTGATGTATTCAAAAGGTTATTGACGAAGTTTTATAGAAGTTAAATTCCTTGGAAGAACAGCTACTGTTAGAAGTTAAATACAGCTTATTCTACTTCACATTTATAAAAAAAAAAGAATTCAAGCTGCCATATTTTCGCTGCTCACTACATTTGCGCACGAATATAATAAGTCTAATGCAGCGCACTACATAAATAAACAGATAGATTTGTTGTGTTCAAGTAAACAGAATTTTTCTAGCCTTCGCCCATAGCATACCTTCCGTTTTGTCTAACGCTTCATATTGTTTTTCATCTACGGTTTTATTGTCAATATGAGCTTTAGACGGCTCTTCCTCTTCACAAGTTTCAGCTTTGATGGTAGAAGACGACAGTTCTTCTACGACCGACTGTTTTCTAAGAGCAGCCTCAGTTGTTTCACGACCCGACGACGTAGCTGAGAACACAGCAAAATAACTCAAACCCGTCGTCCTAAAATTATAAGTTTAGGAGACAGCAAAACCCACCCGTCCACCCGTTTAAAATGATCGTTCATAGATTTTTATTTATAAAAAAAAAAAAATGGGGACAAACCATTCGGCATGCTCAATGTGCCCATACGTACCAAAATCGTGCTGTTTTTTGTTTGTTTGTTTTTTGTTTTTTAACTCACGATAATTCTCTTCTCACCTTGCACAACAACTGTGCTTTTAGTCACTGCTGTCCCCATTTCATTGAGAGCTCGAACTTCGTACTCTCCACCGTCCTCTTCTTTTACGAGGTTGACGGTAAGCTCGTATGTTTCATAGCGTTGCTTGTCTCTAGTTATTTTTATGTGAGCATCCTCTGTGATTTCTGACCCGTCTTTATACCTGGGGAAATGGAGAGCGTTAACATTCAATGAGACGGTCGATTAGTGAAACGGGAGGAGGGAGGGGGGTTATCTCTTTTCGACCCAAAGTCTATTTAAAAGTATAGTGGGTTCTCAACGTTCAGGGTTCGGATTACCTCTAACAATTATGCGATCGTTTCAAACGTGAATTATAGACACAGTGAGTGGTGAAATTCGCTGTTTCATACGTTAACGATAGTGGTTTTTAACTTTTTAGAGCCGAATAGTAGGTCCCCGAGCCGAATCTCCCGTTCCCAGAAGGCTACACACAGGGAGACCCCAATTTTCAGGTCGAAGGATCCGAGAAATTGAACGTTTTCTTCCCATCACGTTCTCAGGCGTGTCGAACCGAGAAGGGGAAGGGGGCGGGTCACTGGGTCTGTTACCCACGGACCCGACTATCCTTGGAGGCCCGAATTTTGGAAATCAAGAATGGGAAGAAAAGGAAAAAGGAACAGCTTTACTGTAATTTGAGCTCTAACTGTGGCAGGAGCTTTGCTGTGGTTGGTGTTTTACTGTGGAGCTCTAATGCGGTTGGACCGCCCCGGGCCACCAATCAGAGTAGCCCCCCTCCATAAAGTTTAAAGATAAAAAAAAATGGATATTTTTAAGGTTTTAAAGCGTTGATTCGGGAATAAAATTGAGAACAAGCGCTCATTTACCGATACAAATTAAGAAAAATACACGAGAATTCGAGATATCTGAAGGCAACTTCGCGGACAAAACAGAGAAAAGACTCTAACCTTCTGTAAACCCTAAATAGGCGGCTAAAATTGAGAAGATGCTCTGATGTGCTAACTTTGGGGCAAGTACCAAGCAAAAAGTTCGTAAAAATCACTAACTCGCAGCTAAAATTGAGGAAAACACTAATTTGCGTCCATAATTGAGAAAAAGCTCTAATTCGAGGGTATAAAATTGAGAAAAGCAGTAATCAATCACTCAGCAGGCTCAGCTAGTATTGAAAAAACGCCAACTCGTGGCTTCTCGAGGCAACTTCGTGACTGAAATCGACAAAAAGCGATAATATCCCACAGTAACAGTGAATAAAATCGCTAATTCGCGGCTAAAATTGAGAAAAAACGCTTATTCGCATCCAAATTTGAGAAAAAATGCTAATTTACGGCTAAACTTGAGAAAACGTGTCAATTCGCTGAAAAAATATTGACAAAAAGCGCTCATCGCCACAAACATGGAGAACAACTAATTCGCTAATTCGCGGATCAATTTCAATTTGAGAAAATCCGGTAATTCACGGCTAAAAGTAAGAAAAAGTTCCATTTCCTCCATTCCAAATGGCCGAGGAATAGGATCAGGATCAGGAAAAAATCAAGGAATAGCTTCAGAGCTATTTCGCTATTGCGGATTAGCCCGGATGGCTAAGAAGTAAAGAAAACTGCTAATTCACGGCTAAACTTGAGAAAACGCGTCAATTCGCTGAAAAAATATTGACAAAAAGCGCTCATCGCCACAAACATGGAGAAAAACTAATTCGCGGATCAATTTCAATTTGAGAAAATCCAGTAATTCACGGCTAAAAGTAAGAAAAAGTTCCATTTCCTCCATTCCAAATGGCCGAGAAAAAAACAAAAAACCCTAATTCATGGTTGAAACTGAGAAAACGGAAAACTGGACGGGTAATGTCCAGCTGGAATTGAGACAAATCGCTCATTCGCCGCTAAAACTGAGAGAAAGCGTTCATTCGCTGCAGAAATTCACAAAAAGCGCTTATTCTCATCTAAAATGGAGAAAACCCGCAATCGTTGCTGAAATTTGGAAAAAGTGCTACCCCTCATGGTTAAGAAGTGGGGGGGAGGGGCGCTAATTCGCGGGTAAAACTGAGAAAACCGCTAATTCCCAGCTAAAATTCAGATAAATCGCTCATTCGCTGCTAAAATTGATAGAAGGCGTTAATTCGCGGCAAGTTGACAAAAAGTGCTCATTCGCAGCTAAAATAGAGAAAAACGAATTGAGACAAAGCGTTAATTCGCGGCAAAAAGCGTTAATTTGCATGACTAAGAAGTTAAGCAAAACGATATTTGCGGTTAAAATTGTGGAAAAGCGCTGATGCCCTAACAATTGAGAAAAACCGTGAATTCGCGGGTTCGTTTGATAAAACCCACTTATTCGAGGTTAAAATGAGAAATATCGCTAAAATTGAGAACATTTTCAATGTTCACCAACCACCACCACCAACACCATGCTTCAATTCTCTAGGGAAACATGATAGTAACACTAATCCGCAACACGCATGATTAAAACGCTAATTCACGGCTAGAATCGAGAAAATGCGCTAACAATTGAAAAAAACCCTAATTCGCGGGTATATTTGGTAAAAAGCGCTACTACTACTACTACTATTCGCGGGTAAAAACGAGAAACCCTGCTGATTCCCGGCTAAAATTGAGGTAAAGCGCTAATTCGCAGATCAATTTTAGAATATGTGCGGCTAAATTTGAGCAAACGCGGCAAAAATGGAGAAAACGCTAATTCGCTGTTGCTTGGAGCCCCGCTACGTGTAAGTCAACCACTGCCCTGAGTCCGGATATTTTCTACACGGCTCTGTATATTTTCCAGTTGGTGAGGTGAAGGTGTACGGTCTATTCGGGAGTCAGAGCCTCTGCAATTGATAGTTTGAAAGCCAGAATGAGCGCCCAAACGACCATTCCTAGGATTGATTGCGAAGAAAAACTTCGTTTGGCAACATTTTTAAAATTCAGTTGAAAAGTGTAAATGAGGCGTACCCACGGGAAACTTGGGATTTAAAACAGTCGAACCAGCCAAATTAACGAAGTGGAACCAACGAACAAATTTCGGAATTAAAAATTTCGGAGAAGCCTCTGACGAGACCAGTGCTCTGAAAATGGCAAAACTGTCCACTCGAGATCCAAAAATGGTAAAGCTGACCATTCGCGCCTTGAAAATTGCTAAACTAGTCAAATTGGCTGAAAATGACAAGATTCACCCTAAAAATGGCCAACTAGCCCTTGGCACCCTAGAAATGTCTTGACCTTAAAAATGATAAAACTAATTATTCGCACCATTTATTTAAATTTTTAAAGTTGTATTTTAATTCACGCACTAATTGTGGCAAACTGGCAATCCACGCCTTAAAAATGGTCTTGGTGATCCTTCGCGTCCCACAGATGGCGCAACTTATGATTTGCCGATTAGCAATGGCTAAACTTACTATTTGAGCCCCCCCCCCCTCTCTAATTTCCAAACTGGCGATTTGCGCCCTTAAGTTGATGAATGGACTGTTCGCGCCTCACAAACGATAAACTAACAGTTTTCGTTCCCCCGCCGTATATAGGGCCGTCTCCATCTCACCTCAAACTTTTTATGCCTTTAAGGGCTGACGCGGTTATGCGTTAAATAGTAAATAAATAAAATTAAATAAATTGACTCGGAATGTGTAGAGTGCGGACGGCTGCACTAGCTGAACATGGGTGCTCCTCCAATGCCGTGTTTCCGCTTCCACTACCGCTGTATGAGATTTTCTCTCACACTTTTGCAATTTTTCGTTTCTCCGAATTGGAAAGCCTCCAGAATATGAAAATATCGGCCCCTCATTTTGAAAATCTGTCCCTTGATATTCATTTCCAGTTTCTAAGTAAAAACTATCGTTTTTCACGCTTAATTTTCTATTTCATCACTGTGGTTGTACATGAAGCCACCGAACGAAGATGCTAGTGATTCAGAGTCGAGTCAGTCAGAAATGAATCGTTTCTATGGGGGGAGGGGGGGTAGCCGTTGCACTCCAGAGGTCATTAGTCAGTGTGAAGGGGAGGGGAGCAGATATTTACAAGGCATTTCAACCAGATTCTTAGCTTAGTTTCCATTATTTGGCTCAACTGTGTGTTTTTGACTTTTTGAGTGGTAAATTGGTGCATACCCCTCCAACACTCAGACAGCTCATGAATGGATTGTGGTCCAAAAACTACTAATGTATTTTTCATTTCTTCCAACGTTTTATTTAATAAGCTTTAGGAAGAGATGACCGCGTATCACCCGAGGAATCTACGCCTACCAGGTCGAGAACCCCTAATTTTAACGCATTCATATGATAATAATGAGAAGAATACTTGCCATTTAACTTGAGGCTCAGGGGTACCTTCAACTTCAATCCTTAATGTCAGGGTATCGCCTTCATTCACAACCACTGAGTCTTTGAGTTTTGTTTTAAAATTCGGTTTACCTGAAAAATAAACTCACATTCCTACGATTGCTCCGTAATTTTTTGATTTTTTTTTTTCGCTCTCACATAAAACTGTCAAATCCGCAGAAGTTTCATTGCTTCCATAAGCATTTTCAATGCGACACTTGTAACTTCCAATAGAGTCCCTCGACACCTCTTTCATGATAAGCGTGTAATTGTCATCGACTTCTTTCTGCAAATAATTCGTGTTGGACTCTTTGATTTCTTCGCCGTTGTGGTACCTGAAACGCTCACGGTCACACGTCACACAATAAGAAGTGAGAGAGAAAAAAAATCTCACCATTTGACTTTTCCTTTAGGGAATGACGCCACTTGAACGGTGAACCCAACGTTTGAATCACCCTCTTGAGCCATCATATGACCTAGACCTTTGACGAAATCCGGAGCGGTTTTCACGTAGACAGTACCGACGTCGGTCGTCGTTCCGTATATGTTGGATAGAACGCACGTGTACTCGCCAGCGTCAGTGTTGGCGATCGAATTAATCGTTAGAGTGTATGTGTCATTGTCGTTACTCACTTTACACCGTGCGTCGAGCTTGATTGGTTTGCCCTTGAAAAGCCTGAATAATTTGGGGCGTAAATTTGTTTCGTCTCTCTCTCTGAAATATTCGATCACTAGCGTACCATTGAACGTTAGGCATTGGAGTTCCGTGAACTTTAACCAAAAATGTCAAACTGTCGCCTTCTTCAGTTTCAACTCTTTTCATCAATGTTTTAGTGAATACTGGAGCGCCCTCAATATCAACTTTACAAAATTCAGAGCACTGGCTTATGTTGTTCTTGCAGACGATTGAGTATGAACCAATGTCAAATAAAGAGCACTTGTCGATTAAAAGAGTGTAGGAGTTTCCCTCCTCCAGGAGCTTAATATGTTCCGACGGAAGGACTTGCTTGCCGTCCTTATACCTAATAATCCATATTTTTAAAATTTGATTTCCAATTCGATTATCTCTCATAACAGACCAGGCAACCATAGGTTTTGGATTCGCGTCAATACGGACATTCAGTCTAAGTTCTTGACCGGAAATTGCGTGGACATCGGTAAGTTTTTTCGAAAAACTCGGAGCAGCTAAAAATAGATAATTAGCTTGTTTTATAGGTTTTTGCACACACACTCACCTTTTATGTCAAGTGTAATTTTATCTTCAGCTTTGCCTGAAACATTTGAAGCAACGGCTGTGTACTCTCCCATGTCTTCGAGACATATGCTCTTGATGACCAATGCAATGGTTTCCTCATCCTCGTACAGTAGTTTGAATCGATCTCCAATCACAATCTCTTCATCTTCTTTATACCTTTTTACCCCGAGAAAATTAGGTAAAATGTAGTAAATATTTACTTGTTTAGGTAAGAATCGAACCATTTCATTTCGGGTTTCGGATACCCGGTCACTTTAGTTTCCAACATGGCCGAGGAGCCTATGCTTGTTTCAACCATTTTGTGAACAGATTCAATTTTGGGTGCCTCAGGCTCCTTAAATAGCAAATTGACATTGCCTGGAGCAATGTAACAGAATTATTTGAAATAGAGACATTTATTTATGACTACTCGTCACTATACCTTGAACGGTCAGTTCAGCGCTACAGGCTATTTTGCCGGTGCCTGTCGAAGCTACGCAAGTGTACAAACCGGCGTCTTCAGGCTTGACGTGGGTAAAGACAAGTGCTAGAGAGTCTTCTTCATCCTGAAAATTTTAAAATGTTCAATTTTGTTCATTAGGAATGAGATCGGAACAGAATAAAAAGATTTGCTAGATCTTCGTGGTATGAATCCACGGCTTCTTCTTCCGCTCGTGAATACCGGGGAAGTTCCCATAGTGATTGTGCGGCGGAATTCTCGGTCATTTTCAGGTTTTCCAGCTAATTTAAGTTTCTAGAGCGTAGAATAGGTCAGAGCCTGTCGGAGAGAGCGAGGGGGACGAACCCAAGTTCAAATCATTTTGTGAATTTCTGAAGGCCCATTGTCGGGGATCTCGTAAAACATGCCTCCGACGGCCAGTCTCTTTGCTTTCGCTCAACCGTTCAATTTTTCCGCGTTAACTGTTCGATTTGTCATTGTTTAAACGTGAGCGACGCATGTTTTAATGCCTTGTGTTTCACATGGCGGTCTCGGGCTGATTGTGAGTGAATCAAGGTGGATGAGGGAGGGGAGTGAGCCCTAAAATCACGTCATTCTCTTAATCAAATTGGTAGAAAATAGTCGCCAGACGCTCGAAAAATGGGACAAAAGTTGGTCCCCGAATGAGTATAGGAGAATAGGATGAACCGAGAGCTTCAGGGCTAAAAAAAACCTTCAATTTTGACCTTGTCATGGTAGGGGGGGGGTGAACCCCTTTTTACGTTGATCTTTAGCCCTTTGTACCATGACCCACGGGAGATAGCTTGTAAGCCCTTTCACTTTGTCAGTTTTTAAAGACAGGCGGAACAGTAATGGTATGCTACATCACGCACGACACAAAGAGCAATGAGGGCTGGAGTCAAATCTTAAAAGTTCACTTGAGCCTTTGAGTTAGTGTTGGTCGATTTGCTCGATCTATTGTGTTCCAAGAGCATTGGAGACCCTTCCGGACGCTCGGACTGTCAATCGTGTGGCCGTCGTCCGCAAGAACATTCGTCCCGATTCGGAAAACGGGCCGAATGTGGACAAAAGCACCAGAATCACGGGGGAAATCCGTTGAAATACTCGTCTGATCGAAAATCCGTTTAGATTTTCGGATTCCCCGTCCCGAGAAACCCTAAGATATGCGTTTTCGTCCATTATTGAATTTTATCCATTTCCGTCCCATATGGGCATGTTTTTTGGACAGTTTCATCAAAGTGTTCGATCTGAGCCGAACGCGGACTACGCTTAGCGTTAGATCTTTCTCGCGAAGATAGCATTAGATCTTTCTTTTTCAAATTTCACTCCAGAAATAAATATAAAACACTTTGATGAAAATTCATGCTCTTCCGTCGCCTTATTTTGAAAAGCAAAATCCAATGCTCCTGCAGAACTTCCTCAAGATTAAAATAAGACTCTAAAATCAAGGATTGGCGTTAAAAAGGCCTACATATATGAGCAAAATTATAAGTGTGGTAGGACTGGTGAGGGTCGAGGAGTCACGTGTGAACCTCCCCCCTTTAGGGAGACCTGTTCTTACCCCAGTCGGTTAAAGTAACAAATAACCCGCGCATATATGTTACGGCTTACATTGAGAAAAATCGGTAATTCGCAACTAAAATTGAGAAAGCGCAAAAATTCCATGCTAAAATTGAGAAAAACTCGCTAATTTACGGATAAAATAAAGGAAAAGTGCGAATTCGCGGCTAAAATAGAAGAAAATCGAGAGATAAATCTGTCGCCGGTATTGTAATTAAAGTGATAAATTAATTAAATGTAACTGATGTTGCCCGGACGACTCGGAAAGGCAAAGCCTAACACAATTCGAGCTTTCGAGAAACAATGGCCCAGGGTGGGGTTTGGCTATGCTCGTTCCTCGCTCCTCGTTCTGCGCTCTTCGGTTCGCAAGGGCGTCAACGTAGCGCAGTTGGCAGCGCATTGGACTGGCATTCCAGAAGTTGCGGGTTCAAATCCCGCCGGGGAGCCCATTTTTTCTCGAAGCTCGAATTGTGTTAGGCTTCGCCTTTCCGAGTCGTCCGGGTAACGTCAGTTACGTTTAACTAATTTATCACTTTAATTAAAAGAAAAACGTCTATTCTTGAACAAAATAGGGAAAAGGCGCTCGTTCGCGGCTGACATTGAGGTAATCCACAAATTTTGCAGTTGTACGGTGCATCGTCCAGGCCAAAATTAAGAAAATAGTTACGCTAATTCCCGGTTTATGGAGACTTTTTCACGGATAGAATTTATAATAAAAAAAAGGGCTCGTTCGCGGTAAAATCAATAAGAAGCACTCATTTGCGGTTCAAATTCTATAAAAACGCCAATTCGCGGCTAAAAATTGGAAAAAGCTACTGTTCGTGGCGGCTTAAAATTGAAAAAACGCACCAAAAGCGTCGGTTACGGAGACCTTTTTATAACGGCTAAAATTCTGAAAAACGGCTATCTCACGGTAGAGTTGAGAAAAAACACTCATTTGCGTCCAAAATGGTGGGAAAACGTCAAATCGCGGCGGCTAAAATTGAGAAATAGCGCTCATTAACTGCCAGGCGTAACCACGGTTGGTCAATGGTGCCCTGAAGGGGGGGGGGGGTTTGAAACCTTTGTTGAAAACGGTTAATTTTAGTTTTATTTAAAGTAAAAATACCAACAAAATGATAACGTTTTTGGTGATGTGACCCCAATGGTGAACATATCGGAACCTAGCGCCGACTGGAGTCCCATAAATTAACCAAGCGGCTAAAAACTGGACTCTGAGATCGAGTTTTTCGTGAAACGATCTCTGCAATTGGGTGTCCCAGGAACCCGATTTTATGGTCACAAGAAAACGTCAGCAGCTGAAAATTGAGCCAATAACTCAAACTCCAAAAAGTATTTTGAGGGGGCGAAGCCCGCGAATTTTTTTCCTGTGACTCCTTGAAATTTGGTTAATGGTCCAAATCCGTGAAATTTGGTACACTTTTGGGTGTGACAAGCGTCAAAAATTTGGGTTTTCGATAGTCAATCCATTTTTTTAAAAGAACGGAACGCGCGAAATCAATTTTTAAAGAGCCAAAGTCGCGAAATTTGTACCCTGAAAGAGTCATGATTGCTAAGGAAGGGAAATCCTCAAAGTTGTGGCTTAGAACGTGCCAAACTCCGAAATCTTACGTTTTGAAGGAAGCAAGCCCGCGATATTTTCTTCTTTGAATCCTTCAAATTGAAGTTTGAATGGTCCAAACCCGTGAAATTTGCCCTTTAAGGGAGACAAGCTTCAAACTTTGGCTCTTTTCGAAAGAGTCTAACCCGCGAAATTGTTTTTTTGTTTTATAACGAGCGGAACACGAGAAATTGTGTGTTTTTTTACATGCAATATCCGCGAAATTTGTTTCCTGAAAGAGGCTAACCGTGAAATCCGTAGATCCTTAAAATTGGGAGTTCAAGGGGCCAAATCCACAAGAGTTGGGCTTAGGAGGAGCCAAACCCACGAAATTTGATATTTGTTTGAGCTCAATTCGCGAACTTCGATTTCTGGAAGATCCATTCCTACGAAAGGATTTTTCAAGGAGCGAAATCCACCATATTGGGGTTTTGAATGACCTGTTTCTGGAACGGCGGCTGCTTAGCAGTTTCTGGGTCAAATAATCAGAATCCGAGGGTTGAGGAGGGGAGGGTCTGTCTTATTGTGAGAGTGATTGTTGAGGAATTTCGAAAACCGGCCCATCCTTTTGTCCCGAGCTGGCTACGCCCGTGTTCATCGGTAAAATTTAGAAAAAACGCGGAGGAACTGGACGGGATTCAGGATCTGCGCCTGACTCTGACAATGAGAGTAAATGCTGCCCCAAGCATGGTGAACCGATTGATTCCCATCTGTGCAACCCCTGTTATTAAATTTCATTGATTGATAAAAATAAAAAATATTTGTCCGATTCCGAAAATTCGCTTTAAAAAAAACCGTCATCCGTTAGACGGATTTTTTTTCCCCGTCAACCACTTTCAAAGTACGACAAATTGACAACGATGGTTTTAGCAAAGGTCTGCGAGCGTCAAGGCTTTTCTTCATTATGACTTTAAAGGGATTTTCAGGTGAAAGGGCCCTGAAGCCAATTTCGCGCATTTCTTGTGCATTATTGAGGGATTGTTGAGTGGGCTTTTCCCGGCAAAATCCTATACAGCAAGCCTTACACAAGCCAGTCTGGGTTTTCGTTCCAAACCGTCCAACTTATGCACTTCGTGATAACTGAACAGTTTAGACATCGTTTTAACGTATGCCTTTAACCCCCCCCCCCCCCCGGGAGCTCTTAGTATCGGCCTTTTCTTGATCGGTTGCTTTTAGCGCGAAAAAAACCCCAAGACCTGACAATCCCAAACTTGACAATTTGAGTAATAATAAACTAAGTCCAGAAAAAAGTCAAAGAATCGTGATAATTACCTTAAATAATACTTTAAATCTTTCTTCCGGATCGAAGGGTTTCCCGTCTTTGATCCAAGTAAATTCTGGCGTTCCTTTTTTCGCTTCTCCCATGCCTTCGAAAATGTTCTTATTATCTAACGAGTAATTCATATTTTGATTAATTTATTAGCGAATTCCCATAAATGAAAATGTAAAAATCTTACCAACTACAGTGAGAGTGCCCGTGCACGATGCCTCTCCAAATTCATTAATAGCAACGCACTTATAAACACCCGCGTCCTGGCGCGCAATTTCAGGAATAACGAGCTCGTAGTAACCGTGCGACGCCTGTTCGGTTTTAATAGCCGCCCTTGTGTTTTTATAGGTGATTTCTTTATCGTCTCGGTAGCTAAAAATTTAGATTTAAAACTAATGGTCGAAGGGGAGACAGAAACGAAAATTGAGGCGTACAATTTTACGTCTGGAAGAGGGTCTCCCCTGAGTTTGACCATGAATCTAAGGAAAGTTCCCTCTAATAATTCGGCATCCTTTAGTCTTACTGTGAACTGAGGCTTTTTAGTATCGTCAGTCGGCACTAAAATGCATTCAAGTTTTTTTTTTTTTTTTACGAAATGTTCTTAAATAAAAACATTTTAAAAACATATCAACCTGGTTGCACCACTAAATTGGCGGTACAAGTTGAAACGACGCCGTCTTTCATTGTGGCATGAGCCGTGTAGACGCCAGCGTCGTCAGGTCGACAGTCGTTGATTTCAAGTCTGTGAACCAGACCCTGAGACATTTGAGTCGTTCGTTCGGACAGTTCGGTCGAAAAGGGGTGATTGTCTTTGAGCCATGTCACCGTTTTGGCGTCAATTTCACATTCGAACACGGCTGTTCCACCGGCTGGATCGAGAAAAAATCGAGAGATGTTTTTAATTTGAATCTTTTATAGGGAGTTGGATTGTTCCGTTAGTGTTTTCCCACACACTCAAGAATTAAAAGCAGCCAAGAAGCATGCATTGTATGAATTGTATGTGTGGCGATGTTTTTTAAAATAGTTTGTTGAGGGAGCAAGGGGATAAAAAGGAAAAAAATGAAGCTCACGTTCAACATTGAATCCTTCGATGGTTTTTGTGAAGAGTGAGTTGTCAATATTGCATCGCGAAGTAGTATCTTCGATTTCTTCTACTAATTCCTCGATATCCACTTCTTCATTGTCTTCCACTACTATTTCTTCGAACGTCGTTACCTCGGTTATACTTCCCTTGTGTACTGTTCGTACTTCTGTGAAATGAAATCTATGCCTAAACTAGTTCTTATAAAATATAAAAATTAATAAAATAGATCTGTAGAAAGGTGTCTCCGATGGAACAATGACGTGTTTGAAAATGAAGGTTTTTTTTTTTTCTGTTTGATAAAGCAAAAATCAAAGCTTCTCAAAACATAGCCAATACCCCCCCCCCGCCCACTACAATTTGGCAAAAATAGTTTAATGAACCGCATTACAGGCTTTTAACTGGCGCTGCAGATCTACTACACGCTTCAAAATAATTGTTTAAAACTACTTTCATGGAACATTTAAAGCATTAAATTGGTGCCATAGACGTTCAAATCTGACGATTCGAATTGAGAGTTTTGTTTGGTGATTTTTCTTTTTAAATTACGAATGACTTTCATTGACTGTTAGCCAATTAAGCTGGTGCTCCCTGTCTTTTGAGGGCTCCTTAGTTAGGCTAAAGATTGATCGATTTTCATTACCTTGAACAACTTTAATCTCGGGCATTTCTTCGTCCGACAATGTTTGCCCGAAGGCTAAATCAAGTCTAACCCCTTTGAGCGGCTCTAATTTCTCATTGCCTTCCTCTTGAAGTCGAAGGTCATCGGCTGCGTGCTCGGCCAATGTCACTGTTGAACAGTTTGTATTAAAGTTTTTTTTTTTACTTTGTTTTCCCCCCGCAGGGGTGGGGGGACAAATTGTTTGAGGGAGACGCACGTGAATTCTTCGCGTAGTGTTTGATTTCAGCTAGCCACGGCTCTTTGACGTATTCTTGATGGCTTGTAAGGGTCAGCGAGCCGATTTCAAAAGATCGCGGATCGTCCCTGTGATCTTTGACTGTTACTTCTGGTAACTGTGAGAAACGCATTTAGTTAGAGCGGTGTGATGGTGGGGAAGGCGGTGAAGGGGTCAAGGGTGTATAAATTGGCTGTGCAATAACTTTCAGAGTGCGGCGAGATTCTTTTTTTTGCCTAAACATTCATTGAATTGGTATAAACATTTTCTTTCAAGCTAAGAGTAAACTCTGAAATCAATACTGCTTGCAAGAACTTTATCTCTCGGGGTTTCATTAAAACTTTTTTCTCTCTATCTCGTTTTTTTACTTTTTTTTTTTTTTTAAAAAAAAGAATATCAAAAGATGACTTTCTGAGAAGTCTCTCAGGGGAATTCTTTCTCTGGAGGGTCCATCTCAAATAAAACAAAATTCACACTCACCTTTATGATTTCTTTGAGCACAAACACATATCTATCGTCAGCTATTTTTCGGACTTTACAAACTAATACACGGGCTTTGAACAAAAATAAATAACGGTCATGGGTTTTCCCGTCAGATCCTTTGACTTTGAACCAATTCTAGTGAAGGCAAAGAAAAACATTAGCAAAATAAATTATTCCACGATCAAAAACTATCACTTACATGACGTAGCAATCTCCCTAGTTTATGAATATCACCGTGATACCCTTCGATGTTATTTAAAAATTTCAAGTCGTCCGCCCGATGGGGGATTCCAAGCATCAACTCAAGAGCCTTGTTAAGGTCAGTAGTGTCCTCGCCGAGCTTTTCGCAGTATTTAATGAGTTCCTGCGAGGAAAAAGGCGTTAATTAAAAAAAAAAAAAAAACACACACCACAGGAGGGATGAAGAAAACAAACCAAACACCTAACGGAAAAACAAGCACTTTGGTTTCCCCCCGGCTCAGGAAAGGATGTTTTCGCTTCAAATGACTTTTAAAGGCCAAACAGTTTGAAAAACGGCTTCTCAATTTACAGGAGCTATGGGCGTGGGTCCGCAAAAATGATTTGGAGGTGCATTTAGGAAACCCTGACCGAGAGAGAGAAGATAAATCTATTTTTGAAACTTTTTACAAGTCGCCTCATCGGCACATATCTTCATCCCTTTTTGGCTTATACCCAAATGGTGAAAATTGTGTTTTCACAAAAGGTATAACAATAATAAAGTTAGCTTATTGCACAAAAACATTTTTGTTCATACAAAGTTGTTCTACGAACAAAAAATGGGTCAGACGTTCTAGTCAATAAATTACTCAATTGAGACAAAACTCCTCCCCCTCCTCGTCCATACCCACCCTCACTACCCTCAGTAACCAATTTTACCTTAATAAGAAGTTGGTAATCATTTATCCTCTGTACAGGCAACTTGAGGTGTTCGGTCAAGTTCTTGTCATCTCGAAGTCGCGTTGCTAATTCCTGTAGACACACAACTAAAAGTTATTTTCAGAATCTTCCCCCTCTACTTTTTTTTTTCATTTTTAATTTAAAAAAGCGGTCGAAGTCTTCGATATTTTTTTCTCCTCTTTTTTTTTGTGTGTGCGTATATTTGGGAAATTGTTAGAGGAGCAAAGAAGCATGATGCCACTGTCGTGTATATGGCGTGAGACCATTTAGTCTTTATATATTTTTTTTTGAAGAAATACCTTGTCGTGCCTGTGTGTAAGATTGTGTGTTTGCGAACGATGTTCCTCTGAACTGAATGAACGTCTTAATGGTTGATTGTAACGAGTGTCCGACTCGACGTTCGCCTGTATTTTAAAATGAAAAGTGTTTCTGTTTTTCTCGAAAGAACATTTTTTTTTTAAACGAGAGTGGTTTGGCTCTCCATTTTAAAAAAAAAAGTACGTTGAGGCAATCCAAAGTCGATGACTTTGGGGTCATGGGCAGTGGAAAATTTGAATGAAGCAAGAGCGTTTGTGAGTTGGATCTAAAAACGCTTCATTTTACAAAAAGAGGCCACTTTAGGTCAGAACGGTGAATTTCGACGATGTTGATAATTTCCACGTTAAACACAAAATAAGAAATCGTGAATTAGAGCATAAGGTTGCCAGGCTTTCGTTCGTTTTTTGGGATTCGGGGGGGGGGGGGGAAGAAAATACGTCTGGCAACCCCTTTTTGTGTGAGCTACTACGAAACATGCAGGAACAAAGGGGTCGTGTGAACATCAAACGTCTTACCTCGAACCACGTTCGGATGTCTACGTTTCTCTGTAAGAAATCTTGAAATTTGGGTTCGTCGTGGCAGTAGGCTACGTGTTTATCGAAATCTCTTTCCTGGTTGCAACAAAAGAGTCAAATGTCAGTCGTTCTTCCGTATACGTCTAAAGGTGATGAAGGGTAGGGCGGGGGGGGGGTGTTTTATCCAATGACGCTATTTTTACAATGACAATGTGAATAATTTCTTTTCTCCAGTTCAATTAATAAAACGTTCAAAAATATCAAAACACGCGTGCTGTTCCTTCTTGACAATGTCACAAAACCTTGAAACTGAAGCCCCTCGGAATCTACGGTCCGAACCACTTCGAATCACAAGTGAATTGCGCTTTGCCAGGGTTCAATCAACGATGGGAATTAAAGAAATTTAAGCTTTTCTTCTCGAATTACTCCCCCCCCCCCAGCTCATTGAATTTTATTCTTTCTATCGCAATTATTATGTGCCTTCTCGAACACACATGAAGTGACACCTGATCCTTGGCGTTCAAGTTCTCCGAGCCCCCTTTTTAAGCCTGAGAGTGAGCGACGAGGAGTCAAAAAACTTGAGTTCCCAGCGGAGGGTCCCCTTTTATAGTATTCTTGTCTTCCTGATCGAAAGAACTGCCGGAAAGCTTCTGGGTGTGACTGAGGAGGGGGGGGGGTAACTCTAAACGTTCTAAAATTATCGGTAAACGAGACGGTGTTCAATCCTCGGAGAGAACGATCAGAAAATTAGGTCGTGAAAGAGTCAAATCCAAATTTCGTACTGATAGGAGCCAAACCGAAGAAAGGATAAATCCGTTTTGTAAGGGCCAAACCCGTGAAATTCGATTTTTTTAACGGCCAAAGACGTAAAATCTGGGGTTTCAAGCGCGAAATTTCGTTCAGAGAGTGCGCCAATGACTATTTTTGTGAAGAGTCGAGAACAACCCTTAGAAACCGGGGGTTTCTAAGGGACAAACCCGTGACATTTTGTTGTTTAAAGAATAAAACCCGCGGAATTTGCGGGGTTTTCAGGCGCTGAAATCCTCGAAATTTCGTCCCAGGAAGAATTCCACCCACCCCACCCATGAGATGGGCTTTTTAGCTCAAATATTGCGCCAAATATCAGCGGAATTTCATTCACCAAGCGCCAAGCTCGCGAAATCGGATTGTTAATAGCCAAACACGTGAAATTTTGGTGTCATAAGCGGGATCAAAGCCCTCTTTTGAGGTCTCATATCCTCAAAATTTCGTTCCTCAAAAGAGCTAAAGCCAACCATGCTAAATTAAATTTTTTAAAGAGTAAAAATAACCGAGAAGTTTTGGATTTTATGGAACCAAACGCTCGAAAATTATTTTTGAAAGAGTCGAGACCTTGAATTTGGGGGTTTCAAAGGCCAAACCGACGAAATTTGGGGGTTTTCAGGCGCCGAATCTTCGTTCCTATAGAAGAGTCAAGAACGCTATTTATTTATTTTCACCGAACCGAAGACATTTTGTTTTTGGAGAAGTTGAATCAGTGAAACTCAATTAATTTCGTGGGGACTAAATCGTTGATTTTTGAAGTTATTTTTCAGGCGCCGAATTCGCAAAGTTCCGTTCCTGGACAAGTGAAGGACGGGAGTTTTTAAAATGTCAAACCGGAGAAATTTTAGTTTTGGATAAGCCAAACCCGAGAAAAATTGTTTTTAAAGGAGTCGAGACCGTGAATTTAGGGTGTTCAAAGGCTAAACCGATCGGTTTTCAGGCGTTGAATCTTCCTTGGCTTACAAAGATCCAAGTTTTCACTAAGTTTCGTTCCTGGAGAAACCAAGGATTTATTTATTTATTTATTTTTTCAGTCCAACCGGAGAAATTTTGGTTTTGAAGGAGCCGAGACCGCGAATTTAGCTTTACAAGGAAGAAAACCCATGAAATTTCAGGATTTTATGTGTCAAATTGTTGGCATTTTGAGGCGGCCAAAACCGCGTTTTTCGTCTCTGAAAGGGCCAAGCCATGGAAAATGGCATTTTAAGGGGTGTGCCCGTTAATTGTGGGTTTTAAGCCCCCCCCCCCAATCTGAAAAATTTAGTTTTTAAAAGACCCAAATATGAGTTTATCGTTTGTTTTTTTCACTCGAGCGATCTTCCTTCTTTCTTCGAGGCATGCAACCCCTCGGATTGGGTTTTTGGACGGTCAAACCCGTGAAATTTGAGTTTTCGGGCACCGAAGCGGCATTTCGCTCCCAAAAAAAAGAGCGCAACCCTTCAAGTCCCTCCACCGCCATCACCACCACTTGTTGTACTTAAAGGCATCGCCAAACAGAACGCGAACCTGTCCGCGCGTCACAAAAAAACCAACGGGCAACCTTGCCCATGTTGTCACGATTTTTCCGCCTGCAGAGCAGACCGAGCGGACACTTGGCGTTCTGTATAGCGGGGCCTTGAATGAGCTAACCTATTTTTTTTTTCTTTTTAGAGAGAGTGAAACCATTTGGTTTTCTTAGAGAGTAAACCACTCGAAAGTGGTGGTTTCAAGGAGCACCCCCAACCTCTGTTCCTTTTCCCAACCACAAAAAGCTCCAATCGGAGAAACGTTCCAAACTCAAAAAAGCTCAAACAGCTAAAAATCTCCGACTACAGAAAAGCTCAAACCCCCCAAAAAGCCTCAACAAACAAAACCTAGCGTTTCAAATATCGGTCCGTGCCAATTGTTTTTTTAGGTACCTAACAAAAGGAGCACCACACTTGATATCATGACCCCTAGCTACGCCACTGGTAAGAGGGTTTCTCAACACCAAAAAACACCAAGTGAATCGTTAGGGTTGGCTTGGAGGCTCATAAGGGGATCCTAGTTCTCACCAAGGCGCCCATAAAGCGTTCTTCAGTTCACCTATCATAAAAAACTCCTTTTCGGGCTACTGAACTCGCCAAAAGTGAGGATTTAGCCAGAAAAACCCGACCGTCCACCGCTAATTTAACTTTTGATTGGCTGGATTCCCCAGCGGAGTCTGTGAAATTCACCTCCAAGAAATCTAGCAATACCCCCACCCATCACCATCTTTTTGTTGTGGCAAAAAGAACGCCACAGCTTTCGATTGTTGAAAATTGAATGGCTGGGACGAACAACGTTGTAACAGACATTTTTCTAAAAGTGAAGATTTTACTGGAATAATGTTGTAACACGGCCTAGGTGGTAGTAGGAAGAGCTCCGGGGGTGTTTTGAGCAGTGGTGGCAGCCCTGGGAGCCAACAAATTATACCGAACAAATTTTGTTCCAACATAAGATGACCCCCGAACCGTATGTTTTTTCAATGTTTTATTATCAAAAAACAACGCAACGTTGCAACGTTGTTCGTGCCAGCCATTCAATTGTTCCTGCTCAGCAGTAAAAAATCGACAAAATGTGTTGAAAACTGTCCATTTAAAACGCAAAAACTTATTTGTTAGACCCAAACTCTCGCAATTTAGCCGAGAGATTGGCGTTTTTTTTTTACCGCATACCCCCCCCCCCCCATAGTATTAACTATTAGGAAAAGGTCATTTTTCATCAAAGGAGCTGATATTACGGATGTTGATCATTCGACCTCGAAGCTGAATATTTGCATATACTTTCTCCCCCCCCCCTCCAAATCACAATATAACTGATGGTTTCAGCGAAAAGAATAATCTCCTCTCCCCTCCATACCATCCAGATTATTCCCTGAAAAGCCGGGTTCACTCCTTCATGTGGATGATTTCTGGTTACGCCTCTACCTACTCAGCCGTCATTAAATTCGACGCCATACCCCGCCGGGCCCGCCCCCCACCGCCAGTCACGGTTGGTTGGCCACCAGCTGTTTGTTGGAGGTGGGGCACAGAAAGTGGGCCCAGGTGAGCGTTTGCAAGGTGTTAGAGTGGGGGGGGGGAGGGATAAAAAGGCAAACTGGTGTCCGTGGTGCCGGGATGTGAATATTACCATTCTTAGGAAGGCTCTTCCAAGGCTTTTAGCGTCATTCGAATAATACTTAACGCCTTCTAGCAGCACCCTGAAAACATTGAGAGAACAATTAATTACAGATCGCACAAACTCTTATAAACGAAAATGGCGTTACGTATTGTGAAATATAGCGATTTCCCGGAAATTCCCGAAAAGACTATCTTTTTTATCGCTGACAAATCGCGGAACTCTTGGACCGTCGAGTGGTTTAATGTACCTATCGACTACTTCCATCAAGTCTCTGCAGAATTCCTCTTCAGTTTCAATCAACTCCGACATTACAGCCCTGTAAAGAACAATGGGGCGGTGATTTGTATTAGAGGGGGGGGGTGATGAGTGACAGATAGGCTTCTTACTCTTTTCTGAAAACGATGTCCTGGATGTCTTTGGGCTCTGGAGAGTCTTCGTGAGCCTGTAGAGCAACAATGGGGACAAGCCCCTGTTTTTGGGGGTCTTCGAGAGACTGTATGGACCATCTACAAAAATTTAAAAAAAATTATTGTGATAAAATTGAAGAGAATTTCCCTAAACAAAATGTGACCCTCTTGCGGAAGACCTTGGTGTTTTAAAAAAAGATATTTTTCTCTTTGAAAATAAGCAATAAAGAAAGTGATTCACTTGATTTAAAAGTTCTCTTAGTTTTTTATCTGCCAAAGAGGAGTCCCAAAGCTAATTATAGTTCGGAGTTTATTTTTGGAGCATTCGCTTCGATCGTGAATCATACTCGAGCTAAATTTTACTCGCCTTTAAAGATTTAAAGCCCGTTTCAATTGTATTGTAGGCGCGAATTTAGACCTTTGAGAACGCGTTTGAAACAATACACCAACGCCCCTCCCCCTCTCACGTTAGACCTTTAATCCTTATCATTCGATACTCTACCAGTATATAGGCTATAGAACAATCCATTTGATGGATTGAAGGCTTCATTACCGCCGTTGTAAAGAGGCTTTCCTCTCACTCGATTAAACTTTAAAATACGCTTATAGATTTGCGGCAACCCCTCTCTATCAAAAGACATTGCGGTCTTGAGAGCTTAATGATTTGTTGAGCCATTAATTTTAGGGGTAGTGGGGGAGGGGAAGGAGCTTCAACAACAGTTTCTTTTCCTAGAAAATTGTTTAGAGATTTTGAGTGACTTATTTATTTGGCAACTGGTTCCTTGATAGCGCCGGTTGCCAATATTCATTTATTATGTCATGTCGTTTAAATAGGTGCCCAATGTGCCCACGGATGGGCATGGGGGTGCAAAAAAATAGAGTAAAAGCGTGGGAAATTTCTCGCTCGAAATACCTTGAAGGAGACGCTCTTTTTGTATAATTACGCTTTGGTTTGACGGCAATCTTGTGTTTGGCTGCTGAACTGTCTAACAGGTGATCACTTATGTCAATATCTAGGTCTACTTCATCGTAGTCGTACTTTGTTCGTCTGGAAAGTTAAAATTTATAGTGAAAACGTGTTTTTATTTAAATTTAAAAAAAAAAGCGGATCTCTAAGCGGCTTAGTGTTAGATGCAGCTCGTTTGTGTGGAACTATCTAAAAGCTCGGGAGTGGGGGGGGGGGTGGCTTGTAAAGCGGTAAATGTTTTCTAGTAGTATCTACTGAAAGTTTTTAGCTTGTGAAAATGTGAACAGAAACGATCTAAAAAACTGGTAAGTTCAAGAAATTCCACCGTTCAAAGTCAAACAAACTTTGATTCGAACGAATTTTATGGATTTTCTCTTTTTTTTCCAAGGCGAAAGGGCTACAGTTTACAAAGTGGCTGAAACGTCCAACGCCTCAACAGAATGGGCGTTCTTCAAAGCATATAAGCGACAAAGCAATTTTTTTGTTATATTTGGCCGGCTCGTCTGAAAATCATAAATTATTTCAACTTTGGCAGTTAATGTGCTTACTTCGATGGGTCGCTCCCTTTGGTCGATATAAGAACAACTTTCTCGCCTCGGTGAACTGTCACATCGTCGGCTGCTTCGGCTCGGTAGTCCTGAGAAACAGTGAAGACTTCGCCACAACCCTACAGAAAAAAAAAATAAATAAATAAATAATAATAACAACACGTGTTGCTTTCATTAAAAAAAAAAGGAGACAAACAATGTAAATTGTGTAACGCGTAGTACATCAAACTCACCGCGGTCATTCAAAATGATTCACGGTCTCTTAAAAACAAAAATTTGTCTTGCGATGCTTTGCGCGAGACTTGAGATGATTTTTTTGAAATATTATAAAAAATAATTATAATATGAGCGAGTTGGCAACGTTCCAGTTAGTTACAAGACATGTAGATCATTTGTTTTAAATCCTAAGGGATATTTTCGAATTTTCACCCTAAAAAAAACAAAGTGTAAAGTTCGTTTCACGTACACGCAGAAAACGTTTAATTATCTTCAGCAGCTTTAAAGCTTTTAATCACAGTGAATAAACTTGTTAGAAAACATTTTAAACTCGTCAAAAGTCCTTCTCACTGTAAAAATAGGACGTTTTTCCCTTCGCGGAAACTAAAAGTAAATCAATGACGTCAGTCAATGGTACGGAGTTCCGATCAGAAAAGCCGTGTCTTCCTCATTCGTCGCCCTCAATAGCCGACCATTAGTTTTTTAAAGCATTATTTTGGATCAGAATGAACGAAGCAAAACCGAACTCTCGTGCGTCACTTGGTGGCTTTTTTTTTCTAATTGGCTTCTTGTCAAATTAGTCGCGGTGAATCCGCGCAAAGTTCTTTTTTCGGTTTAAATCAATCGGTGAAAGGAAAAAAAATGGCTATTAGTGACAGCTCCCCCCCCCCCTCATAGCACTCGATGGTGAGCTCTAAGTGGCACTTCCTTCTTCCGCTGCGTATTCACCTACTTTTTATCCCCAGAAGTGTTCCATTTTTGACTTTTTGTTTGTTAGGTGAAAAAAATCAACTACGACGCCGTAATGCGATGGTTTTTTCAAACTGAACAGACGTCTGCTTTGCTAAGTGCATTGATAAACAAACCTTTTTGACAATTGCATTTAGTCTATTTAAAAGTAAAAAAAAAACCCTCCTGTTGTCTTGTTCTTTTGCCAAGTTTCGCGCTCGAACCCCTATCGAGTCTAAACTAATCTGACTGAACACCCCCTCCCATCCCATCATCAGTTCCGTTTTTTTGCTCGCCGAATTTCGTTGGGGGGACGCTTAGGTACAGGCCAGATCTTCCTGGGTTACTTTGGTTTTTAAAATAAACTGAACTGAAACAAAATGTGCGTATATTGACGGGGTTTTCTTTATTACAATGTTCTGAACCGCAAGCAATATACATAAATCGAGCTCACTCCAAACAAGAAAGGAACTTTTTGATTAATTGTAACACTCAGGATTGTTTTAATGATTCTATCAAATCATCCTGGATCGTTTATAAAGACTTTATTAGTCTTTCAATTGGTAATAGTCACTTAAAATAAACCAAATGATTTAATATTTTAAAAGACACAGCCTTCGTTTTTAATTGATTCATCACGTTCGCGAGTCCACATCCAACCGCCACGACAATTATCACAATCTAGCTCAGTACGTTACAATGTCCTTGAACTCGCACTTGTACAAAGAGAACCAATTGGTACAAATCTGTGGGAGTTTGAGAGCTGAAAAAACGTGTTTGGGTTGAAAATGACGAATTCCTTTTTCATCGAGAACAACGTAGGGAACGGAGCCGGTCAAGACTGAGTGAGCCGCTTCACGTGGAATGACGGCTTGAAGGCCGTTCTTGATGATGACTAGGATGTTACAGCGTCGTTTCGTTTTGTAGAGAAAGTCTTCCATGGCTATTGAGTTTTGAGAGAAGAAAAGAGACGAGGGTATCTCTTTGGCTGACAGGCCCTCCTCGGGAACGACGAGAAGAGCCGCGCTCTCGCGAACCAATTGTTTGAGTCCGGGGTCCGTCCGTGCACCGTACGGATCCAAGTGGAGATTTTTGAGGGAGACAAGTAGCTCGGGGCGACGCTCGGCGAGTCGTCGCATGACGGTGAGTCGCCGTAGAATCTCAAGCGTGACTCGGTCACCCCCCAGAATGTTGGTACACTTCGGGTCGGAGAGAATGCCCGACAGTGATGCAGCCGTATCCTGCATGTCAAGAGCTTTGGCGAGTCCAATCGCTTCTAGAATTAAAGTTTTCATATCTAAATTTTCTGTATCCTTCAACATATCGACGATACTCTGTTCAGACGACTCTCGAACAGTAGCGACGATGGCTCTGTGAAGCGTGTCAATCACTTCTCGCTCCGTCTCCAACTTTCCAACTGTATCGGAAAATCTTTGAACGATTTGTGAAATTATTTCAGGCTCAACTTCGGAAAATCTTTGTAAAGCGTAACACACAGACTCATCCTCATCACTAAGAACTACACTCAACTTGCCCAGGAGATCTTTCGCACTAATATTACAATTCAAAATCTCCTTCATGGCGCTCACTTTATTGAGTTTCTTAAGAGGTGACTCGTTTGAAAGTAAAAACTGGTAGATACTGTCGACGTTTTCTACAATGTTGGAGCTCATCTCTTTTTCAATAATTTGACAAATAAGTTTGTACGTTTCTTCACTACTTTTACAATGAATAACTCTTTCTAGAATTCCATTAATGACAGAAACCTCTTCCTTCGTCCCGTTAATTTCACCGAGTTTCCCAATGCGCACTACCGCCCCTATAATCTCGCTCAACTTTACAGTAGTCACGGGGTCAAGATGTAACTTATTTGCAAGTTTACAAGCAGCATCTATGGCTGGAGCCGTGCACACATTTACATCGGGGACTTCAGTATCGACTTGATGACCAACCGACATCCCTGCTTCAGATAACTGCCGCAACATCCTCGAATTAATTGTCATCTCTCGAGCTTCCATGGCTCCCATACCTAAATTCTTCGGCTGAATCAGTTTCAACTCTTCGGGCGATATGTCAAAACCCTGAACAGTAAACTCGCTATTTTCATTCTCACCAGTCAGGTCCGGAGCAATGAAATGAAGACCGTCGACCGTTTCAACCACTTGCCCTGGAATGAAAACAACTTGATCTCCGGCCTCGACGACCCGACCCGGAACAAATCGAGGCCCCTCCGACGTGTCGACGACTTGCCCTGGAACGAATTTCGAGCCACCCTCGTCCGTGTGAATAACCTGACCGGGTATGAAAGTTGGACCCGCTTTTGTTTCAACGATTTGCCCCGGAAGAAATTTAGGACCTTCTTCAGTTTCAATCGTTTGCCCGGGAACGAATTTGTCGCCGAAACAGGTTTTGATGATTTTACCGGGAACAAATTTGGGGCCTTCGTTGGTGTCGATGACTTGCCCTGGAATGAATTTCTCGCCTGTTTCAGTCATGACAACTTGACCGGGGACGAATTCACCCTGAACGACGAGACCGGGTATGAATTTGACGCCTCCGTCTTCGCGGATTAATTTCCCGGGGACGACTTTTCCTTTGGGGAGACATTTGGACGAGCCGGGGAAAAATTCAACGCCGTGAGACGACTGAACGATGTGACCTAGGACGCCGTCGACGTTGTTTGGCGCTAGGACTGTTGTACGCTCTGCAGCTTGGTCGAGTTTGAGGTCATCCGTGTTCAGTAGTTGAATATTTTGAATTTTTTGAGCGGCTTCAAAAATGGCTTGTTTTCCTTCAATCTTGACGTCGCCCGGAATAAATTTATAACACCCGCCATCGTTGATGACTCTCCCTTGAACGAAACGACTCTTTCCATCCTCGTCTTTAACATTTAGCCCACTCACAAACTTGACTCCATCCTCCCTCTCGACGCAAATCCCAGGTGTGAAAATTTCCTCACCGTCAACAAGCGAATACTGCCCTGGAACGAAAATCTCACCCTCCTCGCCTTTCATGTGTCTCCCAGGAATGAATTTCTTATCCGCTCCCTGTCCAACCGACACTCCCGGTACAAATTCCCAACCACTCTCAGTCCACATACTCTGCCCCGGTACAAATGTTGTACAGTCGTCGACTAGCATCGTCTGTCCAGCAATAAATTCACTATTGACGATCTGCCCTGGGATGAATCTGTCGCCGATTATCTGCCCTGGGATGAATTTAATGCCGTCGGATAAGAGTGTCTGTCCCGGAAGGAATTTCTTACCCTCGGTGGAGGGTACGACTTGACCTGGAACGAACTGTTCACCAGTGTTTGTTGAAGTAATTTGACCGAGTATAAATTCTGGTTTGCCTTGAATCTCAAATATGGCTCCCGGTAGGAGATTGATTCCATTTTCAGACTTGATAACAATACCAGGCGCGAACAATGAGCCTTCAGACGTATTTATCGTCTTCCCAGGAATAAACTGTCCATTCAATTTTTGACCGACAATGAAATACTCTTGTCCATCTTTTACGACTAGTACACCGTGCACGTCCTTCCCATCTTTAGTTTCAACCTTTTCAACCCCCGAATTTATTAACGGGAGTAATCCCGGGACGTCGTCACACCCAGGAAGAATGTTTAACTTTTCATTTAACACTTGGTGGACTCCCGAAGTTTTCTCCAATTGCCCCTCGGACATAGTCAGTATAGCGTCGGTGAGTTTCGGCTCCATGACAGGCATGAACGGCTTGAACGGAGCCACTATTTGAACAGTTTCAACCGAGGCGCACTCATTCATCATACAGGGCTGTTGAACGATTCCTGGAAAACAAGCCTGAACGTCTATATCGACGGGTTTTATGTTGACTGGTTTTATATTGTGAACTGCCACCTGTTTCGGTTCGACGCGACTCGTTTTAATTATTTCAGGTCCGAACTCGTTGACGACGATGCTACACGGAACGAATTTATTCGCGGCGTGGGCCCCGGGAATGAATTTAATTCCCTCGGTTGACAGCATGGTCGTTCCAAACGTAAATTTTCCATCGATGATCTGTCCAGCGATGAACTGCTTACCCGAATTGGTTTCGATGATTTGACCCGCTGTGAATTTGTCGACTCCGTCGACTCTGTTAATGACTCCTGGAATTAGTTTTACGCCCTGCTCGGTAAGAATGACAATTCCAGGGATGAACAGTTTACCCGACTCGGTGATGACGGTTTGACCGGGGATGAATTCAACGCCGTGCGATGTTTCAACGTGTTGTCCGACGATGAATATTTTTTGCCCGCGTACCTCCACCTCAACTCCGCTGACTTCGATTCCATCATTATTAATTATTTTATGTTTACCAGTGTTGATTAACGAAGCTATTTCTGGTAAAAGAGCAGTATGTGGTAGTAGTCCAGAGTTTTCAAGAGTTTCCACATTAACAGTTGAATTGAGAGCGTTTTCCGATATTCTAGAAACAGACTGAATAAATTGTTCATTCACTACAATATCAGGCTGATCGAACAAAGAAAATGCTTCCACACTGGAAGGTTGGCCAACCCAGTGCTAATTACAGGCTTCCCTGAAATTTGTGGTAAGCTTTTCTCTATTTCAGTTATTAAAGACTGCGTAATAGATTCACGTTCAATTATTTCAGCCTTATTCGTTTCATACTGTCCCGGGTAAAACTTACGCTCACCCTCCGTTTCAACAATCTGCCCAGGAATAAATTGACCCTCAACTGATTGCCCAGGCACGAACTTGATACCCTCCGTCGTCATTATAGTCTGACCAGGATGAAACTGACCATTCTCCGACGTTATCTGTCCCGCTACGAACGAAAGAGTTCCATTCTTTGTTTCAATTATGTGACCCGCTGAAAATTCGACCGTTCCGTCGATGGGCGCGAACATGCCGGGAATGAGCTTGAATCCATTCTCCGTTGTGATGACAACACCCGGTATGAACTTTTTCCCTGATGGTGTGTCGATTGTCTTCCCAGGAACGAAACTTTCACCCTGTGGAGTGTTGACAAATTGTCCAACTATTAAATGTTTAACTCCGTTTTTCACGACACAAATCCCTTGCGGGCGTCGGAACTTTGGATTTTTTATCAGTCCATTCGAGAGAAGACCTGCAATTTCCGGTAGAGAAGAGATTGAAGGCACATGTTGAAAATCCTTTCCAATTTCAAGATTGTAAGTTTTTTCAAGTTGTTCAGAAGACAGTTGAGAGATGGAGGCCATTATATTTGAATTGATTTCAGGGTGGCGAATTTCCATTGGAAATGCCACTCGGGCAATGTCAAGGCCCGTGTATTCTTCGGCCGCACAGATGGGAGCACTCATTTCTTGCTCAGTGACAGGCATGTCCTTTCCAAAGTTGCCCCACTTCCATATTTCAAATGCGGGTTGAGGACATCCGAAGTTTGAAGTTTCGGCATTCTTCCAACTTCTTTGAACCATTTTTTTAGCTTTATTGTCTACAAATATTTCTTGCTGCATCTCGGTGTCTTTACTTTCGAATATGTCACGAATAGCTTTAGTAGCCGCGCTCTTTTTCTTTCTGCAATCCACAGACGCCGCTCCTTCGCCTTCATAAAGCTGCCCGACGCTTTCAATGTTTATTTCTTTGACGTCCAACGAAATATTTACGCCTTTTTTTAATTTGAGAAGAACCGTGTCGCTATCTTTGGCGAGCATCACATCTCGAACGTCACCGTCGCGAACCGCTGCCTCAAGTTTTGAAGAGAAGACGAGACCGCACTTTCTTTCCTGAACAGTGTACACGAATTGGGCGTCTGGAATGGACGACGAGGCGTCCTTTTTCTCGTTTAAAATCGCCGATAAATTTGGATCGCTGTCGAGGCACGGGAAAAAATAACGATACCCGGCGATGATGAGATGAGGCTTGTCGCTTGATTTCTTTTTGTCTTTTCGCGGCTTGCTCACAAGTACAGGGATGTAGTGATGACTTGGAAGGCCGTAGGCCTTCCCTGTGATTCGACAGAACCGTTTGGCGTCAGCAGGAGAAATAGGTGGAAGCAACGGGAAATAATTTGGTTTTGGGAGGCCCCGGCTTTTTCCTGTGATTCTACAATAAGTCGACATTTTTGAAAAAATTCTTTCAACAAATTATCAAATCCTTTTTTTCGCCCATCTGACAAGCTAAATCACCAATGTCAGCAACCCGACCAAACCGCAATTCACGAACTCTCTAAGACAGCCCGACTCGAACTTCATACTTCGTCTACTGGTTCGTATAGAAAGACTGATCTCATTTAGATTAAAATTGGCAAGTGGTCAGAAGGAAAGTCGAACGCATGCGTGTCCTCCTTGTTCCGCAATGAACCATCAAACAACTTTCTAAAATCACCACTTCATCGTCGATAAATAAAGTCTACATTATGTCAGTACTTTATGTACGGACGACAGACAATGTGCCAGGGCGAGTGTTGCCCGTTCTTTGAGGTCATTTTATTCAACCCCCTCATCCCCTTACCGCTTCCATTCTACCGTAGTTTATGGTTAGCGTCTGGTAAATATTTCAATGGCTAAATAAATCCTCTCGTGGGTCAGAGGGTCGCTATATTTTTCCGCCAAAATAAAAAAGTAATTATAAGTTTTCCCTCAAAACCGCTCAAGATTATTCTTAAAAGCCCGTTATCTGTCAAGAACAAGGAAGTTGCAACCTAAATTATATTTTTAGACTCCGTTATAATTTAAATCATAACATGATTTTTCCTTAAAAAGACAGTGGTAAGCTAACACACTTTGATAAAGCCCGAACAGTTAGGTTCATTAAACTTCCTGGTTTGTTGTCGGAAACGTAAGCACTCGTTGAGGTAATAAATCATTTACTTTAAACTGCTACTGTTTTTTTTTTTTTGGAAAGTTGCCAACTCTTTTATTCCCCCTCCCCCCAATCTTTAAAGAAGAAAATCCTTTCTCTGTTTTATGAAAGACAAGATCAATTATCTGCTTCTAATAATCGTGTAGTTAACGTATTTCACCTGTTTTTAAGATGTTGCTAATAAATCATTACGAATTTCGTATTTAGAAATCGCGTCCCCCCTCCCCCCCACACATCCTTCCATGCTCGATATCAAATTTCAAGGCACCATAGGACACTTACTTCATCATCAGCCATAACGTAGGAGCTCCTAGAGCTCACTCGTCCACCACGCGTGACTTCTAGAAACAAAATAATAAAAAAAATGCGATAATTATTTAAAGATAAACCTTCAGATGTCGAGTTTTAAAGTCATGTTTTATTTGAATGACAGTTAAGTTTAAAAAGAAAAATGGTGGCTGGAAAAACGTAAACTAGGCTAAAGTTATAAAATAGACGAACGCCCTTGTTCGTAGGAGGCCGCGTTTCTAAAATTGACGCTACCCATAGATATTTGCGGGAGGGTTTTTTTTTTTTTTTTTTTTTTTCAGAGCGATTTACGTTAAAGACAACAGCGTGAGAAAATAATCGTTCGAATTAGGTCGTGGTTTTTCGAGGAAATAAGAAAAGCTTCAAAGAGTAGCTATCTCCTCAGTCACGCGTTGGACGTGGAGCCACTTCGTATCACACTCGGTGTGATTCAGATCTTTCCCTTCTCTTCGTCGACTCTGCCGACATTGGGGGGGGGGGGTCATTTAGTTTGGTCAGTTTGGTTGTGGTGGTGGGGGGTGGAGACCCCCTAAAATTCACAGCATCTGCAATGGTTTTCCCATTCTGTCGGCATTATACCTTCTGATTTGATCTGCACTCGGTTGATATGGGTCCCTCGCCCAAGCGAGCAATTGATGATAAATGCGGCTGGTCTCCCCACCTAAACCCAACCAAGAAGACCGAAAAATAACCGTATTTAGCATTTTCGTTTGTTTTTGACCGATTCTATCGACTCCGGGGTGACCCCAATCGAGCGTCGCTAAGGTCCGGGTCATCCCCTTGGGGGCCACCAGCAGCAGTTTTACGGTTCAAGTTAACTGATTAAAATAATTTTTTGACCCTTTGTTTTTAACCAAATAGCCGCTTTCTTGGAAGCACGCGTTCTCGCCGAACCAACCCATGTAATTTAGCCCGCATGGACTACTGGGAGAAACGGGAGGGCCGGAAAATTACTTTCGCCTAATAAACCTATCGCACCGGGGATCTGATTATTCTGGTAAAAAACTTACTATTTGACGGACTTCCCTCAGTTAAAATCGGACACGGTCCTCCTCTGCTAGCTCCAATACCGTGTTTGAGCGGAAAATGTCCCGAGAGCCCTTAAAATGGTCCCCACAGTGCGCCACGTTTTCAGTTGATTTAAAAACCTAAAATCACTGTTTAGTGTTACGCAAAGTAGCTTCCAATTTTACTAAAGTTCATCTTCGAAAATTTTAAAACTTGCGTCTATTCGTTTGGATTTGACTGCTGTCTGGGCTAACTTGCCCGCGCGCGGGATCCACGGTCTTTAAAAAAATACCCGAAGTTTTCAATTTCAATGGAATTGAGACGTTAAACTCGCAATATCGCGATTATTCAGCTAATAAAATTCCTCTTTCGCGGACATTGGCTTTCAAAATTTTGCAATTTTACGGAAATTCGCCAGAAGACTTGGGGGGCAACTGTCGTGACCGGCTAGCTCCGGGGGGGGGGGGTCCCGCGGTCACTTAGAAAGAGCCCCGAAACTCAAATAATTTCGTGGAAATAAATACCCAGAAACTGACAATTTTGCGAGAATATACCACGGAAACTATAGCAATTTCACCGACCCGAATTTTACAAATTTTCAACACCGAGTCCTGTAATTTTATGGCTATATTTGTCTGGCCTTGAGGGCTGGCGCTGGCTGGTTCCACGGCCTCTAAAAAAAGAGCTCCGAAACTTACATTCGCAGATATTTAGCTCTACTGCGGCTGTTTCTCTCAATTTTACCTGCGACTTGCAAGTAAAATTGAAACGTTTTTCCCCAATTTTTGCAGTGAATTAGCGTATTTTTCTCAATTTGATTTAAGAATTAGGGATTAGCCGATAAGACATTCAATAAACAAAGGAGCCAACAATAGAGCCAAGTCGCCGCAAAATTGCTACATCAGGAGATGAAAATCTGCAAAATTGCAAACTGGTCTAAATATATCAGCGAAACGGTACGTTTCCGGTCTTTACTTTCGCCAAACTACAAGTTCCAGCTGTTTTTTTTTATTTTAGAATATTTATAGCGGGCATGGAGTCCACTTTATCCGGTCCCGATAAATAGCCCCAAAATTACATAATTCGGAGCTTAATATCTGCGAAATCCTTAGAATTCCGAGTTTATGGTCTTAACTTTCCCTAAATTGCATGTTTCAGGGCCTTTTTTTCTGTAGTGGCCGCGGAACCCGGGCTATCCGGCACGACAGCGCACAAAGTCAGGCACTGAATAACATCACATCCGAGCTCGAAAATAGCGAAATTGAAAATTTTCGGGTCCGAACATTCGCGAAAGCGCTAGTTTGTGATCTTTATTTTCGCGAAATTACAAGTTGTTTGACTTTGTTTTCACGAAATTGCAGCTCACGGAGGCCTATTTTTTTTAGTGAACCGACCACGACACGCCCAAAACCCGGCAAATATCACCACGAAATTACATCAGTGTCAGCTAAAAATTCTGCAAAGTTGCGAGCTTTGGGTATGCATATTCGTGAAATTACTGTTTCTGAACTTCATTTTCCCGTAATTGCAAATTTATTGGTCTCTATTTTCGTGAAATTGCAAGTTGTGGGGCTTCTTTTCAGTAACCGGTCTAGTGGGCCACGACTCTGACGAATAGCCGTAAAATGGCAACATCTTGTATCTAAACATCCGCGATATTGCAAGTTTCTGGCTTTTATTTTTGCTAAAATTCAATTTTCTAACCTATATTTTAGCGATACAACATTCAGCAAGTTTCGTGGCCTTTTTTAAAATAGTGGGCGCCGACCTTGGGCATGCCAGCCCCGATTGTGCCTATAGCCAAACGAACAGCCGTGTTATTGTAACATTTTAAAGCTATAAATATTTGTGAGTTTGTAAGTTCGGATCCTAATTTGAGCGACATTTCAAGTTTCCTTGCTCAATATCCGTGAAATTGACAGTTTCGGGTCTTAATTCAATCGAAATTGCAAGCTTTGGAACTTCTTCTGTGGCGGCAGAACCCTAGGGTAGTCGGGCCTACAATCGCCCAAAGCGTTATAGGAAAACGTACGAAATGAGCGGAATTACCGCGGTATTGCAGCTTGTGAGTCTTTAATTCGTGCGGTAATGCAAACGGGTCTTTATTTCGGCGGAACTGGAAAGTTTCAGGATTTTTTTTTTTTAGTTACTGCTGACCCCTGTCCATCTGGCCCTGAGAGCGCTCAAAGCTCTATGAATAACCAAGTATCAGTGAATTCGCCTGTTTCGGAGCTACAATCCGGGGAATTACAATTGTTTTTTGTGGGCTCGGATAGTTCATACATCTTGAGGGACCTATTGACCATTTTATTTTGCAATTTGATGATATAGAGCAGTGGCGGCTCGTGGCCTCTTGACGGGGTCGGACACGTTACATTCATAAATATCATTTATTAAAAATGTCGACGAGATATGGGATGTTTTTAATACTTTGCTTCTCAACCATAGGCTGAATAGTTAGTTCACGAATTCGTTGTGTAGGCAAAGGCCAGAATGCCTTGAGGGGGGAAAAAAAGAAAAAAAAAAGTTGGGGCTTCGGATAAATTCGTTTTGTTGGACAACGTACATACACAAGAGTTCAATAGGTATGGCAATTTGAGAAAAACTCAAACCCGACCCGAGCTTTTGAATAGGTGACTACATTTCGCGTTCCGGATGGTGTGCCTTTTCCTTAACTACCTATCGGCGTCAAGTTCAGAGAAGGAGTCAATCGACGGGGATTCTTAATCTCAATCCTCTCGAGAAAAGACCAAGAGCCAGCAGGTGTTGACACTATTCATGCTAAAACTAACTTGATACTGCGTACCTGTATTGCTAAATTAACACACTTGTTCAGTTGTTCTCCTTCATTTCATTTAAATGTGAAATTTGAAACTGCGCACATTAAAAGACTGAACCACCTCGCACGAATCACAAAGCGCACCTCGAAGAAAAGAAAAACATACCGAAGACACGACAACAATAACTTTCTCTTCCACCAAGAACGGTTGAATCTCCGCCTGTTAGAAGCAAAATGAGAAGGTAATTTCAAAAAATTGCAAAATAGAAGCTAACTTTTCATTTATTACTTTGGAATTTCTAAATCTTCTGAAGTCATTTTGCCTTTTTTTTCTTTTTTTTTAAATAGTTTTTGGGTCCTATTTTTTGTGGGGCGCGTGCCCAAATGCCCTAGTGGACGAGCCGCCTCTGCTGTAGAGAACTCCATAGTGATTCGCCTATTTCATAATTCAGGCAGCGCTGTCGTTGGCCATTTGGGAACTAGCTTATGTGGGCAGTCTTCTATACTAGTTTCTTATGGAAATCACCCACAACAACTGTTTCCCTGATTCCGAATAAACCCTGATTCTCGGTTAAAATTGAAAAAAAAGCGCTAGTTCATTGCTACATGTGAATATACCGTTAATTCGCTGCTAAAATTGGGGGAAAATTCTTGTTTTTTCGACATGAATTTGCGATTTTTTCACATTTAACTAAGAGTTAGCGCTTCGCCCCCCCCCCACCCCATTAAGTCACAGGTGTACTAGCGAATTAGGATTTTACTCTAATAAGCTGCTAAAATGAGGAAAAAGTGCTAACTCACATGGCTAAATGTGATAAAATCGCTCATTTGTGGCCGAAATTGAGAAGTGCTAATTCACAGCCAAAAATGAGAAAAAGTGCTTATATTTGAAGCTGTAATTGGGAGAACGACAATTCGCGATTTTTGGAGGCAGCTTTAAATATCGAGAAGAAACGCTAATGCGGTATTAAAATGAGAAATGTGCTAATCATTGCTACATGTGAATAAATCGCCAATTATAGCTGGTAGTATAGAGAAAAAGTGCAACTGCTCAAGTTGAGAAAACCTCTGATTCGCTACTAAAATTGAGAAAAAGTGCTAAGTCATGGCTAAATGTGAAATAATTTCGAAAAAGCTCAAATGCGTGGCTAAATTTGAAAACAAAAAAACAAACAAAAAAAACGATAATTTGTAGGGCATCCAAATTCACTGACGCACACAAAAATCAACCCGGCACCTTAAAATTGAGAAAAATCGCCAAGTCGCTGCTAAAATGGGAAAAAAGCGCTTACTCACATGCCTAAATGTGAAAAAAAATCCTACATTCATGGAAAAAAATTAATAACAAGTGCTAATTGACGGCTAAAAATGAGAACAAGGGCTCATTTGATGAAATTGAGAGAATGCCAATTCGCTATTTTTGGAGACAGCTTCATATTGAGAAAGGCGCTAATTTGGGGGCTACAGTTGTTCTCCTTCATTTCATTTAAATGTGAAATTTGAAACTGCGCACATTAAAAGACTGAACCACCTCGCACGAATCACAAAGCGCACCTCGAAGAAAAGAAAAACATACCGAAGACACGACAACAATAACTTTCTCTTCCACCAAGAACGGTTGAATCTCCGCCTGTTAGAAGCAAAATGAGAAGGTAATTTCAAAAAATTGCAAAATAGAAGCTAACTTTTCATTTATTACTTTGGAATTTCTAAATCTTCTGAAGTCATTTTGCCTTTTTTTTCTTTTTTTTTAAATAGTTTTTGGGTCCTATTTTTTGTGGGGCGCGTGCCCAAATGCCCTAGTGGACGAGCCGCCTCTGCTGTAGAGAACTCCTGGAGGGGGGTCATTAGCTAACCCGCGCTCAGAATAGTGATTCGCCTATTTCATAATTCAGGCAGCGCTGTCGTTGGCCATTTGGGAACTAGCTTATGTGGGCAGTCTTCTATACTAGTTTCTTATGGAAATCACCCACAACAACTGTTTCCCTGATTCCGAATAAACCCTGATTCTCGGTTAAAATTGAAAAAAAAGCGCTAGTTCATTGCTACATGTGAATATACCGTTAATTCGCTGCTAAAATTGGGGGAAAATTCTTGTTTTTTCGACATGAATTTGCGATTTTTTCACATTTAACTAAGAGTTAGCGCTTCGCCCCCCCCCACCCCATTAAGTCACAGGTGTACTAGCGAATTAGGATTTTACTCTAATAAGCTGCTAAAATGAGGAAAAAGTGCTAACTCACATGGCTAAATGTGATAAAATCGCTCATTTGTGGCCGAAATTGAGAAGTGCTAATTCACAGCCAAAAATGAGAAAAAGTGCTTATATTTGAAGCTGTAATTGGGAGAACGACAATTCGCGATTTTTGGAGGCAGCTTTAAATATGACAGCTTCATATTGAGAAAGGCGCTAATTTGGGGGCTAAAAATGAGAAATGTGCTAATTCATTGCTATGTTGCTGTGTGAATGCAACATTGCCAATTCGCTAGTAAGCGCTTAGTCGCTGCTAAAACTGAGAAAATCGCTAATTCAGCGCTAAAATGGAGAAAAAGAGCTAACTCATGGCACGGTTGGAAATAATTTCGGAAAAGCTCTAATCCCCGGCTAAATCTGAGAAAAATGACAATTTGTGGGGCATTCTAATTTACAGCCAAAATTTAGAAAATTCACGGTTTCAACGGCCACTTAATTTGTTGCTCAGATAAAGTGCTAAGTCTAGTAAGTCATCTAAAGGTCAGTAGGACGTAACGTCGGCTAAAGCAAAAGAAATGGCTAATTCGTGCCTTGAATCGAGAAAAACTCATATTATCGACTAAAATTTATGAAAAGCGCTAATTGAGAAATCAGCATAGCTAAAGTTAAGAAAACGCTAATTGCGGATCAAAATGGGAAAAATAGCTAATTCACGTCTAAAATTGAGAAAAAACGCTAATTCTTAGCTAAAAGAGAAAAAATTGCTAGTTCATGGCAGAGGCATAGCCAGCATTTGATCTAGGGGTGGGCAGCTCTATAAGTCAGATGCATCCCAACGCCTATTGTAGGCTTACATTCGGGGATGAGTCTCCAGAAAGAGAACTCGGTAGCTCACTCGGAGAGCTCGGTTAAGCGAGGTAAATCGACGCCAGAAATTGTCAATCCGACCCCAGAAACTGAATAGCACAGTAAAAGGGTCGTGAACCGCCAAAACCTAGCATCTCTGCTGTAAAACTTTTTTTTTTCATTCTATTTCGGAATTTCCGTCGAATAAACTGAAAGTCCCCTCCCCCCAGAAAGTGATATTTTTGGAATTGAGCTTGGAATTTTCCACCGCAGGCGAGAATGGTTTTTCAGCAACGGAGCAACCCCCTACATTGGGTTTTCTGTGAGCCGCAGAACCGTGAAAATGGAGGTTTTAGCTTGAAAACCCCGCGAAATGATTTCTAGAATGCGAAATCAGCGAACATGTATTTTTTTTAAGTGAGTCAGACCCCGCAAAAATGGGTTTTTAGTGCACAAAACCCGTGAAATTAGTATATCAGGTACAAAATTTAATTTAGTGAGCGAAATTCGGTAAAAGAGGGGGCCCAATTTTATACCGGGCCCGGGGCCCCAACTTTAATAAAGACAGCCCCGCCTGGAGCCCAGGGTCCATCTTTCCCAAGTGAAAAAATCTGGTCACCGTAGTTCTTATATGTAATGGATACATGAGCGCCTTTAGATTGAAACGACAGCATAAAATTTAAGGGATTAGAGCGGAAATACGGCGAGGATTTAGATGCCCAAGTGTAGGAGGTTGAGGAATGTTGAAATACCCCCTCACCCCACCCTAATAATAAGCTCTCAAGATGAAACAGAGAGTTTCTCCTTTTTGTAGTGTTCGCACTTCCGCAGCAACAAGTCTCTAGACTAGAATGCCCGGCCCGAAGGAAAGAAAAGAAAGCACACAGGTGTGGCTGGAAAAAGGGGGTTGACAAGTGCTAGTGGGAAGGGGGGACATGGGACTTCATCGCTCTCCATTCTCTCCCGCCTTTACCAGCTTAACACAGAGCCGTAGAGTTTGATGTGTGTGGGGGGGGGGGGAACAAACTGATTTGTCACGTGGTTTGTTGAGAGGAGGGGGGTTCAGAGAACTTTTAGCAATCCATACAATAAAATAACAAGACCATAAAATGCAAAAAAAAGTCAACACCGAGCGTCAAAGACCGGCAGCACAGTGGTGTACACCGTAGTTCCACACACCTTCGTGCCTCCTTCCAGAAGAATCTAGAAATTTGACCCCAGAATCCATAACAAACGACCACTTTGGCCACTTTGAGTGGCGCCCTGGCCGCGAACGCCAGAATTTGACATTTCAGCAGCGTCCGAGGGACTCTTGACCTCGGCTAAGATCGAAACACTTTGAGAAAATTGCCCTAAAAAATACGTCCACGTAATTGGGCGAAAATGGATAAAAATTCAAAAATGAAGGAAACGTTGTTTTTTAAGGTTTCTTGGAACGGGGAATTCGTAAATCGAAACAGATTTTTCGATCAGACGAGCAAATGAAGGGGTTTTCACTGTCATTCCTGTGTTTGTGTTCCACTTTGACTTGTTTTTAGGGGCCTCACGAATTTTCTCGTGTACAGCGGCCGCGGTATCGTCAGCCCTGACCTGAGGCCCTAAGAAAAGGCCACCACGCAAGTGGACTTCGCTGGGTAGTTGTCAAGTGGAATGAATTCGGCCGAAACCAACAACATCGCCTAGTTTACCCAATTATTAGGCTAAAAGCCCGGTTACAACAACGACCAAGGCCGGATGTTATGAAGGGGGGGGGGAGAGGCTACGGTCCAGCTCGAACTTCGAATGACGGTAAGAAGGGTTTCATTTGGTTTTATCAAGCTCTGCTTTCTTTAAATCACCCCTCCCCCCTTCTCACTGGTTATTATCCGAGTTTACTTTAAGCCCCCCCCCCCTCTCCATGCACTTAACTGTCTGTTTCAATTCTGTTTCATAAATACCACGCAACCCTACTACTTGCTTATACTGCCTCCCTACTGCTTGCAAATATGATTTTCGGACGTTCGCAGGGTATACTAAGGCCCGGACGGTCATTGCAGGTTTGGATTCTGCCTATTTTGTAACGTAAAACGACGATTTCGTGGTGTGAGTGGCGGGGGGGGGGGTAAGATTGTATGCTCCTGTTGTGGGGGACCTGACAAACACGGTTCGGATCCTCAGCTATTGTGACATTTTCTTCAAAAACTGGCTTTTCCGCGCCTACAATGACCAATGTCATTACAAAAACGCCGAAAACTGTCAATTTACAGCCTATTCACCGCCCCCAAATGGGATCAGTTATTTTAAACTGCGAAAGAAACTTTTTCGATCGAGCAGCTTGAAATTCTGCCGGCAATTTAGAGCTCTACGAAACTGCGCTACAGCCAAACCGTGATGGCACCAGTGTTGGATTTTATTGCTTCACAGTAACAAATGTTATGCTTCCTTCAGTCAGAACATTAAGAGACCCCTCCAACTTCTTATATAAAAATTGTGATTGCTATCGTGCTTTTATGAAAAATGTTGTTCCCAAGTTCACACAGTTTTTCTTACTTTAAATAAAATTTTGATAAAATTGTCCTAGCTTTTTATGCGCATCTGCAACACCCAGGAACTGTTACATCCAACAGAAATAGACTTTCTGGAACAGATAATTGTTATTTTGACGGGTCATTGAAGCTTCCTGCTTCAGATTTTTGGTGAATTAAGGGAGGGGGGACCACAGGGGATGGGTCCTCCCCTTCATAGACTCGTATTTCTGCAGTAGTTTCAAACCGGACTTGCGTTTGAAGCACTCCATCTCTGACCGGTGGCGTAACAAAACTTTGTTGCTTCTGGAAGGAGACGAGGACGGACTCCAGGGGTGTCAAAAGGCCTTAGATTATCACAGCGTTTTGTACGATTTACACGACAGTTTGAAAACATCGGGGAAGAAAAAACAGTGAGTTTGGGCCTCATTTTGTCTCCATGCTTTGGAAAACTACACCATTCGGGAAATACCGTCTTAAGGAAACAAAAATGGACACAGTGCAATGGGATGATATGTCGCTAATTCTTAATGACCCCCCCCCCTTCCCACTTCAACAATCAAATTACGCAAAGTTTCGCTTGAATATTGGAGAGGGTCGACTTCTTAGTATGCTAACCAGGAAGATTGCGACGGCTTGCGGGAATAGCCTAGCCTTAACTCAATCTCAGGCCGTGTGCCTTCCGCTCTGAGAGTGCGGAGCTATTTTTACTGCAAAAAAACACAATATTTTTTAGACGACAGTTTACAACGCAGCATTTTCCTTCAGTTTCGTTTGAACATAAGTTATAGCGGCGAAGAAGAGGGGGGGGGGGCTGCAGTTCCGCACGGTTTCATTACTACTCTCTTATACTTTCCACTTTATTTCAAGTCGCAAAGCTTTGAATTTGATGATTTTGGTTTGTTTAAACTTTGTCGAAATCCTTCAATATGCTTTATGCCCTGTAATTGAAATGAGGCATTTAAAGGAGTGCACTAAGGGTCGGTGTATGGAGGGGGGGGTTAGGGAGGATGGAACACAGAATGGCTTCCTAGGCTCCAGTTTCATAAAGAAATTATTGGGGCTTCCTTTTCACAAGGTCGAAACTAAATCTGGCAGCGTTTAGATTGCCGAGCTGGTCTGGCTGGAGCTGGGTGGTTTAGAGTCGTAGTCAAGGCAATCCAAACGTCGCTACTTTAACCTACCCATTTGGTGATTGTGTGAGGGGGGGGGGGCTCTAAAGTTACATGTTTTTATCCGATACGCATTGAATAGTCACACAAATGACACAGTGTTGATCAGCCGCGCCAAGTATAACAAAATAAGGCGGTCAACTTTCATTAATATCATCGCCATTTATCGACTGGCATCCAATTAAAACATTTTCAGTCGATTTTTATTTTTTATTTAATTTAATTTAATTTTGTTGAAAAAAGGAGTATGCACGGTATTCACTACACAACTTCTGTCGACTCTCCTAATAATGCAAAAAATTGTTCAAAATTGCTTTGATACAACGCATTTCTAAATGTAGCATTCTCCACTCAAAGTATTTTTCCCTTCTCACTAACGATATTTTTAAAAAGAAAACACCCTCGGCGACAGTTTTGTGAGTCACTACGTCTAAATGAGCGTCTCTGACGCCAAAATATTTTGTAAGAGGGATAGATGGAGTAGTGAGTTGTAGGAGGGTGTGAGGGGGTATAAAACGTCAATTCCACGTCAGGAAATGAAGATTTTTTTTGTAAAGGGATAGACGTTTACCTTGGGTGGAGTACTGGTAAGATTTAGAGGTTGTTGTTGATGATTGAAAGAAATGACGACTCATTTTTGTAATTCCCTGTAGTACATCTGTAACAAAAACAAAAGGAACGGTCCGTGCTAGACAATACAGTACGAAATTGACAAGGTTGCGATTATTTACTTCAACAACACTTGGAAAATGGCCCGGAAGGGATAGGCGCATGTTTATTACAACAAGCCACATTGTTAAAGGTTGTTACGAGGGAAGATTGAATTAATAATGCGATGATACTGCGTTTAATCACTTGGCTAAAACGTGGAATCTACCTGGCCAACCGCCACATGGTAATGTCAGACCAGCGAATTACTTTAATCAACCTTGACCTAAATACTGTCATGTTAAGGTCAATTTTGAAGAATCAAATGTAGGGACAAAATTCGAGTTGACAGATCGTCATCACCGCTGTTAGCTTTCACTTCAAACCGAACTTAAACAAATAACTTTTATTTTAATTTTAAAGTCAATTGAACCCAACAGATCATCTAACAAGAGGATGCGCAAAAGATTATTATCACTATCATCCCGCGCAAAAGATACTAGCAGAGGTGAAAACATTTATTTGATTCGGCGGGTATAAATAGTGTATTGGATTCCTTGAGAGGGCAGTGCTATTTAGAAGATCAAAAATCCGGAACTAATTGAGAACTTAGCTATATATTCTTTTATTACACTGCTGTAACCTAATAAGAAAGCTTTTTTCCTAAAAGATTAATAATTATCAACACGTCGGAACGATTAGCCACAATGTTTTTTAGCTGATCCTTCTAAATAACTGTTGACCTTTTGAAACGGAACGTTGTTCCATTCATCAATTAAGCGTATTGTTGAAAGATGTTAGCGGTTAAACAGTGACAACTTCATGGAAGCCTACCAAGATGAAAGACATGGGGCAATAACAACAAATAAACAAAGCAGTGTCTCCCTTCGTGCACCCTATAGGAATGCGCGAAAAATGAGTGCGAGCCCTTTCCCCCTTCCCCCAATAACTGACTTGAAGCTGAATAAGCGAATTGGGAGAAATTTCGTACGCAAAGCAGCGCCTACGTAAAATGTCACAGTACCATAAAATTCAGTAAAAAAAAAAAAAAGACATTTTTTTTAAGCATTGCCTATTTACGTCACCACACAAAAACACAAATCATCGCTTACCAAATGAAGAAAATTGAAGTAAAAACTTATTGGTCTTTAATGGAAAAGATGGTAAGGGAACCTCACATCAATCTCGAAGAACTAACTCTATCTAAGAGCTCGTGGGTTCAACGTCGATCCGCGAGCGCCTGAGTTTTAGGAATCGTGCCAAGTAGTGTCTAAACTTACACCGAACCCCGACCGTCATTTCAACTTAATCTTTTTTACTCGCCCCTCCCCCTCCCTTTTTCTATTAGCTCATTTTTTTGATTAGAGGATACCTAATTGTCGACAAGTGATCGAACCCTTTTTCCTTTGCCACGCACAGCACCTTGCAACAGGAATTCTGGGGCGTAGCTTTCTCATTACCTATTTTATTTATTTATGGAACCTTCAGAAGGAAGGGAAATTTTAAGATAAAATATGTATCGAGCCTGATTGCTTTTTGAGCGAATTATTTGATGTCCTCTATAAATAAGATAGTAGGCGTCGTGGGCGATAATTCAGAATTTTAATTTTAAAATATACTTTTGACGCGAGGGTAGCTTGAAGCAGAGAGATGTCGTTCACTCCTGTTATTCCAGTGTCTTAAATCCCACTAGTCGAAAGGCTTATGAAATTCGTAAACCTTTCGTATTCTTAGCAAAACAAAAATTAAAAAAAAAAACTAATCGCACGTTCAGTATTATCCAAACTACTAGGGTTTGTAGGTAATATGTGCAAAAGGTCGTTGCCGTAGGAGCCTACGTTGTCAGTTTTCCCTCCCTCGTCGGGGTGCGTCATCGACGGACCGGTTTCGGCTGCTCGCCATCTTCAGCGTTTGGTTTCCTCAGTTTCAGTTGGAAAACCAAACGCTGAAGTTGGCGAGCAGCCGAAACCGGTCCGTCGATGACCCACCCCGACGAGGGAAAACTGACAACGTAGGCTCCTACGGCTACGACCTTTTGTACATATTAAATGGTAGTCCATTAAATCAGAAATAGGCGCAATAAATCGTTAAATTCTTCCCCGGAAACTGAGTTTTCACAAAAATTGTCGTAATCCATCAAAAACTAACATATTCGTTGGAAAACTATCGGTTTTAGCTTTCTATTCCTCATTTTCTATCCGGAAACTGACAATGTTTTCCCCGGAAATCGATACTTGTAGGAAAGGGGCTTGGCACTCAAATATACGTGCTGTCCAACTTTTCATCAATGTCTTGATGTCAATGCCTGAGAGACGTAAAAATCCAACATTTTTCAACCAAGCAATAACTATTTTAACTCTAAACTAACATTTTTTAACCTAAAACTGAAGATTTTCTTCTATAACTGAACATTTTACTTCAAAACTGACGACTTAACGCCAGAGCCGAAGTGCTCACACCTAAACTAAAGATTTCACAGCACAACTAGCAATGTTAAAACCCAAGGATTTACTCCCAAAACTAACGATTTCACCCTAAAACTGGCGGGTTTAACCAAAACTGATGAAAAAAGAATGATCTTACTAAAACAGACCACTCTGCTTCAAAAACTGCCGATTTTACTAAAAAAAAAAAAAGTACAATTTATCGCCAAAGCTGACGTGTTACCGTCCCCCCTCCACTAACTGAAGATGTCACTACAAAAACTGGTGATTTTAACCTTGAACTAAATTTTTTCAGTTTCATTTTAAAAATGAATATTTTGACCCGAAAAGACGACCCCCCTTCCCAATTAGATAATTTACTGCAATACTGACGATGTAACACTTAAATAAACTAAAGTTTTCCCCAAAACGGATGATTTTAGACCCAATAAAAGGACGACTCTGCCTTGCAAACCGGCGATTTCACCACAAAACTGACGAATTCATCCCGAATGTGACGATTTCATACCGAAACAGACGATATCATGCCAAAGCCGACGTGGTGCTCCCATTACTGAAGACGCCAATACAAAACTGGCGATTTTACACACAAAAAACCCCGACGGTTGAACCTCAAAAATTAATATTCCACCCAAAATTGGTTATTTTGACAGAAAACTAACGATACACTCTAAACCTGAAGTGTTCTTCCGAATATTTCACTACAAAAACTGGCAATTTTACCACAAAACTGACTGTTTTGATTTCAAAACTTACGATTGCACCCCAAAAACTTTCCTAAACTGACGATTTTACTCTGAAAAACTGGCGGTTCCACCCAAAAAATATTATTTTACTTCAAAACTGGCGATATCACAGCAAAACTGGCGTTTTACCGTAAACATACGATTTTACACCAAATCTAACAACTCTGTCGATTGAAAACTGACTATTTCAAACCAATACTGACGTCTGATATCAAAACTGATGTTTTCACTGCAAAACTAGGCGATTTCCCCTTAAAAATAAATTTAGTGGGTTTACCTGGAATCTGGCTATTTTAGCTCAAAATGCCGCTTTAATCGCGAAAATTGCGTTTTAGGCCAGGGTCGACCACATGGATTCGAAGTTTCGTTTATCCTTAAGCTGAGCTTTAGAGCTTATTCGCCAATCATAATTTAGCATTTTGCATATCAAAACGTTCAGATCCTTAAAAACGCTTAAACGGACAATGCCGACGACCTGGCCCTTTAGCGCAAAAAAGGCGATTTCAGCATAGAATTGGAGGTTATAGTAGTGTCTAAAATTGTGATTTCGGCCAAAAAAAAAAACTGACAATTTTACCACTATGCTGAGAATTTCAGGTGTTTTTTTTCAGAGAAGCTAAATCCGAAAAATATTGCTTTTCAGTTGAGTCAGATCTGCGAGCGTGGCCATTTTCAGGGCGCTAATAGCCAGTTGAGCGATTTTTGTCCGCGCAGCAAATCAGATTAGGCATTTTAATGGCATGAATCGTCAGTTAGGCCATCTGAAAGTCGTAATTGATCAGTTTGGGTACTTTTAGGGCATGAAGCCCTAGTCACGAATAGCCATGCTTGGCCATTTTTTACTTTGTTGGGCAAATAGAAGTTTCAAAGCCCATTTTCCTTTGCGCGGAGGCACAGTTATAGGCCATTTTTGAAACAAGATTGCCCCGATTGGCCATTTCCCGGGAAACGGCAAATCGTCGGAAATGGGAACGACTGGTAAGTTTAGCCATTTTTAGGGCACGATTAGCCAGGCAAGCAATTTTAAAGCGCGACAGTGGTCAGTTTATCCAGTCCTTGGGCTGCGTGTAAGCAATGTGGGGGGAGGGAAAGGTGGGGACGGCCCATGTTCAGTGCATAAACACCAGTGGTGAGTTTATCGGTTTAAGTCGCGAATAGCCATGTTTGGCCATTTTTTACTTTGTTGGGCAAATAGCCATTTTGAAGGCATCGTCATTGTTACTATCTGTAGCTTTTGTAAAGGGCGCAAATCATGAGTTTGACAATTTATAGAGCGTTCATTTTTCTCACGCCAATTTAGACTGTGAATAGTCAGTTTTGCCTTTTTGTATTTTGCAAATAGTCAATTTGCAATTTTTAGGGGTATGGCCAGGCGTGAATAGCCAGTGTGAAATGTACATGGCTTGAATGGTCAGTTTTGTCCGGAATGGCCATCTCAGCCCTTTTCTAGACGCCAATTTGGTCAGTTTGGCCATTTTCAGGGCAGGAATTGCCTGTTTAGGCATATTCAAGGCGCTAATAATCCCCCATTTAGCTATTTTCAGGGCCCATATAGAGTCAGTTTTGACGATTGAAAGGCTTGAATAGCCATAATTGCCATTTTTAGGGCGCTTAGAGTCAGTTTTTCCAATCATAGGTGCGAATAGTACGTCCAAGCCGAGAATGGCCAGGCTGGCCATTATTTTCGGCGCTCGCGAATGGTCGAGTTTGCCATTTTCAGGGGCAGGAGTCACCTGTTCAGGCATTATTAGAGCGCGATTCGTCAGTTTATCAATTTTTAGAGCTCGTACAGTGAGATCATCAATTTCTAGGGTTCAAATATAGTAATTTTAGCAATTTTCCACATTCGAATTGTCAGTTTTGTCATTTTTAGGTCTCAAATAGTCCATCAAGCCAAGGCTTTGAAGTTTGACCATTCCTGGCCTCGCAAATTGTCGATTTTACTATTTTCAGAGCAGGAATAATCTTTTTAGGCATTTCCAGGGCGTGAGAAGTCATGTTGGCTGTTTTCAGGGCTCGATTAGTCCGTCAAGGCAAAGACGCGTATTGGTCATATTTGGCACTTTGGTCATTTTTAGCGCGCAAATAGTCGATTTAGCTACATTTGGGGCATTTTCAGAAGTTCAAAAATCGCTAGTTTAGCCAATTTTAGGTCGTGTGAAGTCAATTCAACCATTTTCGAAAGGCAAATCATCAGTTTTGCATTTTTAGGCTCGAGTTATTAGTTAGTTTAGCCACTTTTATAGTGGAAATAGCTAGTTTTAGCTACTTTTAGGTAGCGAATGGCTGTCAAGCCGTTTTAAGTAGATCGAAGCACACCATTTCTCTAGCCCCTCCCTTGAGCAAATCCTGAATCCGCGTCTTTCTGCGAAAATGCTATTTTTTTGGCGCACAATTGGTCTTTGAATTATGCCACCATTCGTTTTGTGAGCAACAAAAATCCTTGAAATTGATTTTTCTTATAAGCGAACTCCGAGTAATGCTTTTTTTGGGAGCGCCGACGAAACACAATGTCGTTATTCTGAAGGATTTATACTTTCGGAATGTATCTAGGGGTGGGCAACTGCCCCACTAAATCTGCGCTTTCGAGTCAAGGGGAGGACAGCTGCCTACCCCTGCCCCCTCTGGCTTCGCCCGTGAATTGCACCTTTAACGGCAAAAACGTTTTTGTGGACGACCTCCGAGCGCATTCTATGCTCCTGATAAGAAGGATTCCAAAATTGTCGCAAATGACGAAGAAAAAAATGGGCAAACTAGTCTATTTCGGCTGGACTAGACAATAGAATAGGATGAGCCAAGAGCTTAGAGCGAGGGGAAAAACGTCAAAGTGGAGGCCAAGCTCCTAGCACATTATTACATTCTCCTGATATAATAGATCAAAAATTGCAGCAAATTACGGGAAAAAAGCGACAAAATCATCGTTTATGAACAGTTTTAGTCTCCCATTGAATAGGAGAATAGGATGTGCTAGGACCTCGGCTCCGGAGGAGAAAAGTGGCATCCAATTATACAATTTCAATAGCGTTTTTGAGCGATCTAAATGGGTTGGGAGATCAGCATTTCTAGGAGTATCCGCTATCACCCTCGAGAATAATTTTGACTTTCCTACTTAGAACGTTAAATATCAACGTTAGAATTTTATGCACGTTTCAGCCAATAACACGTGGGCATCCACTTAACGGCAAGTACTACTCTGTGGACGAGCTCCGAGCGTATCCTACTCTCCTGATATGAAAGTTCCAGAATTGGCACAAATGACAAAAACGGAGCAAACTTGACAAGTTTTGGTACCGAATCATTAGGAGAATAGGATGAGCCAGGAGCATAAAGCGAGGGCCGAGCTCTCAGCACATTATATTCTCCTGATACAATAAACCGAAAATTGTCACAAACCACGAGAAAAAAAGGGGCATAATCATCGTTTTTGAACGGATTTGGTTTCCCATTGATTAGGAGAATAGGACGATCCAGGAGCTCGGCTCCGAAGGAGTTTTTGACGAAAAGTGGCCTTCATTGTTGCGCTTTCCCTGCGAGGGGGGGGGGATTCCCCATTTTCGGCTTCAGATGAGCTATTTCCTCAACAACACAATTTACTATGACAATTCGTTATGAAATTAACAATTCCTCGGACAATTTGCAAGTCTCACGTGAGGGTTTCCCCCAATGTTGCTTTAAATTTTCCCCTCGGCGTACCGCGGCCGTTTTGAAACTGTTTTTCTCTCACCCATCACGTGACGTTTCACCTAAACGTTTCCCTTGGAGTGGATTCTAGCTTAATTTTTGCCCCAGACGTAGCTCGTCGTGCATACTACAACACACACTAAAAAACCAATTTTGGGGATTTTTGTAGCCAGCAAATCAATTTCAGAGACCGATCTCAATTGGGCCACCCAGTGAAATTGGTTTACTGGCAACAAAATACCCCGAAATTGATTGTTCAGTGAGCAAAATCCGAGTTATTTGTGGTACAGTAAGCCAGATCCGGGAAAATGGTTTTCTTTTGCAACGCAAGTGACCTTGACTCAAAAGGGAGGGGCCATGGCCATTTCACCTGCAAAAATTAGTGTTTCCCATAACATAAACTGGTAGATAACGCAAGAAAATCTGGAGTCCTGCTGAGAACTAACAATTTAGAGCCAGAGTTTTGGTTAAATACCCCCGAAGTTGACAGAATTGGCGACTTTTTTTTTTATCGCAAAGTTAGAAATCTCCCTGGAAACCAAGGTGTCACTTTTTGATCGGAAAGGTTTCTTCTTTCTGGATGAGAAAACAGCTTTTCGGGTAAATAGAATTAAACGTACGTTATGTAATACTTTTATTTAACATGGGGTTAATGGAATCGATATAACAGTATTCGAATAGAATAAAGAACAAAACATTAATACGGAACAATTCCCCTCCCTTCTTTAATAAATCCAATGGCACGTATAATACTCTCCGGTAAATATATATATATTATCCATTCGAATGAAATTAACATCGGGTACAACAGAGGTTACGTTTGAAACAAGGCATGTTTTTATTATCTGAATCCTCGCGCACACCCACACTCATCCGTATGGCCCGACAATTCCTCTTTTTTTTGTGCGGAAGTCTTATTTCACCATCCATTTTTATAACAGCAAAGCTGAAAAAAGATTTAGAATACATTTGCTAGAAAATCAAGCTGCAATCCCCCCCTCTCCACCATCACTCACCAAACGATTACACACTAACCCTCCACCCCCTCACTTTTGGAATTATCTGATGTGCGCATTTGAAATGAAAATATGTACAACCTCAATGGCCCACAAGGATAGTTTTTTTTTTTTGTCTTGAAAATATATTGATACAATCAATTACATACAAAATTAGTCATGATAGGAATACATAATTATGACCGAAGATGGCACTGACAGTAAATAAGCGAGACTATTTACATTTAAATTGTTTTTTTGATATTAGAGCTTGATATATAGGCTTCAGGAGTTCACAGTCGACCTCAGCCATGTCACCCTTATTTACAAGCCGTTTTTATATATATTTATATGTGGTTTACATAAGTTACGCCTCATAAAATATTAAGCATTTTTTGTTCAGGACTGTTACAGATATTTTCTAATACATAACGACAGGTACGAAAAATCTGAAATATAATATTGCAACCCTAAACCCTTATTTAGTCGATTACAGTTTTTTTTGTTGAGATCACAGAATGAGATAATCAGGGCGTAAAGATTTGAAGATAACAGTATAGGTAGCGTTTGACGATGATTGCTCTGCGCGCATTTCTTTGATATAATCTTTGGGTTATTTGTACGAATAATCAAAAGGAGTCAATTGATTGAGGAAGGAAAAAACAATGCAATTTTGTACAGCCGCAAAACCCCGCTCGCTTCGGTCTGTTTTTATTATAAAGTATTGTCATTTGGCTGCATAAATACGTGTATTTATTAATATATAATTTTTTGTTTTATCCTATATAAAATTATGGTAAAGTGTGGTAGTTAACTAAAAAAGAAAAACAAATTTTAGGCAACGCTTCGACGAAAGACAGTAGTTAAAATTCAATCTGAGGGATAAAGGGTAGTCTGCTGAAAGGCACACTTTCTTCAAGGGATGGCGCGTGTAGAGAGTTTTGTGGGCTGGGGGGAGGAGGGCGTTAACTATAGTGCCTCAGCGGATGCGAAGTCAATTGGATTGTTTTGTGCATCAAGTTAACGAAATGCTATGGAAAACGATTCCCCGTATACAACGTTTAATTAGCAGCAAAAAGGATTGAGCTAAGATTTGGTCGTGTTCTCTAAACATTAGAAACCATTGTTTTAAGGAAAAAAAGTCTAAGAATAATTTGTTTGTTATAGAGTTCCCGAACAGCGAATACTCGGATTTTTACCAACAGATGCGAGAATAAATTTATATTTTCAATGTTATTTCCATTATCTACTTGAATACTCGGATTTCTATTCAAAGAGAACGATTCCAGTGACCTTTTTGTTTCCAATATTAAATAAGCTGGATAAGTACAATCGCTAGGAAAGGATTCAATCATTTTGGAATTTGAAAAATAAAACGAATTCAACGTGTTTTTTAAAGTCCGAAAAGAGAAGCAGAGCATGCTAGTAAATTCTATCAATGGTAAAGAGGCAACTCACATGTAGCACGATATGTATGATGAAAAATGGGTCTCTCTTTAAATTTCATTTCCCCAGGCCAAACTTCATGAAAATGAGTTCTTTGCCCTTTGAAAGTATATGGTCCACTGAATTGTCACCAGTTGTCATTTCCGATAGTTTCTGCATTAAATTCGGGGCTGGGATTTCGTTGTGGGGCTGTGTTGAGGAAGACGCTGGGTTGGGTTGTTTGTCGATGGTTGACGCAATCTGTTGGGGGTTCAACGGTGGCTGGTAATTTCTCGTCGGGTTGCTCTGCCTCTGACCTACCTGAGTGGAACCGTCTTTGTCCATTCTACCAACCTGAAACCAAAATTGGAGAGGATTAGAAGGGGAAAATCCCACGGTGAGTCAACCCCTCCCCCCCCACCCGTCAACCCATTATACTGAGTTCAAGCTGTGATTTGGAAAGCTCAATAATGCTTGTGCTACAGAAAATCAACAATTCATGCAGCGAAAGAATTTCCTTTAAAATTACCTTTTTGTCTACCATTAAACCATTGGATAAAGATAGAGATGGAAAGGAGACGCATGCTGGGTTATAAGCTACTACTTCCGCGTACTAGCTCAAACACCCCAGAATTTATCATGTGGTCATTGAAGAAGTGTAACAAATTCTTCACATTACCCCCCCCCCACCCTTCAGCTCCTTTTCATTAATCTACTTTGCCGTTAGAATAGTTTCAAAGCGATACAGAACACTAAATTAAACGGGACAATACCTCAACCACGAGAAGGAAAGAGGCTCAGTTCAGCAATGAGAAACTCCAATTTGTCTTCAATACAACAATGTTAAATCCCCCACCCCCAACCCTTGGACGCCCTCTAGCATTACGCTTCATGCATAATTAGCTACCAGAAGCTTGTATGTCAAAATAATCATTGAAGTATGTACAATACTTTCAACTTTGTTCAACTGGCCCCCTTCCCTAAAACCTGAGTGCAGCAAAGCCGCACATTTATGATGGCAGGGAGGGGGGAGGTAGGAAAGTTAACAAGCAATCTTCTACATTAGACGCGAAAGCTTTTATTTTGTTTCCTAAATAGCATCGTGATGAGCAAACACATCTTTTAAAATATTTCTTTTTTTTTTCTTACTCCTACGAAATAAGGCAACTACAGTATTTTTGTACGTTTATATACACATATAAATATATTTTCTGGATGATTCAAGGCAAGCTGTTTATCTTGAGGGTGTCAATGGGCCATGGTTTTTCTCTTTATTTGGCTTTTACCTGTTAGTTGTTATTTTTTGTGACGTGTTTTAAGTGTTGTGTCTTACCTGCCGATGATCTACTTGTGTGGGTACAGGACAGGCATCTAGAGAGAGAAAGAGAGAGAGAATAATACAGATAGAAAAAGCAGAGAGAGAAATTAAAAAAAGAGAAAGAAGTTTGAAAAATGAAATATTCAAATAATAAATTATGTGTAGTGGGGATAAGGAGAGGAGAAGGGAAAGAAGCTAATTAAGTAGATTAACCTTTTGTTTATTTTTACTCCAAGTTTTCTATGTATTGCAGAAAGTCAAGCCTGAACAACCCTCTCCACTAATTACTCTCTAGTTTGTGTATAACTGGATAAACGGCTCGCTCAAGGCTGTAATTCATTCTCTCTTTCTTGTATAAGTACGATAAAGAGCTCGATAACATGTTATAGTCGTTTTATGGGTCAGTAACCATGTTTCAAACAGATTTGTCCCTGCCGTGTCTTATAAGCACACTACCTTTCACTTTTCATTTTCCCTGCCCTGTAGACGACCCGTCTTACACCGTCACTCCGCCATACCACATTTTTTATTTTCTTGCCAGAAGTCGTTGCCAATCCCTCAGTCACACAACGCTGATTATTCGATTGCTGGCGACACATGAAAATCCACACGAATCCATTATATCTATGGGAGTGCAAGCTTAAAACAACTTCGGGCTAAAGCATTTTTAAGATTCCAAACACCTTGCCACCGACAAAAAGCCCAGAGTGAATGACAGTTCCACACACACACACACAAACACAGCAGACAGTGGTACACGCAAAGGACAGCCCCCTCAACACCACCGCCGTCACAAATTCGACCGACACGGGATTCAATATCTTCCTCACGTTAGAGAATAATAGTTCAGAGCTGGGCAGTAACGCGTTACTCGTATAACGGCTATTTTCAGTAACGAATTAATTGATTTTGCTACTTGGTAAAAGAAAGTAACGACCGTCCGTTACCTCCGAGGTACAGAGTAAGTAGAAAGTCAGCAATCCTTGGAGAGACGTTCATCTCCCCCCCCCCCACCATACCCAACACACACAGAGAGGGGCGTAAAGAACAATCGTCCCCCCTCACCACCTTCTACTCCCAAAATAAAATAAAAAAATACCACCCAAAAATCGAGATTTTGCCGAGAAAACAGATTTTTCCAGACAAAAATGTGGGAAATGTGTCCCGAAAATAATATGACTGTATGGCTATTTTCCCTTGAAACTTGTCTGTGATCAATCGGTTGGGTGGGGTGGGGTGTGTTGAGTGGGGAGAGGGTTACCATTTGGAGCGTAGTTTGACTTAAAAAAACAACAATGAATTGGTACAATTGAGAAGGCATTGAATAGGCTACAACCTGCACGACCGAAGAGAGTTGAAGGAGGGTTGAATGGGACTGATATTTTCGCACCCTCTAGCTTTTTTTTATGCGTATTTTATGGTGGTATGTAGTGAGCCAGAGTTGCCAACTGACCGTCAAGTCAAGCTCAAAACTCCGTCAGACATCCGTCAAAATGTATTTCATCGAATAAGGATAATCAGTAGCGTGCCTAGGTAAGAGCGAGAGGGGGCAGACAGCCCGGGCTGCTGAAAAGCTTGAAGATAGAAAACTAGGAATTTTTCGGTTTTTTGTCAATGAATTTAGGAACGAAATTCCGCAAAAAGCGCTCATTCGAGGTTAAAATTGTGATGCATTTGCGAATTCACTGATATGGTGGTCCTCTTACAGCTAAAATTTAGAAAACCGCTAACGCATGTTCATGGAGCAATTTCGCCGCTAAATTTTACAAAAAGTGGTAATTCATGACCAAAAGTGAAAAAAACTGCTCATTGGCGGCTAAAACGGATAAAAAACGCTATAATAACAGGGGGGGGGGGCGAATCAAGAAAACGCCAATTCGCGGTTTCTGGAATCAACATATCGTGCCTAAAGGCGAGGAAATTTACTAATTCATTGTCAGAATTCATTAATCGCCCCAAAAATTGGGGAAAAGCACTAATTCGGGGCTGAAACTGAGAAAAACGCTAATTGACGGCACAGATCAAGAAAACGTCGATTCGCGGTTTCTGGAGGACACTTTATGACTACAGTTGAAAAAGCGCTAATTATGACTAGAAAAGAAGAAAACCGCTAATTCGTTGCTAAAAACCGGGAAAACCGCCAGTTCACGATAAAAATTAAGAAACATATCTCTCATTTGCAGCTAAAATTGAGGAAAAACGCTAATTAACGGCTAAAATTGAGATAAAGCGCAAATTCACGGCTAAAATGAAAATGCAAATTCGTGGCTACAATTCAATTCAATAAATCAACGCCATTTCACTTCATGTCATTCAATTTGCGGCCGTGAAGCGTTCAATCACGGCTAAAATTAAGAAAAACCCGCTTTAGCCAGAACTGAGAAAAAAAAGCGCCAGTTCTTTGGGGTCCAAAATTAAAACAAAAAATTAAGTAGTTTATAATTTCTCGATGCAATTTTAAGAACAAAATTAAGAAATAAAAATCGCTAATTCAAGGTGTGTGGAGGCTCTTTTACGGCTAAAATTGAGAAGAAACGCTAATGTGGTTGGGGCAAGTCCGCGGCTAAAATGGAAAAAAAATCGTTAATTCGCAGCTTAGCTTTAACAAAACTCCAATGCCCTGAAAATCGAGAAAATCCCAATTCGCGGTTTCTAACTTAACTTTGTGACTGTAGATGTGATCAAGCGCAAATCCAATGGCTAGAAGTGAGAAAATGCGTTAATTCGCGGCTAAAATTGATTAAAACGCTAATACGCAGTTAAAATTGGGGGAAAGCGCAACAAAGTTCACGCCTAAAATTTAAAAATTGAGGTAAAGCGTTGAAATAGAGGAAAGGCGCTCATTCACAGCTAAAATTTTAAAAATACCTAATTCGTGGCTAAAATTGAAAGAAAAAATAACACTAATCCATGGTTTGTCTCGATTCAATTTCTAGACGGAAATTGAGAAAAATCTCTAATTTGCGGGTCAAAATTAAGAAAATCGCCAAATCACGACGAAAATAGTAGATAAAAAGTGGTCGTACGCAGCTAAATTTGAGTTGTCCATGTCCATACTGCACAAGCAAGTGGACCGGTTGATTCTTCGTCATAGCAAATTCGGTCATGTAGTTTTATCTTTACCCAATGTCTCGATTTGAGTGAGTTCCCTCTCATTTATAGTAATCAATGGCCTCGTTGTTAAAGTCGAAAAATTGCTCAGCACTTAGTAGGTTTTGTTTTCAACACATGTAAAATAAGACGGAATTAATCGTGTTATAGTTTTACAACGAGCTCATTCTTCCCTTCCAATTGTGTTAAAAGTTATTAAAATAAATAGCATATTCAATTTTTCAATAATAATAGTAATAGTAAATATCATTGAGCGATTCCGGAATTCCGTTTTAAAAAATCCGTCATCCATTAGACATTTCCGTCAGCAACTTTCTAAATCCGTCAGATCTGACGGGAAATCAGTCAAATCGGCAACGCTGGTAGTGACTCTGGAAGTGTTTCCAAAATCGGCGTGAGAAGGGGAAGGGTAACCACACCCTCCTCACCTTACTGTGTGCTAGTAAGTAAAAAGAAAAGGGACAGTAGCATGGGCGTAGCCAGAGATGGGCAGGGGTGGCTGAGCTCGAAAGTGCAGACATAGTGGGCCAGCTTACGACCACTAGATACCATTGAAAAGTACAAATTCTTCGGGGTCATCACATTTTGTTTCGTCAACGCTCACAAAAAAAAAAAAAAAAATTCATCTCTCAGATTTCACTTTCTAAAAAAGCAATTTAACGGGCTTGTGATGCTGAAATCCCCCAATTTTGCGGGGGGCAACCGCAGGTGTGGCTGACTAAAAAATCCCGACCCATTTCGCGGCGGGTTTTTCTAACCAAAAAAACGTTTTTACGGTTCTGGCAGAAAACAATTTTCGGTGATCAGGCTCATCATTTCTCGGATTTTCTTTGCAGCTCTTTAGATTTCGCGGGGGTGCGTAATTCAAAAACCACTTTCACGGATTTTGGACACTGAAAAACCATTTTCACAGGCGTGGCTCACTAAAAAAAAACAATGTCTCGGATTTCGCTCGCTAAAAATCCCATTTGGCAAATTGTTCACGCCAAAAAGCCAATTTCATGGATTCTGTCCAATTAAAAAACATTTTCGCTCACTAAATACACACGGGGGCACAGAATCAGAATGGCTAAAGTCGCCCATTGCGTGAAGGTGAGCTGCATCCGTATCACCCGAAACTGATCATTGTAGTAAAAATGGGAACATAACATGCCGGATTATGGTTGATTGAAGGAATAAACTACGCTTGAACCTCCGAAATGGCCCCCAAAAACAGGAACTTTCATTCACAAATCGGTTAGTCCCAGAAATTGGGTTTTTTTATTGGAGCCAAATCCATGAAATTTGATTTTGAAAGAGTCAAGTCCTCGAAATTTGACGTGTTTTGCAAAATTTTAGATTTAAAAGAGCAAATCACACAAAATTTAGTTTTTTACAGAGCAAAACTCACAAAAAAATTTTTTTTGAAAGTCAACTTTTCGTTTAGACATACCAGCAAACCTAATACCACTAAACTGGGGTTTTAAAGGGCAAATCCCGCGAAATTTTGTTTCTGAAAAAAAGCAAAACCCATGAAATTTGGGGTTTGACAGAGCAAAACTCTCTGAAATTAGGGTTTGAGCGTAATGGATCAAAAAGGAGAGAAAAATCCATCAAAGTGCCAAAATATCGAAATTTGAGTTTTTGTATAACTCAAATCCGTGAATTTGGTCTATGAAAGAGCAAAATTCGAATAACTCAAACCTGCGAAACCAATTTTAGAAAGGGCTATAACCACGAAACTTCATTTTTGAAAAAGTGGAAATAGGAGAAATTGAGGTATGAAATAACATATAGGAGCCAAATCCACGAGATTTTGTCGTGGAAAGCGAAATTCCAGGGACATTATGGTTCGAAAGAGCAAAAATCACGACAGTTGGTTTTTGAACGAGTCAAATTAGTTTTTTGAATTAACGAAAACTACAGAAAATAACTAAAACCTCGAAATTTTTTGTTCGTAATACGTGAATCCGTGAAAATGGCTTTTAAAGAAGCCAAATGCCAGCAATTTGAGTTTGACAGAGCGAATGTCCGAGAAATTGGGGATTGCAAGAGCGAAACCCACGAAATTTTATTTTTGAAAGGGCAAAATCGGTGGAGGGGGGAGCAGACATAGAAATTTATGGGCTGTCGATTTTGCAGCCGAAAAACCATCATTTTGACACAAGAAACAAACAATTTCAACAATGAAAATCTCCGGTTTTCGGTTGCATAACTGGATTGTTGATTTTTCCCCTACAAACTAATTTGTTTCGGAAAATAGTTACTCTTCGCCACAAATAAAATTAAGAGTAACCGATTTGAGTCTGAAGAAAAGATGCCCAGCTCTGCTAAAACTTGAAAAAAAAAAACAACAAAACATGCTTAAAACGCGAGAAAAAAAGAACATGGTATTCACGACTGTGGGCTAAGCCCTTTCAATCAACATTGGATTAAGACCTCCGAAGTTTTTGCGTTGAATAACGCGTGAGAAGAGGGCACATCTGTTTGATAATTAACAGTCCAGTTGGTTTAATGAGTCTTTGACTGTCATATTTACATACTTTAACGATATTTAAATTGTTTTTGTGTGCTAAAAGGGAATTGAGAGTACTGCGTAGTGGGTGGTGTCCCCATGATGAAATTTAGGGCTATGAGAAGGTGTGGGGAGTGGTGGGGGTGGGTTCTGTGGCATTAGAAACTTTGCAGAGGGAAATGGAAAAATCAGGGTGGATTGAGGGGTGTTTAAACTAGCCTATCTGAAAACTTATTTTCATTAGTTTGCGAATCGCTGGCAATACAATGCAGGCACACCGTTCCAAAGGGAAAACCCCCTCATTTTTTTTTTCGACCGCCGGTTACGAAAATATCGAGATGGATAGTTGGAGTGGGGGGGGGGTCAACATTGGTGTGTTTAGGATAGCATGCCATTGTTGTTGTTGATGCTGTTACTTTGAGCGCTTTTGATTTTTAATTACCTAACCCGCAGGTTCCAGACATAATTTCAGTTCTCATGCTAAACTCATTTCATCAAGTACTTGGGAAAACTTTAAATGATCAACTTCGACTTAATATTTATGAAACCCACACGACCGAGAGCAAAATATTGTGTTCGAACACGTGCAAATTCTTTCTAAGCGAATGCAGTTTATATGAAACACTGAGGAATTAATTTAATTATTATTGAAATAGCCAGAAACGTCAAGTTATAGTGAAAAAAAAGCGTTAGATGTCAATTACAAAGAACGAGTTCATTCACGCGAAACAATGCTGAGAAATGGAACGATTCGTGAATTTGAAATCAGAGGCACTCCTTACTTGTTAAACGAAAGTAATCTCTTTACCAGTCGTTCAGGGAAGCCAATAAACGACCAATTCGATTTTACAGAGGGGAAAGTGGAACTATTTGTGAAGATAGAAACAAATAAAGAGAAGTAAAAGACATTGAAAACGTCACGATCAGTAGCAACAGCAGCGGCAGCAGCAACAACAACAATAACAGTAACAACAACAACAAAAAACAACGACAACAACAACTGCAACAACGGTTACAACATTAACACCGAATTTTTCTCATAATAATTTTTGAATAAAACAACAAAACAAAAATGCATGCTCCGTTTAAAAAGAATAGGAAATAAAACTGACCGCGGATTGAATGGAAACATAAACTTACGAGGAGGAGAAGGAGGAGGGGGGAAAGACAAAACGACATTTCGGTTCACAGCGTGTGGACAAATTTACCTTTCCTCCGGTCGGCCCTTGGGTCTGCACGAGGAGGCGGCGGAGGTCCCCTGGCTCCTGGGCCGTGGCCCCTGTCTTGCGGCGCCCTCTGCAGCGGCCTTGATTTACCTTGACTCGCACTCGTTGCACTGGTGTTGTACTCGGGCGGTGCTTCAGCTAAAAAGTTGGAAGGCACTAACCCTCGCACTCCATCCAGTTCGCCCATGTAAAATCCATCGTCGTCCATTTCACCGTACACATAGATTATGTTACCAGTTTGGAAGGACAATTCCACCTGCAGTTAACGTAAAAGAAAGAAAGAAAAAAACGAAAAAACTAGACCCTCAAAAGTATTGCCAAACAAGGAGGGGACATCTTAATGTGTGGTCGTTTTAAATGATAAAAAACAAAAACGTAATGAACTATTAAGCAACTCACATCTGCGTCAACATTTGGGGAAAGTTCCTGGGGGTCATAATCATACATAGCGATCATCTTCTTGACAGGCATGTTCGCGTAGATGTCTCCCCACCTGTCTCTATCTCTGTTTCTTTCTTTGCTTGGACCTGGAGGGGTACCCTCCATTCCTTGCTGCAATAATACATGTAAATTTCAATTGACAGTAGTGGTTAAACAGTGCGGGGAAAGCGTGATTGCAACTTGTCCGAAACAGAGTTCTGGGACGCACTGTGGCTTTAATCTCCTTAGGTGCGTTATTCTCGCTTTCCCTACTTGTAATGACGCTACTGAACCCTGCGCACTCACCTGCACTTCAACAACCATGTTATGAGGAACGAATCCTCGTCTTCCTCTACATTCACCCCAGTAAAAGCCATCGGCGTCTTTTTCGCCAAATACCTGTAACACACAAATCCTTCTTTAGTTTTTTTTCACAACCCCCTCCATACCTCCCTCCCAGTACTTTTATCGTATCCCCTTCAGAAAATGGAAGTTCCTCCTCGCAAGCATCCGGATTGGGTGACATGGTGGTCGGGTCGTAGTCAAATAACGCAACGAACCACCTGGCTCTTTTATCCCTTGTACTGCTCTGTTGGGCAGGGGGTTGATTCATTCGAGGGTTCCTGTAGCCAACGGTTGGTCCTATTGGCCTGTCTCTGTCTCTGTCGTACCTACCTCGAGCTTCACCACGATCCATGTAAAATTGGTCCCTGAAAAGAAAAAAAACGAAAATAGAAGAATGAAACGAAATAATCCCTTCCATAAATCGAATTCGAACCTTTCGTCCCGTCTATGGTGCCTGGGATGATGCGCCGGCTGGTGGTGTGGTCGCCCTCTCATGCCTCCCCGATTGTCATAGGGGCCTCGTCCGCCGCCCCCTCGTCGGTCCATGTAGTCTTCTTCACTGAAATTTCCTTCGCTCCCTGTGTCTTTTGTTATTTCTTACGAAATAGTTGCAACTATTTATGAAAAAAACACACACAGAAACACTCTCGTCATCAAACACCTACCAATGGCCGGTATGCTCATGTGATTATTCGGGTATATCTCTTTGTCACTCAAATTCTCTTCAGTCTCAATCACTTGACCTGGTCGGTGTTGGTTTCGCATGTGCGGTGGAATTGACGAGCCGTATCTCATCCTTCGATCGTCTTCTTGCTTTGAATATAGCACACGTCTCACGTTTAATTTTACAGAGGAACAATGAGAATTGGGCGTTTTTCTTGGTGCAACAACAATGAGGATAGAGTCAAGTGAACTGACGACTAACAGTTGCAAGTGGAAAGTGATTTGCTTCTGGTCACCGGGTATTGTGTGTGTGGAAACATACAAAAAACGCCTAGGGGCCTCCTCCACTGTACAACCCAATTGGCGACACTCTAGGGTCTTACCTTTCCATTATGAAGTTTTCCCTTGAAAAAATGTTGAGGAATTGGAGTTGGAAGGCTATCAGAGGACTGGCTGTCGCGTGATTTTGTTCGTACCGTAACCTGTTTCGGATTCAAACCGAGTAACTTGTTTATATCTATCAACGCGTGGTCACCTGTTGATTGAAGAGAAGGGGGGGGGGGATTATTTTTTGTTCGTAATAATTCGTAAGTTATATTTCATGTACCCGAGGGGCTGTCCACGTCAGTGACTTTTTTCCCGTCGGCGTACACCGCATAGCCCGTCACCAGTGAGCCTGGCAAGGCAATAGATGACGACGGTTGCCAAGTCACGAGAAGCGTGCCGTCCTGTGGGCCAGGCTCGACTTGAATGTCAACTGGAGGCTCTGGTAAACCTTAAAAGTCACCAGATATTTGTATTCATAATTTTATTGTACCAGTCAAGTGCATTTAAAAAAAAATTGCTGAACCAGAGCCATAACTACACAAAAAATTTTTTTTGAAGGCCCAAAAGTCTAGTTTTACAGTGATGGTTTACACAATTGAGTGATAAAATGTACTAAAGCAGGGAAATCAGTGGTTTATACAGATATTTAATTAACGAAAAACTGCTATTATTGCGATAATTGTGCAGAAAAAGAGCGGACCAAAAAATCAAAAGAAAATTTGGCAGCATGTCTGGTAGTGGAACCCTCAGAAACTGTTGTGAAAACGGTCAATATTTTTTTTATTTTTTTTTATATTCTCTAGTCTAACGCCTGCGCAGGCGGCTGAAAATCAAGCCATGCAAAACAGGACATCAAAATGGAAGTTTTTTGTGTGAAAAATTATAAACAAAAAAAAAAACGGATCAATCAAGGTTACAAGCAGGTCAATGAATGATCTTCAGATGTTTACACCGCAAACAAAACTAAGACAGTAGAGTAAACATGAAAAATATAATCACCTTTACAGCCTGCATTCAAATCCCATGCAAGCACAAAAAACAAAATGTATAATTATCATTAATAGTGTGCGCTAGCTACATCGTCGTTCAATTTTGATTATATTCACGAAGCACACGTTACATATAAGCTGGAATATTAATTTAAATTATAAATACAACAGTGGATCTATCGTGGGAAGAGGTTAGAGAGCCTTGAAAAAAAAAAAAAAAAAAAAAATTGGTTTCCGCCCTTTCATACCGCCAAAAATGGACAGAGCATTATAAAAATTTAACGATTAGCGATCAATATGGGCATTCCTGCAAGTTTGCAGCAAACATACTAACGTGAGGGAGCTGTAAATATTGTACATAATGAACGTAAAATGTCCAAGGGGGAGGGGGACTCTGTAGTTTTTAGCTCTCATTCTAACTCATTGATGATTGACCCTAAAAACATGTACCAAACTGACTTCATAACCCGTAGTGATCGTATAATTAAAAGGATGATAACATATGTTAAAAATAAGACCTTATATTCTATTTGGTTCGTTCATATGGTTTTTTTGAGATTGAGAGGCGAGAGAGATAAAAAGTAAAAAAAAAAAATCGGTTTATTCAACACAAATCTTGAAATTGAGCTTTAACCCCTTAATATCCCATTAACCCCTTCCCGAACCCCCCCCCCCAATTTGAAAATCTGGTAAGTCCCAAAATCCAAATTTTTGCCCAACAAAACGAAAAACTAATTATTTTGCAGTCAGAAACATGGAGTGAAAATAGGCGTTTTTGACATGTTTGGATCGTAAAAGATTAGGAGAATAGGATGGACCAGGAGCTCAAAGCGAGGGACAAGAATACCATGGTAGAAGGGGGAGTCGTGGCCGGCCGAGAACAGTCCAGAGGTGTGGGATTTCCAGGTGGTTCTAGAACATTCTAGATGGTGCTAGGTATCGGACATCCCGAGAAATGCCACGCGGCAAACACATTCTGCTGAATTCTATTGTCTATTCTATTGCCCTGATACGATAGTTCAAAAACTGACTCAAATCACGGAGTTAGAGGGAAGGGGTCTAAATCGATGTGTTTGGCAAGTTTTGATCCCGAATGATCTGACAATGAGAGAATAGGGAGAGTCGGGAACTTATGACTTCACGTAGAAGGAGGTTGCTTCCGAATTAGTCCACCAGGTAGCATTGCGCGCTTTTTCACATTATTTCCAAACGTTTATCCAATCATTCTTTCGTCCCCCCCCCCTTTTTTTTGGTCGTATAAAAACCGTTTTGGCGTCATATTTTAACCAATTTAGTATTTCAAATTAAAAGACGCTAAAAACTGATAATCGTGCTAATTATTTTTTTACAGATCGAATTTTAAGGCGTAGGGCACAAAATCATCCTAAAACAATAAAATTGGTACGTGCTATTCCCACAATAAAAACAGCTACATTGATTATTTGCACCTCAAAATTACAAAACGGATGATTCACGCATTCAAAACCGCTCATCTGACAAAGTGGACCCATAAAATAGTCAAACTGAAAATTCACGCCCTGGCAATAGCCAGACAGGCAAATCCACGCCTCAAAAAGAGCAAACTGACGATTTGTGCCCTAGAAATGGCTCGAGGGATTATTCACGCCTTAAGAATGGCAAAACTGGCTATTTGTGTCGTAAAAATGGTAGCTATTGACGTTCTAAAAATGGCTAAAATGACTCTGTGCGCCCTGAAAATAAATTATCTCGCTATACGTGCCGTTAAAATGCCTGACAATTCGTTCCCTGGAAATGGCAAAACCAACCATTCGCACTCCAAAGAGGTTGTACATTATGAATGTAATGTCAGCTCGGACTTAATTTTTTTCACGAACACCATACTTCCATTCCCGAAGGGAACATGGAATCATCAAACATGGGGTCAAAATAGCCGATTCGTGCGATGAAACCAAGCCGCCTCAGACCTCATGAGCCACCTCAACCTTTCCAACTGATCGACATAACACCAATCGCCGCAAATTCCTGGATAAATTAAGGAAAGGCGCTGATTCGCGGGTATTAAAAATGAAAAAAAATCACTAATTCACGACTGAAAAAAACGCTAATTTGCGGCTATAATTGAAAAAACACCAATTCGCGGCTTCTGAAGGGAACTTCGTGCCTAACATTGAGAAAATTCGCTAATTCGCAGATAAAATTGAGAGAGAGCGCAACTCGGCCAATTAAACAGAGATAAACGCTAATTGGGAACTGAAATTGAAAAAAAAAATCGCTTATTCACGGCTAACATTGAGAAAAACGCTAATTCGCGGCGAAAATTGAAAAGAATACCAATTCGCAGCTAAAATCGACAAAAAAAAAACACCAATTCACGGTTTGTGAAGGCCACAACGTGGTTATGAAAAAGCCCTAACTAAATTGGTGGCCACAAGTGAAAAAATCGCTGATTCACGGCTGAAATTGAGAAAAAATTTAATTCAGGTTGAAATTGAAAAAGACACCAATTCGCAGCTTCTCAAGGCACGTGGCTAAATTCAAGAAATGTGCTAATTGAATTGAAGACGAAATGGGGAAAAATTGCTAATTAACAGGTAACATTTAGTAACAATAGTTCACGGCTAAAATTGAGACAAATCGCTAATTCGTCGATAACATTGCGAAAAACCGCTAATATTTGTGGGTAGGTTGGAGAAAAAGTACTAAAATTCGCGGCTAAATCGAGAGAAAAAAATTATTCGCTGCCGCTAAAATTTAGAGAACGCAAATCGGCACATAAAACTTAAAAAAAAAACGCGAATTCATGACTCAAATTGAAAAAAAAATCGCTAATTCACGGATATATTAGGGAAAAGGCTAATTCACGGCTAACATTGAGAAAACGCTAATTGACGGCAAAAACGCTAGTTTGTGGCTAAAATTTAAAAAGACACCAATTCGCAGCTTAAATTGAGAAAAAAAAACGCCAATTCGAGGCTTCTGAAGGCTAACACGTGGCTAATAAGTAATAGCGGTAATAGAATTAATGGCCTAATCCCTTTGTGAAAAAATTGCTAATTCACGGGTAAAATTAAGAAAACATATCTTTTTCTTTACGTGTCCGACAATTAATTAATTTAGTTAGACGACCCAGTCACGGGACATGACGGGATGACCCTCACCGCATCAGCATAGTCACTACTGTGAATTCCTGTAGAGTTTGAGTCCTGTCGTGGACTCCCGGGTTGCTCAGTGGTTTAGAGCACCTGCCGCGAAACCAGGTCTTGCGTTCGAATTCCACCTTGGGAGAAATTTTTTCTCGGAACTCAAAACGAGTATAAAAATGGTAAGTATTTTATTTAAATTTTATTTATTTATTTCAGCCACCCCACCCCCTCGAATTCACAGTTGTGTTGGTGGTGCGGTGAGGAGGGGAGTAATCCCGTTATGTCCGTGACTGGGTCGTCTAACTCAATTAATTAACTGACAAAACCATTTTTAATTAACAATTTTCGGCCCGTTCTCAGCGACCGCTCGAATTTTTTCGTGGACGGTGGCCACTAAATCAAAGCCTCTGAAGGCAAATGAAGACCCTCGATGCAGGCGGACCTTCTGTACATAGTCAAGAAAATCAGCTGAATTCAACGACCTCACAAAACGCTCCATTTTAGCTTTGGGGGCGCTGACGCATTTAACCATTGTCTGGCGTGCACTCATTTGTCCGCATCCGGCTCAAATCGTTTGCGTTGCGAGCAGTTGAAGAGGGGTTCTCCCTGTATTTCCGGCGCACTTGTGAGCGCATTGCTTTGGACTGTTCTCAGGGGTCAGGGGGTCGCATATCAGCGAATGACAGAAACGGAATGATAGATACGAGGGTTTCTGTCGCCGGTATTTAAATTAAAGAAGTAAATTGATTAACTGATTTTACCCGGACGACACGGAAAGGCAAAGCCTAACACAATTCGAGCTTCGAGAAAAATGGGCTCCCCGACGGGATTTGAACCCGTAAGCTCTGGAATGCTAGTCCAATGCGCTACCAATTGCGCCACGGTGACGCCCTTGGGAAACGCAGAGAGAGGTATAAACATAGCCAAACCCCCATCCGGGGCCATTGTTTCTCGACACTCTAGGCGTTTCTCCTGATCGGTAAACCACGCCAAATTTTATCTTATGTAGATGTTGTTAGATAGATACGAGGGTTTCTGTCGCCGGTATTTTAATTAAAGAAGTAAATTAATTAACTGATTTTACCCGGACGACACGGAAAGGCAAAGCCTAACACAATTCGAGCTTCGAGAAAAAATGGGTTCAAATCCCTTCGGGGAGCCTTCTGACCCGAAAATAGGGGACTGGTGAGCGTGGTGGAGGGATGTGCCCCGGGGAGGGGGAATGGGAAGCCCTGCTAATTTGCATCTACACTAGATGATTTTGAGCTTTCACGATATCGGAGCGTATACTTGGCCGCCAGATATCTTGTCAACTACACAGACTGAAATGAGCAATCTTCCTCTTAAGAAGAAACTCTCGCTTATCTCAGACTGTAATATTTCACTTTATCCAATTTGGAGAAGTAGCAAATGATTGTGGGGGGCGGGTCCGTTTACCAACAACTCTTAAGCCCCAGCATTAGTTACTCACTGGTGACAGAAAGCCTTTGTATGTAAATCTAGAGGGGGCTTTGCTATATCGTTTTCTATTGCATGCAGTTATTTTTGTATGTATTTCATAATGAATGGAATGCTAACGATGGGTAACAGACATCAAGTTTTCACTATACACTTGTAACTACTTTTACTTGTTTGATATTTGAGAGAGAAGAAAAAAGATTGACAGTTTATCGGATGTTAGCTGTCTGTTTTTCTTAGACTCTTAACTATACAGTTTGGGAGGAAAAAGCACTGATGGAAAAGCTTACTGGGCTAAACATTTTTTGTCTTCAAATGTAATGGAGTACGCACCTTTAGGAAGCGTTCTGAAATCGATGTGGCAAGCATATTTTTCCATCGATATACTCGATTTCTCGTCGAAGTGAGGGGCTCGAATATTTTTCGCTCGAACCGTCACTCGATAAACAGTGTTAGGCGCCAGACCTGTAACAAGGTCAAAAAGTGTGATTAACGCCTCTTCACCGTGTCACCGTCGTTCCACCACCTGTGATCGTGTGTCTGTACACTCCCGGTTTGACCGTTCTCAGTTCGACATTGTTGACGCACACCGTGTGCTGATAGTTGCTGTTACTTGGAAGCCATGAGATGACGGCCGACGTGGCTGTGACACGACTCGCTTTGACATTCGTCGGTCCGAGTGGAACGTCCTTGCCAATGACCATGGTGCAGGCGGCATCGCGTGACGTCCTTCGATTGATAGTCACAGATCTAACGCTGATTCGATGCGGCTGTGTCAAACAGTTTAAACACCTTCCAAGTTCCACCAATTTTCTTTCCGTATATTGTTGTTGTTGTTTTTTCTTCTTTTTTTTCAAAGCTTACCCGATTCGAATCAACCCCTTCAACAAGAGCCCTCGTCCTTTCAGTCGCTTTCACAGTAACTTTAAGGACTCGGTCAACGTAAACGTGGTAGCAATCGATATGCTGCGATGGCGCGTCCGGAGGATTCCATCCGATTAAAATGCTCTTGTTTAGCTGTCTCTCAAGAGTCAGCTGTTTAGGAGCAGCGACTAGCACCGAGAAGAACACGTCTGAACGTGACAACAACTAAACTAATCTCTACAGTTTACATGCTAAAATGAATACCTATAATCTCATGGCATTAAAATACTTTAAGCACTAAGCTTTTATTTAAAACTTTTCTCCTCAAATGACACCTACGACTAATTTTCATTTTTTAGCTCTAAATGGCAACATTCTAATAACAAAACACACATTTAGGAAAAATGACAACAAAAAATTATCTCGTAAAGGGAAAAAGGGTCATTATTAAATTTTTAAAAATGCGATTTCTTTGAAATAAAATTAACAGACTTTTGTCCGGAGACTTACTTAAAAATGGACGATTTTTACCGTAATGCGCTGTAGCACAAGTCGCGCCCAGGGTTGAGCTAAAAATTTCATTTTGCCAATATTTTGCAAAGAAATTTCGTTTAATGACGCGTTTCATAAAAAAAAAAAAAAAAAAAAAAAAAAACGTAAGATATGCCATTTTCTGCTTTCGTTTTTTATTTCTCTGTAGTGAAAAATGCCTGTTGTGTCCGCGGGATTTGAACCTACGAAGGTTCAAACCCGCAGAATGTCACGGCTAATGGCAAAATCGAATAAAATGTGTGCTTTGTGATGTTGAAAACTTTTTTTTTTACAATATAACCAAATGTTTTGATTAGATGTTTAGGGTTTTACTGTATTTAAATGACTTGTTTAAAAAAGAAGAAGCCGTACCTGGGCCTTCACCAGACGGATCGCCGTCTTCGGCATCATCCTCGTCCTCTTCAAGTATGTCGCCCAAATCGTAGTCGCCAACATTCCGTTTAAGGTAGTACTCTCCTGAGAAGGGGGGGGGGACGCGAAAAAAAAAAAGAGTCAAAAACGAAGAGCTATACACTAGGGACCATGACTCACCGGGATTCGTGCTATGGTAGTCCAAGTCCTGCGGAATATTCGTGGATCCCGAGTCATCGCAGTCTCGTAAACCCTGAACGACAGAATGATGAAAATCAAGTAGGTCGTCGCCGATCAATTTCTGAACGAAATTGGACGGTACGAGTCCACGGCGACCGTCTAAAAGTTCACCATCGAAGAAACCGTCCTTGGGAGGTGCACAGTTTTATTTATTTATGTTATTTCCTCCATTTGCTTTCTTTCTTTACAAGATTGAAAATTACTTCGTCAATATTGCCCCAAACAAGCACGTAGTCCCCGGCATTGATCGCAAGCTCCGCTTCTGGGCATTCATTCGGCGATTGTTGAAAAGGATCGTATGAATACCTGTGCAAGGATAACGAGAAAAGGAGGGGAGTATTGTTTCATTTTTGCTTTTCATTGTTTCTGAGGGCACACATGGGGTGGTTCCAGGGGCGTAGCCAGGCCCTTAATCTAGGGGTAGGCAGCTTCACAGGGGAAGATGTCAGAAGGGTGACCAGACGTAAAAAAAGTTTCAAAGGACCGCCTGGCACAATGAAGTAGGACGCCTAAAACGGAAAGTATAGGTATTAGATATTGCCTATTTCGCTATAAGGCACCGGCAAGCTGTGACACGGCGCACTCGGCTCGACGTGTGGGCGTTCCCGGCGGTGTGCGCTCAACAAACCGCGCACCGACAGAAACGCCCGCGTAGTACGGGTGTGAAGTGCACAGTTGGATCAGGGCACGGCCTATGAGCCCAAACGAGGCTTTGGCGCCCAAAGTAGGGCGCCTAAAAACAAGTTAACAGCAACTAATCATTGATCAGTTTGATGTCAAAATTGTTTACTCGACTAGGGAGTCCTGCTCGTTTGTGACAGCAATGTAACGGTTTCAGCGGCGTAACAAAGTGAACGAGCACCCAGGGCGCAAATATAATTTCAGCCCCCTTCCCCCTCTTTCGGCATAACCTAAACAAGCGTATTATTTTATAACTCGGGGTCTGTACCTTTTGGGTACGGAGTTCAGCGGTTATTGGAACAGTGGCAGACCATATCTATTGCAAATGAGGTGCCCCCGCACGACCACTTTAGCGTATCTGGTCCCCAGAACGAGTGGTCTGGAGTGGCGAGGCTCCAGGATCTCGGTGAAATTAGGATTTTAAGGAGCGAAATCCGCGAATTCAGGCTTGAAACAAATAAAAAACGCTGCGAATTATCGAACAATGCCTTATTATTTCGACTGTGGGTTTATTATTCATGGATGTAGTCAAATCCGGCTTGAAATTACATGAAAATCGGCACCCCACACCCCTATGACCCCAAATCCTTTGAAAATCCCCATTTTGGACCCGCTTTTGGCCCATAAAACCCAAGGAGGTTATTTGATCAAACTGATCAGATGTTAGGACCAACTAGACCCCAAATGGAGTCTATGTGCGAAAGAACGAGTTTTTTCGAGCAATCCTAGGGCAAGATATGGCCCGGACGGCGGACGGGCATTTTTTTTTTATTGCAGATTTGGATTCTACGCACTTTGAAACGTAAAACTACAAATTTTGAGAGAGGGTCAAAAAAATTTGTTTGCGATACGATTACAAAGACTTATTATTGAGAAATAATAAGCCAAAAAATAGCGAAACTGGGGTTTGAAAGCGCCAAAATAACGAAAATTGGTTTTTGAGTGAGCCAAATCGGTGACATCGGGTTTTTAAATAGCATTAAGATTTTACCCACGAAATTTGGTTCTGGAACGAGTGAAAGCGAAATAGCTGTATGAAACAGCAAAAATCCGTGAAATTTGGTTATGAATGAGCTACTAAATACGTGACATTTATTGATGGAAAAACGACGAAATTAAGGTTTAAAAGGACCGAAATTAAATATGTTTTATAAGGAACCAAATCAGTTTTTTGAACGAACCAAACAAGGCATTAAGAAGAGCTAAAGCCATGATTTAGGGTTTTACAGAAGCAAATTGGGGTTTGAAGGTGCCAAGTACTAGAAATTTACTTTTAAAAAAACCAATATCCGCTAAATTAAGGCTTGAAAGAGCTTGGAAATTTTTTTGAATGGAGAAAAATTCCGCAAAATTTGAATTTGATCCAGCCAAATCAGCATTTCCGTTTGAAAGAGCGAAAACAGTGTTTTTGAAAGCCAAAATGACGAATATAACGGTTTTAAAAGAACGAAAATACAAGAAGGAAAAAGTCAAAACCCTAAATATATAACATTAGTCAAGAAATTAGGGGTTAAATTATCGAAAATCCATGAAATTGGGTTTTGAAGGAGCAAAAAACAGCGACATTTGGTTAATAGAAGAGTGAAAATCCGCATAAACTTGGGAAATTTCGTGGTTTAAAGCGTGAAAAGTCGCGAAATTGGGGTTTGAAATAGCTAAAATCCGTAAAATTGTGTTTTTTAAATAAGGTGCCAAGTCTGAGAAATTGCGTTATGAAACAGCAAACTTTGGGGGCTAAAAAGTACAAGAAATTACAGGGGGACATTTTTACAAAATAAGTAAAAAGAAAGAGAAAAAGAGCCGAGGTGCTAATTCAATCCGCACCCCCAACCGAGTCAGGCAACCAAGTCATGGAGGAGACGCAGCTCACTAGGGCTGCGATGAAAACCGTGAGGCGGAACGGGGAGGAACGTTAAACTGCAACATTGTTTAAAGGTGAACATGAAATGTATTGGGGGGTTAGACCCACCAAGAGACGTTAAAAGCTGGGACCAAAAAGTAGGACAAAAAAAAAAGAGGGCAATTTGATCTCTCCCCGGGGAAAAAAATGAAATGTCCGGGGAATGTTGGACGTCTGGTCACCTTATGTCAAATGGACCGTTTCCTGTTGAAGGCAGCAGGTGAAACGGATCACTTCGAGCAGGCATCACATGAAATTGAGTTTTCAAACATCACCAAAAGCCACGAAATTTGGCTTTCAGTGAGCCAGACCGGCGACTTCTTTGACGAGCAAACCCCGCGATTAAATTGCCGATTTTAGTGAGCCAGAATCGCGAGAAAAAAAATTTATGTACATGCATAATCTGCGAAATTGCGTTTTCGTATGAGGCAACCCCGCAAATTTGGGGTTTCAGCAACAAAACCCCGTGAAATTGGGTTTTTTGTGAGCGAAATCTGAGAAATAATTTTAGTTGTGAGCGTTGACGAAACAAAATGTGGCGACCCCGTAAAATTGGTACATTTTTGATGGTATCTAGGGGTAGTTGGGCAGTTACCCCACTTCGGCTACGCTTTAAAGTCTATGGAAGGGTAACTGCCCTCCCCTCTCTCTCTGGCTACGCCCATGGGTGTTATGAAACGCTGCCCATACCTTGCTATGTACACGTAACACTTCCCTTTCCCAGGTATATCCAGCATATCAACGACTTTAGAATCATGGCCTAAATTTAAGTGTTGGTCGGTTAATGTGTTGTACAGTCCTGAAACAAACAAAAATGTAAGTTCTCAAGAAAAATTCAACTTGAAATCAACGTTGTATTTAACGAACTATCTAATTCAAATTGTGCCACTGCTGGCAGTTGAGGCATCATTCGCTGAGTGTGCGTCGGATGAACCAAAACCGGTTGATTACTTCTCAATGGGTTTGTCGTTCCTCCGACGCCGCCCAATAAAAACGGATGGTACTGAGTAGCCATTGAATTCACCATGGAAGTCTAGAGCGAAACAATTATAAATGAAAAAAAAAGCACACGCCTAAAAAAAAAGTGACACTAACTTGTGTTAAAGCCAAAGGTATCCCAGGTTGAGCGACTTGAGAAATAATTGGGATACCCGCAGCCGGTACTACATAACTGGTCCCATCGACGGTAATATTACTTGTGACTGCGTGACGATTGACAGAATCAGCTAAATTTGTCAGTCCTGTCATTGGCAGATTCGCTAAAAATGAAAACAAAGAGATTGAAATGAAAATCCCCCAAATTAGTTAGCAGTGTGAAACTACTCCGATGACTGCAGTAAATTCGTGGTTTGTTTTCATTTTACTTTTCTTTTCTTTTAAATTAAAAGATGAGATTCAGTGAAAAGAAGAATCCAAATTTTTTCTACTCTAAACTATAAAAGTTGGCTCAAACCGTAAAATCTGTTCATGTTTAAGTCTATTTTCTGTTCGTACAAATTCCAGGGTTGACTCACTTGGTTGTGCTGTGACAATTGAAGATGTTGGGTGACCAGTAAGTGTAGAAGAATTTATTTTAGGCTGTAGAGGAAGTTGTCTGTTTGAGACCCCACTATGCCCTGTACATTTATATAATTCGCACTGCTCTATTAACATTTACAGTTGAATAAAAATAGAAATGGAGCTGATGCAGAACCCTTTGGCGAGCAAGCACTTAAGAAATGTTGATGATTAACGTATTTAAAGATAACTAAAGAGCAATGGAAAGCATTTGTCTGCGTTTATGGCTAGTCCGACACTACTGGCTGCGACTTGCCTTCAAAATAATTAATGTTAATCTATACATAGTGTGGTCTTCTAAAATTGTGTTTGTCTGTGTAAAATCGAAATTAAAACCTGCTCTTTAAAGAAATTCAGGCAAAATCCTTAATAAAAGCGTAATTTCATGGAAGAAGAGTCGAAGACGAAAATTAAGCAAAAGCGTGAGAACGTGCTCGTTGCAAGGAAAGCATTTAATTGTTTAAGCAGTTGCCGTCATGCTAGTGCTCAGCAAGAAGAAAAAAAAGTCTTAGAAATTACAGAGCCGACAGAGGAGCAAAACCTTTTTTTTTATAGCCATATAAGAGTATTAATCTTTGGAAACGTTCAAGAGCGAGGGAGCTCGTTCACATACATCCGTTAAACACAATAGAGAGAAACGTATGCTTAAATTGGATTTTTTTTGCAGTGAAAAGAAGACTGACAATAATTTTTTGAAAGATTCTTGAGACAATTCTATTCCATTTAATTTGCTTTGACTTTTGCATTTGTTTAAAACGCTTTTCCAAGTGTCAACCTACCGATCGTAAACCTGCTTTTATCCAATTCAGCAAGGATTCTATTGTCTTGGTCAATTTTTTCCATGATGCTATCAATGCCCTTCACTACGTTTGGTTGGGGATGTAAATGCAAAACCTCGTTAGGAACAGTCGCTTGTGAAGCAGTTGTGGCTGTCGAGACTATTGAAACAGACATTTTTAAAAGAAATGAAAAAAGTAAAGGAACTACCTAAGTTAATTAACAATTATATTATGTAATACAGTCGCTATTTTTAAAGCGATTACAGAAACTGTTCTTAGAAATCTATCCCCCTCCCCTTCCATACGAGAGGTTTTCGACTGCTGTACAAAATGAAACCAAAATGTCTCGGAAGAGTTTTATCAATTAGTCGACCGTAAAATTCCAAGTTATTTTTCATTTATTCTCCATATTTCCGGTCCAGAAATCGATTTAAAGCAATTATTAGAATATTAGACTGAGGGTGTTCATAGAGGCGTGTAGGAGGATGAACTTTTCCACCCCTTTCCCAAGAGTGACGTCTTTTTTCCCCTTTCAACATTGCACATGGGCCAGATGTCAAGTCTCTGGGGTAGGGGCGCCGCGCCTCAACCCCCAACTCCGTCTTTTCCTCTCATCACGAGACATTCACAAATAATTAAACAAAATTATTCAACTAAACAGGATTCTTTGTAGCGTGCAAAACTGCTTGAAAACGCAAGCTTTATTAACATGTGGACCCATAAACACGGTCAAAATGAATTGCTCCTCGGGAATACCTAGTCGTTTTTTGTGATGACTCAGTTTCTGTAGCTAACTATACATAGGAAAAAGACAGTGATGACGCGAAAGCCTGTCAGCGTTGACAGCGAGCTCCGCTTTCGTGGGTATTCATACGGCGATTTTTTTGAAAAAGATCGTATGAATATCTGTGTAATAAGTTGGTGGGGAAGGGGTTACCACAGCCCCCAACCACAGGCAGGCTGTCTGGATTCGGATTTACACGAGGTAATTTAGCCACAGAAACGGTTCATCACACTAATCAGCGACTTGAGGGAGAGTAAAAAGTAATAAAAAAAATTCACCAGTAAATACGTGCTATCGTGTTACCGACAAATATATACAAAGCAATAAATAAAATATTGACATCGTCAATGTCAGATCAGATATCGTCAAATATTTGACGTTGTGTGATGCACGGGAAGACAGCGCTTTGACAAACATTGAATAATAGATACGGAAAGGTTTAGTGAGGGGGTGGGGGCTGTGGGAATGTTTGAGTTAACTCTAGCCCCTCGTAACACTCAGGGAAAACTCGACAAGAGACCGCCTCACCATGCGTGCATTGGATTGATGGGCGCTCTATCCCGGACCGGTGACACAGAATCCGGCTCGCTGAAGTTCCCCTCCACATAGGAGGACAGCAGCCTAGCCTTCAGTGACATCAAGCATGGGATCAAGCCGCTACTGGGCGACATGTTCATCGAGGAAAAATCTGATATGGAGGTGGACAATTTTAAGTTACCCTTCCGTCCAGCTCCTGACAGCTCACTGCACTTTCAACGTCACAGCTCCTCCCATACGCTCTCAGAGTACGCCTGACAACACACTCACGAAGAGAAAACGAGTGGCCCCTACGAGCCACAGTATCGGAAAACTCTCCGACATCACCAAGTCACGCAAATGATCGTCCTGCTGCGTATCTTATGGTTTCACGACACGGGAAATCCGAACATTGAAACGAGTTTTACGAACAGAATTTCAAGAGTCATTTCAGAGATTTCAACGTTCGCAGTCACGCAAATATTTCCGCAAACGGTGATCACGTAATGAATTGACCTGAATTTCACCAGGCAGAGCTCGCTGAGCCAATCAAGAGTCAAGGAAATTGCCTGAAACCAACTTAATCGCGAAACAACTCATTTTTTGACCCCTTCATGGGGGGCGCTGACGGCCCCAATGAAGGAGCGTTTTGGCCAGAACCGACAGCATTCCTCAGTTGATCGCGAATAAACGCGAGCCGGTCAAATCGAAGCACTTTAAAAGAAGTTGTCTAAAATCGTCCAAATCGGCCACTTGGAAAATTTTGGCTATAATCGCCAGTAATCAAAATTGAACGAAACTGCGTACATTGAGGTTTCGGGACGACACGGGGAATCCGAAAACTGAAACGGATTTTTAATCAGACAAACCGTGAAGGAGCGGTTTTCAAGGGCCGTACGAATTTTCCTGCGCGTGTCGTGACTGCGCAATCAAAAGACCTGAAGTATAGGTAAGAGAGTTGACACAGGTGGACTTCAAAGGTCTCTGGGAGTCGAGAAAACCTACCAAAACCAAAGACAACGCGGAACGCTCATTTTTGACAACTTCAAGTAGGGGGGGGGGGGCGATAATCGCCGCTCTAGCATCAATTTGAATAGAGCCAACACTTAAACATCCGTTATCGGACCCGTATGGTTGCGTCATCCGCACCCCCCAACACCACCAGTAAAACTCCCTACCGCCAAGTGGTTGACACTGGTAACGTGCTCACCCTGGTAGGCGAAGGAGCAAGATAAGTGGGCCCCACCAAAGCAACGCTCCGGTCACGAGCCACTGATTTCTTGAAGTTGCGACGGAAAGAGGACGCAAATCTCGTTCTAATTAACTTAACTGAGTAAAATTTTATAGACAATCACCTCGGGGACTCATGCAAAGCCAAAGAAGCCGGCTTTCCTTCACCAAATTGGCTACAAAAACGGATCATTGATCAGCTGGATCTACGTCTGAAACTGCGGCGTATTCGGCTAAGAAAACTCACAATCTTTCCCCCATAATCTGGTCACTCAGCCACGAGACTGTAAAATATGGCCCTAAATCCATTGAACCACGGCTGTCCGGCAAAGAGTGTTGAAAATCCCTCCCAAATTCAGATAACGCACAGTACCAAAAATGATAATTTAGTTACGAGAGTCTGCAGTTAATAGTAAAACGTGATTTGTTGGTAAAAAAACTCTCGATTTAACCCCGGTTAATAACTATAACCACATAAATGTTTATTTCACCCCCCTCCCCCCTGCTTTGATAATTCAGGCAGAGCAATGTCGTTTTTGGCCTCATATACTTCGATAACTCTCTCGCAAACTATTAATCCAGACCAAGAATATGTGGATTGACGGTCTGAAAACTGGTTATTTTGCTTCCGAAGAGTATTTGCCTCAGAGATTGACCATTCCCTCACTTATTTTGTATCTGATTGTTGGAGCGAGAAGCAAAATATGCAATTATTCCGACCCCCTTGTTCTCCACTCAGGATAGTCAGATTAATCCTCCCAAGATGATTTCTAGTTACACCTGTGAAAGTTGCATGACGCGACAGAAGCGGAGAGCCACAGTGCACCCATCGTGTGGAGGTTTGGATAGGGGTTGGGGATGAGAGTCGGTGATGTTCCAAAAGCCGAGCCCGCAGGCGCAGCTCCAAAAGAATAAAGACCCGAGTCGAAGTCGCTTCACACAGCACCTGTCGACTATTTTCGATTCAGCCAGCGACTTAGCCTCCCGGAATTCATTCTTTGAACATTTCAAGAGGCAATCACAACAAAATGGGGGCAGAATTTTCCTAGGACGCTGAAGCAACTGGTTGTAACCCGTCGCACATCTAAGTTCAAGTCTTTAAATGACGTCAATTGAAAGCCACACATGACATAATCACAATGCGGACAAAATAATTGTTGAAACTTTGTTCCACTGTATCGACAACAGAGATCACTATGAGTACGAGACATTTTGCTTCAAATTTCGTTACTGTATTCTAAAAACTAAAGGCATGCGCATTGACTGTGAAAATATTCATCTCGTGTGAGAATATCCTTAATGTTTATGCTCAAAAATATGTATTTTTTTGTTTATTTGTTTTCAATACCTCCGTAAGTTTGTCTCCTTAATGTTGATGTCCTTTGCTCGATATGATTATCAACAGAGTTACACGAAGGCATCATAGACGTGTGATCCATGCTATTAATTTCTGTTCCTATAACAGTTTGTTTCATCTTGTTTAGTGTGTCGTTAACGCAACTTAAGTATCACCGTTACCTCCTGCGGATATTATGGAATCAGGAGACAGTGGTTGGTCGTGTACAGTCTTTCTCCAGGGTGGCGTGCACGACGACTGCTCTGAACAATGATTTCCCGAACCGACGCTTTTGGTGGACCTTTTGATGGCCGCCATCTCGAGAACAAGCTCTTCGTGGAGGACATTTTGAAGTTCTGCTTTCTTTTCGAGCTCTCTAATTTTTGACTATAGAGAACAAACAGAATCGATTTGTTTTTTGTTGGCGGTCGATTGATTGCAGGGAATAAGCTTACCTGCAAAGTTTCAATACTCTCGTACGCTTTAGATTTTTCTGATGATGAGGTCAGTTTCCTTTGAATCTCCGACTGTTGCTCTTTTAAAAGAGATAATGTTTCCGTATGTTCCTTCTCTATTTCTTTTTTGCGGTCATTAGCGTCACGCATTTGCTGAAAATTGTGTTCAATAAGATCGAGGCACTGAAAACAACTCGATGGACTCTCTCCCCGGTCATACCTTCAAGATCGACTCCAGTTTGTCTGAAGCCCCAAGTTGTTCTGCTCCTTTCACCTTTTCGTCATACAAAAAAGAAACAATAAATCTTTCTAGGCTCGCAGCCTTTTCAGTGTTGAGCTCACATTTTGAAGTTGCTGCACTTGTTTTTGAAGGTTCGTGTTTTTAATTGTCAGTTCCGTATTTTTTTCTAAAACTCGAGCTAGTTGATCCTCCTTTAGTAGCATATCGGGGTGAATATAATTACATTTCTTTCTTTTTCAATCTCTCTGGAACTTTGTCCGAATGGTCTTACCAGTTCGATGTCAATGGCGCCTCGAGGATCAAATCTAACTTTCTCCTTCGTAGGACCCAGTCTTTTATTTTACCTTGTAAAATAATAAAAAAAAACAACAATTTTTTGGGCGGATCTCAAGTAACGCAGAAGGAGGAGACTCATTTCATTACTCGCGCATCAACATTTCGGCTTGGCTTACTCACTAAGCTCAAGTTGTGGAGGCGACTCTCCCCTACCCTTCCTGGAAATTATACACGTAAAAACTGACAATGAATCCCCACCCCCACTCTTAAGTGGCACCGGCAACAAAATTTTAGAAGGCCTAGAAACGCAAAACTGAAAGAAAATCCCCAGAAATTGGTTGGCTGCCCCTTAAATAATGAATTTTTCCCGCAGAAACACAGTACCCGGCAAATAATCGTATTTAGCGTATAACTAAACAGTTTCCATGATCTTAACTGGTCAGTCAAAAAATGATAATTTTACACTTCCAACAGGCTTTTCGGATAAGATATTATCAGCCCCCCCCCCCAGTAAAGTTTACTAAAATATTATAACGCAAAAGGATTTACTCATAAAAGTCGGCCTTGACACTGTCAAGTTCTTCAGTTTTTGTCCCAGCTCGGGGAGTGATGGAAGGGAGGACACCCAAGGCCTTCAAAACAAACGTTTAAAATGCAAATAATTCATTCACAGACATTTTTTGTTGACAGAAGGAGGTTGAGCCAAAGGAAAATCCCCGTCCAATTTCAAGGGACACGTGATTAAGGGTGTGAAGGGAGGAGGTTAGGCTGAGCCCCGCACGGCGCTATGAGTTATGCGGTGCATTGCATAATTGTTTTCCTAATCAAATGAGCGGGCTTCTTTCAAGAGTTGCGTTATTTTGAGTCATTAAGGGCCTTGGCTTACAGATTGGTTGAATGACGAGGGGTAAGTATTGTGTAAATGTTCTTAAGAGCTTCCCCTCGTTACATATTATTTTTTAAATAGACTCTTTGCATGCCAAATCAATTTACTTACAAGTTCAAATCGAAAGCATACGTATACCACCTACCCGAGTTGAAGGTTTTAATTTGGATGCAAAGGAGATTTAACAGTTATTACCGCAATAGCCTTCAAAAACGGAGTGAAAAACGAAAAAAGGTCAAGCCTCCCTCGTCTTGGGAGATTAAACGTGTCCTTGACCGTCCTCAAGTTCAATATAAAAGATACCATTCATTCTTCAATCCATTAAAATGACTCGTTCCAGAAAAGGATGTGTCACGCTGTCGGAATATTCGCTCTTGACTGTATGTCTCGCGATATGAGTTATGTCCCATGAGGGAAAAATTCCTCTGCCGGGGAGTTTGATTTATGAAAATTAAGAACGTTTGCATAACGTGATCCCCTTTTAGACATGGTTTGAAGAATCGGATGGAATTGAATTCAATCATTAAAATTGACAGTCTTTTGGACTAAATCATTATGAAATGTTACAAAAGTATCAGGGTTTAAACTGATTAAGCCAAGGGATCAATAGAAATGTATAATTGACGTCTCTTGTTCGTAAATTTAGACTTCTTGGAATAATTAAAGGAAGCACGTCTCGACCAAAGTTCCTCGAAATATTCAGAGAGGGGTGTGAGACCGTTAAGCCAAGGTTTATCGCTCAGCCATACAACGCTCATCTATCCTGTTTTCGACAGTTCATTCAGAAAATGACCTATTTTAACCCCATCCCCCAGCCTTTCTACCGAGCATTATTTATGCCGTATCATCTTCAATACATTCCCCCCTCACCCCCTTAACTTCGTCATCATTGAAACTGGTAACCATAGAAACAAATCATGCTTTTAATAGTGACTTGAGCTCATAAAATGCACGCATTTCATATATCAGTCGTCACGCGTGCCTCAGACAAAGAAGCTGTTTCAAGAAGCTGTGTTTCATTTATGTTGCTATTGACTCGTTTAAGCCGTGATCTGAATTGAATTAGCAGCAAAAACCCGAAAACTCAAGTCTCTCAAAATATGGAATTACACAGGTGCTGCCCACGTGGTTGGGCTCATTTTTGCGTTGTCGTTATAAAAACAACTTTTAAAACACCGTTTAAAGAACCATAAAACAGGAATCATGTTTTTTTTTTCCTTTAAAACCCTCAATTAAATGCAAGTAATGGCTCCGAGATGTGAGGGATGTTGAAACAAGTGACTATCACTATTCGCTTGAAATGAATGGGAAATGTTTCATTTTGAGTTAAGTATGTTTATGCTATAAAAATTGGCTTTTAAACATTAAAAGAAGAGGCTTATTTCAGGGCTGCGTAAAAGGGAGAGGAAAAAAAAAATCGGTGGAGCAGAACTTAGCCCACTGCTCTAAATTGAGCTGAGATAAGGGGAATCAATATTTGAGCGTAGTTTAGAACGTTTAACTACTTACTTACGGGGTGAAATTATTACGAGGCGTCGACTCTAGTTGTCTGAACTGGGTCGTAAAAAAAAAAGAGAAACTTCCCGGATTGGAATCATTGAATGACCGTGGAGCGAGAGACCTTTTTTTTCTCTTCGTCTCCCCCCCCTTTATAAAGCATCGTATGCATGAGAAATGAAAACGTTCACGAAGCTTGTCAAAGGAGGAGAATCCAGAGGGGACTATTCCACTTGCCAGACCAACCCCCTTTTTCCGAGGGCCGCCCCCGTCATCGATTGCAACCTACAGCCACTTTTGTGCTGCTCGATGCGAACACTCGCATCGATTTTGTCCATCATTCTTTAGAATAAACAACTTTAATTTCGCGTTATTAGAGTGACATTGGTGAACTTCAAATAGGACGAACACGCTCCCGTCAGTCATAACATCAAGGAACCCTTTAATTCGTAAATATTTCCAACCCACAGGGCGCTCTTCTGTTAGTTGGTGAAAACCGTTGCTTCACTTGAAACATTTTTCCTTGTCGCTTATTCTTGGAAATGGTAATGTTCCCAATTAGTCCCGAAATTTCGTTTAACCTGCCGCTACAACATCACTCTGACAGGGTGGGTGGTCAGTTGGTTCATGGGAAAGTGACAATTCTAAATTTAAAAAATTTACATATCTGTTCTTGAACTTGTCTCTTTGAGCTCGGTTGCTGCCTTCTGAAGTGCAATAAAAACTAAAGTTTGCTAAAAATAAATGAGTTTATGGTCCACGAACTGTCTATTCAGTCTAATAACTGCCAATTTCGCCACCGAAATTGATCCAAGATTTTGCAAATTCCCCAAAGGCTAGAAGGCTTCGCGTTCTCCTCGTAAGATGTCGCTAAGCTTAGCTAAAGGGACGTATTATTTCAGTTTTCTGATGGTTTTAAACACTGGCATTTTTGTTTGAGGCCAGAGGGCGAGAAAGGGTGGTGGCTATTGAGCCACTGTCCGTCATATAAATCCGCACTTGAAAGTGCGCTATAATTCGACACTATTCCTTGGTTGCCCCCCCCCCCCCAACTACCAACAAGCAGACTGACAATCACACAAAATATAGAGCCGATTTGTCGTGCTTCTCTGCATTACGCACATTTCAGCTCGGTGGTTTTTAGTGCCTTTCATTTTTATTTACTCGTTGGAATTGTCTCCTTCCACTAATTTCGATCAATTGCGATTCCCTGTCGAGTCCGTATGGGAAAGCCGGCCGAGGAAACTGGCCATTTTTTGTGACGTTTTGTACCTTCCAACTACAGCGGCGTAGATTGAAATTATCTCAATGAATGAGGAAGGAGAGGTGGAGGTTTATGTAAAATGTTTAGTTAATAAATTAATTAAACTGATGTTATCGGACGACGATGGAAGGTCATAGCCCAACAGGATTCGAGTTTCGAGAAAAAATGGCTCCCCGGCGGGATTTGAGCCCGCAACCTCTGTATTACCTGTCCAGCACGCTGCCAATTGCGCCACAGAGACGCCTTTGGGAGTCATACTCCGAGGGATAAGCTAAGCCGAACCCCACCCAGGTCCATTGTTTCTCGAAACTCTAGGCGTTTCTCCTGATCGGTAAACCACGCCGAATTTTATCTTATCTAGATGTTGTTAGATGGATATAATGAATAATTCTGTTGACGGTATTTTAATTAATAAAACTCATGTTATCCGGAAGACGATGGAAGGGCATAGCCCAACACTATTCGAGTTTCGAGAAAAAATGGAGAAAGAATGAGACTGTCCGGGACTTTTGTGACGGGAACATCCGAATTCTTCGTTTTTTAAGTATTTGACACACCGTCACTCCTCCGGCCAACCCTCAACTTTTGTTTTGTTCGATGCTAAATAATTATTCTAGAGCTAAACATGTACGTTTGTCTATTCAAGAATTCTGGGCGAAAAATGACCGGTTCCTACCCGAATAGTCGATGTCGGAAGTGAAATTGCCATTTAAGCGGTAGACATTCACTAATTTTGACTAAATTATGAGTTTTTCAAACAAAATGACAAGTTTGGCGACGAAATGGAGAGCTTCTAAGCTAAATGGAGAGTTTGGCCGCTAAATACGGAGTTTTGTGTCTACATGGACGGCTTCACAGCTAAATGGACAGTTTCACGGCTAAGTGGACAGTTTCACGCCTAAATAATTATTTTAGTTCCACGCGTTAACACTTTGTCTATTGCAAAATCCAGGGCGAAAAATGACTTTTTCTTGACGGAATAGTCAACGTTGGGAGTTTAATTGTCATTAATGCGTCTGAGAAGTACTTCAGGACCAAAATAATAAGTTTTTGCTACGAAATTGAATTTCGCGCTAAATGGAGAGTTTGGCGTCTAAATACATAGTTTTGTGGCTAAAATTGGATAGTTTGACGATTAAATAGAGTTTCGCGCTTATTTTGGGGAATTTCGCAGCTAAATTTATTGGCGGAGACCTTTGTGGCTAGTTAGAGAGTTTCACGGTTATACAGGGGAGTTTTGCTGAATGGGTGAAACTTTGCGTTTCCTAGTCACATAAACTCAACAATTTTTCCCATCAAGTCTTGTTTGATTGGGGGGGGGGGGATCATGGATCGCCTCTATCTTCTGTCCTTTCCTGGGTGGTTTTATGGGATGGGTACTAACCTGTTATCGGTTTGATTATCAATGCCTGGGCCCAGGGACTGAATATTCATTTTCAAAATAAAAGTTTCCGTCATTACTAGTCACCATGTCCGGGTGGAGGGGGGGGGGTCTTTCACGAAACAGACACTGCCCCGAATCTTTCAATAAAGTGAGATGAACCTTCGATCTCGAAAAATGTAATCAATAACTCGTTTGATTCAGGTGTATTTATGTGGTGATATTCCATTATTTATCATAATTTATGACTTGAGCGAATACCAAATTTATTGTTTAGCGCCTCGTTTTGAAGAGAGGATTTTTTACTAGAGCCATTGATCTCGTCTGAATCGGTGCCGACCATGTTCTCTCGGGTTGAGTCCAAATGTACCCCGTATTGGTCATCGAACAGTAGGCACTGTAGTATCGTCCCTCACTTCGACAGTACGACCACAGAGGACATTTGCATTTGAATTGATTTTGAAATTCTTCCTTGCATATCTCATTCCACCAACAAGTCCGCTAGAGGAATTGTACAGAGTAATAAGAAAAACACTCAAAAATTGCACACGAAATTTAGTCAAACCTCAGTCAGATATCCTTTGACTGATTGGTCGCTGATTGTCGGCAACGCATTGCAATTTTGAAATAATGGCAACAGTACCACCAGGCTAAATACTAGCGCCTAAAATTAAACGATAAATTCAGTAAATGAAGTTAAACGGTGCACTTACTGACGTAGAAAACTCACTACATTATGTAACATATCAAGATCTTGGGTTTTTTTATTATTATTTTGTAAGCTTCAAATTTGGGCTGTGTCAACAGAGATCATAATTCCTACTATGAACCGGGGAAGACGGGGCGCATTCGCCGTTTTATGGATTAAACACGGCTCCCAACTGTGGGCCACGAGAAGTTCAAAAAACATTTGATTTGTCGTTAATTTTAGTTATCCGTAGACTTCAAAGTAAAAGAATGAAATAAAAATAAAAGGCAATACTACTTACGATTCATTGAGTATATAAATTGAAACACGGAATAAGTGAGTGCACCCTGCTGATCCATTGATGAATTTGAAGCTGAATGAAAAATCCATTCCATTCATGGAAAACTTCAATTGAACAGCTGAAAACGTGGGCGAACGAGCTTCGCTGACGTTCTTATATTAGCATGCAAATTACAACGTAATTATCGCCACTTAATTGATCAGTTTATAGTGAATATATGATGACTTGATGAAGGATTAACCTCTCATCGTGACGATATTCAAGTGCAATTAAGAATGTCTTGCATACATGTTGGAATTGTCTATAGAATAGACTTCCTAACGAGAGAATTTCATGGGATTGCCTCATTCCAGTAACACGGCACTGGCTCATTCAAAAAAGCAATTTCACTTTTTTTTTTTTTCTAATCCAATAACCAGATTTCGTCTCTGGCGCCTTATAAACAGCAAGTAACCGGCTTGGTTGTTACTACAAAATAACTCACGGTTGTTTGCGGAAATAACTCACCAGAAAAGTTAAAAAAATGGCAAAAAATGCGTATGGAATATTTCACGATGCAACTACGGTTTATACATCCCCGTACAAAATACAACGAGTCCTCTCTTCACTCATCTTGCGGAGAACAACCTATAAACCCACCCACCTACCCACCAGATATCATGGTATTGGTGTTCCCTTTGTTAGATGGATCTTTCAAAAATTTCAAAATTGAAAGCCATGAAACTCCAAACCCTTTTACTAAACAGTCAAATTAAAGATAATTCCAGGGACTCCCAAGCAAATTCAGCAAGTTAGGAAATTATAGTCTGTCCACTCAGAGATGGACTCTCGCCCGCCCTTGAATTTAGTGAAATGAGCTTCCCTTTTGCCCCTTCTCCTAAAAATAACGCACCGGGAATAATTTTTGAACAAATGAACACTGTGTAGCGTCTGTACGCAACCATAGTGCTCGTAGTAAAAGTTTTTTTGTTGAGTTCTTTAAATATTTTTGGTGGGAGTGAACAAAATGAAGCAACACGTTCGAGAGTCAATCACTAAGTGGACAGACTATAACAAACTTTGAATCAATAAGATCATAGTGTGACTACTCAAGATCCTAGAGATTTCGATATATGCTAAAAGTGCAGGGGTGACTCTATAACTCACAGAATCCCCCACAAATCTTTTTAAATTATTAAATTAAATACGTTTTTAATTAGTTTAGATAACAATATTCCTGAAAGTCTGAAAAAATCCGAGCTAAGGTACGGACTGTCTTACTGAGAATAACACAGCAACCGCGTTCAATCTTAAGGCTCAGCAACCCAACAAATCGTTCAATTTTCTTTATTCATGTCCTTTATTTTGTTTGGCGCCAAAACAAAACAATACGTGAACAAAGAAATACCTTGATGAGCCACTTTAGATCAAAATAAAAAAAACGTCAAAATTAAAAAAAAAAACTTTCAGCAGATTTACCGAAACAGCGTCATTCACTCAGACTTTTTGAGACTTCTGAAATTTGCCCTTCGAAGAAGTTCGGCATGTATGAATTGCTTTTTTGACCAACCTAGTCGGCCTAATAAAAAGAACTAATTTTTTAATAGAAAATTTATTTAAAACCCCCAAAACGAAGTACGAAAATGAGCTTAACGCGATTCATAAAATCGCGACAGTAACTCATGAATTCATGATGCCGGGAGTACACTCGCAACGAGGTAAGAAAACCAATTACTCACTCGCTTCAGAGGGAGCGGGAGATTTACTCGAAAATTGGCTTGAAGATGTTATGGGTTTGACCTACCGGACAATCCAAGTGCGGCCAATTCTTTGCTAAGGCCTCAGAACTCCAGCGCACTCTGGCCTAATCACTTACTCAGTCCCCCCTTAGCTAGGCTCAATAGACGCTGGCTGTTGAAGGCGCAGTAGGCTGAAGGTCCGAGAACAATGCGTGAGACAGGACCGTGATGCGTGTGTTCTGTACTCTCAGGAAAATAAATGACTCGGTGAGAGTGCCCTGCCGTCGCCCTACTGTGGATAAAATAAGATATGGAAAGACGTGTTGTGCGTGTGTGTGTGTGTGGAGGCTCCAACCTTCGAGACGATCCAGATGAAGAGAGGACACAGTAGGTCCATTCGTTTGTCATCCCAAACAGCTGAGGTGATGACTAAGCTTATTTAGTTAATCTCAAACATCTAATTTTGTACCGTTTACATCAACTTCAAACTTATTGTATAGAAATGCCCCATCTCTGAATGACAAACGAACAAACCTTAGACCTGAAATCGAAATATTATTTGGATTCGAGCTCATTTTTCTAACCACCTGGCTCAATCAATTCCTAATGTGGTGCCGAATTGGAACCTTTAATAACACGTGCCCCTTCCTAACCAATTCCACCTGTGGCCAGCAAAGCATATAATTATGCCCCATAACTTTCCTATAGCCTTGCATTGATCATCTAAACATGAAAATTCAAGACGTACGATACAAATCACCTTGGTGGCTTTACGAAACCAAAAATCGTACGCGAACCAGGAAGGAAATATTCAAAATTCTATAAACCGTGGTTGGTATAAGATAGCACCGCGCGTACGCGTAAGAGAGCTACAATAGTTTGAATGAAATAACGAGAGTGAAATAAGGAGAGCTACTCCTTGAAAAACAATGGTGCTACCTTATTATGGTCATTCTTAACCGTGCTATTCACCTACCTTGCTAGTCGGCAGCCTCCTTCTGAAACGAAAAAAGCAAAAATTAGTAAGAACATAACTACATATATTGTTTCTCGACACCGGAGAGTTTATCGTGTCTTCAGTCATAAAAATTCTCACTTAAGGAGATTCTCGATTCCGCAAAGTAATCCAAGCAACGTCTACCATCTCAATTTTTCACAGGAGGAACGCACACACTTCAAACTCACTCCACACTGACCGCCAAGAGGTTCAACCTGAAAAATAAATCATGTCTTAAACCAGCGCTTCACAGGCAGGAAAAGTACGAAAACGATCAAGAGGTGATATGATTCCATAGTGGCGTGATATGCCCCTTAGGATCCGTCAAGGTTGAATCTCCCTGGTCTTCCACAAAAACTAGCCCCCAAAATGGCAGAAGAGACGGTTCGTGCTCTGAAAATTTCTGAAACGACTTTTTTGGCGCTGAAAATAGCCCAAAACTGGCATATCCACGCCCTAAAAATTGCTTAAAGACGATTCGCGCCTCGAAAATGTCGATACAGATGACCGACTCCTGCCCTGAAAATGGCAAAGGCGACCATTCACGCACCAAATATGGCCAAACTGCCCGTTATTTGCGTCTTGTAAACATGGATAAAGGGTCGAACCGTGCCCTCGAAGGAGCCTAACTGCCTATTCCACCGTTAAAATGGCAATTCACGCTCTAAAAATGCTCAAACTGTTCATTCGCGCCCTGCAGATAGTGTAACTTCAAACTGGCTATTTGCGCCCCAAAATCGATCAGCTGACCCTCAAAGAATGGGAACGTCACCAACGAACAGCCCCGCCCCCTCTACCGATCATTCCCGTAATACTTCGCCGTGCTAGGCTTACGCTATAAAATGGCTTGACTGGCTATTTACGCTCTAAAAATAACTACATTCACGCCCTGAGCCTTTCTGAGGTACCTGGCATGGGTGATGATTGGGATTTACGGTGTCACGATTCAAGTTTCATGTTGTTTTGAGTTGTATCATTTGCAGGGCAAGAAGTCAATTGCTGAGGAGGGGTCATTCAACCAATAAAGAAGACAGCAAAATGGTTGTAATTAGCTCCTGAATTGGAGAAGGAGAGGAGAAGTCATGATCATATGACCGAGTTCAGGGTGAGAGGGGGGGGGAGTTAGTAGTTTTCGAACTGGAAAATCCCTTGTTCGTGCTCAATCAACAGTTTTACAGCCAAATAGCTCGTTTCGTGCTCCTGGTGGTTGTGGGGTGAAAGGCGTTCGCGAATGATCGCAGTCATGCAGCTCAACAGCCAGTTTACGGCGTGAAATTACAAGTTTCAAGGTTACAAGGTCAAGGTACAAGTGCTCGATGCACAATTTTGTGGTTTCAACGATTTCCTCGCCACTCCCGGAGCTAATGTTAACGTGAGACCCTGGACTCGAATAACCCTTCGAGCGCTGCCCGGAATAAGGGGGTGCTAGAGCGCCTCCCTATATTCCCGCGCCTGCTGACGACAGACAAAATGTAGGACTCTACGGCGAAGTGGGGGGAGGGGGTGATTTGTACTTTTTCAAAAGGTCGCAGAAACGAGACAGTGTCTGCTACTACTCAAAAAATTAATTTTAATTACCCCTGTAAAAAGGCCCGGATGGGCCACGGCTCTCAGTTTACAGTTTAACCCCCCCCCCCCACCAAACGTCGTAAAAAGTCAACCTTTTCAACAGTAACTGAATTCAAAATCCAGGAATAGCTGCATTTTCCCGCATGCTCGAAAAATTGTCAAATGCATCATTCGTGCCCTAAAATGACAAAACTGACTATTCGCGCCCCTAAAGTTACGCACTAAGAATATGGCATTCGCTTCTTTATAAATGTCAAAACTGATAATTGACCGCCAAAATATGGTGGAATTGACTATTTACACCGTGAGAATTGCTAATCTAAACGTTTGGACCCTAATATGACGATTTCGAACCCTGAAAATAGCCAAACTGGCTATTCACGCCCTATAAACGTAGCAAATAAAAGCCTATCCACATTCTAAAAAGGGTCCAACTGACCATTTGCGCCCCACAGATGGCGCAACTCACGATTCGCTCTCTGAAAATGACTGAATAATAAACAATCCGCGCCCAAAAAACGACCAAACTGGCTATTAGAGCTTTCAAAATGATTGATTGACTTTTTGCGACCTTTAAACGATAAATAGACCGGTATGGTTCCCTGGCGTATCTAATAAATTCACTGAAGGTTGCGGTTGTAAGGTCCAACTTAAAAGGTTGTAAAAGGCGATTTTCGGCATGCCGTCGGTCTGTCTGTCGCTTTTCCCCCGATAAAGTGCGTGAAATTAAAACATGGTTATTATTATGTCTTGGTGTGAGAAACATAAACCTCGCCTTTGGTTTGAAATCACGAGGTAGCCTCCGGAAACAGCCCAAATAATGGTTAACAACCCAATCTGGCAACTTTGCAAACGATCTCGACTGTTGACTCATCCAGTGGCGTGCCCATTTTGGGAGTGATTTGGATGCCAAAACACCTCCCATAGTACTTCAGGCAAGCATAGTTAAGAAATAACAAACAGACAAACAAACAAACAAACAAAAAATGAAAAATATAAATACAATTAGGTAACTATAAAAAAGTGAAAGAACAAAAACGAACAAAAGAAACAGCAAAAATCGGATTTGTTGGGCCCAAAAAGTGAATTATAAAATCAACCATTTGAACACCAAGAATATGGCAAACTGACCATTCGTGCCTTGAATTGACCATTTGTACTGTAAAAATTGCAAAACTGACTGTTCATGCTAGTGTGACCAGCTTAGGGGGGGGGGGGGTTGCAACAGAAAGGTAAAGGTATTTGGACATGTTTGGAGCAGAGTTGACATAGGATCATCCAATAAAATGTTATCATCTTGAATTTTATTGGCTGGTCCCATGGGTACTCTTCTCCAAACATGTTCCAAACACCATGCTTTAAAAGACCTAATATTGCGTTCTATCGTCTTATCAATCTAATTACGGTTTTAAATTACGGGAAATCTTAAAATATACGCTACTAATTTCCCCAAGAGGTTTAGAAGTCCGTACAGAAAGTTATTTCAATTATGCAGTAGCGTACCGAGGTTGGGGCGAGGGGGGCGGACCGCCCCGGGCCCCCTGTCAGGCGGGGCCCCCGAAAAGCTTAAATACGGAAAAATGAGGATTTTTAGGTTCATTCATGTGAAAAGGTTGGACAGCGATTAGGCTCCTTTCTACTAATTGCAGTCTATACCCGACCTGGGGAATATAACGTTACAAATGATATCAGCGAAGAGTGTGGGCTGACTATTCGATTGAGCCCCTGAGAGTGCTATTCTGGTGATTGAAATACAGAAATTTGCGCCTTCTTGAGGGAAAGTCATGGAGAATATAGAGAAAACGGACCGCCCCAGTTTCGCTAGGTCCTTAAGCGCACTAATGTACTGATCGGCAATTTACAACTGGCTGACGCGGCAAAAACTTGGGGAAAAGCGCAAATATTCGTGGCTATAACTGCGAAAAAGCGCTGATTCGTCGAATCACGATGCAACTTTCAGACAGAAATTGAGAAAAAAATCGTCGATTCGCAGTGTATGACAACCATTCCACGGATAAAATGTAGAAATCAATTTAAAAGTGTTGTTTTTGGGTCAACCCCTCGGCTACAATTGCGAATACACGCTACAAATTCAAGGCCGTACAAGTAAAAAAAACATCGCGGCTAATATTGAAAAAAAACAACGCTAATACGGATTAAAATTGGGCCAAAATGGAAAATTCACATCTGAAATGGCGAAAAATCATCGATTCGCATATAAAAAAAAAAAAGAGAATAGATATGCTCACTGAAAAATTATCAGAAAACGCTATTTCACAGATGAAATGGAGAAAAATCACTAATTCGCGGTTAAAGTTGAGGAAAAACGTTAATTTGCAAATATAAAAATGAATAAAATCACTAATCGAGAAAACGCAAATCCGTCTAGCTTCTGAAAGATTCGAGGCTCAAACTGAGAAACAGCACCAATCCATAGCAAAAAGTAAAAACAAATTGCTTATGCGGGGCTAAAATCTAAAAAACAAGGCGGCTAAAATTGAAAAAAAAAATATATTAATTAGGGCGGCTAACACTAAGAGAAACACTAATTTTCAACTCAAACTGAGAAAAAGCGCTAATTCGCTGCTGAAAATGAAAAAAATGGCTTATCATAATTCCTAATTATAGGAAAACGATAATTCGTGGCTAAAATTGAGGAAAATCGCCAATACAAACGATGGAAACCCTACTGCGCTGCTAAAATTGAGAAAAAGCGCTAACCCGTGGCCAAAATTGGGGAAAATCACCAAATCTTGAAGAATTGAAAAACCCCTTCTGTTCGAGGCTAAAATTAAACAATAAACGCTAATCTATAGCAAAAATTGAAGGAAAATATGACAATGCGGGACTGAAATGTAAAAAAAAAAAAAGTATCCAATAGTGAAAAGTTCACTATTAATAGCCCGGCATAAATAAATAAAAACTCTAGTTTTCAGTTCAAATAGGGGAAAAAAAGCTATTCCCGGCTAAAAATTGAGAAAATTCGCAAAATCACAGGCTAGAAACGCTTCTACGCAGCTACAATTGAAAAAAGCGCTAGTTCACGGCTAAAATTGAGAAGAAAATTCGCTGATAAAGTGTGTTGGAATTTCTAATTCCGCTATCTCGCCTTCTGAGGACAACTTTGTGACTAAAATTGAGAAAAACGGCAAATTCATGGCTATGAGTAAAAAAATAAATAAATAATTCACGGCTAGAACTGAGAAGAAGCGCCAATCCATAGTTAAAATTTTTTAAAAAATGCTAATGCGGTGCTAAAATGGAAAAGAACCCGCTAATTATTCTGGCTAGAAAGGTTAATTTTAAGCCTGAATTGAAAAAAAAAAGTGCTAATACGCTGTCAAAAATGGAAAAATTGCCAAATTGCACTTAAAATATCTGAAAACGCAAATTCATGGTTAAAATGAGCAAAATTCGCTAATTCACGGGTTAGAAACGCGGCTGAAATGTATGAAAATCACTAATTCACGGCTAAAATTGAGAAAATTTTCAATTTGCGTCAAAAATTGGAAATATGCTAATTCGGGGCTTCCTCTCGGTCAACTTTTGAGGCTAAAATTGAGAAAAAGCGCCAATTTATGGCTATGGGTGAAAAACCCGCAAATTCGTGGCTAAAACTGAGATAAAATCGCTAATCCGTAGCGTATGGTTATGTTGAAGAAAAAAAAAGCTAATTTGTCGTAAACATTTAGAAAAAACCTCTATTTTGCGGCTAATATTGAGTAAAACGCTAATTTTCAGCTCTAAATGAGTAAAGTGCTAATTCCCTCGTCCCTGCTGGAAAAACCCGCTAATTTGCCGCTAAAATTATTGTGGTAAACCCAACTCGAGGAAGGTTAAGAAACATCGCTGATTCATGGGATGAAAAAAAGCTACTTTGTTTCTTGGGGGCGGGGGGGGGGGATTACCCCGCTAATTTGCGCTTAATTGTTGCGAAAAGCGCTAATTTGCTGGTAAAGTTGACAAAAAGCACTCATTCGCGGATAAAATGGAGAAATTCGCGGCTTCAACTTAGCATAAGCGCTGTTTGGCGTGGAAATAGCGGTAATTTTCCTAAAATAAGGAAAAGGCCTTGGGTGAAATTATAAAAAGGCCTTAGAGGTTACCAATAGAGGTCTACATGTATAATTAGAGACTTTTAGGGGCCTCTTGAAGATTTCCGCCCCGGGCCCCGATACGTGTAGGTTCGCCTGTGCAATTATGACCTTCAATTTGAAAGAGTCCATTCAAATTATTTCTATTTATTTATTTTTTGGTGGTTTTTTGTGGGGTTTGATCAGATAAGCCTTTAAGCTAATACATTTACGTAGGTATATTTATCATAAAACTTTACGCATATTTATCATAAGAATATTCATATGCAGAGGTGGGGGGGTCATGACCCCCCACCCCTCTGGATCCGCGCATGGGAACGTCTCGTCGTTTCGAACTTCTGCACACAAACCAATCACACAGTATACACAAAAGCGAATTGGTTCCTTTTTTTCATAAATTATTTTCCAATTATTTCGGTCAAGAGTGGAACGCTCTCGCCAAGTCGTTCATTTCCCTGCGAGTCACACACGCTCTGAGATAATAATAAATTGAACCGTTTTATCTATATTACTTAATTTATTTTACCATTTCGATAGAACTTGATTAGAACATCTTAAAACACTTGTTTTCACGCTGAAAATTCAATAAGTGGGATCCGGGATGAAAATGCAACAGTTGGTACCGAGATTGGCCTGTTAGTTTCCGGCTTCAAATAAATCCTGAGGAAACCACGCAAATCTGTTGAATGCTTGCCGTCTCCGGGGATGAGGCGGACGAGATTGTATATGGACCGCAAAATATTCTGGCCATAAAGTGCAACATTCTGTTCGGTACATGATTTTACTTGCAAAATATTCCAGCAGTTTCACGACCGAATCGGCAAATTTTTTAATAATCGTAATTTTATTGAAAAATTGCCAGTTCTTGGGGCTTTTGCTCCCCAGGAGTTCTCATTTATAAAGAGTGAAACGAATATCAATGGGTTTACACTTAGTGTGTCTGTGTGTTGGGTGTGCTAACACGAGCGGGCTGCGTTGTCCTGTTTTTCAGATTTTAGAATTAATTAAATACTTGTGAGACCCAGGTGGGGGGGGGGGGTATGGACAACCTACGTCTAAGCCCTTTATTAATTCGCCTACAACTTCACCAAAATGCCACTTCATTCAACTTGTCCAAAACACTTTAGGGTGTCACCTATATATAAGGCTGCTGCGTGGGTGTAGAAGTCTGTGGCCTAGTTTTTTCCACTTCTTTCTCCAGATTGAGGGACGAAACTTGGGATAAAGGGCGTCGCGTTGGTCCCTCCATAGGGATTCCCCTAAAGCTCTTTATTTTACTTTCCACCTCACGATTCAGACTAAAACTTGACCCTGACTTGTGTGAATAGCTGCACTAATCGAAATCTGAGCATCAGTATTCACCCGCCAAATAATTTTTTGAATTAAAAGAAAAACATAAATATTGATTGCCCAGTTACTCTTATCAGAGTTCATTGATAAGGCTGTTGCCCGGCCAGTTTAGGGCAGGAAGCTCTTAAACACGGGTCCCTATTTTCCATGTCTTGTTTCTTTCTTTCTTTCCCAGTTTTTTATCTTTCAAATTTCTATTTCTTGTTGAGACTCACTTAGCCATGGCCACTCAGAAGCCTGTGGAATGGGTTTCCACCCTCATCCAAAGATTCGAAGAACAGGTGAGAATCACTCAAAATGTTTATTTTGATACAAATTTGCATGTAATTTTGTTTGCAATTCAAAGTTTATGTCTTTTTAGGTGAATTCGCCTTTTTTAAAGTTCAATATGAGATTTATTCAATGTAAAATCAACTCCCGGTGGTATTCGAACACCTGTTTACTTGGTACCTCAGGAAGTGCTTGTTTATTATCTACAGGCTCGAGTTATCCCCTTGCTATTCACACGTACAAGCTATCCCATGAGTTTCATGACAGTGGGTCCTGGTTTCCATGTTGAGTTAGGGACCCCTGTAAGACTTCCAGTGTCCCACCCAGCCAGGGCTAACATTGCCACCCACCTCCTTGATGATGGGCCCGACAACAATATTCGAGCATACATATTTTTTAGCTTGGATGCTTCTACTGTGGGGCCATTGAAGATGTACAGCCTGTCCATGTCTCCCGTAGTGGAGCCAGCTGTACTTTCGGAGGGAACGCTAGATGTTAGTAGCTTTTTTGGGTATATTCAATTATCCATAAACAGTCACACGAGAAACTAAGCAATAAAAAATTTGCCACTCATTGTCGAAAAACCCCTAATCACCGTGCCGCATTAAACAGAAAATTTCCTTCCAGAACTCATAAAACGGTGGGAAAACCGTAACCCCCCCCCCCCAGAAATTGGCTGTACAGCCTGAATGAGACCTGATGGTTTGAAATGTCTTGGTAGTCCACAGAAAATCCGTCCCAGATGGACGCCTCCTGGCCCATCTTAATTTCTTTCCCACCTTTGTGGCTCCCACCCAAAGTTGCCATACGCTCAATAAAAGGTAATCGCGGGATGGAGCCTCTCACGGAGCCCAATCCTCCCCTACGTTTTTTTTTTTTTTTTTTTTTTTTTTTTTTTTTAAATATATTATGGGCATCAGCTGCTTAGGTTATTAGCCATTATAACGTGTTTCGCAATAATCAGTATTGAAATCTGTTTTTTGGACGTGGTTTCCCTAGATTTTGAGTTTCACCTACGAGAGCGATTCGGGCTCGTCGATGCTTCGTCGGGGCGTCAATGCTGCTCACGATTGAGGGGCGGGGGGGATAATAAGGGCATGAGAGTTCCTCTCGGCATGAACTGACCCATGCAGAAGGCAATTTCTGTGGATTTGGCTCTATAGCAACAAATTTTGCGGGGTTTGCTCACCAACAAATTTCGCAGTTTTCTGTGCATCAAAGACCAAACTTCGCGCTTCTGACCCATTCAAAAATAAATTTTGTAGAGCGTAGGTTATTTAAATCTTAGCAATTTCGCGCATTTAGTCTAATTCTCAAAAACCTCTAGCTCTTTGAATTTGATTTCTCTCTGTATTTTAGTGCCATTCTATGTTATAGTATCTTCATTCATGACGTCACTCCAACTAGACCAAAATTTCCCCTTAAATTAATTATATTCCTGTTAGACATGTCATTCCATGAAACCGAAAACTGCAACTGAACCGTTCCGAGAAAGACATCATGTATAACACAACATGTATACTGTGTTGAGCTGATGAATAGAATTTAAAAAAAAAAAAAAAAAAAATCCTAGAACCTAATTTTTCGAGTCCCAAACTGACAATCGTAGCCTCGTAATGACGATGGCCACGAAACTGTAAAACTAGGCTACGTTTTACGGCTATGTTAAACTACGTTTTACGGCTATGTTAAACTACGTTTAACATAGACATTTCACCGAATACCTTAATATTTTTGGAGAAGTTTTGTTTTAGGACAAATGCTCGCGTATTTCATTTATTCAAATAACCCGAGCGTTTTTCCTCCATTTAAAACGTAAAACAGCCTTCAGAATTAGCCAAAAACGCGGTTTACAGCCCAATCTGGCACCTCTTCTCCCACCGTCCACATTCGCCACCAGAGGGATGCGCCTCGTAGAGGATCGTGACCTTGCGAAGAGCCTTTCGGACCCCTTTGTTGGTTCCTATTAATATGTCCATCGTCACAACAATTTTACTCCAATAAAACCTTTATGTGTGTTTGTCAAATTGCAGTTACCTTGCCGAGCAGGCCCACAGACGACCCTGTCACGGATAAACGAAGAGCAAATTCAGAACTGTCTAATAGAGATAAGTCGAAACAGATTTTCATTGGTTATAGCTGGCCTCACAAAAATTCTACAAAGAGTCAATGAAACGGTGAGGCGAATAATATTGCTTGTTGAAATTCAACCCATTAAACCTTTTTTCCCCCCTCAGTATCTGTCTATTATATCAGTTCCTCGGCCTCATGGAGCGGAAATGGAAAGAAACTATTACGAATCTCTTCTCATTGTGTTAGACACTTTGGAACAATGTCTTTCATACATACCAAAGGATACGGCTAAGTTTGACGAAGCGATGAATGTTAAACTTCTTCTCAGGGAGCTCTGTCAGTTTATCGGTAAGGAATACCCGACCCCCCTTCCCACTCACAATTCGCATGCGTTCATCACCGACGAACTTTTCAGATCCGAGTGAAAGCCCCAATGCAGCCCAACTCAAGGCTTTGGCGACCAAAGTCTTATTCGCTTTAAGTTTGAATTTTTTCAGCGCAGTTTTCAATAGAATATCCGCGAGGTATGTGCCATTTTTTAAGTACTAAAGCCGTTTACTTATACCGAATTTTCGTGCAGACTTCAAGAACTTAGTTCCTGTAACGATGAAAATCCTGATTACACAGATATTGAATTAATTCAGTTTATAAACGTAGACGCAGTGAAACTTATGAAAATTATGAATGGTACGTAATCCCCGAATTAAAACGTTTAATGATGCATTTTTAAGTTGTTTTACGTCTTTTCAGAGTGTATTCATAAGTTTCGGTTATTAAGGAAATCTAGTCATAATGTTCTCCTGACATCCTTAGAGAAAGCTATCTGGAATTGGATGGATACCTATCCTAATGAATTTGCTATCGTTCAAGTAACGTCTTCATTTCTGTTCTTATCACCAAGAATAAAGCTGTTTTTGTTTTAATCTAGCAAAAAGCTCATGAAGACATGTCAAAATACGCTGACACCCTTTTTGATATTATCGACCAAACAGCCGACAACAAAAAGTGCAGAATCTCATCCTGGCCGCTACAAATGATGCTTCTGATACTCACACCCGTGAGTTGTTGGTTTTGATTATCATGACCACTTATTGTTATATCCTTATGCTACAGAAAGTGTTCGAAGAAGTTGTTACTCCTGATGGCGGAGCCTGTTCCCCAGCCCACGCCAGGAAAAAATCCTTTATCGACTCAGTCAAAAGATCGATAAGCTCCCATAGCTCGAGCAAACAAATGACAGAGGCGGCCGCCATCACTTGTGTTAAACTGTGCAAAGCGTCCACTTATATTGATAGAAGCACTTCGAATGTTGCTTTTACTCTTTTCGCCTCAATAACAGGCGATTTAAAGGTGATTTTAGCGCACCTTGTTTTTTTCGGTGTACTGTGTCTCAAAGACAACTCTGTTTTAGGCTTTGCTTTTCAATCCAGCCAAGCCGTTTCCACGGAGTCAAAATTTGGTCGGCCACGACATCGATCTCATGATAGACTGTTTCGTGTCGTGTTTTCGGTTGAAACCGCACAACAATGAAGCGCTCAAAGTGTGTCTGAATCCGAATGTACCTTGCACGTACCATTATGTGCTAGTGACTTCACTGTACCGGTTTGTAAAGAAAATATTTACGTTAGTTGTGATGAAATTAATGTAACCCCCCTCCCTCCTAACCCTGTCACTTCAGAATCATCACTCAGCCGAGACTTAACTGGTGGCCTCAGATAGAATTAGTTTATTGCAAATCTTCTGAACTTCGTTCCCTTTTTACCGATACCTTGAATAAGGTTACTCAGGGCTATATTTCTAATACTCCGCTCCGCATGATACAGGCAATTACTCTTTTTAACGTTGTTCATTGTTATGCAGTTCACTGAAACTATGGTTTTTCCAGTCCCTCACCATGAAAAGTAAAGACACTGTCCCGAAGTTCAAAGAACGGAGTGAAGAAGTTCCTGGATACAGAGCACTCTTGCTATGGATGGTCCGACTAATTCACGCAGATCCAATGTTGATGCTTAACGTAATTTGAATGTCGAAAAAAAAAAAAAATGAAGAGTATCAAATTTACGCTCGCTCGCCCTTTAGAATCACGGGAAAGCCGGCCACGAGATTCAGAGCTCCACACTGGAATTAATCAACGGTCTGGTTAGTCTCGTTCACCAGCCTTCAATGCCGGACGTCGCTCAAGAGGCGATGGAAGCTCTTCTTGTTCTTCATCAACCTGAAAAAATTGAAGTTTGGAATCCTGAAGCTCCCATCAACACATTTTGGGATGTGAGGTAATGTGTTCTGCTATCTCGAGATACTGACGGGGGGGGGGGGGCTTCTAGTGATCGACATTGTTGTCTTTACCTGTTGAAACTACAATGCGGGGAACACCTCACATGGGCTCAGGCAGTACTGTGCCCCTCCCCTCCGGCGTTTTATTTCGTGGGCGTCAGAGCCGTCAGCATATACCGTCGTGCCCCGTGGGGTTGCAAAATAGGAACGCCTTCAAACGCTCCCAGGAAACTCCTGGCCCCAGCATGACCGAGAGAATTCTTGAGAGTGCACTTGATTTTTCCCGAAATTTGCTATCCTCGAGAGCGTATCTATCGCACTCACAGACCACTACTCCCCGCATCCCACCATTACTTCGCATTTACCGCGCATCCGACTCCGGTGAAGTCTCTCTCGCTCTTCTCATCGGTTCCCTCCCTAAACTGGGACATCATTTCGTTGCCTTCCAGCCCATGGGAAGCCCTTTCTTGCCTGCCGGAAGGTGATTTCCCTTTTTCCACATCGCCTGCTCGTGGTATGTTTCCCATCTACAGATTCTCCCCCCTCCCCATAATGGTTAAGCACTGTACAAAACGAGTACCGCAATACGCCACCTTTGGTCCCTCAAACAACTTTATCGTTGGGCGGATAGAAGAAGAGCGCTAGCATCTACTGTTCTGATATTTTCGAGCTGTATGAAGTTTACCCATGAAATCGGGTTTTTAAGGGGGAGTAGTTCATACATGATTGTGTTTCCTCGACCCTCCCTCCAATCATATCTCGCCTACTCCGCGTTACGTAAATTATCGCCTGATTTCTGCACCAATCCTGGATTTCGAGGTCTCATTTAAATCTTCAGGAAATTCCGCACAATCTACGATCTTGCTTTCCTAAATAAGTCATCGAAAGAGTGTGAATTTTCAAAGTAAAAGTTGATGTGCGTTTTACAGTTACTTTAGGGGTGAAATACGAAAAAAGAAGATCCTGAATTTGCGGAATTTCCTGAAGATTTAAATGAGACCTTGAAATCCAGGATTGGTGCAGAAATACGGCGATAACTTACTAAACGCCGAGAATGCGAGGTAAGACTGGAGGGGGGTCGGGGAAACACATGTATAACTCCCCCATAAATAGCCAAATCCATGAAGTGGATTTTTTTAATAGCTTTGGAAACCAGGGAACTTCCATCGTGTAACCATGATTATACTGAAGACCGCGGGACCAAAGATGGAGTATGCAGTACCTGTGCTTTAAAAGTTCTCTATTACAGGTTATGGTCGCACATACCAGATAGAAACTCCTCTTTTTGCCACCAATTGGCCCTCTCATTTCCCGGAGCATCACCGTGTCCCGGTGGTACCCCTCCGAGCTGCGCATTCTCCAAACCCTGTAAGCCGGATCAGTCCGCCATTACTCTCTCTATTTCACTGGCAGTCTGGATATAGCGCTGAGGCCAGTGGCTGTCAGAGTATACCGCCATTCTTCTGTTTTCTATTCCTCTTCTCAGCAATTTCACTGCGCGTGCTTCAATTGCTACCACTTCCGCCTTGGTTCCCTCATCCAGCGTCAGGTCTAGCACAAAAGTGCCGGCCCCTGTTCTCCTCCCCTCGCCTTCCAATTTCGACTTATCCGTGTAGCATTAAGTACAGCTTGATCGTCTACGTCCGGGTTCCTCCCTCGCCCGGACCGACCGCCCCAAAATTTCCAAATCTTACCGGGTGGTAAATAGGGCAATTGGATCTCATTATATGGGTCTTGCGCGCAACTTTTTGCATGAATTTTAGATTTTTTTCCCCTTCTTCCTACCACATTTTTACTATCTCCGCTCTTATAGCCCAACCTATAGGTCGTCTCCATAGCACTCGCCTTTATCTCCTGGCTCAAGGGGGTCTCAGCCCCAACATTATTGCCCTCAGCACTGCCTGCTGTTCCGGAGGGATAACATTCCCTTTTTTTTCGTTGCCTAAACCTCTTTCCAGCGATTCTTGGGCTTGGAAGAGATCGAGTGAAATGAGCCTAGCTTGGGAGCTGTCTCGACTGTCGACATACAGGAGCATACTCTTTACTAGCGTAGGCATCAATAGCCATTGGGTGATCGTCTGTAATGGGAACTCACTAATGAGGTCTTAAACTGTCAATATAGTCCAGCAATACAATGTTGCGGCCCGAAAATCGGGTAATAAGTTCAAGACACCGACTATCAACCAGAAAAACAAGTTATCTCGGCCTGCTGATGGCCCCCACAGAGAGAAAACTATACAACCGAGGATTCCAGCATCCTGGGGTCCTCGGCAATTCATTATCGGCACCCCCCCCCCCCAACTGGACCTCAAGCCTCCAAAACTTTGCAGGCTTTCCGACGGAGCCCAGACACTGAAAAGACATTCGGCCTTTCTGCTGTGAAGCACCAACCACCCTATGTGAGCCCTCGAAGCAAAAATACCAGTTTTATGGTAAATGTACCGTTTTTGACCTTAACCGATTCTAAAACCCGCTTTGTTGGGGGGGGGGGGTCACTTATTGGGTCAAATAGTAGGAGACCCGGGTTCTTGGGTGCCTAATAACCGGTTTCCTGATTGAATAGTCTGCGTCTGGAGCTAAATTGTATGTTTTGTGGGGGCCAAATGATCAGCTCGAAGGGCTAAATTGTCGATTTACGAGTCTAGCTATAGTTTCGAGGTTCTTTGGTCAAGTTCGGTGGCTGGATATGTTGTTTCCAAGGTGGACGCGTCCGGTATTCAGCCGAATAGTCGGTTTCTGGGCTTAAAATTCTAGGGTTTAAAGCTAAGTTGACTGTTTCTGGAATGAATTGTCAGTTTTTCGGGTCACCGTCCGGTCCTTATAACTGGTAATTAAGCCAATACTGCAGGCGTACACATTGTCCATCAAAACTAACAATGCGTCCAGAAATTGTTAAGCATACACCAAAAACTGACGATCCATACAGAAAAAAAAACTGTCAAATTAAGGCTCAAACCGTAAAGTATTGACTCCAAAATCGACTATCCTGCTGATTACCGGACACGTCTGCCGAGGAAACAACATGCGAACGTTCCTCGAAACTAAAGCTAGACTCTGAAATCGCCAACTTAGCCCTTCTCACTGGATATCCCCCTCCCCCCTCCTTAACACTCTCCAGGGTCGCCTTCATCCAGGTTTTTTTATGGAGGGAAGGAATTTGTAGGCTAAACCCTAGGGTAGACCACAGGGATTTTTGGGGAGTAAAAAGAGGTAACTATTTGATTTCTACAGTTCTCAGGTGCTGTTCTCCATCTCGCAGAAATTAATACAACACCAAATAGTCAATTACACGGATATTTTGAAATGGCTAAGGGAAATTCTCGTTTGTCGGAACGAATTTCTCTCGCATCACAAGGACTACGCGAATGTTGGAAGTCAAATTCAAATTTGTAAACAAGCGCATATTAAATTGGAGGTAAACAATTTTTTTTTGGTAAGGGATCTGCTCATTTCCAGACAATTTATTTTGTTCAGGTTGTTTTCTTCATGTACCTGTGGAGCATAGACATTGAAGCCGTTCTGATAGCCATGAGCTGTTTCTATCTCTTGTGCGAAGAGGCGGACATAAGATGTACGACGGAAGAAACGTCGGTTACGACCCTTCTACCGAATTATCACCTTTACCAAGAGCTCGCTCAAGCTTCGACTATCGTGACTACAGGTAATTCCTATTACAAGCACTTTTGATCGGGGGGGGGGGGCTTCCATGTCGCCTGGATTGCTCATGTGGAGGGGGTGCTCCTCATGGTGATAATTGTTTATGTTCATCCGTGAGATACAACCTGCTATAAGCGTTGATGAACATGCCAGTCGTCGCTGTCCAACCTATTTTGCCAGGCTGTACGAAAGACGGTCACATATTTCTTCCTTTTGTCGCACTCATTCGTTAGAGTGAGCAATCCAGTTCATACTGATTTAAACCGTTGGGTTGAAACATTGAGTGGCGCGAATGGTTCATGAGTTGTGGGAAGGGGGTGCTAATTTTGCCAGTTTTATCAACTGACAAGCTATTTTATTTACTGGCTATCTTCTTGTTAATAGCCAGCATGGATTCAAGAGTTTTTTATAAAGATCATAGTCACGGTAAGGCAATATTAAGTCTTTTTGCTTTAAATAAAAATGAAGAGGCGTGGCAGTGCAATGAAATTGAGTATTCATGCTGTTTTTTTTCTTCTTTAGGAAGAGCTGTTCTTCAGAAAAGGATTATGTCACTATTGAGAAAGCTTGAGCATTGCGTGAACGGCGTCCAGCCTGTAATTTTGAAATGATTGCTTTTAATACTGATAATAGAGATTTAACATTTAGTTGTTTCTTTTTACAGGCTTGGGAGGAAACATTTAGAAATTGGGAAGGGCTAACCAAAATTCTCACTTCATATCCCAAAACCAAACTTGATGACAGCACTCTTGAACCTTTTCATCGGTCCGTGGGTAAAAGAAGAGCCTCTCAGCAAAATTCAGACCACGATCTCGAGGTATGACGCTTGCCAGCTGTTCCACGAACGATTTACCCGATCGTGTTTTTTTTTTTTGTTTTTGTTTTTTTAGGATCAAATAAATGAGTGGGCGAACATGACTGGATTTCTTTGCGCTCTCGGTGGAGTCTGCCTCCAAAAAAAATCGCCCATGAGAGCGATAACGCCTAGTATATCGAATGAAGTTCGCAAAACTGTGTCACTCGCCCAACCTACTCACCCGACCCAGGAGATTCAGTACTGTCCCGTTACACAGTAGGTCTTATACTCTTTTACCTCCCCCCCCACTGTCACCCTACTTGTCGACTTATTTGTGTCTATTTAAGGTTCATTGGCCAACTGTTGCGTCTTTTAGTATGCAGTAATGAAAAATTTGGAGCACAAATTCAAAAACACGTTAAAGAGCTTGTGGGGCACGAAATGTCAGCTGCACTTTATCCGACACTTTTTGAACAGATAAAAGCTGTGGTGGAAAAGTTTTTTGATCAGCAGGGACAGGTTAATTTTATTCGACTCATATCCCAAAGGCCTCCGTGTTCTGTCAGCTGTTTCAAGTGTCATTCATTGGTTTCGCCAGGTTATTGTGACTGAAATAAACACGCAATTCATTGAACACATTATTTTTATTATGAAATGCGTTTTGGATAGTAAAAATGACCAGCCTAATGAACACTTGGGAGTTACAAGCATTGAGGGAATGATGTTGGCGATAGTAAGGTGAGTTTCGTCAGTTTTTTTAATTATGAATAGCAAACTACGTTTTGACTTGATTTCAGATACGTTCGACACCTAGACATGACTGTTCACGCCATACACATCAAAACGAAACTCTGCCAGCTCGTTGAGTCTATGATGAAACGCCGTGATGATTTAGCTTTTCGACAAGAAATGAAGTTCAGGAATAAACTAGTCGAATACCTGACTGACTGGGTTATGGGAACGTCTCATCAAATCGCTCCCCCTGGCTCTGGTGACGTTTCAATCATTACGAGGTAGTTTCTGCTCTCTCTCCGCCCCCCCCCCCCCGGAAATTTGAAAAATGTAGCGCTCGCCTGCTGCTGTTCGGCAGGGATCTGGACCAAGCCTGCATGGAAGCTGTGGCGGCTCTTTTGCGAGGACTGCCGCTCCAACCTGAAGAATCTGATAGGGGCGATTTGATGGAAGCGAAAAGTCAACTCTTCCTCAAGTATTTATTTTTTGAAATTAACGATTTGTTTCTTCACCCCCTCGATTTCACCAATTTCATTCCAGATATTTCACTCTATTCATGAATTTATTGAACGACTGTAGCGACGCTCAAGATCTTGATAAAGAAGTCCCCAGGCCGAGAATATCCGACGGAAAACTAACCACTTTACGCAACGCCACTATACAAGCAATGTCCAATTTATTATCAGCTAACATTGACAGTGGCCTAATGCACAGTATCGGTATGTTTTTTCCCCCCTACCATATTTCGTTAGGTTGTATTTCGTTTTTACCCCACCCCCTCCCCCGACAGATTTGGGTTACAACCGAGATTTACAAACAAGGGCCGCTTTTATGGAAGTCTTGACCAAAATTTTACAACAAGGCACTGAGTTTGACACGTTGGCTGAAACTGTTCTCGCTGACAGGTTTGAACAGCTCGTTCAACTGGTAACCATGATCAGTGACAAAGGAGAGCTGCCCATAGCAATGGCCTTGGCAAACGTCGTGACCACTACTCAAATGGTAGGCTGGCGGGAGGGTTCTGGTGGGGCAAAGACGTTTAAAACTCCTTTTTTTCGATCAACAGGACGAGCTCGCTCGTGTTTTCGTCACTTTATTCGACGCGAAACACCTTCTCTCTCCCTTATTATGGAACATGTTTTACCGTGAAGTTGAAGTCTCTGACTGTATGCAGACTCTGTTCAGGGGGAATTCTCTCGGATCGAAAATAATGGCGTTCTGTTTTAAAATCTACGGCGGAACGTATTTACAGAATTTATTAGAGCCTCATATTGGCCCTTTGATCGAAGGGACTCCTCCTTCACTTGAAGTGGACCCAGCTAGGTAAAATTATGAAAAGCAAACAGTTCACGGATAAAATTATACTGAGGTATTTGTTTTAGAATTGATCCATCCGAGGATATCGAAAGAAATAGGCAAAATTTGATCAACTTAACACAGGAAGTGTTCGATTCTATCGTTATGTCAGCAGACAGGTTAGTGTTTTTCAACTTGTTTCCTGTTTTTAGTGATTTCAAGATATTCTTCTTTCAGATTCCCCCCACAGCTTAGGAGTATGTGTCACTGTCTGTATCAAGTTCTAAGCAAACGCTTCCCTCAGTCACCGCAAATCAACATTGGAGCAGTTGGTACCGTTATATTTTTAAGGTTCATCAATCCCGCTATTGGTATGTTCGTTAATTGTATTCAACTCGTGTACTCCTACTAATAAGCTTGAAATCTTCAGTGTCACCGCAAGAAATGAGCATCGTCGGCAAAACGGTGCCATTTTCCGTCAAACGAGGACTCATGCTCATCAGTAAAATACTTCAAAACATAGCGAATCACGTTGAATTCAGTAAAGAGCAGCACATGATACCGTTCAATGATTTCCTTCGCTCTCATTTCGAAATAGCGAGAAGGTAAAATTAAAAACCGCTTGGGTTAGAACGTGACGTTCACAATTCGCTTCCCCCCCCTTCAGGTTCTTCATTCAAATCGCGTCCGACTGCGAAAGTGAAGACCAAGGCTCCAACTCAATGTCATTCATCAGTGATTCGAACGTTCTAGCTCTACACAGACTACTTTGGAACCATCAAGAGAAAATCGGAGACTACCTGTCGAGTAGTCGAGACCATAAAGCCGTTGGGCGAAGGCCATTCGATAAGATGGCAACACTTTTAGCCTATTTAGGACCTCCTGAACACAAACCTGTTGATTCACAGTGCGTTTTTTTTTTTCCTCTGACTGACTCAGTTTCCCTATTTCTTTTGTAACGCTTAAATGTTTCGCAGCCTTCTTTTCTCATCTTACCCGCGCTGGGGCTCCATTGAAATGTCAGGAAACAACTTCGAAGAAATTATGGTCAAACACAATATGCACGAAAAGGAAGAATTTAAAAGTATAAAATCGCTCAACATATTCTACCAAGCTGGCACGTCGAAAGCGGGGTTTCCGGTTTTTTATTACATCGCTAGACGTTATAAGTGAGTTTATGAGCACTCGATTTTGTTTTTTGAATTCTTAGCTCGCTTTTTTGCTAAAATGAGCCTTTTACAAGGCGCCATTCCATCGGAACTTTCCGTGGCGAGTGCAGTCGCATTTTCAACTCCGTGTATTCATTGCAATCTCAGCTTGTGGTATCAATAGTGAGCGGACCGCTGTCTCACGATGCCGATGGTACTGTGTGGTGGCAGGTAGTCTCGGTGTATGTGGAGGGGTGGGACCGTGAATCCCAACCTGGGGGGGGGGGGGTAAAACCCTAACCCCTTCAAATTTTAAAACCATTCTCTCAAAGCTAGCGTACTTTCGCGGGATTGACTCGCCTGAAAAAAAAATGATAATAATAGTAATAATCGCGGGTTCGGCTCGCTCTAAGAGACAATTCAGCGGGTCTAGCGTCTTCAAAAATGAAATTTCATGGAGTTGGCTCATTTAAAACCGAAATTCGTGGAGCTGGCTGCCTGAGAAAACTAAATTTCGCGGGGTCGGCTCGTTGGCTTACCCAAAAAAAGTAATTTTGCCGCAACAACAATAAAATTTCGCGCTGTTGACTCATCCGTGTAAAAATTCGCGGGCTTGGCTCATTCACATAACCAATTTCGCTGGCTTGACTCAATGGGAAAAAACAATTTTGCGGATTTAGTTCTCTCTGGATCTGACACTTCCAGAAATCAATTTCGCGAATCTGGCTCCTGCTAAAACTAAATTTCGTGGGGTTGGCTCATTTGAGACGCAATGAGAAGAATGCCGCCTTTAGAAAGCTTTGCAACTGTCTAGTGATTCCGGCGATTTTGAAATTTTCCCGTGGACAGTGATGACGTCATCATCAGCCCTAATGTCCATAGTGAAACGGCTCGACGCAATCGTTGGCCCGCCCGCGACGTTTGAATTGATTGTAATCAGCAGAGACATTTTGCTAATGCACGCGTTTAGAGCTACAGAATATGGGAGCAGGATGTGGGTGGTAGCCTGGAGCACTTTTAGGACGTGACAAACCAACAAGCTTATAATAAATTACCGTGAATGAGCGCTCTCTATCGAGTCCCGTGCCCCGAATTAGTGATTTTTCTCCATTTTAGCCACGAATGACCGCCTTTTCTAAATTTGAGCCGTGAGCGTCTGTATCAATTTTAGCCATGAAATGTTTGTAGATTTTAGTGGATTACCACTTTTCCTCAAGTTTGGTCCTATAGCTTGCATTAAAAACTGTCAATTGACGCATTTTCTCGATTTTAGCCAGAAATAAGTGATTATTTTACAGTTTTAGATGCGAACGAGCATTTGTTCTCAATTTTAACCACGATTTGGCGCTTTTTTAAATTTTAGCCAATTAGCGCCTTTTCTCATTCTCCTTTTCTCCTTTGTGCCACCGCAAATTAACGATTTTTCTCAATTTAAGCTGCGACTCAGCGTTTTTCCCAATGTTAGCAGATAATCAGCGATTTTTTCACATCTAGCTTTGAATCATCCCTTTTTTCTCAGTTTTTGCCTTGAATTAGTTTATTTTAAAGGTTATTTTTAGCCTAGAATAAGCCCTTTTTTTCAATGTTTGCTGAGGATTATAAATGCTGCGAATAAGCACTTTTATAAATTGCCCTCTAAACCGTGGACTTGACCCAAGAGCAGCACATTACTGCTTTTTCTAAATTTTACCTTTAAAAGGACATCCACAAACGGCGAATTAGCCCTTTTCTCAATTTCAATTGCTCTTTCTCAATTTTAGCGTGAGTGGGCGCCTTTTCTCAATTTTAACTGTGATTTTGTTCACGTTTTGTCGCGAATCGAACACGTGTAGCGCGACTCAGCACTTTTTCTCGAATAAAGACGAGGGACTTGCGCCAACGTTGGTACATTAGCGCGCTTTCTCATTATAAGCCGTCCGTAGACCTACAAAACTGGGCATTAGCGCTTTCAGGCACCATTTGAAGTTTAGACTTGTAGCCTTGACACATGACACCCTTTTGTCCCCATTTGTAAAATTTAAATGAATATCTGTTTCTAGGATTGGTGAAACGAACGGAGACCTACTTATTTATCACGTCATTCTAACTTTGAAGCCTTTTTGTCACGCTCCTTTTGAGATAGTCGTCGATTTCACGCACACTTGTTCTGATAATCGTTTTAGGCATGTTGCCAGGTAGCCGACATATTTTCTCCCGTTGAAATTCTACAACTTTAATCTAATTTTCCAGGACCGATTTTTTGCAAAAATGGTTTCACGTCTTACCAGATTTGGCTTATACCAATTGTCTCTACGCCTACATTTACAATTGTAACAGTTGGGTTCGCGAGTATACGAAGTATCACGATCGAATTCTTCAATCGATCAAGGTTTAAATCGAAGCAATCGAAAACTAGGCGCACGGCTCAGCGGGTCCTTGGTTTTTTTAGGGCAACCGCAAGTTGATATTTATCGATTCCCCCGCAAGAATCAACGATTACATTGACGCGGAGCAGCAAAAATTACCGGGCGCTACTCTGTCGCTTGATGAGGATTTAAAAGTTTTCAACAACGCTCTTAAACTGTCCCATAAGGACACAAAAGTCGCCATAAAAGTAATAAAACACGAAATTTCAGATGACTTGCTCCTTTTTAATTTGATTATTTAATCCACAGGTGGGCCCTACTGCTATTCAAATCACATCTGCTGAGAAGACCAAAGTTTTAGCTCACTCTGTTCTATTGAACGACGTTTACTATGCGTCTGAAATTGAAGAAGTCTGCTTAGTAGATGACAACCAATTCACATTGACAATTGCTAATGAGTCGGGACCTTTGTCATTTATTCATAACGACTGTGACAGCATCGTCCAAGCTATAATTCACATAAGAAACCGATGGGAGCTGTCTCAACCCGTTAGTTTTTTTGTTTCCTCCTTGATTTCTCCCTCTTATTCTCTTTTTCTTTAGGACTCCGTCACAGTTCATCAGAAAATTAGACCGAAAGACGTACCTGGAACTTTGCTTAACATGGCCCTCCTAAATTTGGGATCATCGGACCCCAGTTTGAGAACAGCCGCGTACAATCAACTGTGCGCTCTGACTGCCACTTTTGATTTAAAAATTGAGGGACAACTTCTTGAAACTTCGGGTTTGATTTTTTTTAATCCGTCATCCCCCGCGGGGGGGGGGGGGTGAACGAACGTTAACGTTGGATCTTTTCCAGGGCTATGCATTCCTTCGAATAACACAATATTCATAAAATCTGTTAGCGAAAAATTAGCTACGAATGAACCTCATTTAACGCTTGAGTTCCTTGAAGAATGCATTCAAGGTTTTAGGGTTTCAAATATTGAGTTAAAGCATTTGTGTCTTGAGTACATGACTCCGTGGCTTGGAAATTTAGTTCGGTAAATATTCGTTTATTATGGCGGGGGGTACCCCTATTTAATTCGTCATTTTTATTTTATTTTTTTATTTTTTTTTCAGATTCTGTAAACCTATGGACGAGAACAAGCGACAGCAAAAGGTGATGCAGATCCTCGAAAAATTAATTTTATTGACTGTTCAAGAGGTTGAAATGTACCCGTCAATTCAAGCCAAAATTTGGAGTTCTATTGGACAAGTAAGCCCTCACAAGCGAAATCGGGCTACAAATGAATTTACGGCTGTTTTAAAAGGTTCCAGAGCTCATCGACATGGTTTTGGACAGTTTCATCAAAAGATCAAGCGAAGGCGGGTTTTCGGGTCCCGTCGTTGAAGTTTTGGCGGACACAGCCGTGGCCCTGGCCTCCGCCAACGTTCAACTGGTGGCTAAGAAAATCATTGGACGGCTGTGCCGAGTAAGCTTGAAACTTCTAGAGTGAGAGAGAACAATAAAATAATCATTATTGTTTTTAAAGGTTCTGGATAAAACTTGCACTTCACCCACGCAGCTTTTGGAAAATCACGTTCTATGGGATGATATTGCCGTTCTCGCCAGATATCTCTTGATGCTGTCGTTTAATAACTGCTTAGACGTTGCCCGACATTTACCCTACCTGTTTCATGTTGTCACTTTTTTGGTGTGCTCTGGATCGACCAGTATGCGAGCCTCAATGCATGGCCTCGTGATAAACATTATACACTCGCTTTGCACGTGTACAAAACCAACGTTTTCTGGTAATGACGTCATCTTGTTACTAGGAAGTCAATGATTTCACTGTTGTTTTGCGATTCCAGAGGAAGCTCAGAGAGTTCTGCGATTGAGCTTGGATGAATTTTCCTTGCAAAAGTTTTACTTGCTCTTCGGAATAAGCAAAGTTAAATCTGCTGCAGCCACTGCATTTAGATCTAGTTATAGACATCTAAACGATGGAAGGTACGACTCTCCTCCAACTTTTTAGGGTTTCGCATTTTCAATCGATTTATTTGGGTTTCAGATTAAATTCTGAGCGTTATTTCGCTAGCTCCTTAGCCGACAAAGAAAAAATCATTTCTCTGACTTCCCTGGAAGTTATTACTGACGCTCTCCTTGAAATTATGGAGGTATGTTTGTAACTCGTTAGTGCTACATGCTCATTTGACCCCCTCCCCCCCGTCTCAAAACAAGGTGTGCTCGCGAGAAATTGAGGATTGTGACTGGCTTCAAACTTGGACTTCGCTTGCCAAGAGCTTCGCATTTTGCCACAACCCTGCGTTACAACCAAGAGCGTTAATTGTGTTCGGCTGCATCTGTACGCTTCCTTTTTAATTGAGACTCTAATTTTGTTTTTTAAAAATTCAATTATTTATACAGCTAAAAGCGTTTCCGACCACGATATTAAACAATTACTTCGAATTTTGGTCAAAGCTTTAGAAAATTTCAATGACACACTATTGGAAGCACTAGTCATGTGTCTTACAAGGCTTCAACCCCTTCTCCGGCCGGTAAATCCAATTGCGCTAAATATTCGGTTTGACGTTCAATTACCGCAATTTTTGTGTGTGTGTAGGAGTCGCCCATTCACAGATTTCTATTCTGGGTGGGAATTTCCGTGCTTCAATTGGATCAAGTGACTCTGTACGCATCAGGTTTGGCTCTTCTTGAGCAAAACTTGCATACGCTCGACTCTCAGGGGATATTCGATGAGACGGTAGGTTTTTACTATTTCAATCAAAACGGCTTTCCTATTTTCTTCTTTTTGAAGCCTTTGGAACATGTGATGATGACGACTCGTGAGCAACTCGAGTGGCACTTCAAACAATTGGACCACGCTGTCGGTCTTAGTTTTAAAGGTAAATGAGCCTCCAGTCAAGTTTTTTGTCTCTGAGAAGCGCGGGATTCCATTTTTTTTTTTTTTTTTTTTTTTAGCCAACTTTCACTTTGCTCTCGTCGGCCATCTTTTAAAGGGATTCCGCCATCCGTCAGCCACGACCGTGTCTCGAACGTCTCGAGTTCTTACGTCACTTCTGGGAATTATCGCGAAACCGCACAAACGAGACAAATTTGAAGTCACTCCTGAGAGTGTTGCTTTTTTGGCTGGTAAGCTCTCAAATGCCTAGAAATCCTCAAGTTGCATAGGGGCGTGACCCTTCGCAGTCCAGCAAGAACTAGAGAACTTATAAACCGGGAGAACGCAGCGTCATTTTGGGGTAGTGATAGGCCCGAACTGCTAGGGGATAATTTCACCTCGCTTCAAAGGCGTCTCGGGCTTCTCCGCAGCATTTCCACATCCATTCACATAGAATTTATCTACTTCAAGATGGAACGATGCGTTCACTCAGTTTTCATTACCAGAACCCAGTGTAATAAATGTCCATCGCCGGCAGAGCCCTGCATACCGTGTGCGCTGAGGCACGCGGTAAGCTTAGTACACGAGGGGATCGCCCGGTACCCTGGAAGTCCGTTTAAGCGCATCTCGGGCCCCTGCGCCATGGAGACATAGGGGGGAGACGTAGGGACATGAGCATAGCTAGCTCTAGGCGAAAGGGTGGGCAGCTTGTCGCATTCCCCTGAGCTAGGCCCGCTTTTAGCCCGACACTATACTTGAGGTGTCGTCATAGAGCGCACTCGCGAAGAACGTGCTTGAGCTCGAACCACTCTAAACCACAAGAAGCTTCAACCTCAACTCAACCAAAATATGCTCAAACTGAAAAAACATAAAAGCACAAAAAACCTCACCCAACCCCAAAGTGATCTAATTAAAAATGCACAAACAACAAAATTATCTAAAAATGCACTAACTAAAAAATGTTCTAACCACAAAAATATGCTCTGATCACAAAAACCTCTAACCAAAAATGTACTAACCACAAAAAACTCTTACCGAAAGAAACAGTCAACCACAGAAAGCATTTATCCACAAAATGCTCTAACGACCTCCGAAATGCTCGAACCACAAAAAGCTCTTATTACAAGAAACACTCAACCTCAAAAAAAATAAAATGTTCTAACCACAAAATGCTCTAACCAAAAATGTTCTAACCATAAAAGCTTGGTTCCCAAAAACCTCGAATCACTGAAAGCTCTAACCACAACAATCTCTGATCAGAAAAAGTCTAACAAAAGAAAACTGGGACCCAAAGAGACCAAACGCCGAAAGCTGCAACCCCAAAATGTGCTAACCCCAAAAAACCTTATGCACTCCATTTGGAATTCTAAATTTTCATATTCAGTCTTTACTCTCTAAAATGAATGAAATAGAGGCCTTTGTCTCAGACAAGAGTCTTGACGTTATTGTTTTTACTGAACACTGTGTTAAAGAATGGCTGGCTTCCCACGTAGTATTGGAGAACTATATCTGCAAGTCCTTTTTCTGTCGTGACGGTGGCTCTTCCCGTGAAGGTGTATCTGTTATGGTTTCGCGGAATTGCGAGGCACATCCTATTGACCACATAAATGGCAGCGGTTGGGCTCTCAGTACCCAACATGATCGCCTTTGGTGTTTATAGGCCACCTTCGGGAGATTTTGACTGTTTCCTGCGAGTCTTGGAGAGCGCCCTGTCCTCAGTTTTTGGCCGAGACCGCATTATCGTTGAGGGAGATTTTAATGTTCATTTTCAGAAAAAATGGGAGTGAAGGTTGCAAAACCATCCTTTCGTTGCCGTTTGGTTTTTCTTCGTGTTTTACGGAACCCACTTTTGGAAAAAACTGTCTTGACATTGTATTCGCAAACTTTTCGTCTTCTGTCACTTCAGAAACTCTGAACCCGGCTCTTTCGGACTATAAAGCTCAGATATTCCAGTTTTTGTGGCTTCCTCCTGCGTCTGCTGGTGTCACCACAGTGTGAAACTGTAATGGACAGTGGCGTCTTGGCCAACACATTAATGATAAGTGGTCCCTCTTCTGTCAATGGCTTTCCTTCTTTGCGGACTTGGCGTTTCCTTGGGAGGAACGTCGGAAGAAGAGAACTTCAAGGGGGAAAAAAGAACAGCTGGTTTAGCGCGACCTGAAGGATTTGCGGGCTCGGCTTGTTGATGCCTGCCACTTGTACGATTGTACGAAATCCGAAGTATTTCTTGACCTCAAAAAGGCTCAAAAACGCAGAATTGAACTGGCAAGGAAATAGGAGAACGATCGGTTCATAAAAAATGCGGCCAACCCACAGCAAGCAATGTGGAGCTTGATTAAAGGGAAGAAGCGTAATAGCTCCGGTATCAACATCTCTCCTGAAAGTTTTAGTGAATACTTCTCACAGCACGGACGGGACTCAGAAGGATCACATCCTGAAGTCGCTGACAAGAGCAGAAATGACATGTCTCTCCTCGACACTGGATTTAATTTCAAGTCCGTTTCGGTGGGTGAGTTGAAAAAGATAATCTCGGGTGTGAGGGGCTCGAAGAGCTTGGATTTATTTGGCATCAGTTCGGTGATGTGCAAGAAGGCTTGCTCGGAACTTGCCGAGCCCTTGACGGGTCTCGTGAATGAATGCCTCTCAAAAAGTGTCTTTCCTCACTGCCTTAAATTGGGTGTCGTTGTACCAATTAAAAAAAAGGGGAATGGCGACTCTCCCCAAAACTTCCGTCCCATAACAATGCTCCCTATTCTCTCGAAGGTCCTTGAAGCTGTCAAGGCTAGGAAACTGTCAGAATATATGGAGTCTTCCGGACTGTTTCACAGTTCCCAATTAGGTTTTCGTCGTGGACTTGTAATGGCCTTTGCGGACTTTGTGCTTAAGGTTCTTTAAAGTATCTTGACCAATTTAGCATGTTTGGCTCTTTCAAAACCCCATTTTTGCGGATCTTAATTTCAAGGATTTTCACAATGCGAAATTTCAATTTCGTGTAGTTCAATTCTCCAGAAACAAGTTGTTTGGATTTAGCTCCGTAAAACCACAATTATGACTTGAACTCTTGACATTTAACTCCTGAACGATTATTTGTGAGGATTATTTTATTCCTAGCTTGCCCCCCCCCCACCACAGGTCGCCTACCCTGCGTACAAACGGCCCAATCTTGAGCCCTCGAGCATATTCGTCTGAGAAATGAACGCTTCGGATAATAAGGGTCGGGGAGGGGGAAGTCACGGGTTTAATAAAGATTAGGGCGCTCCGCCACTACCCAAAACACTAAGACCCGAAACGTCCTGTTCCGTTGTCACTGAAGTTAAATTATTACCCAAAAGTGGTATTACCGCGGATATTCGCCATGGAACGTTCAATTTTCCGGGCATTCGTCACGCTCTGGGCTCTGTTAACGCCTGTTAGCCTGTTCAATCCGCCGCAATTATGCTGAAACTATAAGACCCTGACATTGCAATTTCGCTTAGCTTGACAGCCGATGACCCGACACTTTCAATTTCGTACATGTTCAGCCAGGAAACTTGTAATTTTGCTGAAATATGGACCCGAATTCGCCAACTCACAAATTCGTATCTCTAAATGTTGTCATTACACGGCTATCCGTCAGGATATGGGTGCAGTCGGAGCTGGGTTTAAAAAAAAACGCTGCGAATTATCGAACAATGCCTTATTATTTCGACTGTGGGTTTAATATTCATCGATGTAGTCAAATTCGGCTTGAAATTACATGAAAATCGACACCCCACACCCCTATGATCCCAAATCCTTTGAAAATCCCCATTTTGGACCCGCTTTTGGCCCATAAAACCCCAGGGAGTTATTTGATCAAACTGATCTGATGTTGGGACCAACTAGACCCCAAATGGAGTCTATGTGCGAAAGAACGAGTTTTTTCGAGCAATCCTAGGGCAAGATATGGCCCGGACGGCGGACGGACATTTTTTTTTTTTTGCAGATTTGGATTCTACGCACTTTGAAACGTAAAACTACAAATTTTGAGGGGGGGTCAAAAAAATTTTTTTGCGATACGATTACAAAGACTTATTATTGAGAAATAATAAGTCAAAAATACGTCCTGAAACCTGCGATTTAGTTGAAATTATGACCTGAAACTTGCAATTGGGGGAAAGTTGGGCCTGGAAATATCTAATTTCGCGGATACTTGCCTCAAAAAGGTCCCAATTTTGTTTGGGGGAGGGGTGTTCGGCGTACGGGCCTCGTCAGCCTACGACGCTGTCGGTCCTAACAGCCCACCCACAAAAAACAACTTTGAATTGGTAATTTCACGGATATTCAACACCGAAACTTGCAATTTCTCCAGTAACCTGCAATTTTGCTGTAATTAAAACCCGAAACTTGAATTTTTGCAAAATAAGTTCCGAAACTTACAGTTTTCGTGGTTAATCGTTAGGATATGGCTTGTTGGGGGCCGGGCAGCCTGGGTTCTGCCGCTAAAAAAATTGGTCTCAATCAAGGGGGAGTTGCATGGGTGATTCCTCGACCCCCCTCCAATCATTCCTCGCCTACTTCTCGTCATACATTTTCTGGCCTTATTTCTGCACCAATCCTGGTTTTTAAGGACTCGTTTTAATCTTCAGAAAATTCCGCAAATTTCACCCCTGAAGTTATTTTTGAACTTGAAATTTCGCAGAAAATTGAGACCATAAGCTGTCAATTTCGCGTACATCCAGCCTCTACTTGCCCAAAGCTTAAATCTAGCCCTCAATTGAGAGTATAATTTAAAGTTATTATTACAGCTCTAGTAGCCGTGTCCGAAGAGGTGCGGAGTCGGTGTCACGTTAAGCACGCCACTCGAAATGAGACTCACGTACTTCCACAGGTTTGTTCTTGAATTCAGTATTTTTGCCCGGTATCGCAGTAAATTGTTTTGTCTAGCTTGTGCCTTTACCGGGCGAAAAGACCGAAGCCGTTCGTCAAAAATCATGGGACTTGCAAGAGCAAATTGCATATTATTCGAGGCTGCAAAAACAACCGTCTCAGGTTAGTTTTAGTGTTGCCCGTGAATTAAACTGAACGTTAAAACGATTCCCGTGTTGTTTTCTTAGTACTTTCAAGGAATAACGTCGCTTAACCAAGACGGTTCCAGCCATACAAACAACAAAGGTTGGCATAGCCTTGACCTCGGCTCTCAAATTCCTGCCGTTCAAACATCTCGAGTCACTAGGTTTCGCGCTAAAAGATCATCCTCGGTGCCGTCTCCGAACAGCGGGACTCCCAACGACGCCAAAGTAATCGATCAGTGGTTTTTGTTGATTATTTGAACGCATTTTTTCGTTTTTTTTTTTTTAGAAGCGAAGCGCTCGAGTGTCAGTGTCAAACGAAAATAACGTCCTACTGGACCCTGAAGTCCTTACTGATCCTACAATACAGGCGTTGGTTCTGACAGTTTTGGCCACTTTAGTCAAGTATGCTACGGACGAAACAGAAACACGAATTTTATACCAATATTTAGCGGAGGCCTCCATTGTTTTCGCGAGGGTTTTTCCAGTCATGTAAGCGGCTCTGGTTTCAACTTTGAAGTACGTCTTTAATTCACTGTCCTTCGATTTTTCAGTCATTCGCTCCTAGACGCAAAACTGACCAGCCTATTATCCACGTGTCACGACCAGCTCCTTCTCAGCTCCGTTCAAAGTATTATTCAGAACATGGTTGCATGTGATGACACGAGCTTGCAGCAGTTACATTTTCTTCAGTCGTGCGGATTCGGAGGCCTTTGGAGGTTCGCTGGACCTTTCACGAAAAAGGTGTGTACTAGTATAAAACAAAACAAAAATCGATTTTGTTTACAATGAATACGAACAAAAAACACACAGTGCAACTGCAATGCCGACAGTGCGGAACATTTCGTTAATTGCCTTGAAGCGATGGTTGAAATGTGCATGCCGACTGATGACGGCGAACTTGATATCACGCAGTATCCGTCAATGCTTAGCGTTTCTTCCAACATGAACCTTTCGTCTTCCATGTCAAGTCTTACACTCGGATCTCCGACAGAAAAAGGTTTTTTCGGGTGGTGATTGGTGGGGGGGGGGGAGCTCGAACTTCATTCTTAGTCGTTTTTTTTTTGTTTTTTTGTTTGTTTTTTTTTTTTTTTTTTAGAATCCATTTTTGAAGGAGAAAGTTCAGGTCGTGGAACGTTCAGTAAATGTCGCTCTCAAAATAAGAAACATTCTGGTGAATGAGACTCGCTCAGGCTCCTCACATCCAATTATAATGTTAATTGGCTCTGAGGAGCTTGAATTCATCGTTCCTTCGTACGGTATGCTGTATTGGTGTTGAAACAGAACTCAGTAACTCAGTAAGGCAACTCTCTCTCTCGCTCTCTGTCTCTTACTCTCAATTCCGAATGAATGTTAAGAGGTCTCTACATTTTCCATGACTTTTATTGTTTATCGTTTAGGTATTTTTGACAGGAAAAATATTAATCTTCAAACAATAATGAATGAGTACTCGTATTCACTCGTAATTGTATATTTTATGTACATTTGTATTGTTATGTACGTTAATGTCTATATATGTTTATGGTATTCATTTCCATGTTATGTAAACAATGTATGCATGGTTGTTGTAGTCTTCACGTATAGATTTATTTTTTTAATGTCGTAAAATGATCAAATATATTTTTTGTTAACGTTTTATTTCGTGTGTAAAGATGACTAATAAAATTGTTTTAATTAAAATAAATGTTCCCCATTTGGTCTTATATTGACCAAGTTTGAGCATGTATCATTGTTACAAACTTGCTTGCCTGTTTTTGTTTATGAAACAAACACGATGCCTCAAGATACGCATGCTTTTTTAGATACACTAACCCTCGCTTGCATACGCTTAATTGGATTTGTTTTCAGATTAACGAGGGATATTACATTGAGGCCTGTTCGTAAACTGTAGTGTCTTATAAGCACGCAACTACTGAGTGTTCATTAGCTTATTTGATTGCCTCTTAACAACAAACTTTCGTTTCTGGTGGGGGAGGATAGGGGGGGGGGTCAATAGTTATTGCGACGAACATTGCGTCTCCTGTTAGAAATATGTCAAAAACCGCCGCTAAACAGAAACAAATTAAGGAAATCCCGCAGAGCATTCGTGTATTTCAGGGCTGGTTTTGGTTATTCGTTCAATTTCGGAGAGCTTACTGTTACAGTTGTTTACCCCCCCCCCTCCACCTATGTTTACCTGAAACGAAAATTTCAAGTTGTGGAAGGGAAGGCACCATTCAATTCACATCTCGGGGGCCCCTTAAAAATCCCTTCCCCAGTCCTTCCTTCTTGACCCATTTCAGAGCCGTCTGTGGTAAACCAACGGAGCTTTATGTCCAACTACAATAAGGTGTCGTGGACGAGGGCGACAGCTCACAATTTAATTTTTAACTCTTTTACACATATGACCTTTGCTCAAATAGTCCAGCCTGTAGTGAGAATCGAACCCGCTAAGCAGACGATAACTGGACATGAGAGTCGACGACCTAGCGACCTTGGCCACTCTGCTGGGCTCAGAGCCGTCTGTGTAGCACTGTTTTTAGGACTTGTTTTCCTTCTTTACTTGTATTATATTTATTATTCCCCCACCTGCCCTAGGTATTTTCTTTTTATACTTTCCTTCATCTCTTGATTTCCGAAGTCCGAGCTTCTAAAGGAAGGCCGTCGTCCCCAGTGCCCCCCCCCCCGTATCGACAGGCCCAACCACAGCAGTGTTCTGAGCCCAATTCTAACCACAACATGCATGCTCTGACCATGAAGAATGCCCAACCACAGAAGTGCCCCGACCATAACGAAGCTCCAAACCAACAGTAAAGCTCAAACCACAAAAAAGGACCAACCACTAAAAGCTCAAGCCACAATAAAGCTCCAACCACAGTAGAACTCAAACCATACCAATGCTCCAAACCACAGTAAAATACAAACGACAAGGAAGGACCAACCACAGCAAAGCTCCAACGACGAAAAGCTGTGACCCCAATAAATCTCCAACCGCAAAGCTGCAAACCACAACAAAGCTCCAACCTGTTGTAGCCTTCAACCACAATAAAGCTTTTTCCTTTCTTGATTTCGAAAACCCTCCGGGCTTCCGTAGAAGGCCGAGCCTAAAGGTAACAGACCCAGTAGCCTCCTCCCTTCGCGCGAGGCCTTGGGATCATAGCGTGGAAAAGTCTTCTACACTAACTTTGTCCCCCGGAACCGGATTATATTTATTTACCGGATACCGGAAACTGGCGCACTGACCCGTTATTGTACTCACAGTCAGCTTTGGACTGGTACCCCATAGTGTTTCAGTGTAGTCACAATTCACTTCCGCGCCCTATTGAAGGTCCCTTCAGTACACAAGAAAAGGGTCGGCGCGTCCTCTTTCAGGACAACAGTCCCCCACCACGCACTAGCCAAGGGTAATGGCGTGGCACACGCGGGATTTGTAGTTGTTGGTTGATCCCTCTCCCTCTTAAAGAGTTGAGGAGGTCCTCCAGGAACATTCTCGAGCGGGCAGTAAAGCCCGAAAATACTGATTCTGCCAAGATCCCCCTCCCTCCTCTTGAAATACGGTTGGAGGTCGTCGGTAACAGGAAACTATTGACCACGTTAGTGGCAAAGGACGACGAGCTAACGCGTGGCGATTGCGTTCCACTCGAAAGAGATGAGCCCCTGAACTTGGGTGTGTTCTTTAGAACTGCCCTCCGCGGCGAGTACATATGGCCCTAGAACTGCCCTCCGCACATACGATCTTGGGTACGGACCGAGCACCTTGTCTTGGTGCAGTGAGGTAGCTTGAGAAGTAGGAGATACCCAGCCTTTCTGTCCCGTACTCAGGACGCCCCTTAACTCGTTTTTTTCCAATCAACCCCCCCCCCCTTCTCTATAAGGGGAAATGACCCCCTGGAAAGGACTGATATCCTTTCATATGGAAGAAGTCCGTCACGGGTACTCTCTCGTTTAGTCTTGATAGTGAGGATTTTTCATGCTTGCCCCCCCCTCCCCCCATCTTTGGGAATACAAACAACGCGGCCGTTTCCAGGACGTTGGCACTTTACTGGTCACCTTGTCCTCTCCCTGCTGTGCTGGATAATGCACGAATTCAATCCGTTCACCCCCCCCCCCTCAACCTCGTCATCAAGGCCACGACTACCTCACAACTATATCCAGCAAAATGATCATTTTTAGCATGTTTAGTCGCTATGGCTAACCCATTCACCACGAAAAACTGTCAGCACCGAGTCCTGTCCTGTCCACCCGTCGATGACCTCGCACCCCCAATGCGGTCTCTCTATTTAGCGCGCGGAGCGAATCCTGGGCCGCAAAGTTCAGCCATCCCTTCCACCACCCCGTTGGTCATGTTTCATTTTTCCCACCCACTCACCACAAGCTCGAAGCCCCCTCCACCCACCCATCACCACACAAAGAAAAGTGTTGCGAAGTAGAAAATTTCATTTTGAAGCTACAAATTGGAAAAACAAATCGTAGAAAGCTTTTGTTGTGTGAGTGTGAGCAGTGTGAGTGTTTTGTTTACAATATTTTATTGTGGTCGTAACAGCTTTGGACATTTAGTTTCAATGCGCTGCACAAATGGACGTTTTATTCATTCTGGCTCTGGCTGTAGCACAAATTATGGTTTAATTGAAATATTGTATGTACTGTTTCAAATGATTCAGTACGTCCCATTGATCCGTTTTTTTCCTCATTAATTTTTAGAATAGGCACGAAATTAGAGTTTATTGGCTGTGATAATTAAGTTGATTATTTGTTGTGAATTCACTACGCTTTTTGTCAGATCTATGAAGTTGATTTGTCACTGTAATTGTTCTTCTTTATCAATTTATTGCACAAGTCAGGAATTCACCCCTCCCCTAAGCACATTACTGGTCAGTATGAATTCCTCTGAGCCAACAAAAGCTTAAAAACTCAAATCAACATCAAACCGGTAACACTTAAAGCAATAAAACGACCCTTTACTCTAAATAATTATGGGAGGCAGTCAAATTTCAAGCAATACACGTGTAATGTTCCTGATGTTTTTTGTTAGAATAAAATAGTGTACGAAAAATAAACATACAATTTCAAATTGCCTACAGAGGCCTCCATGGGTCGTCTAAATTTACAGAAATGCACAAAATGAGCAATAATGCTCCCCAACTTCCTCCCTTAGGTACTCTAAATTATTACACGAAACACCAACAATCCGAAAAGCAGAAGACACATATTCCAAGTGGGTGAAAATCGATCTAAATTTTGAAAGAAACGTGCTTCTTGTTGGCTATTTAAACGCAACAAATTACAAAATAGTTAATTAAGTTCCAACCATTCCCTACATTTTTTCAAATAATATTTTTGTACTAACAATACGAAAATTCATCTCTATGGAAAGGACTATATTTTTGATGGAAGTATTAGTGAAAAAATCTAGAATTGTTCTAGTTGTCGACTAGAATTTACTGTGGTCGGTTAAGTAGGCCTTAAGTAAAATTATTTTAAGATTTAACCCATTTGAGCTTCATTTCCACCTGCGGGTGGTAAAAGTTATGTACAATATGCATTAATTGGTGCGTATTCAGCGTGTGATTACATTATTGTTCTATATATCTATTTTAAAAAGTGTATTTTAAGCTTACAATCAATTCAAACTATTTTTCTCTTTCATAGTAGTAACAAGGGGTACTATAAATCGCTTAATTACGATAATACACATTGTGAAATGTCGCTGCAGAGCTTCATTCGGGCAATGTTGACGATAAAGGAAAACAACGTATGGTATTGACTGCTGCGGCGACTGAAATGTTTACTTTTATCGATGTTGTCAATTCTCTGTTTGTTAAGAACGTAAAGTTTAAAACAAGATTTCCCTCTGTATACACTCGTGTTTTAACAAAAAGGAAAAGAAAGGAAAATTGTTTAAAAGATTGGTCTGTAATTCAAGAAGGTTGTTATAAATTGCATTTCTTCTCCCTCTTAAATGAAACCTGAAAACTTGAAGTTAATAGTAATCGTCGTCTCCACTCTCTTTATTCTTTTATTTTTGGCGGGACGGGAGGAGGGGGATTGATTCGCCTCTCTTCCTTCCATTCATTTTCTTTAAGTGGTTTACCAGCCAAAGGGTTCGGTCACGTCCTCAGGACTTGAGGCGGGGTTTCAGTCGAGTTTGCTCGCGACCCGTTCCCAGCCACACCTCGCCTAAACTTTGCACATAAATTTTGGCTCGATATCTGCACCAATATTCGATTTCAAAGTCTAGTTTTAATCTCCAGGAAGTTCTACAGTGACATTAGATCTTGCTTTTCCAAATTTCATCCCTGAAATTACCCTTAAACACATTCGAATTTTAAAGTGTTCTTGGGTTATTTCAGGGATGAAATTTGAAAAAGCAAGATTTAACGTCACTGTAGAACTTGCTGAAGATTAAAAAGCGACTTTGGAATCAGAGATAGGTGCAGAAATGGAGCCAAAATTTATGTGCGAAGTTTAGGCAAGGGGTTACTGGGAGGAAACCCGACTGAAACCCCGCCTTAAATCTTCACCGCCCACCCCCTCCTCGAAAACCCCTTGCTCTCTCTTGATCATGTCAGAACAATACACTGAAAAGACCTCACTTTTTAACGCGTCATCTGCCCACAGGTGACGAATCCTTTTTTAAATGAAAACAACTCCCGAGTGTCAGAAAAACCACAATGCCACGCTTGTTACAAACTCATTCACTTGGGTGATGCAGGGGGGTGAGCGGGACGTTTATTTTCACGTTGATTCCCCCCCTCCCCCTCGCATTTAAAGCCAAGTTCTAACCTGAGTTCAAAACAAATCACGAACGGCTATTTCTGGATACATGAAAATAATGTATGAGTAATGGTATTCTAATGCATCGTGCTAGTACACAAATAGAGGATCCTTAGATACAGAAAGCCTGTCTCAATACTTATCGCTCTTCAGCTGGGTCAACGTTAAATTTAGTAAGGCGTTTGGTTTATTTGTTGGAAAAGAAATACAGAAAAAGTCTATTCTTGAATGAAATATCCAATTTCCCCTTGGTTTTATACAATTTAAACGTTTGAATATTCGTTCCTTAAAAAAGCGTCAAGGTGCGCTTACTCGAAATACTTACAATGAGCAGCATTGTAAGTAGGGTCATTGGCAAAGAGCCCGCTTAAATTTTCTTTTTGAATGTGCAAAACTATCGCAATTCGGACAGTGGAAGGAAAAATTATTAATTTAACCCACAGCCCGACCCAATCAAGTTTCAAATAGCCAGCAACTGGGAAAAATGGGAAATATTTGTAGCGGTAGTGGTGGTGGCGGTGTTGGTGTTGGTGGCGGTGGTGTGGGGGATACTTTTAAAGCAAACTCTGAACTCGACTATAAATAGGAAAAATGAGAACATTATAGGGGGACTATCCGCTGAAGCCAGAACGATGAGCTGTCCAACGATAAAAATACGAGTTATTTTTAACATATGGGTAGGAGGTGCCTAAAGTTAGTTGAGTGATGAGGCTGGCTCGGAAATCAGTTGGCTGGCGAGAGGCCACACTGTCCCACAATTAGCACGCCCTTATCTTGAAAAGAAATATTTCACACGCGACTTGCAGAACGGGGAGTAATCAACAAATGTCAAAAAAGGGAGATTTTCGGATTCGTCCGTTATAGATGGAATCGTCTAATATTTACTACACCTTTTGGAATTATCTTTTTTTTAAAACAAAAAAACGTACTAGTGCCCTATAAAAATAACAAATACTGCGCCTACAAAGAATATTTATTTAAGACATGTTTAGCGCCCTATTCACGTTCATGAATTTCCTCCACAGTTTTCAAGTCCCAGGAGCACTTACTCAAGGGTTGGAGGGGGGGGGGGGATTCCACAGTAAGTCACATTAATAGCGCAACAGATTCTGAGCACTAGGAGAAAAAAAAAGTGTTTATCGAGTTCGCGACCGTTCTCGCTAAACTGGGAGTTATTGTGGAAAAGGGGGAGGGAGGGGATAAATGGGAGTCTTGCCATTGGAGATTTTTTTTTTTCGCAGAACACACTGTTACAAAGCTCTATGGTAAATTTAGTGTGTAGTTTTATTGTGCAAACAAGAAAAAAAAAAGTGCAATGAATCTTTACTGTGCCGTTACACCAAAGCAATTACGCAAAAAAAAAAAAAAAATCGATTTCACATCCTGTGAAACAAGAGAACAGCCGTTTTATTTTAAACTTGTAACTAAACAAGTCAAGCGTTTAAAATTATGCATATGCCTGACAACTGGCTTTACGGGATAAAAAATTTTCTCTTTTTGTAAGTACTAATAATAAGGAAAGTCAGGGAGAGGTGGCCGGAGAGGGGGAATCAATTAGTGGGTTGGAGAGGTGCAAATACCTTGACTGGGTTAGTGAGAGGAAAAACTTTAAGTAAAAACCGTTTCAGAGATGGGGGAATGGTGTCAAGGAGATGTGTCATCAGACTCAGCTATAAATACTTCAGTATCTCGATCGTTCTCATAATGCTGCCGAAGGGCTGATAATGACAATTTTAAAATCGCGAATGACGCTTTAATTCTGAGGCGCCGCAGCCAATTCAGTTGATTTGCAACACGGGGCCTTTTTATTTCTCAGCGTGGTCCGAGGGAACTATTCAATAATAAGACATTCTGGGTATTGGTTGTGGCGGGGGGGGGGGGCTGGTGGAACAAATACGCCAATTGATAACAAAAAGGAACGACAAAATGGAAGAATGCAGTCGGTTCTGGTCAAGACACCGATATGGGGACCGCAATCGGCCGATCGATTTTTTTGACTTCAGCGGCCTATCGAGGCTTCGAATGGGTCGAGGCTCTTCCTTGGACTTCAGAGCCTCTTGTCCACAGCACTACTCCACGAAAGGGGACAAAAAACGCCCGAATCAAGGATAGAATCCCTTCAACGGGAATGGAAGTATTTGTAGTTCCGTCAAATTTTTAATTTTGGTCATATCCGTCCAAAATCGGCTAGCGGTCAAGTGGTCGTGGTCATTTTTTTCAAAGTGTTCCGTTTCGAGCCGGAAGTGATCTACGAGTCCCTCCAGATCATGCTGAGTTGAGAAATGCAGACGGTCTCGGCCCCATAAAGAGGCCGAAAATGATCGTTTTGGGTTATTTTCAAAGGTTTCTTCAATTTGAGCCGGACTTGGTTCATGAGCCGCTCAGACCATGACCAATGGAAAAATAAAGTCGGTTCCTGCTAAAACGTGATTAAGACCCCCCCCCCCCCAGGACCTCTTAAAGTAGCCAAGCAATGAGCTATTCGCGTATTGACGTAGCTTCCGGCCGATTTTCTTCACTCCACATTTGGTCGGCGTTGGGGGGCGGGGTGTCGCTTACGTCGAGGCCTTGTCTTTTACTCCAGGGCTTATGACCACGTGGCCGCAATCCCCTGGGGGGGGGGGGCAGAGAACCGGCCAGAGCGGACAAAAAAGACTGGAATCACATGGAGAACCCCTGAAACTGCTCGTCTGATTAAAAAAAACCTTTCGATTTTCGAATTCCCCGTGATACGTGTTTTCGTCCATTTTTTTAAAATTTTGGCAATTTTCGCCAAAAACCCTCACGGTGGGGGTATTTTGGGGGCAATTTTCACAAATTGTTTCAATTTCGCGGTTTATATGTCACTCACAGGGATGGCTCAACGAACTAATTCAACTGTTTCCCTGTCAGGGCGCAGGGCGCATCCCTGTTGGGCTGTTCGTGCCTCTCAAAGCCGCGAAAAATGACCGTTTTGAGTCATTTTTCGCGAACGCGGATTTTGGAGTCACTCAGTTCATGCTGAATTGAGTAAATGAAATGCCAGCCGCAACCGGTCTTCGTGGGAGGGTGGGGGTGGGGTGTCAACGCCTCTCAAGGTGTCCAAAAATTAAGCGTCAAAGGGCTGCCGCGAAAAAAAGGCGTGCCCCCCCTCCCGTCAAAAGCTAGAATCACAGAGAGAACCTCTTCAACGAGTTGTCTGATCGAAAATCCGCTTACCTATACCGGAACCCCCGTTTTTATGCTGTTTCTTTCTATTTTAACCATTCCTGTAAAAATTAGGCTGGAGGCATTAGGTGAACGATTTGGCCTCCCCCCCAACCGACCAAAATGTTACCAATTCAGTCGTGCGCGGTTTAGGTGTCTTTAGGTAAATGGTCCGCACCAGAACGGAGCCGTTTCCGGCCAAAAAGCACCTATGAAGGGGGCGTCAACATGTCCGCGTCTCCTGAAGGGAGGCTAAAATTTAATGTTTCGCATTATCGTTGGTTTTGACTGATTTTCCCGACTGTTAAGCAGACGGATTATTGAACCTCGCTCGCTCTGAAGTCGAGAAAACTGCGTAAAACGATCGATATCGCGAAACACTCATTTTGGTCCCCCTTTACGTTTGGTCTGAGAGACTCACAAACTCAACAAAGCACAGCTGGTCCCGGCCAAAATGTTCCTTAGAGGGCGTTAAGGGAAGCTGTGACTTATGAGAGGCATGCCAAGGTTCCTACTCAAGGGTCGTCGGTTGGGCTTCCGTAAACAAGTAATTTCGGTTAATAAAGGGGGAGTATTCTCCAAATGCGGCTTTGGTACTTCGGCTGGGGGTGTTAATTTCAATTTTTATTTCATCTTAATTCGCAGGCCAGCTTACTTTGAAAAAAATCGTTAATTTTCTTTTAGAAATAAAAAATAATTTGCCATTTTGGTAATTTAAGCACTAAGAACTGAAATTTTACACGCGGAGAAGGCTCCATTAAAAGTGTATTTATAAGTGCTAAGCTATCCCCTACGAAACCCCCTCCCTCGCCTTCATCGTGCCTCTCATCAACAGTTAAATTTTTACGACTACTAAAGGAGTTTATTGTTGGAAAAAACAATCTTGGGAGTAACTAATCAGAGGCTTCTGATAAGGAAACGTGACACCGTGTACGCTCTATTTTTATTGTTGGCAAGACACTTAAATCGATGTCCTTCTAATACTAGATATCATGAAGTGCTTGCCGAAAATTGTAACAGGCGCGGTAATGAAATTCTGATTGCTCCTTGGAATCTGTCAGTAATAACTCGCTGAATTAGAAAATCTGACCCCCCCCCCCCCAAGTAATCTAACTTGCCACCACATTATTCGAACGATCATTATTCTAAAACCCTTACCCACATCACGAAAATTTGAGCAATGCGTCAAAGACGATGCTGTTCCCTTTGTGTGTGTGTGTGTAGGGTAAAGGGCGGCCTCAGCTAAAGGGACGCCACTGCCCGCATGACGTCTCAGGCCGTGCGTGATATTGCCTAACCTTTCTCCTTAGCTTGTTTCAGTTGCACAGCGTTTCCAAAAATTGTTTATCATTTTTTTGCCAGCGTCATTAACAAAACTGATAAATATACGTGATCGAAAAAGACTCCTCGATTTTGGCCCTGTAACGGTTATCCATTGATTTCAAAGGCTTGAAGTAACTGAAATTTTTAAAATGAACGCCTGTCTCAGAAAAAACCACGGTCTTATTTGTCTGTAATTTTCAATTTATTGATCATTTTTCAGCTGAAATTCTTTCATATCTAATGTCATCGAAGCAATCACTGCAAACTGTGACGCACAAAACAATTTTATTTCGCTATTAGGTACCCTTTCATCAATGAAAGCGACAGTGCACTCCAATTGCCAAGAACAGTCATCCTTGCGAGAGTGAGACTCGCTATTTTCACTTGTTTTAATCCAACTTTCCGCTGTAACATGATCTTGCGGACATAGTAAGCAGCGACATAGCTAGAGGGGTGGGGGTTTTGTGACAAAGAGATTAACGAACAAAATGATCAGTTTAAAAGTTGGAGAATTCTTAGTGACATTTTTGACGATAAATCAACAAGTCCGGCGAGGATTTATTAAGAAATAGTTTCTCATAAAAGCGGGGAGTGTGGTTTTAGATTTGTTTATAAGGCCGGGTGATTCAGAAGGGGGCTAAAGATTGGCATGAGGACAAGCTAAGGCCCCAGGTATCACAAAAATACTTCGGCTTAGTATCTCCCGGGCAGTGGTGGACGCAAGAGCGTAATTTTTTTTTTTATTAGAGAAGTAGGCATTCCAAGGGGGTTTTTTCGAGAGAGAGAGAGAGAGATAAAAAAAAAGGTTGGTGTTAAAAGACCAGTTGAAAAGCGAGTCGTCTAACAGGAACTTCACATGTTTTTTGGTGTTACAGAGGTTTTCATAGTTAAGATATGAGTTGAAGGGGCCGTGTCGGAAAAAGCCAAGACAACGATTTCGTCCGTTCGCGAACAACCATGGGGGTTGCGGAGGACTTCGCCCCGAGCTTCACACAAAAGCCTCAGCTTCGTCAAGAGGATGAGGGGAACCGTCTTGTTTTTGAGTGCAAGGTGTCGTCATCGCCGAAGCCAGACATTACGTGGTTCCGCGGTGAAACAAAACTCATCGAAGACAATAGGACTTCAATTAAAACGCAAACAATCGGAACGAACCTGTTTTTAGTAGTACTTGAACTAGACGATGTGATAGAAAGTGACGCTGGACTGTATAAAGTGAAAGCTAAGAACAAACTCGGAGAAGTAGCGGCATCAATTAACCTCAACTTCAGCCGTAAGTCTCTCAAAATTTCGTTATAATTAGTGGAATCAAACGTTTCATTAGAAATGTCTAGTAGAAATGGAAAAGAAATGTTTATATCCCACTTCTGCTAGATTTTCAATTACTTGGTCGATCATATTTTCAAACTCGTCAGCACAGTGACTGGAGAAAACAAGGTCGATAAGCCAACTGCTAACCCAACACCGTTTTTTTTAGCCTAAACCCTGCTGTTATTTAGCGTTCAGATCTTGCTGCCCCCTAGGCATATCCAACTTTAGGTTAACTCGGTTTTACCGGACTATTACGTTAACTAGAGTTTTCGTTAATCATGTCCGAAGCGTTGCGTGCATTTTTTTTTTGTTTTTTTTCGAGTAAAACGATAACCGCCAGTGGCTTGCACGCTTTAGAAACATTCTAGAACTCCGAACTAAAAATAGAAAGCACAACATTCTGTTTGTATTGCTATTCATATACGTCAAAAAGAGGAAAAAAAAAACTTGAAATCTCGTGGATTGACACGCTTTCATTCGCGATGCGCTTGAATATAAAAAAAAATAAGGCATTTATAGCCGGGAGTCTTTCATGTTTGGTCTAAAGGCGGGGGAGGGCTTTAGACGTTGTTAATAAATTTTAAGGAATTTGTTTTTATTTTTTCTGTTACAGCCGTGGATGAACCCCGAGAAAGGTGAGATTTCGCCGTAGACATTACTTAAATTATTAAACCCTCACATGTTTTGTCTATTTGAATTTTGGTGAGAACCGACGTGAAAGAGATTTTTTGGCGAGTCGCTCTGGGCAACGACCTTTGGGTACAGACTCCGTCTGATTCTTCGCGGGTATCGTCCCTCCTTCAAAAAACGCGACCCCCGCAATGAAAACATTTTTTTCTCGTGATTTGAGAAGTCGAAACTATTTTAACTATCCCACCACTACCACCATCATCACCACTTTCCCCACTACCAATCAATTTTGCTCTACGCTTTGTCTCTTACTGTCTTGTATAGTAAATAAACATGCCAGTTTATTTATTCAAAACTTTTCTATGTTGAAATAAACCAACCGTTCTATTCTATCAATAGACTGTTTTAAAGGCAAAATTTAAGAATTAATTATCGCCATGCCCCAAAAATTTTGACCGTATTCCTGCGCAAAATTCTATTAATGCGCAACAGGTGAAGTTAATTTTAGGTCACCTGTTTCAGATCCTTACTTTTTCCTCATTTGGGGACTGCCGTACTTGTAAAGACCATTTATTTTGAAGGATGGTGATCCATGCAAAAGGAATGAAACTGGCTGTTTTCCAAAAAGATACTGGGTCGACCCCCTCCCACGCAAGTTTCACTCAATCCACTTTGAACGGTTCAAAGAACGTCCCTCCTCCCGTTCCCCTCGTCAAGCCACTTGTCAATTTTAACTTAATTATCAAATACTAAACTCCAGCATCCCTCCATTTTTTTTAAAGGCAAATTGACGGAATAGCGCCCACATTTTCGAAAAAACCAACGATTCGACAAGAGGACGATGGAAAACGATTATTATTCGAATGTCGCATACAAGCTGACCCAAGGCCGACAGTTATTTGGTCTCACAGTGGCGTTGAGGTCAAAGCTGATGCCAGGCATAAGGTTTGACTTTTGGCCCCTTAAAAACTATACAAACCACACACAAAATGACGTCCTCCTCCCCCTCCTAGCTGCTCGTCGAAAGTGACGGACACTCGTATTTTGCCACCCTGGAAATCACGGATGTGACCGTTGAGGACGCCGGAAAGTACAAAGTCATGGCGAAAAACGAACTCGGAGAGAGCAACGCTACAATTAGCTTGAATTTCGACAGTCAGTATTCAATAATTTGTTTTTTATTTAATTTTTTTTTTTGTCATTCGTTTTTGGGCTAGAGCTGAGTATAATACCCGCCAAGCAATTTGTGAGTCGCTCAAACTTGGCAGAAAAATACAGGAGCAACGATTGACGAGGCATTGGGAGAGAACGTTAGCCCCCCCCCCCAACCACGCTCATTCATAGTCAATCATTTAGTTGATTCCTAAGTTGTAAACAACATTTCCACGACTGGAAACAATCACGCGTATCTGGCATGGAACCCCCCCCCCCTTCCCATCGGTTCACAATGAACATTTTTGCACACTCTGCCATACAAAAAAGGTTTCATTGAAGCCAATTAATTTTGACCGAGTTTAAGAGCATCGCTAAAACCCGATATCCAATTTTGTCTCCTGTAATTTCTGCCAAATTTATAACATTAAGCCTTAGCCTTTTCGAGGTAGATATTTTTTTGGTTTTCGAGGTATTTTTTTTTTTCTCGAATTAATACATTGTTAAGAGGTCTCTTTTGTGCACTAATTGTTTATCAGTCGATTTTGAACAGTTGCATTCCATTAAATTCGCTTTGTGGGCTTATTATCAACAAAAAAAAAAACAAAAAAAGACAAAAAAAAACAAACATAACAATTACACCAAGAAGTAGGTGTACAAGTAACTGAGCCGCTCGTGTATCATGCTTTGTTTTTTTGTACGATCAAAACTAATGTTCAGTAGCGTTCGAATCGATTTTTTTTTTGTTACTGCTGGCAGCAGGGAACATTATTGTGTTTGGCATGTCGCTCTCAAGGGATACAAAAAAAACACGAGAACTCCAAAACAAAATGATAGCAAAAAAAAAAAAAAAAAACGCTTAGTAATTTCATTGTTGCCCACTAAAAGACGCTTTTTTGTAATTGGAAAGATTTTTTTTTTATAAAGTTTGTTTTCGTTTTTATACGAACAACGAGAGAGAGACAAAAAAAAAATCATGAAGGTTAGTGGTTAGGGAACCTAGGAAAAAAGGGCCTTTTACCGATGTACTTTGCTGTGAATTTTGTGAAGTTAGGTAGCAGGTATTATTGGTGACCATAGGTGACGAGGCTCCAGTACCTGAGAATGGGATCAAGCCAACGTTTACAGAGCGACCAGTGACGCGACAGTCAGACACGGCCGAGTCCGAAATTACGATCGAGTGTCGACTCGTGGGCGAGCCTAAGCCTCAAGTTATTTGGTGAGGAAGGCGAATTAGCGACGATTTGTTTTTTTTTTTTAAATCAAACACTTCAATTTTTTTCTTCGTTTTCAGGTTTCACGGAAGCAAAATAATTAAAGAAACCAAAAGAGTACAATCGTTTTTAGAATTGGACCAAAAACTTTATTATTTAGCGAAATTAGTTATTAAGGACGTGGAAAGTCAAGACTCTGGAGCATACAAAGTGGTCGCTTCAAATAAATTAGGCGAAGCATCGGCAGTGGTCAACCTGAATTTCGAAGAAGGCGACAAACCAAAGTAAGTGCCTCCGATAGTTCAACTATGTAGTAACAAATTGACAGTCATGTGGACGCTCTCAGAACCAAGAAAACTGGATGGGGGGGGGGGTAAACCCGATAATTGAACGCATTCCATACTATAGCTGACAGATGAACTCAAAACATTATTTTTGCTTGATGGATATCGGGGGAGGGTTCCAAAAACGTCAGTCTTTCCATTGTGTCCCCTTGTTGTGACTTTCAATTGTGTTGATTATAGAAAATATAAATGCACGGAAGAAATTTCTTGTAAGCGTGTATCTTGAAAACTGACTGGAAAAGAAACTAAAACAGATGAAGTCCCATGCTCCTTTTATAAGCTTTGGGGGAACAAACAAAAGCGACATTTGAAGTCAAGATACAACGTCACACTCACATCATGATTCGCGGGTTTTCTCAGCCTCCCCTACACCATGGGCGTAGTTCAAGTTCCCCCCCCCCTCCCGCTACATAGTATCCAAGCTCTATAATAGTCCAGTAACATTATGGAAAATAGGGGAAAGTTTTGGAGTAGTTTTCAAATTTGGTACTATTAGGTATTTTGGGATACTGAACATGAATATGAGGTTTGGTAACACAGATATGTTTTTTCCCAAAAAAAAGCTACGAAATTTCGGGTTTAGCCCTGTCGTTCTGAAAATAACTCTTGAGCTATGCATTTTGGCTAGAAAACTCCTAATGTTTAATAAAAGAGCATTAAATTTTCTACATTTCACGTATTTGAAGTTTTTTTGTACGATCAACTGATCAGCCGTCACGCTTGGTTATCGTCCGACGAAATAAAAACAAAAAAGTCATTTTTTTAAATACATAGGAATCAGCCTCTTTCTACTAAAATGAACTCAATGTCACGTTTTAAATGTAGGTTGGTCTAAATTTAGAATTTATGAGGTTTTAATATACGGGCTGAGGAAAGTTTGGGGGGGGGGAGTGGCACTGAAGGTGCGATTAGACTTTTGAGTTTTACTGGTGGATTTGGGGGGTTCGTCTCATGGTCTGGAGATGGATGACGTTGGGAAGCCGTGAGGGCCTCAGTGATGAGTGATGACCATGCAGTAAAGACGGCCTTGGGTAGGAGAAATGGAGAGGCGGGGCGCTCTCCGGTGGGGTACTTCATTCCGAGTCCTTGGGGCCTATTCTCTAACAACAAGCAATATTTTTTTTCGCCACCAATATGTCTATTTCATTCATTTCTTTGAAGAAAATTAATGAAATAAACATATGACTTCGAAAAAGCTATTGCTTCGGAGTTAGAGAATAGGCCCCCTGTCCTCTAGTCGAAGCATTGAAATTGCTGAATGGTTTGTCCACTGCTTATTTGGAACGCGTCTCGTTTTCAGTGTTTGCAAAGTGAACGATTTTACGATTTTTTTTTTGGCACTATGGCACTGTTACTTATGCGACTCTCGCGAAAAAAGACGCCGACACGCTAGTCGTCGTCGGTGTCTTTTTTCTCTTAGTTGTGACAAGGCCCTTATGGATATGATATACATCTCAGTGCAGAAGCTGAAGTATAGTTGGACGAAATTCTTTACATCTTCGATAAATCGGCAATCTTTGTTCCAAACACTGAGGAATGCGGTGAAATGAGAGAGAAGGTCGAGCAGCAACTTCATATATTGATGTAACGTGGAGCCACAGCAGAGCTATGGATACAGTACATTGAATTGAAAACGTGAACCTCAACAAAATGTTCATAGTTTCTGAGAGAATGGGCAACTGGACTCAGCATCTTAAAACAGTGTGGCAGATTCTTCCGTGCATCAGGCCACTTCTGCACGCTGAATGCGCTCATTATACTAGAGACTATGAGAATATGACCAATTCACAACTCAGGGTTTCTTCACGATTCGACGTGCACCAAAATTCCGATGTGGCACATGAGTCAGTTTCTTATGAAGAACATAAAATTGCAAGGTGGCCTCACCCATGGACGGGGTGTAGGGGAAGGGGTATTGACAAGGTGGACAATGGGTATGACGTCAGTGCAACACGTCTCAGATAAAATTGAAAGATTCTGTGGTGTTACAATCCATACGTTAACCAGCATGCAGCCCTGAAGGACTCAACCGTCACAAGACATCAAAAGGTTTCGAAAAAGATGCATGAATGGTTGATGCAGCCCCTCCCATTTCCAACAAACCCACTTTTGTACTCAATTAGTTCGGGCGTTGTGGCTGACGAACGTATTAACTGTCATCAGACAAGTACGGTGGGCGTTTCAGGCATGAGCAATATTGTTGGCGACAACTTCAAAGATGTGAAATTCAAGCGAAAAGATCGAGTCCAGCCCCTTACCACAGTGAACAGTGCGATAAGAATTTTTGAGAATAAAATCTGTAAATTGCTCATTATGTTTCCAAAAAGCCCTCCACGCCAAATCAATCAAGGGGTGGACCTTAGTATCTCGGATTTTTATGAAAATTTGTGTGCTCATCTAGGTCGACATGAAACTAATTCTTGCCAAATTATTTGACATAAGAATGAAAATTGACTCTGACATGGTCAGTGCCAATTTAGGAGTCAAAGCGTAGAAAAATACAGAAAACAAACTCTTAAATGTATCACTTTCACTGTGTTAGCGACGATTCTTCCCGCCTATAATGCACTGATCATCACTTCCATGCTTCCACCACCAACATCCTTTCAAGCGACAGCAGTGTCAACATCGTCCATTTAAAAATTAGACCGGCCTTTCAAGCGTCACGACCGTCTTCAAAATCATTCAGCCGTCCATCGCGTCTCCCTTTTATTAGTTACCCATTTATAAGGACGGTAGAGTTGCAATAATAGGAGGGCCAGAACGAACGGGACAACTAGAATCATTGCGACGGTTCAAATTTGTACCTTCCATCACAGTGGTTTAATGTTGACCGTTCTTGAATATTTTCTAACCGTTCTTTTGAAAAAAAAAACTGACCGACCACATTAATTTCCTGACCGTCCCTTCAAATTTTCCACTTCTCTCAGTGTAAATGTGTACCAATATGCCATTTAATACGCCATATTGATTCAATTTTAGTGAAAGAAGGTTGATTACAGCGTAAAAAAAATAAAAATGGGATTTTGTTTTCATTTTGTCGGGCGAGAATCAAGCGTGATGGATAAACGGTTAATCATACAAAAAACGTACGTAAAATTTTCTTCATAAAATGTAGGAAATTTAATGCTCTTTTATAAGGAGTTTTCAAGCTAAAATGCAAAGGTTAGGCGTTATTCTCAAAATAACAGGACAACTCCAAAAATTTCGTCGTAATCCATCCAATTTTACTGGACTAATAAGTTTTGCCTCGGCTCTCCGTCACAACAGAGCCCTAACCCCCTTCCCCCTCCCCTTAGTAGCAGCATTCGCGTGATGTCCATCGGAGCGAGTTCATCTGCCTTTTCTTTTCCCCTCGTGAGCATAGCTTTAATCAAAAATTACAACAATTCTGATGTGGGAAGGGAACCATTCAGTATATTTACAATTTCTCAAGGACGAAAACCTCTTGGATCTCTGAACTGCCAGAGAATCCATTCGAGTACGTAAGTGCTGTATTTCGAGTACAGACACTTCAACTTCTCATCGGTAACTTAAGGGGGAGTTTCACAGATGACTCCTCGAGCCCTCGTCTACTTCTTGGCATACATTTTCTTGCTTTGGACCAAGGATTTCAAGATCTTGTTTCAATCTCCAGGGTATTCTGCGTATTCAGTTGTACCCCTTTTTTCAAATAAATGGAAGAACGGGATTGGTGCAGAATTAAGGCGAGAAAATGTATACCGAGTAGCAGACGACGCGACGGTTTCACAGACTGTGAATCTCCACCCCCTTAACACTGCGTCCACAAAAAACGACAGAATGACCTAACCTCTTTCTCTTTTCTGTGTCCTTGCTAAGACTCATTGACGGCAAGCCGCCGCGTTTCCCGAAAAAACCGACCATTCACCAAGAGGGCGATATTCTCGTCATGGAGTGTCTTCTTGAAGCGAATCCTGTTCCCGACATTGTCTGGTACCAGGGTGAGACCGTCATTCTCGACTCGTCGCGGATACGAATGACGAAAAAAGCGACTAGCAAAGATCAATACCTTCTGAAACTGGAAATTTCCAAGCCGACCCCACAGGACGGCGGCAACTACCGGTGTAACGCTTGCAATGCGTTTGGAGAGAGTAATGCCAATATTGCGCTCAACTTCCAAGGTAATATAAAACAGAGAGTCTTGGAAAACGTGTCTCTATCTCTTTTTATTCCAACCAAGATCTCAATATCCGCTTTATTTTTAACAATGTCAAGGAAAATGTCTCAATTTATTTTCCTTGGTGCTTATTTTCAATTTATTTTCAAACTTCGTGTTATTCTCTTCTCTGTAATAATTTCTTATTTCGAATTTTCTCATCGCACAGTTTCTGTTTCAGGTGATGTCTTCGGCAAAGTTTCTAATCTTGAAATATTTAATATTTTTCAATCTTTTGGCCCTTTTCTCGAAAAAATGCCTCTTTCTAACCGAAACAAAAAACGACAAAGCTTCCAAATATTCACCGCCTCCTTCGTCCACCGCTCTCTTATTTTTCAGGCGGCGACGAAGGAGCCGGCTTCGCTCCGTCGTTCACTGAAAAGCCTCGAATCATCCCCAACGAGTCTGGAACTCTTATAACGATGAAATGCACGTGCACGGCCAAACCTCGACCGACCGTCACGTGGTACAAGGGAACCAAAGTCGTTACGGAGGGTGGACGAACGAGGATGAAAGTCGAAGAGAAGGACGATACTTATATTTTAATGCTCGAAATACAAGTAGGTGTATAGGAGGGGGCGCTGGCGGGCGGGGTAGGATAACTTGAATTTAAACGTTTTTTTCCCCCTCACCTCGAAGGACCCAATAGGGCCTGACAGCGGCACATACAAGTGTCACGTTAAGAATGAATTCGGCGAGAGTAACGCAAATTTGAATTTGAACATCGAAGCCGAGGCCGAGCCTGAAGGAGTGGCTCCAACGTTTATCGAAAAACCGAAAATACGTTCTGAACAGGGAGGAAAACTCGTTGTTATGGACTTTAAAGTCAAGGCTGACCCGAAACCGACTATCGTATGGTATCACGAGGGTCAAGTGCTAAAAGAAACTTCAAGACTCTCCTGGAGAATGGAAGAAAAGGATGACACTTATTACATACGATTGGAACTAAAAGTAAATCCAATCAGTAAATTCAACGATATTGAAAACTTTATCATTGATGATTTGTTTTTGTAGGATCCTGGAATACAAGATTCTGGCATTTACAAGTGTAACATTAAAAACGAATGCGGGGAACTCAACGCTAATCTGACCCTTAACATTGAAAGTACGACCCCCCCCCCCCAATTACTTGTTTCCTTTAAGAAATTTAACACATATTTTACATCCTTAGTCATCCCCGTAATAAAGGAAGTACCTAAAACAGTCACTATAACGAAACAAAATACAATCGTAATCGAATGTAAAGTTCAGTCAGTGTTCGAACCAAAGGTTACATGGATGAAAGAAACGACTGTCATCAAAGAGAGTCGAACTCACCAAGTTAAAGTCATGAAAGTTAAAGAGGTAATTTATTAAATTGTCTTTCAAGTTGATCCGTATAACCATTTTTGTGGTTTTTTTGTTTGTCAGGGTGAATTCGCTGTCAAACTTGAAATTAATCCAGCCACGGCGGCCGACAAGGGCACGTATAAATTGGTGGCGAAGAATGAAAAGGGCGAAGCCATGTCGAATACGATCGACGTTATCATTGCCCCTCAAATTGAAGCACCGAAATTTGTCGAAAAACTCAAAGCAAAGGTAGTTTTTTCGATTCACTTTTATAAAGGGGGCCCACTAACAAAAAATTAACGTATATTCGATGTAGTCTGTCACAGAGGGTGAAAGCGCTCGAATGTCAGCTTCTTTGTCCAGCTCCGACAAAACGATCAAAATTACGGTGACAAGGTCGGTTGAAAATTGACCAAATCAAGTGGGAGGTTGGGGAAGGGGGAACAAACAAATAATTCATCGTTTAATTATTTGAAGGAACGGCAAAACGATTACAAGCTCGGACACCGTCAATATTTCATTCGATGGCCAGACGATTACAATATCAATTCAAAGTTGTAAAAAGGAATTCGAGGGAACGTACACAGTCACGGCAAGCAACACCGCTGGTTCTGACGAGACGTCCGCCTCATTGACCGTTAATGGTGAAACAATTTAAAAAATATTGATAATTTCCATAAATAAAACGAAGATTTTCCTATTTCAGTAAGTGACTTGGCCGCGTAAGTTTCACCATTTCAGGCTTTAAAAAGACCGCTTTTAACAAAATTGCTTCAAGTTGGCAGTCAGGAAAAACCCGATGTCACCTTTTGACTGAGGCTAAAGGGCTCAATGAGTGGATTTTTTCCTTTTTACTCCTAACAAAAGTTTGAATTTTTATTTTTTAATTTAATGGCATGGAAATGTCCAACTAATAATGACAACAAGCGAATAGAAAATTAATTTATTCGTCTTCTGTTTCCAGGAGAAAAAGGATGAGAAAAAAGAGGTGAGAGGGTATTATTAAGATGGGACACCTTCAATTATTAGTTTTTTAAATGCTCACAGGAAAAGAAGGAGGAGAAGAAAGAAGAAAAGGTTGAAAAGAAAGAGGAGAAAGTTGAAAAGAAGGAAGAAAAAGTTGAAAAGAAGGAAGAAAAAGTAGAAAAGAAGGAAGAAAAAGTAGAAAAGAAGGAAGAAAAAGTAGAAAAGAAGGATGATGCTAAAAAAGTAGAAGAGAAAAAGGTGGACAAAAAAGAAGAAGTCGCTAAAAAGGTGAGTTTCGTGTGACTGGGATGTTTGAACTGAGATTCTGATGAAAGTTCCAAAAGTTACAATTTTGAACACATTCCAAAATCTCCCCCCCCCCTCCCACAGATATTTTTGAAGACAAAAGAATAAATCAATCCGAAGGTAAAAACGCGTACTCACAAATCTTGCACTTGAAACATTTGAATTCGGCCAGCTTGTGCAATAAATTTTAAAAAGAGAACGTAACAAAGCCAAATTTACTTTGGGGTTGGCGTCTATTTTACGTGAAACACTTCGAAAAATCGGACCTTCACCGAGACTTGCCTCCTCGAAATAAATTTAATTAATTAATTCTCACCGTGACACTTCCCTCCCTCACCTCCTTCTCCTAAACGTATCGCCTAACAAAATTTACGTACTTTTGCCCATCGGTTTATATCACCCCACCCAGCCTCATTTTCCGTCTTTTGGCAACCGTGAAACAAGAGGAAATGAAAGGTACCTGAGTTTTAAAAACCCTTCCCCCTCTTGTACAGAGAGTAAAACTATTTTGATGACTCCCCGCATTTTGGTCTAAAGCCCACATGTGACCTTAATAAAGAGGATTCCTTTAGTCCGACACAAGTCATTCCCCAACCCTCGGTTATAATTGTGCCGGTGGGGGCAGTTATAATTTTCCTCGCAACCAAAAAAAAAAAAAAAAACTACAAGGGAGGGGTTTTCAGTGGTTGTCATCGTTGAAGGCGTGAAACGGTTGGAACTTGAAAGTCTATAGTCAAATACATTATCCCTCCACCCTTTCAGCTATTAGTTGATTCTCATTGACATTTGTGTTTCCAGAAGGAAGAAAAGTCGGAAGAAATTATTCAGGTAAGCTTCCCATTTTTGTGGTCACAATAACGATAATTTAATTTCCCTTCCCGTTCACCCAATAGAAGAAAGAAGAAGTCAAAGAAGTAACAAGAAGGCGATCTTCTGTCAAGGTAAGGCCCCAGGGGGGGGGGGCTGTGAAGTAACTCTCCAGATTTGTATATTTTTAAAAACATTCACTTTTGCTGTTGTAGAAAGAGGAGACATCGTCGTTGTCGGTCAAGGAAGACAAGGTAAAAACAGCGCTTTTTTGTGAGGCATTCAAATCTTCTGATTTCCTTTTTTCTTTTTTTTTTCTGGAAAAATGTAGAAGGAAGAAAAGAAGAGAAGCAGCATAAAGGTAAGAAGTGGCTTTGATTTTTTTCTCTTTTCCCTACTCACCGCGGGACTTTCCGCAGAAGGTGACGAAGAAGGAAGAAGCGAAGATAGAAGAAATCAAAGAAGAAGTACAAAAGGTAATTGAAAATAATTACTTCCTATTGTTATTGAATTAACGCAATTTTGAATTATTGGGCCGTAAATAATGTTTTTTATAATGTCTATAATACCATGAAACAGTAGTTTGTCAGCTATTTTTTTTTTTGTTCGTATTTGTAGAAAGAAGAAGAGAAAAAGAAAGTAGAGGCAAAGGTTGACAAGGTAAAAACAGGATAAATTTGAAAGGTGACCATGCAATTGAAAAATCAAAATCTGTTCAGGTGGAAACAAAGTCTGTTCCAGAGCCAGTGGAGGAAAAGGTAAATTTGCCCAAGTTGTGGCTCTTATTCTTCCGCTGTGCTCAATCGAGAAAATAAGCAGAGTGTTTATCAGACTAATTTTAAAACTTTTATTTTGTTGGTATATTCACGATTTGCGATGCTCAAGGAAAGGATTCGGCTCTTATTACTATATAACATGACGGTGTAGTAGTCAGTTTAACAAGCAAGAGAATAAATAAGGTTTAAGGAGTAGTAGTCTAACAAACAAAATAACGTTGGGAACGTAACCGCCTGGGAAATTTCCTTAGTGATTCAAACACTTACTTTTAAATTTATTATTTATAGAAACCACAGCGACCGAAAGCTCTTAGGCCGGCAGTTAAGGTAAAAAAAAAGACTTTTAAGATTCAGTTCATCATTAAATAACACGACATAGCCTCCCCCCCCCCCAAAGCGACTAACTAAGAGACGCGCTTCCCCCAAATACAACGATGTAAAATTTGTTTGTAGCCACCGGAAAATGTTAACAGTCTAGAGTGGACCAGGTCTTTGCTCAAAAAAGTCGACAGGCCTAAAGTGGAAAAGAAAGAGGAAGCACCTCAGGTAATCTTATAAGTAAGAGCTTACTAAAAAAAACACACGAAAGGGAAACAACCGGACCGTCAAATCACTTCGCCTGTTTTAATTTACAAACAATAACAGCACAGTTCAGTACACTGGATCCAACGGAACTCAACAAATGGTCTACCAAAAAAAAAGGACTCGAATAGCTTTCAGGGAGCGAGCCCTTTAAAATAAAGAAACATTTCGAGCATTTGAGAACATTTCGACCGTTTTGTCTGTTTAGACGGAACACACAAACGACACTGAAACGCCACGAGCGAAAACATTGGGCACACCCACAGAAAAACCAAGTGAAAAATCACTGGCACCACCCACTGAAAAACCAAGCGATAAATCACTGGCACCACCCACTGAAAAAACAAGCGAGAAAACACTGGCACCCACAGATAAACCCAGTGTGAAATCACTCGTCACACCTCCGGAAAAGGTAAATTGTACGATACAACGTTAAACAAAATTTAAAGGTGTACAGTACATAACATAATGGTGTTGAAAGACAAAGTGGACAATACACAATGCCATCCCGCTTTTTTTATATAAAAAAAAAATCAACAAACTTCGAATAAAAAAAGTGAGATGTTTTTAGGTCGATGACTCAATTAAAGCTAAAAAGCCTGTTACGCCCAAATTAGACGACAAGTCGAAACTTGATAAACCTAAGCTTGAAAGAGTCGCAGAGAATGAAGTTTTAAAAATAGAGAAGGTAAAGAAGTGATTGAGTGAAGTTTTTTAAAAATCAATTAAGGATATGACATAAACAAGTTGAGCATCATTCATAGAAACTTTTGTTTAATATTAGGATCAAGAAAAGCTTAAGTTGGCGGATGAAAAACAAAACGATAAGGTACACGGTGATGTCCGTCCCGTATTATCGCTTATTTGTAACTATTGAAACGTAGATGCCATTGATCTAAAGGAACAGAGTCCTTTAACAGACTATGAAAAAGAGTAAAACAGACAAATTCAGATAAACTAATGCCTTTTGGAGTAGTAGTCTTATATACTTACTTAGTAATACTAAAGCAGGATTTTGAGTTAATTATTCTAATAAAAATTAAGTTTGAGATATCTACAAGTAACGGAATGAGGACTAAAGCAGCTAGCAGTAAAATAATAAGACACAGCACACATTTTCATACCTAATTAGACAGCATTAGGTTCACGAAACCCACCCATCAGTGTAAGAGAGGGGGGGGCTGACTCATTTTGGAGACCATGAAACTTAACTATTTGTAATTTTTAGTTCGTGTAAATTGGAACGTATTTCCCCCGTTCAGGGTAGCTTCACCCTTCATAATTTAAGTTATACCAGAAGAGGGGGGGGGCAGTATTTAAACTTTTGAAGGGTGTAAGAACGTAACACCTTAAGGTTTCCGAAAAATAAAAATAAAGTCCCAGTCAATGAGTTTTGTTTCCAAGACAGAGCGGTACCAAAACTATTTTGCCGTTAATTTTGTTACAGACTGAAGATAAATTGGCAATCTCAAAGAAGGAAGAAAAGGTAATTTTTTTTTCTGATGAAATCGACACTGATTCCGCACACCTTTACACTGTGACATTTGTAAATAATTCAAAACAGATTAGATTAGCTAATAATTAAAATATATTCAACAATTATAAGTAACTAACGAAAATTTGTGTTACAACTTTATTGACAACTACAAATTTGTGTTCCTCATACTTTTCATTAATTATTCAAATTTTTATTTATAGAAAACTGTTACCAAAACAAAGGTTGAACAAAAAACAGAAAAGGTAACTTATAATAAGTTACGTTGCTGTTCGCTGTTACGCTAATTATTTATGTTTCATTAACAGAAAGAAGAAACTTCAGTAGAGAAGAAGGAAGAAAAGGTAAGAAGTATAATTAATAATGACGTCTCGTGAATATTCTACAAACAGTGTTTTCGCACTCGGAGTTAAAGGTGACTCATATGCCATGTCACAAGGGACCCAGTGCGGATTCACAAACCTCCCTACGCCTGCTCCTCATCCCCCCCCCCCATCAACCATAAATGATTCTTGACCTGCCTATAGCCAAATTGAAAATACACTGAAATTGGGATAAATTAGTGGCTAAAATTGAACCAAACGGCTTATTCACAGTTAACTTGGAAATAAATCGCCCCATCTAGAATGGGGAAACACACTAATTCTCAACTAAAAAAGCGCTAATTCGCGGCTTAAATTCGGTCAAAGCGCTAATTGGCGGCTAAAATTAGGAAAAACGCTCGTTCTCGCGGCTAATGTTGAGAAATTCGTGGTTTGAATTGAGATGGTGCTAACTCGTGGTTTTTTGGAGGAAACCTTCGTGGACAACGTAGAGGAAAAGCGTTAATTCATGGCTAAAAGACACTAAATCACTAATTCGTGAAGTGCACAGTTAGATCTGGGTATGGCGTAGGAGCCCAAGTGAGGCTTAGGCGCCTGCCGGGTTCAAAGCCCGGCGCCCCCGACAAAAAAAAAAAAAAAAAAAAAAAAAAAAATGGCTAAAAGACACTGAATCACTAATTCGCGGCTAAAATTGTGAAAATCGCTAATTCGCGGGGGAAAAATTGAGAAAAACGCTCATTCGCAGCTAAAAATTGAGAGAAATAGCCACAAAGTTACATCATTAGGAATTAGATATCTGCGAAATTGTAAGTTTCGCGTCTAAAAATCCGCTAAATTGCTGGTTTCTTGGCCCATTTAGAAAATAAGTTTCGCTTTAAGTCGAGACTCACGGACAATGTTACGTCGCGGAATGCATCCGATCCCGGTCACAATGCACCCAGGAGGGCGTCAGCGCCCCCTGAACAGAGGGAATAAATGAGCGTTTCGGCGATGTCATTGGCTTTTGTCGAATTTGGATAGCAGAAGTTCTAGTACCCCCCCTCCCAACCAGGGGATCGCTTTTTATAAGGGTCACTGTAAACTGCTTTCGCTTCAGCAACTAAAAGCAAAAAGTTAGGCTCCAACCCGCACAGCAACTTCAAGTCGTGCGGGGCTGAAGCGTGCCACCTGCATAGACAACACGATGCAAAAATGGTCAAAAATCACAGTAAAAACACGCTATAAAAACTCGCTTGATTAAAATCCAATTTTTGTCCACGATGAGGTCAAAATGATTTCATCGAACAACGACTCGAAACTCGCTTATTCACACCAGGATTCGGGAACTCGCAATGCGGCCAGAAACCTCAAACACACGAGGACATTTAGGGCCGGAAACCGTCAAATCTGGTTGCCCAACAAACTGGTAATTTGGCGTCGTTAACTGTGACTATTGAGCCTGGAAACTCTGAATCGACCCCGCGTTGTATAGATTTTTCTTAATTTGTATCAACTTTGCACTTTGTACTTTGTTAACTTGTAACAAATTTCTCAAACTTCGAAAGTAACGCGTTTAGCGCCGCGTCCATCTGCCCGCATTATGTTTTTGCTCATGCGAATCTCCTTGGTGTCGACCACCCTCCTCCTCAGATTTCCTAATTAGTATGGTCGGGCGATATAGCTCCATCCCACCCTTCCAACTCAAGAATTCTATCTCTGACATCAGTGCCCATCTTCAACGTATCATCCGTTTTTTTTGTTTTTTGTTTTCCCAACATGTGCAGCCAGCTCGAGTGCCATCAATAAAAGCTCCAGAGGCTCCAAAGATCGAAGTCATTCGAGAGAAGACACCTACGGGGGACAGTCGAAAAGGCTCGCTCGTACCAGGGTCTGGACCGCCCAGCCGTCGAGGCTCACTCATTCCTCCGCCAGAAGATCTTAAAGGACGCCGCCCGAGTCTCATCATCAGTGACGAGGTTCATTTTTTGATTTCTTTCAATTTTTTTTCAGAACGAATTTTTATTTACCCCGCCCCTTCACCCACCAACCCCAAAAACAATAATTCTTGTATCATAACCTCTGAGAACATCCCAAAAAATACATCGTGTACACGATTTTTCTTATCCACCAGAAGTTCTCTGTACAGCAATGCCAACATTTTTGTTTAAGCATGGCAGTTTTTTATTTAGTAGATCTTCTAAAATTTGAGGCCTGATTTTAGGTCAATTAATTTGTATTTTCTCCCGCAAAACTCACGTCAGCGGTTCGGGGCACAAATTCATAAAGCGGAAAAAAGCCTCTTAGGATGATGAGCTCACTGCCCAGTTTTGTGGACGATTTTTTCTTATTTTATCACTCCTTTGTCTATGCACTTATGTTTACATGATTTAACTTCATTTTTCCATAACTATTTTAGGAAAATAGAAAGTTGCGACCCGGTGAAGTAATTGAGGAGAAAAAGGTGAGGCATAAATAGAACAGTTTTCCTAAAACTGTAAATAGTCATCATTTTCAAATTAACGACGTAAAAACCGAAGATGGGTTGAAATGCACGCTGGAGAGCACGTAGCCTACATTGTCCGTCTATTTTTATTTTTATTTTTTGTACTGTCTGTCCTGTCCGTCCTTTATATATATACTACTTTGTGAGGAGGTTTCTAACTTTGTGTCCCTGTCAGCGCACAAACCCCAGCACCGCCATCAAATCCCATTCGCGCTCACTAAAAAATTGGTTTTTGGTTGCTATAATATATTTTTTCCACAGGTTGGGAAACTTCGGCCCGGTGAGGTATTTGATCCTAAGGTGAGATAGGTTTTTAGGGATAAAAAGAGAGAGGAAAAAAAGCTTTTACGAACGAAATTTCGCGCTAAGCAGTAATAACAAAAAAGAAACATGGCGTTTGCATTGACTTTAGTGTTGCCTAATACAACTTTCCGCACCCTTTTACGATATCCTCCTATACCAATTTATTTTAAACAATAAAAAAAAGGGGCATATAGGACGAAATCGATAGAAACGATTGGACGTAGGAAAGGTCACATTGTGCCACAACTTCCATTTATTTATTTACTTTTTCAAATTTATTTATTCGGAACGATTCACATTAATGCTCAGCTCCTTTTTCTTTTAAATCTAACAGAAAAGAGGTGTCCGCCCAGGAGAAAAGGAACTCGATAAAAAACAGGTTAGACGACGCTTAGAAAAAAAGGCCGCTGATTTTGCAAATTTGTGTACATGTTCTTTGTTATAGAATCAATGTTATTTATACCATGTTAGCGCCATTTTTAAAGTTCGGTTCTATGTGGTTAATAATATTCCGTGCTTTTTTTAGAAAAAAAAACAAAGGTTTTTTTTTAGAATCAGTATCACACGTAGTAGACTACGTGTCATGTAGTATATTTGTTAGTATGTGTTGTGGCAAATTAGTAGTTTCCATGTGTTTCAATTATTAACAGCGAAGTACAATTGAAAGTCAGTTGTGACTAATTCCGTGAAGGCAGTAAATAGGAAAGGGGAGGATCGTCGTGTTTTTGGAAATTCGAAAGACATCGTAGAAGTGTTCAGGTCAACTGTGCTTGTTTGAGCCTTACCTCGCATGTGCACGAAAATCTGAGTGCGCCTGCGCTGGTAAGGCGTCCAAGGTATATAAATGTGCATACATATAAAAAAACGCCCTTTACTAATCGTCTCTTTCTGCTTTAAACGAAAGAAAACTCTGCTATCGCTTCTGTCTTTTGTCTGAGAGCAAGAAAAAACAAGGTTTTGTTTATATGTTTGCATGACGCATGCTTGTATAAAAATTAATACCCGGTAAGTCTTTGTAACAGGAGACATTACAATCGCTTTTCTATAAATAAATTATGTCAGCATTTTGCATTTCAATAATAGGGGGTCTCCCAAAAAATTATTAATGTTTTTAATAATTGGAGGGAGATTTTTAACCTGTATACTATAACCGTGAATTGAACCAAATGAACTGCCTCAGCGTCGTCGACCCAGTGCTGACATGCGCCGACCAAGTATCGCTGAACTCGAAGAGAAAATCGACAAGCCCTCGACACCTTTGAAAGATGTCGGAGCACCAGGCCCTCCGGCTATTGTCGACGTTCAAGAGAGTTACTCCGCAGTTGAAGGCACGCCCCTTACCCCTCCCTCCCGCCAGCCAGTCCACGTCTTAAAAATTAAAAACAATTTTCAGATCAAACCGGTTATATAACAATCGGAGTCGAGGGAAATCCCGCTCCAACTTTCAAATTTTACAAAGTATGATTTTTGTATAATTACCCCACAACCGAAAATTAAGGAAACTTACGGGACTGAATTTGTAGGGAATGACGGAAATCATTGACGGTGGACGCTTCAAATTTTTAACTGATGGAGAAACCAATACCGTCACGTTATGCATAAGGAAAATCAAACCAAACGACGAAGGAAAATATAAAATCGTTATAAGTAATATCCACGGGGAAGACTCAGCCGAGATGATGCTCTACGTATCTGGTAATTCAATAATTTAAGGGTTTTTAAAAATCAAATTATTCAAAAACGCGTTGTTTTCTTTTGTTTACCCTTCACAGATGCCAGTGGAATGGACTTCAGAGCCATGTTGAAGAAGAGAAAATACGCCAAATGGGGGAAAGATAAAGAAGACCCAGATTGGGGCGAATTAAAAGAAACTGAAATGCCGGTCCCGGCGCTTAAAAAAGTTGAAAAGGTTCGTCTTTGCCCTTTTACTTAAACCATTCTATAAATTCATCGATTCTTTTTAAAATATAACGATTTTTGTTCCAATTTAGCTCATTTAAATTAAGGGGGGCGGTCAGTAAGTTCAAGTGCCTGCGGTTTTATTGTTTTTTTTTTTTCTTACAAACTTGTTTAAGTCTGCCCGAAAAATGTGTCCGTAGTCCGTGAATGTTGAGTTGTAATGAACCACTCAATTGGGCTCTTTATAGATCATAAGTGTGAATCTAAAAAGGCACACAGTGTTGGGGGATTTCAACATTTTCTCTCTCTCTTTTTACACTACAGAAACAAGAATCTTTCCTCAAACCTTTGGTGGATCAGTATGCCAAGGAGGGCAAGGACAAAAAGGTCGTTTTTGAGGCAGTGTTTTCAAAGCCGAATTGCAAACCAAAATGGTTCTTCAAAAAAGATGTCAGTAGCCGACAAAATTTAAACATTTGTTTTGGTTTGTCTAAAACACGTTTTCAAATTATCTTCTAGGAACTTTTTATCGGATCGAAATACAAGATAAAGAATGAAAATGATGTGTACACGCTGTTGATAACGAATCCTAAAGTCGAGGACTCGGGTAAATATACGATCGAGATCGCTGGAACCGCTTCAACGGCCTATCTGAATGTGGATGGTAAGCATTTTCGGGAGACGGGGCGTTCTAACCTTTTTGGGGCTGTGTCTTTATTTCCTCCCCACTAACTTTGATCCCAAGGCTCGACCATAGGCGGACACAGGAGACTCTCAGTTTTCAGGTCAAATCTGACTGTTACTTGGGGGGGGGGGGGCTACTGGGACTATACTCGGGATCATGAAATGCCAATTTATTAGACAAAAAATATTGTTTTTCAATCCAAAACTGGTAATTCTGTTGCTGAAACTGACAACTGCTCTACAGTAGAAATTGAGCGGCTGCTTATTCCTCTCTTTCCCTTACTTACGGGGTCCCGGTGACTAGCAGAATAGTCCCCTAACGTCTGTCTGTCATCGCCCGCTTCATTAAAGACCAATATCGAGGGGGAGGGGGTGTCAGACTCACCAATAAATAAAACATTGATTTCGCTGGCCCCTCCACTCAAAAAGCAAAATTTCGCGGGTCTGGCTCCTTTAAAATGCAAAAAATTTGTAAGGTCGGCTCTCTCAATACCAATGTCACGCGGTTGGCTCTCCCCTGAAAGAAAAAAATCGCAGCATTGGATCATTGAAAAAGACAACAATTTCGTGAATTTTGCTGCATCAAATACACGACCCATTCAAGAAGCAATTGCGCTTGGTCAGATCATTCAAATGACCATTTTGCAGGCTTGACTCATTGAAAAAAACAAACAAACAATTTCGTGGGCTTTGCTCACCCAAAATTTCGTGGATCTGGCACTTTCAGAAACTAATTTCGCGGGTTTGGCTAATTCAAAAAAAGAAATTTCATAGGGTTGGCTCATTTGAGACCCATCCAACTGATTTTACACCTTTGCAATAACGATTTCCAGGGTGTTGTCTCATTTTAAAGAGTGATTATACTTGGTCTGGCAATTTTTAAAAACAAATTTTCGCAGGACCAGTATCACGGAATTTGAAAGCCCCCCCCCAAAAAAAAATTTCGTGAGTCTAGCTCTTTTCAAGTACAGGCTCTCTCAATACCAATTTCACGTGATTGGCTCGTGAAAAAGCACAATTTCGCGGAATTTAGCTGGCTTGACTCGTTGAAAAAAGAAGTTTCTTGGACTCAACCATTTCAACTCCTAAATGGGGATCTGGCACTTTCAGAAACCAATTTTGGAAGGCCCCTTCCCCTCCCCCGCGTAGAAAAGTTAGTCAGAGACCGCTAAATTCGGCCCTTTAAGCACCGGATCACCGGATAATGACCAAAATAATAATGTGAGTAAGCGTTCTGGGTCTTTTGCCTGCCGGGAATTTGAATTGACGGCCTGAAACAGATAAGATCGCCACAGATTTCACAGTATTGGTTTTGACTCACCATCGGTCGCTTCTTCCTAGTTATCGCTCCGTAAAAACGCTGTCAAAAATTAGATTAAACCAATTTGGAAATGCGCGGAACAAATCGACTAAGAGTAACGACAATTCGGTCGCGGTCAGGTTGCTAAGGAGATTACACTGGTTGGAGGGCAAACGACCCCGCTTCACCATGTCACCATGACGACATCAACTGAGCAGTGATGATTGAACCAGTTGAACTACTGAACATTGTTTGCCTACCAATCAACCTGACGCCCCTGAACCGTGACCGATACGCTCAACTGCGAGAAGGATAGGCTCCAACCCGCATGACTTATCACATCGTGCGGGCTAAAGTATACAGTTACCCATCCACCTGTCGATAAAAACTGACTGGGCAAACGACTCAACAGAATCTCCTGGGCATCGTTTTACTAATATTGCTGGTCCACACGCTGGAAACAGCGTATCGGGGGGGGGGGGGGAATCCTGACCGATAAATTGAGAGTTTCACGGCGGTATAATCAATGTCTGCTTAAAATAAACATTTGCCAAGGGTTTTCGGAAACATTTGCTTATTTCGAGGCATTAGTTGGAGCGCGCTTCTTCCGGATGTGCACTGTGAGCTGAATTGTCAGTTTTAGAGACAAAAGAGTCAATTTCTTAGGCAAAATTACCAGTTTTTTGGGTTGAAAGTTACTCAATTTCTGCAATAATGAATAATTCAAGAGCCCCTGAGAGCAAAATGATTTGCAAAATGATCCGTTGAGGTCGTCAGTCTAACTCACAACTAATATTTACGCGTTTTTATTATTTATAGAACCTGCTCCATCATATTCTTTCATAAAACCTCTTCAAAAGAAGACTGAAGGGTACACGAGGCATGAGACAATTATGGACTGCGCAGTGAATAATGGCATGGCCATTGTTTCTTGGTACCGAGGGAACACAAAACTAACGGTAATGAACCGAAAATTTAATAATCAATACAAATTAACAAACAACAAAAATTGTTTTGAACTAACCACGCAGGAGGGTGAACGCTATGAAATAATGAAAGACATGCAAGGAGTCTGTCGTCTCACGATCAAATCGTGTGAAATTGAGGACAGCGGACCCTACACGTGTAAAATTGAAAAACAAGACGACAAAACAACAACTGACCTTGTTATTACCGGTATTACCTTAATATTAACATTTTTTTAAACTGTTATTTTTAATTACGTTTCTTTCGCATTAGAATACCCGTACAAATTCACCAAGGTCCTCAAGAGTCAACAACTGACAGAAAAGGACACAATAACACTCGTCTGCGAGCTCGACGACCCTGCTGGAGACGTCGTCTGGACTAAAAATGGTCAGGAAATTAAACCTGACAAAAGGTAATCGGACGTTTTTTTGTTCAAGATCATTTCAAACACTTCGAAAATCCGGGGATTTTTCTTTTTTTTTTGTTTCAGAGTTCAAATTTCAAAAGACGGCCGTAAAAGAAAGCTCGTCATTAAGGACGCCAAAGTCACAGACGCTGGCATGTTCGCTTGCACGACAAATGCCGACAAAACAGAAGCGGAGATAACTGTGCAATGTGAGTGTTTCTTACTAGAGCTGTGAAATAAATTAGTACATTTTTTTTTTTCTGTGTCAACAGATCAGAACAGGTTCAACAAGAAACTGAAGGACACTGTTGGAGTGGAAAGAGAGAAACTTATTTTGGATATTGAGCTTCAGGACAAAACAGCTCCCGCCGAGTGGTTTTTCAATGGCGAACCGATTGCTGCTAACGAAAGGTTGTGATTTCCCCTCCCACTTTACAAAAATCCTTCTCATAATTATTAACTGCCTTTAATAGAATTGAAATTAAAAACCTCGGCGGTGGTAAACACCAGCTCATTTTCAATAAGCTTGAAATGGATGACACGGGTGAAATCACCTGCAAGTCAGGCGAGCTCACCTCTTCTTGTAAACTCGAAGTCAAAAAGGGAGAGTCCAAGCCCAACATCAACTTTGGAGAGACGTTTGATGCTCCAGCCACCAAACCCATCATCATTGACGTTCCTTACACAAGTACAACACCTATTCACGTTGCTTACCGTTCATATTTTAATGGGGTGGGGGTTTGTGTGTAGTCGAAGGCACAAGGCAAACGCCGATCGAAGCCAAATTACTCAAAGACGGAAAAGCACTTCCGGTTAAAGAACTTGAAGTGTCGGTGACTGAAGAAAAGGTTGTGTTCACAATTAGAAAACCGGCTCGAGCTCAGACGGGAAAATATCAAATCAAAATCGCCAACGGACAAGGAGAGGACACCAAAGATGTTTTCATTAACATGCAAGGTATAAAAGGATCACGAGAATTCAAATTGAACGGAGCTGAATTGAAACAATTTTTAATTCCTTCAGACGTGCCATCGCCTCCTCGAGATGTTGACGTCACGGAAATATTTCAAACAAAATGTAAAATCCTGTGGAAAGCACCACAGGATGACGGCGGTACTCCAATTAGTAAATACACGATCGAGCGTCAGGATTTAAGCGTCAAAGGAGGCTGGCTTCATATTGCCGACGTGCCCGTTGAAGACGGCACCGTGTACAACTGTACAGATTTACAGCACAAGCGAGAGTACAAATTCAGAATAAAGGCCGTTAATAAAATCGGAGGTTCCGAGTACGCACTTTGCTCGAAAACTGTTCTCGCGAAGGATCCTTGGGGTACGTCTAGTACTGTACAAATAATTGAAACTTATTAACGTTTTTTTCGTCACGGCAGACGAGCCAAGTAAACCTAAGAATGTTGAAGTGGTCGATTGGGACAAGGATCACGCTGATCTCAAATGGACGAAACCAGAAAATGATGGAGGGGCTCCTATAACCGGGTACATCATCGAGTACAAGGTAAAAATGTCCAGGGATTTCGTGAAGGCTTGTGTGTGAGCTTCGTCTGTTCTAGGAAAAATTCGGTAAGGACTGGGTTGAAGGCAAAGTCATTGACGGTGACGTTCTTGCTGCGACCATTGATGGCTTGAAAGAAGGAACTCAATACGAGTTCAGGATCAGAGCCGTTAATAAGGCGGGACCAGGAGAGCCTAGTGATGCCACGAAACCAATAGTCGCTAAATGCAGATTCGGTAAATCCCTAACTGATTTATATAAAATTAGCAATAATTATGGAATTTTAATCTTGTCAACCAGTCAAGCCATATATTATCGGAGAGGGTCTAACAAACTTAGTCGTCAAGAAAACACAAGTTATAAAATATGATATTAAGTACGCCGGAGAGCCGCCTCCAACAGTCTCATGGACTCTCAATGGAAAGGAGCTCGTCAATGACGGCGACAAGTATGCTGTCATTTAATTTTATAGTCATACAATACATTTCCCTGTCAAAATTTCAGGTTGACGATAGACCTGTACGAGTTCAACACAGTTGTCACTGTTAGGAGATCTGTCAGAGCCGACAGTGGAAAATACAAGCTAACACTAACCAACAGTTCTGGAACGTGCGAAAGCGTGGCTGACGTCGTCGTTTTAGGTGAGTTTTCTCCTTTAAAATTGTAGACAACCTACTGACTTGACCCTTACACAGACAAACCGTCACGTCCCACGGGTCCTCTGGAGGCAACCGAAGTTAGAGCAAATCATATCACCGTTCAATGGGAAAAACCAAAGGACAACGGTGGAAGCGAAATAACGGGATATGTGATTGAAAAAATGGATATGGACACTGGAAGATGGGTACCAGCAGGAGAGGTAATGCTTCGCCCTACGCTCTTAGTTTCCTGTTTTTATCTCAAAATTGTTGACACAGACTGGCCCAAAAAGTCCGGCATCGTTTAAAGTTACGGGGCTAACCCCTAAAAAGAAATACAAAATTAGAGTTAAGGCCGTCAACAAAGAAGGAGAATCTGAGCCTCTTGAAACATCAGATTTCATTCTTGCGAAGAACCCATACGGTAGATTATTTTTGGAAAAAAACACTCGCACCCATTTTCTTAACAAATACAATTTTCCAGATGAGCCCGGCCGTCCCGGTAAGCCAGAAATCGTCGATTATGACAACAAGAGCGTCTGCCTCAAGTGGGCCAAACCCGACTCGGACGGTGGTCGCCCCATAACCGGCTATTCAATCGAAGTGAAGGACAAATTTGCCGTCGAGTGGTCTGAAGTTTTAAAAACAGACAATGATAATTGCGAAGCTAAAGTTGAAGGCTTGAAAGAGAATATGGTGTACCAGTTTCGAGTTCGAGCTCACAACAAGGCGGGAGCGAGTGAGCCGAGCGAGCCGACTGATAATCACCTTTGCAAACACCGAAGATGTAATTTTTGTCCCTTTCAACAACTTTTATCCATTTTTAACCACCACCCCTCTCACCTCACTATAATTTCAGTGAGGCCGCGTATTGACAGAGAAGGAATGAAGAACATCACTATTAAAGCCGGTCGAACCCATAAATGGACGGTCGATGTTACTGGAGAGCCTCCTCCAACGCTGACATGGTCGTGGAAGGACGACGTTCCTCTTGCCAACAACGAAAGAATTAAAATAGAAAACGTCGACTATCAGACAGTTTTAACACTCACAAACGCTGTGCGCAAAGACACAGGCCGCTACACGCTTAAAGCTGTCAACGAGTCTGGTAAAGACGAGGCTTCCCTTGAACTCACAGTGCTAGGTAAGCGCCTTTCATCAGTTGAACTCGACGAAAAATATTTTTAAACAAATCAATGTTTCCAAAAGGAAAACCATCGCGCCCCGAGGGTCCACTGGAAGTCTCCAATGTAACAAAGACCGGGTGCAAGCTGAAATGGAAAAAACCCGAAGACGACGGTGGCTCGCCCATTAAAGAGTATGAAGTGGAAAAATACGACGTGGAAACAGGAAAATGGATGCGAGTTGGAAAGATTCCCGGCGACAAAGAGGAGATGAATATAACCGGTCTAGATCCGGGTAAAGAGTATAAATTCCGAGTGACAGCCATCAACGACGAGGGAGACTCGGAACCTTTGGTCACAGATAAATCCATAATCGCCAAAAATCCATTCGGTAAACATAAATTGTCTTTTGTCTCTTTCTATAATTTTAACTTGACATCCATGAAAAACAGACGAACCATCCAAGCCCGGTACTCCCGCCATTAAAGACTATGACAACGAGAGCGTACTTCTAGAATGGAAAGCGCCTCAAAGCGACGGAGGTGCTCCAATTGAAAAATACGTTGTCGAAAAGAAAGACAGGTACCCCTCTACCCCACATCATTCGCCTTTTAAAAGCTTCGGCGTATTAAATAAATTTTGTTCCAATCAGGTTCAAGCCTGATTGGGAGCCAGCGGGTGAGTTCCCCGGTGACGTCACCGAAGGTAAATGCGTTGATCTCAAAGAAGGCGCTGAGTATCAATTCCGAGTGGTTGCCGTCAATAAAGCGGGACCTTCGGAGCCGTCGGACGCGACCAGTTTCCATAGAGTGAAGCATAAGGCTCGTAAGTGACCATTTGTTTGGTATTTAGAGAGAGAAAAAGGTGCTAACACAGTCTTACGTTCGTAGTAAAACCGCGAATTGATCGAACAAACTTAAAGAACGTTGTTATAAAAGTCGGAAAGAGCGTCAAATTTGATGTTAATATTCGAGGAGAGCCTCCACCAACTGTGACGTGGATTTTTGGTGGTAAAGAGGTAAAATTTACTCTTTATTAAATCCCCCCTTCACCCTTTTGAAGAACAGCTCAGATAATGAAATTTTCCTCAGGTGGAAAAATCACCAAACGTTGAAATAATCAACATTCCGTACAACACGAAATTCTCCATTAATGACGCTACAAGGAAACAAAATGGCGTCTACACAATTCGAGCCGAAAACCCTTCAGGAATGGATGAAGCCGAAGTGGAAATTACAGTTCTCGGTAATACTCCCCCTATTTACATTCTTTTTTTCATCTTAACCCAACGAATGAACGAACACGTGAAACCATTTTACAGGTGCACCAGGGAAACCGAAAGGCCCTCTACAGGTGTCCGACGTCACGGCTAACGGTTGTAAATTGAAATGGAAGAAACCGGACGATGACGGCGGAAAGCCAATAACGGCGTATCAAGTCGAGAAACTTGACACTCAAACGGGACGATGGGTTCCAGTGGGAAGGACGTCGGACACTGAGATGGACGTTAAAGGACTTCAAGAGGGACACGGTTATCAATTTAGAGTCAAAGCTATAAATGATGAAGGCGAGAGTGAACCGTTAGAAACAGAAAGTGCTACTACCGCTAAAAATCCTTACGGTAAGAAATTGATTTAAATTATAAATTTTATTACTAAATTATAATTAATTACAGATATTCCATCGAAACCCGGCGTTCCCGAGCCTGTTGATTGGGATGTTGACCGTGTTCAGTTAAAATGGGCTCCTCCTAAATCCACAGGGGGTGCACCAATTACAGGATATGTAATCGAACAGAAAGAGAAAGGAACCGGCTCATGGGAAGAGGTCCTTACAACAGATGTAAGTACAAATCTTTACAAATGCCGCGGGTTTACGCTTAAACTGAGCCGATTTTGAAGGGGCCAGCGTGCGAGGGGCTCGTCACAGGCCTGAAAGAAGGCAATCAGTACCAGTTCCGCGTTCGTGCTGTTAATAAAGCGGGACCGTCGGAGCCTAGCGAAGCTTGCAAACCGCACACAGCTAAAGCGAGAAATTGTGAGTTGATGAAATTTTAAATAAAATTCGGGAAATTATAACAAATTTTTGCTGTTTAATTATAGTGAAACCTCACATAAACCGAGACAAACTGCAAAAAGTCACAGTTCGCAACGGTCAATTGGTTAAACTTGACGTTGACGTTAAAGGAGAGCCACCACCAACTATCAAATGGGTGTTCAAAAATAAGGAACTCGAAAATAGTCCGCGGACGAAGATAGAAAATGAAGATTACAACACGAAAATAGCCATTAAAAATACAACTAGAGCTGATTCAGGGAAGTACACGATAGTTGCGGAAAATATAAACGGCCGTGACGAAGCCGACGTAGAAATTGTCGTGCTAGGTAACTATCCTTGTCCTTTCTTCACACTCTCACCGCCCTCCCCCCGCGACTAACTCATAACTTTGCTCGTTCAGACAAGCCCAGCCCACCCGAAGGCCCACTTGAAGTCACCAAAGTTCACAAAGAGGGATGTAAGTTGTCTTGGAATCCACCAAAGGACGACGGAGGCCTACCACTGACGGGCTATATGCTCGAAAAAATGGACGTATCGACCGGTCGATGGGTTCCGGCTGGATTCGTCGAGCCCGGAACAACGGAACATGAAATCACTGGTCTTGAGCCTGGAAAGAAGTATCATTTCAGGGTGGCGGCGGTTAATGAAGAAGGAGAGTCGACACCGTTGGAAACGGACACGGCAATAATTGCTAAAAATCCTTACGGTATGAACCCCTCAATTCCGCTCTTTCAAACGGTACAATTGTTTAATTTTTGTTTGTACAGACGTTGCATCCGCGCCTGGCCTCCCTGAAATCATTGACTACGACGAGAATATGGTTGAACTGAAATGGGATCCACCTATCAGAGACGGAGGAGCACCCATCACTGGTTACATTATTGAAATGAAAGGACCGGACGATACTAAATTCGTCAAAGCGGCTGAAGTCGTCGGGGATGTCAGGAAAGGCAAGGTGAAGAAGTTAGAAGAGGGCAAACCGTACCAATTCAGGGTGCGCGCTGTGAATAAAGCGGGTCCTGGAGACCCGAGTGAGGCAACTGTACCTCACACCGCTCGCGCGAGATTTGGTTAGTGCCTAATCCGTTATGTTTGTTCAAAATAGCTAACAAGCTCCACTCCTCTTGTTGATTTAGTTAAACCACGAATCGACCGCACCAACCTAGAAAATTTAGTCTTCAAGGCTGGACAACTGATACTGTTAGACGTCAATGTCATTGGAGAGCCACCTCCGACAGTCGTTTGGAGTTTCAAGGGACAGGTAAGAATATCATTGTCTAGCTTTTGATGAAAAATCCCAACTATTAATTATTTGCTTCAAGGAAATGGAATCAAGCGACAAGCAACGCATTGACAATATTGACAACAACACGAAAATGACAATATTGAAAGCTCAAAGAAAGCAGCAAGGAAAATACAAAATTACAGCTACAAACTCAGTCGGTTCTGATGAAGCTGAATTTGACATAACCGTACTCGGTAAACCGAGTAAACCCGGTGGACCACTCAGCGTCAGTGACGTTACAAAGAACGGGTGCAAGCTTTCCTGGAAACCACCCGAAGACGACGGCGGCACTCCGGTTGAGTACTACGAAATAGAAAAACTTGACCCTCTGACCGGCCAGTGGATACCCTGCGGTAAGGCCACTGGAACCGAAGCGAACATTACTGGGCTTCAGGAGGGCAAGCCGTACAAATTCCGAGTTAAGGCGGTTAACAAAGAGGGCGAGTCTGAGGAACTCGAGACTGAGAAGCCAATTATAGCGAAGAACCCATTCGGTTTGTAAACTTTTTTTCCCGAGGGATTAAAATTGTTCATGATAACATTAAATTATGTTCAAACAGACGTTCCAGACAAACCTGGAAGACCCCAGTTAAGAAATTGGGACAAAGACTTTGTAGATTTAGACTGGGCGCCACCTGACAGCGATGGAGGAGCACCCATTCAGAAATACATCGTTCAAATGAGGGACAAGGACGAAAGAAATTGGGTGGATGCGTTGACCGTTCCAGGCGACAGGTGCTCACCCATCACCATTTGAGCTCATCATGAGCAACACTTTTTAAACGCCCCCCTTCCTTGTCCACAGGACGGCCGGTAAAGTAACTAATGTCACAGAAGGTCACGAATACGAATTTAGAGTGGTCGCAGTGAACAAAGCAGGGCCCGGCCCCCACAGTGACACCTCTAAATCTGTCGTATGCAAGCCGCGTTTCTGTAAGAATCGAATAAAGCCAAAGCGAAAAATGGCCCATTAAAAATTTGATTTCCCCCTCATTCAGTGGCTCCTCGCATTGACCGTAAAAATCTTCAAAAGAAAAGCATTGCGTCGGGTAAAACGCTCAAAATGACCGCAGACGTTCAAGGTGAGCCTCCACCGAAAATCGTCTGGACCTACAAAGGCCAATCCATCAACAACAATAAAATAAAGATCGACAATGAAGACTACAAGACGAGTTTCACGCTTCAAAAAGCGACGAGAAAAGACGCGGGCGTCTACACGGTGACAGCAACCAACGACTCGGGCTCTGACACTGTTGACGTGGAAATACAGGTCTTAAGTGAGTCATCCCCCAACCCGCTACAACCACTACCCGCCACTGTCATTGTGATTTTCTGTTAGGTGCGCCGAGCAAACCCAAGGGCCCGCTTAATGTGGAGGATGTATGCGCCGATGGATGCACATTGAAATGGGGGAAACCAGAAGATGACGGTGGAAGTCCAGTGGATCATTACATCATTGAGCGAATGGACACCGAGAGTGGGAGATGGGTTCCAGTGGCGACTTCTAAAGGGACTGAAGCTGACGTAAGGCATTCTACAAATTCTCGTTTGTAGGGGTAATACATTCAAGCAATACTCCGATAGGTTTCGGGACTTCACGAAGGGAAAGAGTACCAATTCAGAGTCAAAGCGGTGAATGCTGAAGGAGAGTCAGAGCCTTTAGAAACTCTCACACCGATTGTAGCCAAGAATCCATACTGTACGACATATAAATTAGGTTTTTACAAGGCAAATAATAACGTTACATAATTTCGTCTAGCTCCCCCTGACAGGCCAGGAAAGCCCGCCGCTAAAGATTGGGACAAGAATAGCTGCTACCTGAAGTGGGCAGCCCCTAAGTCCGACGGTGGAGCAGTAATTGCCTCCTACATCATTGAAAAGAAAGATCAGTACAGGTAAAGTCGTAAATTTACCAGGCTCGACACTCGATTATCGTTTTTACCTTCTTTTTTTAAAGCACAAAATGGCAAAAAGCTGTAGAACTAATCGGCAATAAAAATGAGGGACGCGTCCCTGACTTGATCGAAGGAATGAAGTACACATTCCGAGTTATTGCTACTAATAAAGGAGGCCAGAGCAAGCCCAGCGAGCCAAGCGATCCAGTAGTCATTAAAGATCGCAACGGTAAATCAAATAGTATTCTGACCTACTAGTGAAACGCAAAACTGACCTCCCCATTCCTCCTTCCCACCAAACAGTTCCGCCCAAAATCGACCGTGCCAACATCAAAGACTTGACGATAAAAGCCGGACAAAACGTCAAAATCGACGTTAAAGTCACCGGCGAGCCTGATCCGACCAAAACTTGGTTCCAAAATAAAGCTCGTCTCTCCTCAGTTGATAATCTGAGCATTGACGATGACAGTTACCGAACCAAATTGAGCATTTTAGGGGCTACGAGAGCTCAAACTGGCACTTACACACTGAAGGCTGAAAATTCGTCTGGAAAAGACGAGGCAACCATGGAAATAACCATTCTAGGTAATTTATGACGACTTGGGAAGATTGATAAGAATTGGGCTAAATGAGTTCGTTTTTTGTAGATGTTCCTGGGCAGCCTGAGGGTCCCCTAAAGGTTTCTGATGTTCACAAAGAGGGCTGTACGTTAAAATGGAAACCGCCTGAGGATGACGGAGGGTCTCCTATCGAGTTTTACGCTGTTGAGAAACTGGATACAGAGACTGGTACGTGCCACGATAAATAAATGTATCCCCTTATTTATTGATTTATTTCAATTACAGGACGGTGGATGCCCGCTGGAAGAACGAAAGATAGTAAAATGGATTTAGAAAGTTTAGTTCCAGGGCATGAGTATAAATTCAGAGTCATGGCAGTAAATTCAGAGGGTGAATCCCAACCATTAGAGACAACAGAATCCATTGTAGCTAAAAACCCATACGGTATACACCCCCTCTGCCCCTAAACCTCAACCACTAGCTCAACATTACCCTTGAAAACAGACGAGCCCGGCGCTCCCAACCCTCCTGAGATCGTCGATTGGGACAAAGACCACGTCGACCTAAAATGGTTGCCTCCTGTACGGGACGGTGGATCGCCCATAACTGGGTACATCGTTGAAAAAAGGGAGGCGGGAAGCCCACGCTGGGTGAAAGCGGCCGAGGTTCGAGGACCAGAATGTAAAGCCCGAGCCGATGATCTGGACGAGGGTGTCGAGTACGAGTTTAGAGTCATAGCGGTCAATGATGCTGGTCCGGGCGAGCCGAGTTTGCCCAGTCGACCAGTCACGCCCAAACCAAGGAAATGTAAGCAATTTCAAACGCTGAATTAGCGCTCAAATAAATAATGTCTTTTGATTTAGTGGCACCGAAAATCGACCGAAGAAACCTTCACGCCGTAACCGTTCATGAAGGCGAGCCAATAATGTTATTGGTGAAAGTGACCGGAGAACCCGCTCCGGACATCACTTGGTATCTCGGAAACAAGACTATATCATCCTCCGGATCGAGACAAATTGAAAATATTCCCAACCAAACTAAATTCGTTATACAAGCCACCGAAAGAAAAGACACAGGAATTTACAAAGTACACGCATCCAACAAATATGGGGTTGATGACGCCGAAGTAGAAATTACTGTCATAAGTAAGTTGAAACCCCTAAATAACAAAAAAAATCATCGATTATAATAATCGATTCTTCGCAGGCAAGCCCAGTCCACCCGAGGGTCCTCTCGAAGTGACCGACATTCACAAGGAAGGCTGCACGCTCAAATGGAAGAAGCCCAAGGACGACGGCGGTGAGCCCATTGACGGTTACATCGTCGAAAAATTCGATCCAGAGGCAGGAGTCTGGCTTCCTGTCGGTCGAAGTAAAAGCCCTGAAATGGAAGTGACGGGTCTCACTCCGGGTCACGAATACAAATTCCGAGTCAAGGCAGTCAATAAAGAGGGCGAGTCAGAGCCACTGGAAACATTTGGTTCCATCATTGCTAAGGATCCGTTTGGTAAGTTTGAAACTATTTGCGGTTTGTAGTGGCTGGGGGGGAGGTTTTTTGTTGTTTTTTTTTTTATTTTATTAAATCATCTTTGATCGAGACGCTTGCATTCGGGTGCGACGAACCGAAAATCCGTCGACGCGTTCAACGCCCTGCCCCCGCCATTTTTCACCCCTCTTATCCAAGAATTCCCGCAAAAAGCCCCCCCCCCCCTACCAGACAGAGCCTCAAGTCCACGAGAAAGCTTCTCGATCATACCACCCACAAAAAGGCCGCACTGGGACCGCCGAGACAATCAAACAAAGCGAAACCAAACGCTCATTTTTGGCAACTTGGAGAGGCGCTAACGGCCCTATAGGCCCTGGACCGCCTTAATTTGTCAGTTGAGCATGGTTCGAGGGACTCATAAACCGTGATTGGCTCAGGTCGAATCACGTTTTGGCGTTGGCAAAAATGGCCAAAATTCATAAATGGGCAAAAACGTGTACCTTGGGGTTTTCTTTTTTTTTTGTATTGGGAATCCGAAAATCGAAACTAAACTCTTTCACCGTGTTGTATAGTTGTACCGAGTGAGCCTGGCGCTCCGACGCCAGTCGATTGGAATCAAAATCAAGTCGATTTAGTATGGCAAGAACCAGTGTCTGACGGTGGTTCTCCCATCACTGGATACATTGTGGAAAAGAAAGACAAATACAGGTAAAACCCAGACAAATCATTAGCACTGTCCAAAAACTTCGATCATCCTTTCGATTTTCTGTAGTGGCATCTGGGAGAAAGCACTTGAAACGACTGGTTGCTCACCACAGGCCTTGGTTACTGGGCTCGTAGAAGGCAACGAGTATCAGTTCAGAGTCATAGCTATGAACAAGGCAGGCCAGAGTAAACCAGGAGAGCCGAGTAAAACGTTCATTGCTAAGCCGAGATATCGTAAGCCATGGCTGAACATGTTAAAAATACGAGATTTTCAACTTTAAAAAAAAAAATGTTTAGTGCCACCGAAAATTGACAGAAGAAATCTTAGAGACATTACGCTGTCAGCTGGATCGACGCTAAAATTAGATGCAAATATTATCGGTGAACCGCCACCATCCGTTGACTGGAGATGTTCATCAAATCCGATCAAGTAAATTTCACAGAAAAAAATTCGTGATTTTACTTAATTTTGTTTTATTAATCAACAGAAACAATAAAACTACCACGCTGGAGAACGTCGATTACTACACAAAACTAGTAATAAGACCGGTTGTAAGAAATGACTCAGGAGAATATGTAGTCACTGCGACTAATAGCTGCGGAAAAGACCAAGTTTCAATTCAAGTCATAGTGACAGACAAGCCATCACCACCGCAGGGACCATTACAGGTTTCTACCGGTTTAATAGTTTCATTTCAAGGGTTCGTGTCTAAGCCGTGTGTCTCAACAGGTATCAGATGTACACAAAGAGGGCTGTAAATTGAAATGGAAACGGCCTAAAGATGATGGAGGCACACCCATCGAGCACTATGCCGTGGAAAAGTTTGACCCTACGAAAGGAACGTGGATTCCTTGTGGGAAGTCAACGGAGCCAAGTTAGCGTTGTATTTCGTACTTCATTGGTATTATCTAATAATTCTGGGTATTTTTAGATTTGGAAGTTACTGGTCTAACGCCTGGTAATGAGTATTCATTCCGGGTGTTTGCGGTCAATTCGGAGGGAGAGTCAGAGCCGCTTGAGACTGAGACTAGCATAATAGCAAAAAATCCTTTCGGTGAGATGCCAAGGTGACGCTGTCGGCATTTTTTTATATTTATTTTGTGACCCATTATTTACAGACGAGCCTGGAAAACCCGAGGATCTCGAAGCCACCGACTGGGATAAGGACCACGTCGACTTGAAATGGGCTCCTCCGAAACAAGACGGCGGCTCACCTATAACGGAGTATTTGATTGAGAAAAAGGACAAGTATGGAAATTGGGAGAAAGCCCTTGTTGTTCCGAACTATCAAACAACGGCGACGATTCCAAATCTTCAAGAGGGCGAGTCGTACCAGTTTCAAGTGCGTGCGGTGAACGCGGCTGGTCCAGGCGAGGCGAGCGATCCTACGCCCATCATTATAACCAAGCCAAGGAATTTGGCGCCTAAGATTGACCGGTCAACTTTGAGCGATATAACTATTAAGGCGGGTACCCCGTTCAAGTTTAACGTCAAAGTGACGGGCGAGCCCATTCCGACGACGTCATGGATTCACGGTAGTAAAGAACTTGTTTCAACTCGAACCATTAAAGTGACACACTTCGACTATGGAACAAAACTGAGCGTTCGGGACACAACACGAAGTGACTCAGGGAAATACAAGGTCGTTGCTGAGAATATAAACGGCAAAGACATAGCGGAAGTTAAAGTCACAGTACTTGGTAAGTATTTGTTAGTTAATTTTTACGAATTGAATCTCAACAACGTCAATTTTTGTTTTAAAAAAGACAAACCAAGTCCACCCAACGGACCTCTCAAAGTGTCAGACGTCACAGCCGAAGGCTGCAAGCTGTCTTGGAGACCGCCCGACGATGACGGCGGTAATCCGATTGAAAAATACGTCGTCGAGAAAATGGATGAAGCGACTGGGCGATGGGTTCCAGCCGGTGAAACAGTGGGTCCAGCGACTTCACTCGAAGTCACTGGTCTTCAACCGAATCACAAGTATAAGTTTAGAGTCAAAGCGGTCAATAAACAAGGAAAATCAGACCCGTTGACGGCTGAACAATCCATTGAAGCCAAAAATCCATATGGTAGGCGATTATAAACTGACTAATTAAAAATCACGCTGATTTGACTGACTACTTTCTAGACGAGCCTGGGAAACCGAAAACCCCAGTTGTCAAGGATTATGACAAAGATTTCGTTGAACTTGAATGGGAAAAACCGGAGGACAATGGAGGCTCTCCAATTACTGGCTACATAATCGAGAAAAAGGACAGACTAAGGTATTAAAACAGACCGTAACTCAATGTTGATCAAACATTTTATAAATATTATAGCCCACCCCACCCTACAATAACTGTTCGGCTCAGGGGAAGCGCTGAATGAGTTCAATTTTGTTAATCACACATTTATTAACTTCATTTTTCAGCAATTTATGGGACCCTTGCGTTGAAATTCAAGGGGACATCACAACTGGGAAAGTACCCGGCCTCATTGAAGGCAATCAGTACGAATTCAGAGTACGAGCCGTCAACAAGGCCGGACCGGGAGTGCCGAGCGATCCCACCGGTCCCATTACGGCCAGAGCCAAAAATTGTAAGAGCTCGGCTAATTGTTAACCCCCCCCACCACCACCACCACCAACACCCGGGCCTGTGTTTAACCAATTTATTTTCTTTCACTTCAGTGGCTCCTAGAATTGACAGAAACGCCATGTTCGACATTAAAGTACGGGCTGGGCAAAACTTTGATTTCGACGTTCCAATTTACGGTGAACCACCCCCGTCGAAGGAATGGACCATTCGGGGAAATCCTGTGATCAGTACTGAAAGAATCAGAGTCATAAACGAAGATTATAACACTAAGCTTCGCGTTCTGGACGCGAAAAGAAGCGATTCAGGGCCGTGCATGCTCTTTGTTAAAAATATAAATGGCTGTGACTCGGTGACTGTGAATATCACAGTATTAGGTACCTCGATTTCAAGATGTAAAAAAAATGGAACCCGTAAAAAAAATGTTTTTTTTTGTACTCAGATGTTCCGTCGCCGCCCGAAGGACCATTAAACCCGACGGATATAACAAAGAATTCATGTTTCCTCCAATGGAGACCCCCAAAAGACAATGGTGGAGCCGACATCACTCACTACGTCGTCGAAAAAATGGATAGTGACAGTCTACGATGGGTACCCGTCGCTGATAGTTTTGACACTAAATTGAGGTATACGCGTTGACCCCCGAAGGTTACAAGGCCTTTCATAAAACAAGCAATTTATCATTTGTAGAGTGGAAAGTCTAATTGACGGACATAGCTATAACTTTAGAGTGAAAGCTGTTAATAAAATAGGCGAATCCTTACCACTGATAGGGCAGTCTCCAATAACAGCCAGAGATCCTTTCAAAAAACCCGAAAAACCAGGAACGCCGACTATGACAGGTTTGAACCAACTTTTTGATTTTATTTAACCCGTTTTATTACAATAAATCTGCCTGTATACCAGACTGGGGCAAAGACTTTGTAGACTTAAAATGGACGCCACCGAAAAAAGATGGCGGATCACCGATTACTGGGTATATAGTCGAAAAGAGGCCGAAATTCGGGTAAGTAGAGGCAAAGCGTTTTAAGCCACCCCTCAACCCCGTGTAACGCTTTCCCTGTGTCCGCAGACAATGGGAGCCAGTTGCTGAAGTCGGACCCAAGGCAACCAATTGTAAAGTAGCGGGTCTTGATGAAGGCGAGGAGTACGATTTCAGAATAATTGCGGTGAACAAAGCAGGACAGGGAGACCCGAGTGACGTTGTCACGAGGTCAAAATGCAGTAAGTACTACGATTTTATGAAATTGAGCGTGAAAATTACACAATTTTTGTTGTTGCTTCAGTGGAGCCACACATGGACCTGCTCGCTCTTCAAGACCTCGTAGTTCGCGTGGGCCAAAGAATAAATTACACAATTCCAATTGGTGGCTCACCCATGCCCAAGGTTCAGTGGAGTGTCAATTTCAAGGATTTGAAATCCGACGACAGAACAGACGTCCATACAAGGCCAACTGAAGCCATTTTGGATATCCCATTTGCTGTTCGCTCCGACAGCGGTGTCTACAATTTGACTTTAACCAATGAACTGGGCACTGTCACTGGAAGCGCCAACGTTTCAGTACTAGGTGAGTCAATCCCACCCCCCTCCCATTTATTTTTCATAACCGATATTTTGTTTCAAGATCGTCCATCGCCGCCCAAGGGACCTCTCGTCGTCTCCGACGTCACTAAAGAGAACGCTAGACTCGCCTGGAAACCGCCGGATGATGACGGAGGCTCGCCAGTCCTTCACTACATAATTGAAAAGATGGACACTTCGCGAGGAACTTGGTCAGACGCCGGCATGTCACCCAGTTTGAATTTCCTCGTTGAGCGACTCATTCATAAAAAAGAATATTATTTCCGAGTTCGAGCCGTCAATGCTATGGGCGAATCGGACCCCTTGGAAACGACCAAGGGAATAGTAGCCCAAAACGAATTCGGTAAGGTTTTTGAGCGGTTCTAAGGTTTTATTTCTAATCGTTTCATGTTTTTAGATGAACCAGACGCACCTGAGAGGCCCAATATAATTGACTGGGGCGAGAACTTTGTTGAAATACAATGGAGTAAACCTAAATCAGACGGTGGTTCACCAATTACGGAATACGTTGTACAGAAAAAAGAAAAAGGCAGCCCTTACTGGGCGAATGCTTTGAGCGTGCCTGGCGGTTCTACTAATGCAAGTCACCAGTCTGACCAGTCTGAGAATATTTTTTATTCATTTGTTTAATTCTAGGCGGTGGTACCAGACTTACTCAAAGGACATGAATACGAATTCAGAGTTATTGCTGTGAATAAAGCAGGCCCAAGCTTGCCTAGTGAGCCAACCGAATCAATCGTATGCAGACAAAGATACTGTAAATATCTTATTCGTTAACTACAAAAAAAAAAATTCTCAAAATCTTCCATCTCTATTAGTGGCGCCCAAGATTATCACACCACTCAACGATGTGGTCGTTAAGGCTGGAACTATCCTTCACATCGCCATTGACTTCATTGGTGAGCCAGCGCCAGAGGCTATCTGGTCTTGTGGTAGTCGTGAGATTGTGACTGACGCGAGAACGACAGTCACATCTATTGGCTATCACACGATTGTGCACACTGTGAATTGTAAGCGAACCGAAAGCGGTAACTACCATCTTCTACTTCGTAACAGCTCGGGAGTTGACGAGGGATCGTTGAATGTCAACGTTTTGGGTATTTTTTTTCTCGAAAACTTCCAAGAGGTGAGCGGAATGACAACTTTATTTTTATTTTTATAGATCGTCCCGGGCCTCCGAGAGAACCACTGGTTTATGAAGACATTTCATCATCCAGCGTTACATTGTCATGGCTTCCACCAACAGATAATGGAGGAAGCGAACTAACGTAAGTGAAAAAATTATGTTTTAACGTGCCCAAAGACGTATAATCTGGGCGGGGGCGGGGGGGCTTTGTGGTTCGTTGGAAAATTCCGTCAGTCTGTATCGGCTGAAAAATTACCTTTTCCGGGAGCACAGTCGGTTTTTAGGCTGTAAAATTACATTATTAAACTAAAATGACAGCTTCTAATTAGAGCGGGAGGGGGGGGGGACTTAGTGGCTGCAGGACACTCGAGCAATAACATCTTATTTCGTGTGTCTAAAAAGGAACTACGTTATCGAAAAGAGAGATTTAACACACGGAGGCGGCTGGGTGCCGGCTCTGACAAACGTCAATCCTGCTCAGCACCACGCGACGGTTCCCAGACTTTTGGAGGGAACCAAGTACGAATTCAGAGTCATGGCCGAAAATCTTCAAGGACGATCTGATCCATTGACGACAAGCAAACCTGTCATCGCCAAAAATCAATTCGGTAAGCCTCTTTTGTCATTGTATAAACCCGGACGAAGGAATTAAACCCAAATGGCTTGCAGACGTTCCAGGCAAGCCGGGAAAACCAACAGCTACGGACATCAGCAAAGACCATATATCACTCAAATGGACGCCACCGCTAAGCAACGGTGGCTCTCCAATAAGTGGCTACGTTGTCGAAAGGCGTGAAAAGACTTCGGGTCGATGGACTAAGCTTACTAGGGACCCTATTAAGGTGAGAGCTCTCGAAAACGTGTAACCAAAATTTAGCACAGTTGTAAAAATGTGTTTATTAGATCCCTGAGTACGATGACACTCAAGTACATGAGAATAAGACGTACGAGTACCGAGTGAGCGCAGTCAATGCGGCCGGTCAAGGAAAACCGAGTGATATATCAGACTTCTATGAGGCTAAACTCATGCGAGGTGAGTTAAAAAATTGTATTTAATTTTTTCATATCAAAACTAAAACATATACGAATTTTAGAAAAACCAAAACTTTATTTGGATGACCTTATTGGAAAGAAGATCAAAGTTAGGGCCGGTGAGCCAATTAATATCAACATCCCAATTTCGGGAGCGCCGACACCTACGATTGAATGGATTATTAACGAAAAGAAAATGCCTCAAACCAACCGAATTATCGTAAATTCAAACATAAATAGTTCACTTTGTATCGTAAATAAATCGCAACTCTTAATTTTAGGCTGATACAACGCCCACTGAAACTAAACTTCACATCAGCGATTCGACGCGAGGCGATTCAGGAAAATACAAAATAAAAGCCTCGAATGAGTACGGCACAGCAGAGGCTGATATTGAGGTCATTGTTGTCAGCAAGCCTGGAATTCCTGGTGGACCTCTCGCCTATCCGGATGTATCTCACGACAGTGTGTCACTTTGCTGGCACGCACCGATGGACAATGGTGGAAACCCGATAACAGGTCTGTGTTACCAAGGTTTTAGGCTAAAAGACTTTTCTAAACGCGTTTTGCCCCTGTGATAGGTTACATAATCGAAATGGCGGATTTCGGGGATGACAACTGGAAGCAAGTGCCCGGTTTTTGTCCGAACACGTCGTTCACTGTCAAGGGTCTTCCAGAGGGGAAGAAATACAATTTTAGAATCCGAGCCGAAAATATTTACGGCATTTCCGATCCACTTGAAGGCAAACCCGTCCTGGTGAAAAGTCCGTTCGATCCACCTGACGCGCCGTCTCAACCCGAAATCGTTTCCTACAACCCCAACAGTTGTAGTCTCGCTTGGAATCCTCCAACAATCACTGGAGGTCGCCCGATCACAGGTACAGGAACACAGTGCATGTACGTGGTTTGAGTCATCTTGACTAAGCATTGTTCCCCTAGGGTATATTGTTGAAAAACGCGAGCGAGGAGGTGACTGGGTTAAAGTCAACAACTACCCAACGCCCAACACATTTTTCACGGTTCAGGGACTTCACGAAGGGCTGAAATACGAATTCCGTGTTTTGGCAGTGAATGAGGCTGGCCCAGGCAAGCCGAGTAAACCGACGGATCCTATTGTTGCCAAAGAACAAAAACGTAATTTCACTTGTTAGTTAAAAACACAACACGAATTAAAATTGTCGCCCTCTCCCATTAGGTGTACCAGACGCTCCTGAGCCACCACTGGCTGATAGAATCACCAAGAGCAGTGTTACGCTGTCGTGGAGACCGCCAAGGGACGGTGGAAGTAAAATCACCGATTATATTATACAGAAAAAAGCAAGAGGAGACACTGATTGGTCTGGAGCGGCAACAGTTTCAGCACCTTCATGTTTACACACTGTATATTAAAAAAATAATAATAATTGAAATCCTCAGCCCCCTAAAAATGACGCAAATCTACTTCCTTTCCAGGTTAATGATCTCAAAGAGGGTCAAGAGTATCAGTTCCGCTTGATCGCTGTGAACGCTGTCGGTCCGTCAAATCCGAGCCGGCCTAGTGTGGGAATAACGGTCGAGGAACAACCGAACAAACCTTGTATGGACCTGGGAGGAGTTCGCGATATAACTGTCAGAGCAGGAGAAGATTTCTCAATACACATTCCTTTTGTTGCATTCCCACAACCGACTGCGTCATGGTTGATTAATGATGCCGTTATGACTGATAGTGAAAGAATTCATAAACAAGTAAAACTTATTCCCCTCCCCCTTCTTTTTTTGAAAACTGACTGTGTTCCGTTTCAGTTGACTCCTAACTCTGCAAGTCTGATAGTTAAGAACTCTCTCAGAAGTGACACTGGCCAGTATCGGCTTCAACTCAGAAACCCACACGGTTTTGACACAGCCACGCTGTACGTTAAAGTATTGGACAGACCGGCTCCTCCTGAAGATTTACGAGCTGATGAGTTTGGAGGAGATGCCCTTACTTTACACTGGTCTCCGCCTAAAGACAACGGAGGAACTGAAATATCCAACTACATCATCGAGAAAAAAGAGAAAAATTCGCCCGCGTGGTCAAAGGTAAATAATTTAATGAGGGGGGGGGGGTCGAATTCCAAACATTCAACAACTTTTGATTTCAACAGGTCAACAGTTATTGTTCTGTTCCATTCTGCCGTGTGAGGAACTTAAAAGTCGGGCAAGAGTATGATTTCCGAGTCATGGCTGAGAACCTGTACGGAGTCTCCGACCCGGTCACAACTCGAGACCCGATTAGAGCGAGACATCCGTTTGGTAAGCTCACGATGAAAGGATGGGGGAAGAGAGGAGTTTTTTAACGTTATTAATTTGTGCAGATCCACCGGGACCTCCGGGTGCTCCACGCTCTGTCGAAGCCGACGAAGAATCAATTACGATCACTTGGGCTAAACCGAGACACGACGGAGGTGCTCCTATTACCGGCTATGTCATTGAAAAACGTCTCATTACTGAGGATAAATGGACGAAAGCCACTCACGCTTTAGTTCCTGACACGACACACAAGTTGGAGTGATTCATTTTAAATCGCGGGGGAATTTAATTTTTAAAAATGTGCTCTTTTTTCAGGATTCACAGCTTGATCACGAATCACGAGTACGAGTTTAGAGTCGCTGCTGTCAACGCCGCTGGTCAAGGACCCTGGAGTTCATCATCTGATGGCATATGGTGCCGAATACCACCGTGTAAGTATTACCAGACGTTCTCCTTTACATGTCCCTTTATTATGTCGTTTGGGGGGGGGAGAGGGTTAAACTGGGTAGTGGACAGGGATCGCCTGTTGTGATCCAAATGTGTCCTGCCTGAGAAACCCCCTACTGGCTCTTCATTCGTCATTTACCCTACTGACAAATTTCACGATACTGTCCTTTTACATTAGCTATCTACGTACTCTTCCGATTCAATTTAACCAAAGCCACCATCTTAAACAGATAAATTTTCATTTTGCAGGCGCCCCGAAAATTACAAGCGACCTGAGCATTCGAGACATGACTGTGATAGCCGGAGAGGAGTTCACTATTACTGTTCCATTTATAGGCATTCCAACACCCAAACCACTCTGGTTCATTAATAGTGAAGAGGTTTTGTCCGATAGCAGAATTAAATTTGAAACCAGCGCCACCCAAACTGTGTTCAGAAACAAATGCGCGAAAAGAGCGACAGATTCAGGGTCGTACACTATAAAGCTCGTGAATTCAGAGGGGACTGACTCGGCGACTTGTAAAGTAATAGTAGTGGGTAAGTACATGGGTGGGGGGGGGGGTACGTGACGCTCAATGATGGGGAAAATAATTAAATTCGTATATTCAGATAAGCCGTTACCACCGCAAGGACCAATCGATGTCAGTGAAATAACTCCAGAAACATGCAATTTGTCGTGGAGGCCACCTCTTGACGATGGCGGCTCTCCAATTACGAATTACGTTATCGAGAAATTTGAAGTTTCGAGTGGGGTGAGTATAATTTTTATTAAAGCATTGTGATCGTCTTTCATTTCTAATGATCACAAAAATCCAGGTTTGGAGTAAACTGAGCAGTTTCGTACGAAACTGCCACTATGACGTGTTCGGTCTTGAGCCAAACAAAAAGTACATGTTCCGTGTTCGAGCAGAAAATCAATACGGAGTGTCCGAACCGCTTGAAATGGACAGTCCCATTCAGGCCAAGTATCCGTTCACTGTTCCTGAGCCACCTGGAACTCCACAAGTGACTGACTGGGAGGCGGACAGAGCTACGCTTACCTGGAGTCGTCCACGTTATGATGGTGGCGCGAAAATTCAGGGCTACCGATTGGAGCTTAAGTGAGTTTCATTGTAGATGGATGCTAGTTGAAATGATGAATTTTGTTGTTTTGTTTGAAGGGATTCGTCTGATGACAATCAATGGAGAGCAGTTCAAGACTATCTGATTAAAGACACGACGTACATCGTGCATGGCCTGGCTCTTGGACACACTTACGAGTTCCGTGTCAAAGCCAAAAACGCTGCCGGTTTCAGCAAGCCTTCCAGCAATTCCGCTTCTCTTCACCTCAAGGGCAAGATGAAAGTACCGTCGAGCCCTGGTACACCAACCGTCGACAAAGTTGGGAAAAATTACGTTGACCTCAGCTGGGAACCGCCGGCATCCGACGGAGGCTCAAAGATTCTCGGCTATATTATCGAAAAACGAGAGCTTGGAACCGCGTCCTGGGTCAAATGCAACGACTATAACGTCGTCGAGTGTAAATTCACGCCCATCAATCTGGTCGAGAGAGGTGACTACGAGTTTCGAGTCATCGCTTACAATAGCGTGGGACGAAGCGAGCCGAGCTCTTGCACAACTCCGGTGAAAATCTGCGAGACGGAGGGCGGTGAAAAACCGGAATTCCTTCAGCCTCTTTTCGATCACGTCGTTCCATATGGAAAACCGTACACGCTCACTTGTCAAGCGTACGGAAACCCAGTGCCTAAAGCTCGTTGGCTTAAAAATGGTCGCGAGCTCATGCTCGGAGCTAAATTCAAAGCTGAAGAGTCTGACGGCATATTCAAACTTCATTTCACTGACGCGATTGATGTTGATGAAGGTGACTATACTTGCGAGGCTTACAATGTGGTCGGACATGCGCACACGACGTCTCACATCAGAGTTGGAAGTAAGATTTTGGTACTTCCCACCAAGTAACTCACTAAATCCAACTTTTTTTCCATTAAAGACCCACCAAGAATCGACCGTATACCAAGCGAGTTGTACCTCGCCAAAGGGGATAACAGTAAAATCAAGATATTTTATGCTGGAGACCAACCGATGGAGGCTGTGTTCGTCAAAAACGGAGTGGAAGTTCCACAGTCAGATCACATCAAATACGTCGTGTTCGACGAGTATGTCGTGCTGTTCATCAAAGAGATCAAAAATGAAGACGCTGGACTCTACACTATCACTATAAAGAATCCAAGCGGCAGTGCTTCAGGAAGCTTCAACGTTTACATAACAGGTGTGTACTTAATTTGAGGGTCAATTTCCATCAAAACTCATGTTTTTTTGATGTTTCAAGGTTTACCTGGACCACCGACTGGGCCTCTCGATGTGTCCGACATCACCAAACATACTTGTACGCTCAGCTGGAAACCACCGAGTCACGACGGTGGCCTCCATATAACTCACTATGTAGTCGAAAGAAAAGACGTCACAAGCACTCACTGGATTTGCGTTTCGTCGCTGTGTCGAGATTTGACTTTTACCTGTCACGGTCTGATTGAGAGCAACGAATATTTGTTTAGAGTGATGGCAGTCAATGACAATGGAATGGGACCTCCTTTGGAGGGCGTCAACGTAGTAAAGGCGAAGGCTCCGTTCGGTATGTACACCCCCCTCGCCCCCTACCCTTTCAAAAGAGCTCGAATTACGATAGAAATGTCTCACAGACGTGCCTTCAAGCCCTGGAGATCCAGTGGTTACCGAAGTTGGAGGAGATTTTGTCAATCTCTCTTGGGAGAGGCCAACATCCGATGGTGGCTCTCGAATTCAAGGCTACTGGGTTGACAAACGAGAAGTGTACAGTGAAACTTGGCAGAGAGTGAACGTTTCTATTTGTCTACCAACTCAAATTAATATTTCCAACTTGATCGAGGGGCGAGAGTACGAATTTAGAGTTTTCGCTCAGAACGAGGCTGGTTTGAGCCTGCCATCGACAGCTACTAAGCAAGTCAAAATAAAGGATCCATTAGGTAAACCAAAACAAATAGTTTCAATACTTCATTAATTATAAAAACAAATAATTATGATTTCAGCCGCCAAGCCTCCAGAGATAATCAAGCCATTGAGAAATGTGTACGCGACAGAAAATCAAAACACTCAATTCCAATGTATTATTACTGGAACTCCCAAACCAACCATCACATGGTAGTTTTTACAATTTTAAAAACTTTACAACTGTACTATATTGTTAAATCATTATTTTCAGGTACAAAGGTGCCCATAACATTACCCCCGGCGCAAGGCATTTCATGTTTTCAGAGCACGACACGCATACGTTAATAATAAACAGCATTTACACCGCCGACGCTGACGAATACGTCTGTAGGGCGGTGAACAAGGGAGGTGTTAAGTCGACGAGAGCCGAACTGATTATTAACTGTAAGTTTCATACATATGCAGTGTCTACGATTGGAATACTGAGTCTATGATTTCCTATGCAGTGTCTATGCGTGTCTACGACTAATGCCATTTTTTTTTTTCATTAGGCCCTCCAAAACTGAACGTTCCACCGAGGTTCCGTAGTTTGGCATTCTTCAATAAGGGAGAGAACATTGTCATCAAAATTCCTTTCACTGGATTCCCCAAACCGAAAATAACTTGGTACAGAGGTAATGAAGTCATCGAGTCTGGTGGTCACTATGCAGTGGAAGTGAAGGTATTGGTTCCCTTTGGAGTGATGGGGGGGGGGGAGAGGCGAGAATCTTTAAACAAGGATTATTGACATTTGTAGGAAAGACACGCCATTCTGACAATTCGAGATGGAAGCAACATGGACAGCGGAGCGTATAGAGTGGTAGCTGAAAACGACCAGGGAGTAGACTCTGCTACCATTAACGTCCAAATAAGCGGTAAATTCCACATCTGTCGGGGGTTTTTTTTTTACGTAAAAGTGCACTTATTTGAAACAAAATTCTATTTCCAGATGCCCCCGATCCACCGAGATTCCCGTCCATATCGAACGTTGGAGTAGACTCGCTAGCATTGACGTGGCAAGCACCAATGTGGGACGGTGGAAGTAATATAACAAATTACTTGGTGGAGAAACGGGAGAATCCGATGACGAGCTGGATTCGAGTTGGTCACACGAGGTAAATTTCAAAGAGTGCATGATCATTTTAGAGTAAATTCTATAAATTCTTTAACCCTACCGTTGCTTATCGGTTGCGTTGCCTTGCACTCGCAGTCGGCAGCAATAAAACGCAACATTATCAAGAAAAGAAACAAAAAACCGTTAGGGGGGAAGAAGGGTTTTTCACCCTTGTTTTCACTGTGTGTGTTTTTCACTGTTTTCTTCTTTTTTTCAGGTTTACAGGAATGGCGATTTCAGGTTTGTCGCCGGGCCACGAGTACTCTTTCAGAATTTACGCAGAAAATGTGTACGGAAGGAGCTTGCCCAGCGAAGAGTCTGATATTGTCAAAACTAAGAGCATTGACAAGAAAGTTTTCAAAAAGAAACAATATGAAGGTAAAACCAAACAGAACACCCTTCGATCCTAATGCCACTAGTTACCCTCACTAATTATCCGTTATTACAGTGGACGAAACCGGAAAGAAAATCAGAGGAAAGTGTGACGACGCGGTTAAAGATTACGATCAATACGGTAAATCATTAAAATAACAGTAGCGAAAAATGTCATTAATTATGTTGTTTTTTAGTGTTCGACATTTACTCGAAATACATTCCGCAACCTGTGGATATTAAGACGGCGTCCGTTTACGATGATTACGACATTTTAGAAGAGATAGGCACTGGAGCGTTCGGTGTTGTTCATCGGTGTCGCGAAAAGAAAACTGGTCACATTTTTGCGGCCAAATTTATTCCAGTGTCTCATCCGATGGAGAAGGAACTCATTAGAAAGGAGATTGATATTATGAATCAGTTGCATCACCCGAAATTGATTAATCTCCATGACGCTTTTGAAGATGACGATGAAATGGTTCTGATTTTTGAATTGTAAGTTTGTTTGAGGGGCTGAGCGAGACGTTGATACGATTTATTCTAATTCTACTGCTTTAATTTTTTTTAAGCCTTTCCGGCGGAGAGTTGTTTGAAAGAATTACCGCTGAGGGCTATGTGATGTCAGAGGCTGAAGTCATTAACTACATGAGGCAGATTTGCGAAGCCATCAAACAGATGCATGAGAAGAATATCATACACTTAGGTAAAAGGCTTGTAGTGAAATTTGAAGTTCAGGCGTACTCAACAGCCGCTTTTTCCCCCAGACATCAAACCTGAGAACATAATGTGCCAAACGAAGCACAGCACCAACGTCAAGCTCATCGATTTCGGTCTAGCGACGAAACTAGATCCAAATGAAGTCGTCAAAATATCAACTGGAACGGCGGAGTTTGCCGCCCCTGAAATAGTCGAACGAGAGCCCGTCGGTTTCTACACGGACATGTGGGCCGTTGGTGTTCTCGCCTACGTCCTGTAAGTGACTCCCTCCCGTTTGTACGCCCCCTCCTTTGACATAAATGAAAAACATAAGAAAGTTATCAGTCTCATGGGTTCGTACAGACTGAGCGGATTGTCTCCGTTCGCTGGTGACAACGACGTGGAGACTTTGAAAAACGTTAAAGCCTGTGAATGGGACTTTGATGAGGACGCTTTTGCTAACGTTTCGGCTGAAGGAAAGGATTTCATTCGCCGTCTACTTATCAAAAATAAAGAGTAAATGCCACAGTGTAAATCAAATAATGAGTTCGCCTAATAAATCAACAATTTTCAGGAAGCGAATGACAGCCCATGAATGCCTTCTCCATCCATGGTTAGTCGGAGATCACAGCGATAAAACGTCCGTAATTAATTCTTCCCGGTATATTGACTTCCGTGATCGCATGCGAGCCAAATTCGAGCAGTGGAACAAGTATCCAGTGGCTATTGGAAGGTTGTCCGAATACAGCGCACTTAGGAAACTTCTCATCGATAAATATTGTATTCGGGACACTTCATTCGGTACATTCACTCAAATGTTAGTCCGTTGACATCAAAATAATTCGTGCGTGTATTTTTAGACCGTCGTCAGGCGGCCCCGCGGTTCGTCATAAAACCGCAGAGCGCATTCGCTTACGAAGGACAAAGCGTTAAATTCTACTGCAGAGTTATTGCCATCGCGGCACCAACACTCACTTGGTACCATAATAACCAAGAATTAAAGCAGAGCGTTAAATTTATGAAGCGATACGGCAACGATGACTATCACTTCATAATAAATCGCGTCAAGTTGGACGATAGAGGAGAGTACATCATTCGAGCTGAGAACCATTACGGCTACAGAGAGGAAGTCGTTTTCTTGAACGTCCAACGTAAGTTATTAACTGCGAATTATGCCACTCTGGAATTTAACTTTTTCTCCTCTCCCCTTCTAGCACTACCCAAACAACTTCCTTCGTACAAACCCGCCGAGGCTGAAGTTCGAAGAAGAGAGCCCCTCCCCTACACATTTTGGAAAGAAGAAGTCGAATCGGCTCCCAATTTCACCTTCCTTCTTCGACCCAGAGTCATGCAGACTCGACAGACTTGCAAACTTCTCTGTTGCCTCAGTGGCAAACCGTTCCCAACGGTACAAACATTTTCGGCCACCGTACTGCGTACGATTTTAGTTTTATTTTTTATTATTAGGTGCGATGGTTCAGAGAGAATCGGGAGCTTAGCAAATACGAGTACACGATGTCCCACACGGACGGTGTGATCACTATGGAAATAGTCGACTGCAAACCGGAGGATTCTGGGAAATATAAATGCGTGGCGACGAACAAGCACGGTACCGATGAGACCAGTTGCGTCGTTATAGTGGAAGGTAAAGCGAAAAATAATTCAAACCCGGAACACGTTACAAGTGGCTTTTAATTTTTAGGTGACACGGAAACGGAAGAACAGAAGACTTTGGTGCACAATTTGATGCATTCAGGGGGTAAGCGTAACGCCTAAGTTCAAGCACTTTTGCTAAGAAAATTAAATGCTATATTCCTTTTTTCATTGCTCAAATTTTCCTGTTTCCAGTAGTTAAAAAACAAACAGTTAAAAATTAAATTCGTAAAGCTGAAATATACAGAAACTGGTAAGTCATGAAGGGATGGCTAGAATTATGTTCGTCAGTCATGGGACGTTGTACTGTGAATCACGGAGCATGTGTCGTTTCTCCATCAAGTCAATTTTATGTCTTTGCACAGATATTGTGTCTGTCGTCGTCAATGTTTAACCGCGGCCCGCCTTTGTGTCTTTAAAACCCCTAAACCCTTCTTTTTCATTTTAGACCGGAAATTCATCGAACAGAAAATTAGACCCGCTCCAGCGATAATTACAACCAGAACACTGATCGGAGGACCAGTGCAGAAAGAAGCACCAAAACCCCAGCAAACCATCTTAGTAGACGTAATGAAAGATAATTTCAAGCATTAAAAGTCCCAGACTTATCTTTTTTTCTCACGCCACACAGGGTCAATCCAAAGCAACGGAATCCGTTAGCCCCAAAAAGTACGGCAAGCAATTATCATCAACTAGCAGTCCTTCGAGGTCTCGCAGCACAACTAAAGAACTGATTTGTAAGTATTCATGCCTAATTCCCCCTTCCACAGTATTTTAAAATCGTTCTTATTACCCAGTACCACCGGACGAGACAATGGTACCTCCAAAATTTTCTCAAGGATTAAAAGACCTGGAAATTAATGACGGCGACCAGCTCTTGCTCACTTGTACGGTGGTCGGTGACCCCGATCCTCAAATAACATGGTCCAAGGATGGAAAAGTGAGTGTATTGAGCACCTCAGTCATAAAACGGATAATTTAAACAAAAAAAAAAACCGTTAATTTTTAGACTTTAACTTCGTCCGAAGTCATTGATTTGAAATACCGGAATAAAGTAGCGACACTCACAATTAACGAGGCATTCCCTGAAGACGAGGGAAAATACACCTGCACAGCCACCAATTCATTAGGGACAGCTAAAACCGAAGGAAAACTAACAATAAAACGTAAGTAACGAAGCCCCCACCCCCACCCCACCGAACACTTCAATAATCTCAAGTTATTATCCTGCAGTCAACGCAAACAGGAAAAGTAGCAGTCTCAAGGGGGAGAGTACGAATCTCGCTCCGCGAATTGTCAGTCACACCGAGTCCGCAAATGTCAACGACGGTGAACCCGTCACTTTATCGTGTCGAATCATAGGTGATTGAAGGATTCGAATCCCTCCATCGTCGCAGGACTCATCACACCTTTTTTTTTTACTACAGGCGCCAACAAATTCGACGTAATTTGGCTCCATAACAACAAAGAAATCAAACCGAGCAAAGATTTCTTGTACACTAATGTAGCGAATATCTACCAACTGAAAATAGCGGAAATTTTCCCGGAGGACGCGGGAACATATACGTGCGAAGCGTTCAACGATAACGGAGAGTCATTCAGTAGCTGCACGCTCAACGTTATTGGTAGGAAAAGTGCTAGGAGGGTGGTGAAGGAGGGGGTGTACCCTTGCTACAATTTTCCAAATTTGCAGTTCCACAAGAAGAAAAGAGACCCGGATTTAAAACATTCCCTAAATCTGCGACGGTGATCGAAGGTGAAAGTATAGAGTTTAAATGCGTTGTCGATTCATCGTTAACAAGTGGTAAGAAAAATGAGCTCGCCATTTTTTTTTTATTTCAACACTAAATCACACGCGTCCAATTCAGTGCTGTGGCAAAAAGACGGAAATCAAGTCACCGAAGATTCACTCAAATATCAATTCGTTCAAAACGGGAATGAATATATTTTCAAAATAATGGATTGCACGCTAGCAGACACCGGGCAATACAGCGCCATCGCTAAAAACTCGTCGATTGAAGTCAACGCTTCATTCTCATTGAACGTCTTCTCGGCCAACGACGCTTAAAAAAAGATATTTCGAATAAGAAACAATAAACTTCAGGCCTACTTGTCTTTGCACAAATGAAACTTAAAACAGCTCAAGACGACAGAACTCTGTCTGTGTTAATGTAATTTACAAATATACATATTTTTGTACTTGAAACGTTTTTACTCGGTGCAGATTTTTAATTTATTTAAAATATAAGACAAGTCCAAGATTGTAACATAATTTTGTATTATAAGCCGCTTTAAGTTAGCAAGAAAATTCCGAATTAGGTGAAATGTAAATTATTTTTCATCGTTCTCCTGCTTTACTAGACCATTACTCTCTAGATAACATTAATTCTTATTATTAGGGGCACTGGCGAAGTCCAAAAAGTCTGGCAAGCATTTCAAATTGCTTATATAATAAAAAAAGAATCAAGTTGGGTCAGCTTTTTGTTCATTAAGTGATTAAACAATTGAATAAATGGCTTCATGTGAGCTGTAATTTTCGAGCAAAGGCTATTAGTTATGTAATATAACAATTAAAAATAACAGGCGTATTCTTAATACAACCCTTCAAATCCAAACGATTCAACGACCGAGGTTAGCGTTATAAAGGATGATGTTTTTGAACAGTTGCCTAGGCAGTTTGCCTGGACCGAATCAGCCGTAAATCCCAATTCCCAGCAAAATGTCACGCTTTTAAGAGCAATTTCATTAGTCAGATAATAAGTATAGTAAGACTCCTTTCAAAACAATAATTTCGCGGAGTTGGGCCGTTCAAAACCAATTTAGCGGGATTGGTTCATCCAGAAATGAACAATTTTGCGTTCGGCTCATTTACAAGGGGAAAACAGCCTTTTCAAAAACAAAATTTCGCTGGATCAGCCCATACAAAGCCAATTTTGCGGGACGGGCTCATCAAAAAAAAAAAAACAACAACAATTTTGCGAGTACTTAGGGCCACTTGAAAAACCTATTTGGCGCGTCCAGCTTAACCAAAAATTGAGTTTCGTAGAATTGGCTCATCAAAAATGAGTTTCACGTCACAGGTTCACCCCCCAAACAGACATTTCGTGGCTTTTTCGCTGCTACAAAAGCATAATTTCGAGTTGTTGACCCGTTCAAAAAATCTATTTGTGGGGCATGTCTTATGCAAATAACCAATTTGCACCCCGAATTCAGCGTACCAAACCCCAAATAGCGCGGATCTATTTGCGGAAAGATTTTCCGTTCAGTTTTAGCAGTGAGGGTAGGGGGGTGCGCTCTCGGAAATAAGCATTTTTTTTTGGCTAAAAATAATGTGAGTTTGCCAGAGATCAATTGCTGTTATAGGGGCCAGTAGTCAGTTCCTGGAAGCAAATTACCAGGTTCATACAATAAATTCTGATTCTTGAGACGCGGCAAGCGCATCCTTGTGGTGAAAAATAAACGGTCCTCCTACCAGCCAAGTTCTCTTTGATTTTTTTTGTTCATAAAAGCCCACTGGTCATTTTTTGGGCTATATTACAAATTTTGTATCACCATTAAAATGTTGTCGCCTAATTCTCCGAAACTGAATAATTTATTCTGAAACGCAAGGTTACTATACTAGAGAGGTAGAGCCGTAACTAATACATGAGGGGAAATCCCCCCTAAAACGTGTCAAGGGTATGCAACAACAATACCTTCCTTTACACACATGGTCACATCATAATTATAAAATTATAGTATAGGAGCTTGTCTGAAACGGACAATTTCACGCAAAAGTCGAAGTGCTACCCCAAAACTGAAATTTTCACAACACAACTGGCGATTTTAACCCCAAAACTCACGTTATACACTAAAACTGACGATTTTACCCTAAAACTGGATATTATACTCCAACCTCTGACGATTTGAACAAAATACTGACGATTTTACCACAATACTGACGATTTGTTCCCATACAAGACGATATTACACCAAAACAGACGATTCCACGCCAAAGTTGACGTGTTACCCTAAGGACGAATGTCACTACAAAACTAGCGATTTTACTCCAAAACTTTGACAGTTCTACCTTGAAAATGAATATTCTACTCCGAAACTGTTTATTTTATCGCTGTACTGTCTATTTTTAACCAGAAAATTGGAATATTTCACTCTAAAATTGACGATTTTACTCCAAACCTGAAGTGTTCTGCTGATGGTTTCACAACAAAAACTGGCCATATTACCTAAAACTGTCGGTTTTAACCCCAAAACTAAGTATTTCATTTAAAAAAAACTCATGTTATGCCCCTTATAACTAACATTTTCACCCTAAAACTGACAGCACCACTCAAAAATTGGACATTTTACTCCACAACTGACAATTTAACACTATTACTGTCGTTTACTCCAAAACAAATGATTTTACGACGACACTATTACGACTCTGCCTTGAAAAGTCTGATGATTTCAACACAAAACTGACCAATTTCACCACACTACTGACGATTTCACCACAATACTGACGAATAATTGTTCCCAAATAAGACGAGATTTCACCAAAACAGACAATTATGCGTCAAAGCTGACGTGATAACCCAAAAGATGTCACTACAAAACTGTAGATTTTGCCTTTTTTTGTTGGGGGGGGGGGGGTGCCGTCCCGGCCAAGCCGAGTCCGGCGACGCCAAGGCCACCAATTGGGCCCCTACATCATACCCAACGGGTCCCGGACTCGGAGGGGCTAGCACGGCTCCTCAAATCTCCTCACCCTCCCCAGAAAATCCAGTACTCGGACCCCTTGAGCCCTGGAAAATTCTAGGTCGGTCAACCTGTCCCTCCCAAATACAGCAAACCTCGCTGCCGCAAACCCCTCACACTCTCTCACTAAATGATCCGTTGTCTCCTCCTCCACTCCACGCCTCTCACATGTAGGGTCCCCTACTAGCCCCATCATGTGTAAGTGTCTCTGAACTGCAAAGTGCCCTGTAAATATTCCTACTATCTTTCTAGTTTGCTTTCGCCCTAACCCAACCAGCCACTTTGTCGTGTTGGCATCATACCTTTTAATGCCCTCTTTCGCTTGTCTACAGTGATTTTCTGCTTCCCATCGTGCCTGGGCTTCCGCTTTCGCCCAAACCCCAATTTCACTGAGTCCTACTTCCCTTGCTATCCCCACCACCGGTTCTGGGCCGACATATTCTGTCATGGCCCCTGTCTTAGCCAACTCGTCTGCTCTCTCATTCCCCGGGATACCCGCATGACCTGGTACCCACCCGAATGTAACCGTGTTACCCTCCGTCAGCAGTGCCGATATACTGGCTCTACAGCCCCCCACCGCCCCCGACTTGACGACCGGCCTGGAAATAGCCCCGAGGGCGGCTCGGCTGTCCGAGTATATCGTTATTCGCTTATTTGTCACACCTTTCCGTCTCAGTTCGATTGCACAAGCCTCTATGGCCGCAACCTCCGCCTGGAACACCGTCGCATATTTCCCCAACGTCAGGCTCTCTTCGACCCCCATTCCAGGGATGTATATGCCTGACCCCGCCTTCCCTTTCCCGGTTCCAATTTTTGAACCGTCCGTAAAACACTTAATCCCTTCTGTATTCCCCCCTTGCCCGGTCTCCCGGGATAGTTTGACCACGATCGTCTTTGCAAAGTCCCCTTGTTTTACCATTTGATCCGATCTCATGCCCGTGGACGGTGCCACTCTGCGCATGTGTTCTCGTATCCACATAGTAGTACAACCATAGGGTCATTTTGGGGTTCAGGCCCCATGTTTTTAGATTTTGCCTTAAAATGACGGTTTTAACTTTCGAAATCTCACGATTTCATCCAAAAAATTCACTTTACTTACCTTAACTGATGATTTTACCCTATAACTGGTGCTTATTCCCCCTCCCCCCTCAAGTGATTATTTTACCCCAAAACGGGATATTTTATACAACAACTGACAATTTCATTTCAAAACTGACGTTTGCCCGGAAAGTATGATTTTACGTCAAAACTTACGACTCTGTTCTGTTGAAAACTCTGGCGAAATTTTCAGTTGGGGTAAAACCACAAATTTCTTTAGGGTGAAATTTTGTAGCAGTGAAAATTCAGTTTTCTGGTAATTGTTTCGAATTGGAAGGAAAAACTGACAAATTTATATTAAGAGTAAAATATTTGGTTTTGATACAATACGTCACCCTTGGCGTGTAATCTTTAGTATTGGACTAAAATCGTCAGTTTTCGAGTTTAAATCCTCCAAAACTAAGGATTTCACACCAAAACTGACGTTTTATACCAAAACTAAGGATTTCACACCAAAACTGACGTTTTATACCAAAACTGAAGATTTCAAGACAATACTTAGTGATTTTACTCTCGAACTTTCGACATATTTCCCTCGAAATGAAACGTTACCCGCAAACTGGTGGTTTTACCACAAAACCGGCATTTTTTCCTCAAAACTGGCAATTTCACGTAAAAACTGACGTTTTTTACCCCCAAATTTTACCCGAAAACTGCTACAAACTGGTGATTTCTCCCTTTAAAATAAAATAAGTAGTTTTAACTCAAAACTAAAAACTTTACATCGAAACTGGCGATTTTAGTAGGTACTCATATTGTGGTTTTTGCACAACACTTCTAATTTTATCACTAAGCTGGAGATTTTAGATTTCGGAAATGCGTAATCCTAGAAATTAGGTTTTAAGTGAGTTAAACCTGCGGAAATGGTCTATTTGGTATGCAAAATTAGTTGTTGAATTACGAAACCCCCAAAAATTGATTTTCCAATCACCGAAACTCACGGCTTAAGCGAAACAAAACCGCGAATTGATGTTTTTTAGATAGCGAAATTTCAGCAGGTTTTTGAGAGAAAAATGTGCGAAATCGATTTAAAAATTCGTAAAATTAGGGCTTTGCTGCTATGTATGAGAAATTAGTAAATACAAAAATGCATTTTTAGGGAGCAAAAATCCTCGAAATTGGTTTTCTTGGTGAGCGAAATTCTAGTATAGTATATTGTATACCTAAGAGCTATAAAGACACTTTAGCATTAGCTTCGTGGTTACATACTATTTGTTATTCTACAACAATAAACGCAATAATCAATTTTTAGGCGTTCACAAGCTCTATAGGTGTGCGTTCTGTGGAGTCCACGCAATGAAGCGACCAAACAAAATTCCGAAAAATGAAGCAATTTGATAGGTTGCGTGTAGACTCCTCAGACGCATAGCATATATTATGGTGTGGCATATGGTATATTGAAAACAGGATTTGCAATTTTGCAATTCGAAAAAGTTTTTCCATGTTTAGATAATTTCACTGAAAAGCTGATAACCTTACTCAGTTTCGAGCTTTTTAATTCGTATAGTGAAGAGCGCTTCAACGCGAGTATATATGAAGGGAGCACAGTCCGTAAAAATTACTTTAGAGCCTAGGATCTAAAACGCCATGAAATTTGCGGCCGTAAAATACTTTAGCTCCTAGGCAAGAAAAGAGACTCTTTTGGGGCTCACTCGCAGCCGCAAAATTCGGTTTTAGTATCATGTAGAATAAAAATGATTTTTTTCGTGAGCGGGAACGTAACAAAATGTGGTGAACTTGAAGGATTTGTACATTCCGAAGTCTTCGCTTTCGAGTCTAGAGGAGGGCAACTGCCCACCTCAGTCTACGTCCATGGCTGAAGGTGTGGGGTCGAAACTGAGACTGGACCGCACCCTCTAAGGAATTTTTCACGATTGTTTGTTGAGTGCAACCCCCAACATCTTCATTGTTCATTATTAAACAACCCCTCCCCAGAACTCTTCACGCACAGTGCCCTAACTTCATCGAAAAACCAATAATTATTAAAATTGATACAAATAGCAGCCCAAAAACAAGAGAAGCAAGGGCCGGAAGCTGTCAAAGCTTCAAAAGAAACACGCAATTCTAAATTACCTGAATAATACGATAGCCAAGCACCCATTCATACCGTGGGGAGGGGGGTCCCTTTGTCCAACGGGAAGCAGGCATCGATGATCCCTGAGTTGGTGTAAGGGCTCTACGAGCAACAGACCACAAAATACGAACATGGAGCTAGGGAGAGTCTGCGACATACTCCATCGAGCCGACGGAATGAGAGCCTAGGAAACTTTGCCTCCCGATGTCAACCGAACCATGCGTGGGAACAGCTAACGGGAACACATCCCAAGAAAAAGGTCATAATCCGTAAATGAAGATTGCGAGACCCAACCCGTGTGAAGTGAACCACGCCACAATGACCACCTTTTGGGATGGAGGCGGTAGCCTGTTTAACGGTAATGATCGCGTCCAGGTAGAGTTTTTGGCTTTTAGGGCAACGATGCCAAAACTATGTAATTTCGCTGTGAAAAAAGGTCCCCCAAAGCAAGCCCTAAAGGTTTTACGGGAAATGAGAAGGCGGAGCGACCCTAAATCCAGGAACGGGCGTGAAGTAGGCCCTAAAAATGCCCATAAGATACTAAACCGCAATACACAGATGACCCCCTAGTCTAGAGCCAATAAATAAAGAAGCTAGCAAAATTGAAAATTTCAAAAATCTAGTCTAGGCGCAGCCTAAATGGCAGATAATTCAACAATAACTGATAAGGTGGTGGGATATTATTGTAGAGGGTAGAAGGTATACCACAGAAGACGTTAAGGGGATAGGAGCAATTACTTAGACCCATTTTCACCAACAAAATTGATCTCGTTTAAAGTTGATCGTGATTAGTTGCCAATGACGACTCATATGTATTGTGATATAAGTGTTTACATTGTAATCGTGATTAGTTGTTGATCGTGGTTTAAGAAGTTGGTGAAATCGGGCCTTGGGTTAGGACACATTAATTTATTTGAAACTTTTTTGTCGACTGTTAAAGTCATTGGGAAAAGTCTTGAAATATCCGTAGGAGGCTAAACAACAAGGGAAAACTATCCGCCAGCGTCGAGAATTCCTCGTTCGTGAATGGGATGGGGTAAATGGCCGTAATCTGGGACATTTACGGTCATTTACCGCCACCCCATACACGAACGAGGAATTCTCGACGCTGGCGGATAGTTTTCCCTTGTTGTTTAGCCTCCTACGGATATTTTAAGACTTTTCCCAAATTTTTTCGCTATTCCTTTTGACCGTGTCCCAGATTACGGGCATTTACCCCCACCCCATTCACGAACGAGGAATTCTCGACGCTGGCGGATAGTTTTCCTTTGTTGTTTAGCCTCCCATAGATATTTTAAGACTTTTCCCAAAGTTTTTCGCCGTTCCTTTTGACCGTGACGGAGTTTTGAGTGTTGCTGCCCCAGATTACGGCCATTTACCCTCACCCCATTCAAAGTTTCAGATAAATCAATGTGTCCTAATTCTCAATAATTGCTTCTATCCCCTTTAAAGTAATGTGTGGTAGCTCACGCACGTTACCTTTTACCCCCTACAATAACATCCCACCAGCTTATCGGTTATTGTTGAATTATCTGCCATTTGAGCTGTCCCTAGACTTCATTTCTTCAATTTATAGTTTTGTTAGCTTTTCAATTAGTTGGCTCTAGACTCAGGATTCATTTTTAGGGCAGATTTAGGGCTAACTTGACGCCCGTAATCCAGGAGAGCCAAGCTCCTCACCTCTTACGCTTCGAACTTAATTTTAAGTAGAAAAAGTATCAATATCAAACACAAAACTACTCACCCTATGGTGCAATTCTCTTAATATACACAACGATGTCTCTGGATAAACCCGAAACTCACAGGTTTTATTTTAACGCAAAAAAAACAAGACGGAGGGCGAGTTCACGCACGCTAGAAGATGAAAAACAAAAGAAATATGAACGCTTCTCCCTTGCCCACCAGCTGGCAGGGTTCCTAACTATCACAACCAATTCCAAGGTTAATCTGGAGGATGCAGTTTAGTAATTGCGCGTCATTCAGAGATAGAGAGCCACTCTTCTGTTTCACGATCTTTCTCTATTAAAAGTGCTTAATTACCTATAGTTTTATTTGTGTTAAAATCACTTCTTAACAGACTAGCGCTTCGCGTGTGAGACCTACAAATCAGCCAAACGCTCGCAGCATTGTCATTTCGAGTGATGGAAGTAGAAGCCACTGGATAAGTCTTGTTTGCTTCCCATTACATACATTCCGTGCACTGGACCTGTCACTGTCAGTAATATTATTTTTGCCGCTTCTCGTTGATTTATCGATCGCTTTATTATCATCAACGACCCGGATTCAGTCCAGTCGTGCCTTTTCAAGTCCTATGAGGGGGAAAAAATTGTAAGAATCACAGGGCTACAGGTTGAAACAAACAAAAAAAAAAAAAATAGAAAGCGAGATGACTCTCCACGACCTTATTACTTTAAAGTCGTGGAGAGACATCTCGTTTTTTCGATATTTTTTATTGAACAACTCTACGTCCTACACAATCCTGGCTACAGGTTGCTGTTCGTCTCTAGGGAAAGCCAAAGTTTGCTAAAGTTGTATTCTGGCTGGCTCATGCCTGGGAGCCAACTGTGTATAAATTTAGCTTTTTCTTATCTGGCCCAGGGCCTGCTAGAGGGGGCATTGCCCCCCCTCGCGGATTCAATGGGGCGCCAAAAAGGGTGAATAAACAAATGTTTTACCCAAGTTCTGAACAACATTAAACATTTTCCGGACTTTTCAAACTAAAATAAATCACAAAAAATAATAAGTTCCTTGCACTCATCCCAAACTTAATTTAACTTTTGCTTGCGCCCCACGTGAAAGACTAACGCTCATCTTGTTTCGCCTCTGGATTGACGTTAGCTACAGTAGCCAGAACGCAGGATGAAACGAAGTGGCGAGTGAATAGGAAACCCCTGACTGTGTTACCAGCTGCCTCCAGCAGAGCCGATAGACGTGATCTACAGCCCTCCCACCACCCCCAATTTGACCAACGGCCTGGAAAGTTTTTTGTTGTTCTATTGCAGCTGACCTCGATGGCCACAGGTAAACGCTGTTCTATAGGTTTGACCCACCTGACAATCGGATGTAACAGGTTAGGAAAGAAAAGTCGGACAAAAAAGAGGACAATTTTGACCCTTCCTCGGACATTTAAAAAATGAGCCCGGGCGTCCCCGGACACCCCTAAAAGTAAAACATGTCCGGGGAAAGCAGGAAGTCTGATCACCCTAGTCCCCGTCACTGATGGTCCTCTGTCTCATTGTGAACCAATTCGTTCTGCGGATTCGAATTCCAGACAATATCATCATCACGCAGTTGCTTCATTGCAACGGAAAGGAAGTTTGATGATCGGTAAAAACATTTATTTAGAGCTGACAACGGATCCGTGATCCAGGCATGGGCGTAGCCAGCGGGGGGCAGGGGTGGGCAGTTGCCCACCCCCAAAATTCCAAAAATATTTTCCCTGATCTGGCTAACAGAAACACAAAATTATTATACTTCGCTCCATAAAACCAATTTTGCGGATTTTTCTCAGTAAAAAAACAACAGATGTTCGCACATCGGTTTCACCAAAAATCAAAAATTCGCGGATGTTTGTTGCTAACAAACCGATTTCGAGGGTCGGCTTAACTTGGAAACCGATTTTGCTGATTTTTCGCACTAAAATCCCATTTTCGCAAGGTTCGACGCGCAATTTCGTGTGTTTGGGTTAGCTCAAATCATGTTTAGCCAGCTGTGCCGTATAGACTTATGATGGGAGAGAAACTGCCAGCTCTGTATACCGTCTCAGGTCTAAAATTTAAAGTTCGGCTCCAAAAGTATCACTTCCAGGGTGGGGTGGGGGGAGAGAAGTTTCAATTTTTCGACATAAAATCCGAAATAGAAGGCTACAAACGACAGGTTTCCAGCAGATATTTATTTTTGACGGATAGTGGCCGTTTCTGTGCAAATTTAGTCTCTGATGACCGTGAATTGACGCGATTCTAACCTCCAGATCATGTTTAGGAGCCTGCAAAAAGGAAATGGTTTATCTGTTATTTTCGCCAGTGAATCTGCCCACAGGCGTGGTGGATCCAGTTTTTCCTCAAGAGGAGTTGCACAGAATCCCCCCCCCCCCTATTTAACTCGTGAATGAGCACTATTTGTAGCGTCGAATTGACGTTTTTCTTTAATTTTGGATGAAACTGAGTGCTTTTCCCCTACTCTACCTCAAACTATAGCCTATTTTCTTGATTTTAACCATGAAAAGGTCTCAAAAACCGTGAAATAACGCATTTTAGATTTACTATTCTAATTACGGCCAGCACTCGGCATCGCATATAAATCGCGAATAGGTGCGTTCTGTCAATTTCAGCCGCAAAAGAACAGTTTTTCCTCAATGTAACCTGTGAATGAACACTATTTCTCAATTTTAGCCACGACAATTACACTATATTCAACAAAAAACTGTGACAATTTTGCCAATTCATTTTCCCTCAATTTTAGCCGCAAATTCGTGCTTTAATCTCAATTCTGCCTTGAGCAATTCCCCCCTTCAAATTTCAGCAGTGAAAAGGTCCACATAATACTCATGTTAACGAATTCCATTAATTTTGATCCGGACGTTGCATCGCGAACCTTAAAATAGGTGTTTTCCTCAATGTGCCTTCATTTTAGCCGAAAATAAGAACTTTTTCAAAAATGTGTGCGCTAAGTCGCACTCTTTCTCGATTGCACCCGCAAACTTGCTATATAAATGTATAAAAACAGTAAATTATCACTTTTTCGCAATGTTCTCTGAGATGTTGGTTTGAGAAACCACGAACTGGTGCCTTCTCTCAATTTTACCTGCGTGAATGAGCTCCATTAATCAATTTTACCCGCAAATGAGCGATTTTTCTCAATTCCACATTGAACGCGCGATTTATTTTGTCAATTTTAGTCGTGAAAAGAGAACTGTAAACCGTGAATTAGCGCATTTTCTTAATTTCGGCCCGGACTTTGGATCGCGAAACCGCAAAATGGCGTGTTTTCTCAATTTCAACCGCGAATAATGAGCAGATTTATTTCTCAAGTTTAACGTGAATCAGCACTATTTCTCAATTCTAGCCGTGAATGGGTGTTTTCGCTCAGTACTAGCCGGAAAATGTCCTTTTCATGGATTTCATCCGCGAACGAGCACTTTTTCTCAAGACGTGCGCCTCCCCCCCCCCCCAAACTCTGAATCCGTGTGCCTGGCTGGCTGCCCACCCCTTGATCATGGGCTGGCTACGCCCCTGGATCCAGGACTTCCGAAATAATGAAAATTCGTTATTGGGGGAAAGTCCATGCCCGTTTGCTTTTTTTTCGTTTCGTCTTGATCCGAAAATGGTTCTCTCTATTGAAATCTGGTACTTTACATCCTAACTTCTACATTAATGTGGTAGGAGAGGAGAAGTGTTCGTCGTGACCGTCAGTGCGTATTTCTACGCAATCTTCATCCCTGTCTTCCTCAAGTTTCCTCGGTGCGTAACTTTACGCAGTACTCGTCCAGTTTTCGTCGAGACCCGTCAGTGCGTGCTTTTACGCAGACCTCGTCCCTGCTCTCGTCAAGTTTCATCGGTGCGTACTATTACACCATTTCTCGTCGTCCGCTTGGGCCGAACTTGAACCCAAATCAATTACTGATCAGTGAGTACTGTCGGTTCTCGTTTCTATATACCCTGTTTTTCTTATGTCCTGGTGAACCAGTGAACATTCTTGAAGAAAAGACTAGAACGATTTATTATCGTGAATTCATTTTTCTTTTTGAAGTCGTTTACAATTATTTTATTGTGTTTTAAATTTTTCAAATCCTTATTCGTAACTAAAGGACAATTTCGTAAAAATCGTTTAAATAAAAGAAGTTAAGGACAATTAAGTCTACCATTTCATTACTCCTCTCCTAATAGCCTCTCCACAGAGTAAGACTCCCAAGTCGTGGTAAAATCTTACCACACCCCTTGACACGTGGGGGTGGTGGCACTTTTTCTGGACTTCGGTGTACCCGTGCGAGGAGAAGTACCAGTAGTTAAAATAAATTTCAGGTTTTGACCTCGGTGGCACCTACGGTTTGTGTGGGAGAGCCACCCTGCCAAATTTGGTAGAGACCGGATGACTCATGAGGGCGGCGGCACTTTTTCCCTGTAAATTGGTGTTCCTGTACAGTAGGAAGTACCAGTAGTTAAAATAAATTTGAGGTTTTGACCTCTGTGGCACCTAGGGTTTGTGTTGGAGCAGATTAGGAAGTCCCGCTTTTTGCTTCTTCTACTTCTTCGTTTCCTGAGCTTTCGCCTTCTTGTGCTGAAGGCATCGTCAGAAAACTTTGATTTTTTTTTTTTTCTTAATTAGGAATTACAGACATGTTGCGCATTCGTCACAAATTAAGAAAAACCCAAAAAAGTAAAAGTTCACTGACCATGCCTTCAGCACAAGAAAAGGCGAAAGCTCAGAAAACAAAGAAGTTGAAGAAGCAAAAAGCCAAAACCCTAAAAATAAAATATTAATCAAGTTATATGGTTTAAAAACTAATATGTAATATTAATAACCCCTCATCATTCACTTATAGGTGGCCACGCCATCCTGGTAGTTTTAGATTAGCAGCTGTGGCTGTGGCTACTCGTAATTCTCTTCCAAAGGTGAAAATTGTTAATTTTATAGCAACCTAGATCACATTTTTGGTGTTCCACTTCCACTCCCTTTCAGTTCAGGGGGCCCTATAGCAAGTTTGAAAGATCGAATAATCGGGAGTGTCTAATTTATTGAGCCAGAGTTTACTCCACTGATCAGGTACTACAAGTTCTCGGATTGCGCTGAAAATTTGCACTAAATTTACGCGAGGATCAATACACCGTGTCCTAAAATTTGAACCTGAACGGTTGAGGGAACCCCAGGAAATTCAGTAAACCCCTACTGACCAGCTACTTGAAATGCTCGGATCTTGGAATTGAAGGGGGACTACCGGGGCTGTAGCCCTGGGTGGTAAATTTCGAGGGGCGGCAAAATGTTGGAAATATTTTTAGGTGAGGGAGGCGTAAAACACAAATTGAACCAGAAAAGATGAAAAGAGAGTGATAATAAATATTGTTTTTCTCTCTCTCTTTTTTCCCCTCATTTCATACTTCGTGCCCGTACTAAGAGGGCTCCTCCACGCACCGCCACGAACGCTCACATGGAGGCGTCGCAGCCTCATAGTGAATTATGCAGTAGCAGGATCAATGGTGGACCTCCACGCTCCTGGCCCGGCGCGGAAATCTCTATACGAGGCCACTCTCTGCTTGCCCAAATTGCTGAATTCAAGGACTTGGTTCTTCCACAAAATAAAATTTCGTGGTTTGGCAATGTTTAAGTACCAATTTGGCGCTTCCAAAAAAATTGTATGCCTGTAGCTTTTTCATTCCCAATATGGCTGTTTTGTTTACTTGATCGCTTAATGACCACTTTTCTTCAATTTTAGCAGCGAACTAGAGCTTTTCCCTAATTTTAGCCGTGAGTTAGCGTGTTTTTATTTTAATTATAGCTGATAGTTGACGCTTTTTCTCAATTTTTACCGCGAATGAGCAACTTTTAAATAATATGAATTAGCGCTTTTCTCAATTTTAGTCCCGGATTTGCCGGAACTATACACCAGCGTTTTTTTCTCAATTTTGGCCAGGAAGTTGGATCAGACACCACGAATTGACGCATTTTCTCAATTTTAGCCACGAATGAGCGCTTTTTCTCAATTTTAACTGGGAATATTCTAATTTTTCAAGACGTTTAGCCGAGTAATAGCCCGCAGAACAGCAGAAAAATGAGCGTGGCTTCTTAATTTCAGACGTAGACTTGCCCGTAAGCTTGCTCAGAGAAAACAACTGCGCATATGGGCGTCAATAGGCTATTGCCGACGACCCCTTGTGGGAGCGTTTTTAGCTGAGGATGGTCAAAAAGGTCCTGAAAATCACCTACTAAAGCCCTCGGCGGGTTAGGCCAAAAAAGCCAAAAATTTAAAATTGGAAAGGAATCGCATATCTCTGGGGGTTTCGACCCGGGGAATGCAACAATGGAATAAACGAGCCGTTAAGACAAACCTTTAACGCGGCTCCACCTCCGATGCCGCCGTTTTTGGCCAGCTCCTTCCTGGCAGAATGGCTCCTGGCGACGACCTTGACACATTCAATGACTCAAAATTAGCACTAAGGTCGTTATTTTGAACCTTGGTCACCTCACGGCACGGATTATTCCCAGAAGAATACAAATTGAATCAAAATTGAATGCAGAATAGAATATTTAGTCACAAAAACTGCTGGTCACCTGATTTGTTGAATTCTCCTAGACGGATGGAAAAAAAATTGTCAGATGGGGCCAAAGCGTGGTCCAAGCGGATACTACACCTCTTTTTCACGATGCTCAAAACTGAAGAGTAAGATTTGTAAGCACAGAAATGGCCGGGGGGGGGGGGCTCCAGCGGCGTAACAAGTTGAGCGAGCACTCCGTAGCGCAGCAAAAGCGCTCTAATCTGCCGTTTTTGGCGCAACTACGCGCCTACAAGTTTCGAAAAGCTGCTGAATCCTGGGTAGAATTGAGAGAAAGACAGCAAAAGCAAAAAAAAAAAAAACAGAAAAACGACAATGTACTAAAATTGAGAAGACACCGTTTCCAATTGAGAAAACGCGATTTAGCTGATAAAATTGTAGAAAATCGCTAAATCGCGGCTAAAACGGAGAAAAAACTGTCATTCGCTGCTGAAATTAAGAAAACGTCGATTCCCGGATAAATTAAATTGAGAAAATCCCTAAATTGCCTTAAATTTGGAAAACGTTATTTTGCGGATACAATCGATAAAACAATAATTCGCAAATGAAATTGGGAGAAATCGCTGGGTGAATAGCCAATTAGCCGTTAAAATTGAAAGAAAAATTGAGTGAAAACGGTTATTTGTGACTGAAATTAAGAATTAAAAAGCGCTCATTCGCAGCTAAAAACGCCCATTCGCGTTTTTGCGCGTGGATGCAATTTCGTAGCCAAAAACCACAATTTATTGCTACGTTGAAAAATATAAATTTCCTGTTTACCTAACAGGAAACCTATCTGTTCTGATTGGGATGACCTCGTGTTGTAACAGGGCGGAAAATGGACTTGAAGAATATGGTTAATTGATAGATTTTATTCCAGTCTAAATAGGACTTATTAATTGTTAGTTTAAGAAGAGCTTCAAATATGATTCATGCGGGGTTGAAGAACTGTAGCTGTTGTGAAAATAATGCAGTACCCTATAGATAGTAAGGACAAAGGGTATGGGAATCCAGAATGAATCACTGTATCATATTTTTAAAGAACGTATACAAAACTGAAGGGTTCAGACAAGGGATAGGGATTAGATGTAATAGTTTACAGAAAAAGAGGAAATTAGGACGGAAAGCCTTGAACCTTGCCAGATATGGAGAGAGCTTTGTTATAAAGCAACTTCTTGGAGATCGGACAGTCAGTGATTACTGAGTCGAGTAGACGTCCGGACCGTCTTCAGGGTCGGCAGGCCTCAGGCCTAGCGGGGGGATTCATGTGAGTACCGAAAGTTTCCGAAGTTTTGTAGCCGGGAGGGAAGAATAATAAAAATCCCATTGTCTGATTGATTTGTAATTATCCAGTTTTAATAAGTTGTGAGATTTAATTAAATTAAAATTAACTTTGTGTGTTAAATCAAGCAAAAGTTTCCTTCCTCTGATTTATCCCTCTCGTTCATTCTCACAATATCTCGAAGCAGTCGTTTTGGACTGCATAGTTACCGGCCGTAGGTAAATCCACCGGTTTACAGTATCACTCATGAAAACTAATTATTTGGCAAAAAAAAAACTGACAATTTTGCTTCAAAGTTTGACATTTTGTACATAGAAACTCACTTCGATTATATTCTGCCACAAAATTATGAGTTTGGTTGCGAAAACCTACAATTTTCGCCACTTGTACTGGTTTTTTGACCTCTGAAACCGTTTAATAAAGCCTGAAAAACGAAATATTCGCCTCTGTTTACTCTCCTAAATCGATTAATTGACCCTGATACTTGAACTGTACCCATGATTTTGCGACTTGAACTACATTACCAATATCCAAGAAAATGTTTTCAGTATTTTAAATTGTTGCACAGGAAAGCAAGGCTCGGGAAACGAATTTTTTTGCCACAAAGCTTGAAAATGTCCTCTTAGAAACACAGTTGGTAACCAACTATATCACCATTAAATCTGGTTTTTGGGTGCAGAAGTGATAGTCTTGCCACTGAAAGCGAGTATTTTGCCAAGAAACAGCCCGATTCAGCACCCGATTTAAAAATTGAGGAAATTATCACAAGAACGGGCTAAATATTCAATTCAAAAAGCGTTTAGCCCCTCATTCCACCCAATTCATCACATCTTCAGGAATTTTAATAAAGTACAAATCTTTAACTTAGCAGTGCCGGGGCGTGCGCTTAAAGTGCCCAGTGTGGTTGTAAAAGGAGAATTTTAAATAGCGGGAGGGGCAATCGCCCTCTTCTTATTGTATCCGTCAGTGGTTACAATATCCGCGACCGGCTCAAACCGAAACACTTCAAAAAAACTCGATAACTTGGCGGCGGCAATTCCTGATTCCGTTTTTGAATGTACGTGTAGTGTGGAGGGGCCTTTAGGTGAGTTTTAACCCCCCCCCCCTCGGGATTCTGTGTTCCCGCAGAACACGGGTTCTGCGACTGATGATTTAAATTTCCTTCCCCTCTGGAAACTCTCTTTTGGTCTTGGAATCTGCTTATTACTCATCCTTGGAAGTTGATACAGTCAAAACTAGCCGATTTGGCCACGCTGCCGAAACATTTCCAATTTTGACCTTAAACTTGCGTATTTGATCTGGAATGGGGGGAGGGGGTAAGAGCATGTCTCGGGAAATGACGAGGGCCCCATGAAAATTCTGCCGGGAGCCCCAATACCCCAAAATGTACCAGAGGCCGACACTGGCCGTCAGCGCCCTTCAAATTGACCAAAAAATCAGCGTTTCGTGTTGTCGTGGGTCATCCTCTGTGTCCGCAGCCTCTGTCATCACAGTAAGCCGATTCATGCCAGTTCTGATATTGTATCAAAGTGCGTAAAGTCAATTTTGTTGTTTGTTCCCGCTGTTTCAAAGTTCGTTGTGAGAGTTTATCCAAACTTGTTTTGTTATTTATTACCTAGCATTTTTTGAGTTTTGCTCATACATCTTATCATTAGCCTACAAAAGTAAATCAATTTGACGAACAGAGGAAAAAGGGGCTGAACATCATTCGGGGTAAGCCTTTTTTCACTTTCATGCCGGGTGCCGCCACACGTAGAGTCGGTCCTGGGTGTAGCCGAGAAAGGAAAAATGTCCTTCCTGGTTTTTCACTGTGATAGCCTGAACTCCTGAACTCCCCCCTCATCTCCATGCTCATTTCTACCGCCTTTTCTCTCTCCTTCTTTGTATGTACGACGTCATGTTGTTGGTGGGGTCGGGGAGCAGATACTTCGTGATGAATACTGATGTTTTTCCCCACAATTGGGTTTAAATTCAACTACAATGGCACACTTGAGATGAGAGCATAGAAAAGGGCACAAGTTGTCAAAAGGGGCGATAGAAAAGGGAAAAAGGGGGCTGCACAAGTGCTTCATTCAAGGTTGAATAGAGAGCCTCTGAAGTCTGATTGTGAGTGCAAACGACGCATATTAAAGAGACAAAAAAATTATTTTTTTCTAAATTAGGCTCAAATTCAACGTTTTGAATTCGTGGGTCATTCCACGGTTTTCACTTACGCATGTTGGTGACTCCTTTCACCTTTTATACTTATATAGTTTGATGAAATGTTTCATATACACGTAATGCTTGACAACATGACTAGCTCCATGTGGTCTATTTTGTTATGATTTATGTTATTGTTATGTTATTCCACTAGATCTAATATGTTATGTTTTAAATACGTTAAAATGAATGTGAATTAGTGACTTACAAATACGAATAGCTCTCTTACAGTCCGATGCTCTTGTCACTTCAGTCTTACTGGTCTGGTAGACTGGTATACTGCCATCCGACCCACCCCCTCTCTATCCGGGTTCACCGCTTTCGCTCTCCCTCTTGCACATGCCCTTCAGTACTTCGGTGGAATGCGTGTGCCGTGAAAGGGAGTGCGTGAGTGAGAGAGACGTATTCCAACTTGAATGGTACCGTTCGATTTTAGCGGCAAGAGGAGAGCCTCTTCAAGGGTTCGCCTGTTGCAAGTTTCAGATTCCCTGTGACCCGAAACGTCATGATACGCAGTTTCGTTCAATTTTATTTTTGACGGTTTTTGCAAAAATTTCCCATGATAAAAGTGTTTTGATTTGAGCTGGGCTTCATCAGTTCCTCGGACGGTGAATTGCGGAATGTGGTAGACCTCCCAGAGGGGGGGGGGGGGTAATCGCCACTCAGAGGCGCAAATCTGAGCCTTTCGTGGTGGCATTGATTTCCATAGCGAGCCAGCGAGGTCCACCTGCATTGAGGCTCTTCTTTGAACTTTTGCAGGGTTGTTGATTGCGTGGCCGTCATCCAGGCGAGGGCAAATTCGTGCGGGCCCTGAAAACTGTGGGGGGGGGGGCTATTCCGTAACTCGTAACTGAGGTATTGGATTTCTTATCAAAAAGTCATGTGATTTCATTGATTTTTTAAATAAAATAATTGAAATTTCATGACAACCGCGAAGGAAATTCGATGCCTTAAATCTACAGAATCACCCCCCTGCCACCTGGGGCTAATTCCCCTCCTTCCCCCTCCATATATCGGACCCTGTGGTAATCAAAACGGACTTTTGATCAGACGAGCCGTTGAGTGGGTTCCGCTCTTGATTCCTGCGTTTTTGGCCACTTCCACTTTGACCTCTTTCCAGGGGTCGCACGAATTTTACCGTTGGTAGCGGGCATGCAATCGAAGACCCTGACGTTCAAGAAAATTCTCGATGCAGGCGTTCTTCATTGGCTCTCTCACTCTCTATGGTGTCGAGAAATTCGCGAATGACAATGCAAAACGCCGACGTTTGAGAAGGTTAGGCTGAAACCCGCGATGCACTTCGTGTCGTGCGTGCCAAAGCATAACGTACTGTTCCCCATCAACTTATTATGTAATCTGACTGCGTTTCTGGCAAAACACTCTTTTGTGGCCATTCAGTTCAGTTTGTCTGGAACTACATCCTGTTCTGAGGGACAAATAAACCTGGGAATCGGCAAATTTAGACTGGCGTCGTCCTCTGACGATAGATTAGGTAACTTGTTGTAAACCCCTCCCCCTATGATAAAATGTACCAAATATAGCGTTAAGTTGGTATTTTCTTTATTTTGAAAGCTGTAATGATGGAGAGAAGAAGTAAAATCAGTTGATGTAGTACAACTCCGGCACCCGTTAGTAAAACCCACGTTATTTGATCTTTGATCCAGGTTTTTAAGAACTTGTAGCAGCCCTAAAACAGAAAACAAAGTCAAAATTGAGTGTAATTGACATGAATCTCACGATTCAACCTCTGAGTGTCGAGCTTTTGTGTACACATCAGGGTTTTGATCCTGACATGCGGTTCTGTTGACTGGAATGGGATCGGTGAACGATTTGGGTGGGCTTTGTTGACAGCACGACAGGGGAACGACGAGACCCGGAGCGGCCAATTCTCGAAGGAGCCACCAAGACGTGGTGAATTCTTTGCCTGTTTTCACGCCACAGCATTGCCACTGTACCAGGCACTGGGTTAAAAACTTGAATTGTTCGGACAGTTGAAGAACAAATACAAACGACAATTATACTTTTGTTTGTATAATATCGACGGAAAGCGTGTAGTGCTCTTTTCCTGGCACGCCGTAATTCCTTTGCCAAGCGTCGATTAATTTCTCGCTGTCAACATTCACGCCGAGTACTTGCGGTGTCGCGAAAAGAAAAGCCATTCCAGCGGTTTCTCCAATTAATAGTACAATGAGGCCGAATATAAACTATAACATTTTAAATGTAAAACAAACGCAAATTGAAATGTTTAGCTTTCGACATACGCAAGCCAAAATGCAGATATTATTCACTACGATGGCGTAGAAAGCTGCTATTGACAGCAGCATTGACGTCACTCCTAATATAATTGCGGCTGACGACATGTAGCTTGAAAGAGGGTACGGCAAAGACGTTGGAACAAGCCTGTACATGTTGTCTAATTCGTTGTTGAGTATAACGCTCAAAGCTAGTCCAACAAGAGCTCCACCTTGTACCTGATTTTACGTAAAATCGCGTTAAGGAAAAACAAAATGTTTTTGGTAGTCGTGCTTGGCCCTTTTTTTCTTGTGTTAGCAGAAAAAAGTTCTTTCACTCACATGCAAATTGCTCAAACTGGTTAAGTCTCGTTAGAAGACACTGTTTCCGTTTAAGGCATAGGCAATTATAGGAAACAAAAAACGGCACAAAACAAATAACAGCAGGTTTACTTACGAATAAAAGGAGATTAAAGAAGGAAAAACAAACTTTAGCGGTCTCCATGTTCAGGGCTGTGGAAGCGTTCGAAGCAGAATGAATGGGAGAGAAAGAAATAAAAACAGTGCAGGAAGGAACGAGGAAATATGCGGTGGAACTATGCTTGAGTGCTTGTATTGTAAATGACTCTCCTCCCCCCCCCCAACTTCACCTGTTACACATAAGCGTACCACGTTTATAAGGCTTAAAAATACTTATATCCATTGTCAATGGTTCACCAAAGCAGAAGTGTGGATGCAATAGTAAATAGTAATTTCGCACCGGCTGCTGGCGGTCCGAAAGGGGAAAGTACCGTGTTTTCTCAGCGAAAGTGAATAGGGGTGGATTTGATGCATTACTTCAAATGAGGCATCACTGAACTGAGGCTTTTAGTATTTATGGTTAAGAGCGGGGCACAGAATGGCCCCCCTCGCACTCCACCAGCCTGAGTTGTCACATTTTTCGTGAAAGAAACCGCGGGTTGAGATCGTCCATGTTGCTCAAAAACCCGTGTTGCCTTGGGGTGCCCTTCAAGGTCCTTTGCAGGCCGTGGCACTCCAAGACGCTTCTTAGTATAGCAGTCATTTTCGCTTCAGTTCTCGCCCTGGAAATAGTCAATTTTATCCCCATAAATTCATTTTTTGTCCACCCAAACATTATGTACGAGTGACTATCAACTACAATCGACCATTTTTCTACCAAGACTCACTGCTGTCAGTGAAACTGATCACATCAGCTTAGAAAAATAAAAATAAAGAAATTTCGCCATCGCCCCCCCCCCCCATGGCCCACTTTGTCCTCTCTGAGCCCGGGGTACGATAGGTTCCATCCTACTTTCACGTGAGGGCACCAAGGTCCGTCGTAGCCCTTCTCAAATCGCGCATAAATGGGGGAAAATAATGTTTGAAGAGTCGACCTCGGTTAAATTGGTTTTTGGAGTGCGCTAAAGCCAAAGGTAAATGGTGGAAACCGTACCTACAAAATTTATTTTGAACTTTGTAATATTTTGCGAAGCACGCAAAATTCGTTCTTTCAACGACTGAACCACATGCAGAATTGGTTTTTTCAGTGATAAAACCCCGCGAAATTGGTTGTTTCAAATACTAAAATCCGTGTAATTGGTTTTATTCAGAAAATATCGCTAGGATGTTTTTCTCGAGTGATTAACCTGCAAAATTTTTTTTTTTTCAATGGCGAAACCCACAAAATTGATTTTTGAGCGAGCCAACACCGCGAATTTTGTTTTTGAAGAGCCAACCCTGGAAAATTGTTCTTTTCGACGACTGTAACCCGTGAAATCGGGTGTTTGATGAGCCAACCCCGTGAAAATCCGTGAGTTTTCAAGAGCTTACCTTGCATGATTTGGTTTTTGAAGAGCCGAGACTACAAAATTGTTTTTGATTGAGCCAAATTTAGTTTTCTTGAGTGAGCCAACCCCAAGAATTTGAGTTTATGAAGAGCGGAACTCTCGAAATTGAGTTGTTAAAACACCAAACACCTTCAAATTGTTTTTTTTGGATGAGCCAACACCGTCAATTTCCACTAAATAACCACGGTCCCTCCCTTCGGGAAAAAGTAAATAAATTCTCAAATGAAAAAAAAAAATGAACAAAACGTTTATTAGTATTTTAATATATTATGAACAATATAACAATTATGTATACGCTTAAATTAAAGCAACTTGAAATATCGTGTACACTAATTATTTACAAGTTAACTTTCACCAAGTTGCACAAACTCAATTTTTTTTCTCTGTAGGCAAGCAATCTCATTTTTCCGCGATAACAAGTAAAAATAGAGAGAAATAAATCCTACTCCGGTGACAAATAACAAACTCTTTGTCGAACTTTTATGAGAAAAGGGCGAGCACATCTTTTTACACAGTTTGTATTTGGTTACTCTATCTCTCGCGTATTTACATCTTGTTTTGCTTAATTTAATTTCTTATGATCACAGCACATCTATAAACAAAAAATAGAATCCACCATTTTACTCAAATTGAAGAACTCGCATTTTGGCCTCAAAAGATTTTCGTTAGTCGAGTTTCAATCAATGGAAAATGAAAACGTTAGAAAGAGCCCTCTCAGAAATTTCAGAAATTTGAAACATGACTGGTAAATAACTCAATTTTAAACGATCATTATGACGCTACGAAGTACAAACAGCACCCCCCCCCCCTATGGTTCACAAATGATCCGTTTGTAAAAATAATTAAGAATTAAACCATTAATCACAGTTTTGTTATTGCTGGAGTTCTTTCGTCACAACAAAAAGACGATAGGGGGGAGAGTGTCGCAGAGATCGCAATTCAATAGGTTAATAAAATTATGTGAGGTGGTCGGGGAGTGATTTGTAACGGTAAAGGGAGAAGATGGACATAATATGCTGAACAGACCCCCCCAGAAACGCCTCCACCGGGTGAAGTGAAAGCACGGGTTAGGAAATGTGGATACCAAACCAGTTTTTAAAAAAAAAACTAATAAAATGAAAAGTTAGTGTTTAGACAGTGCGAGCCTCGATAGTCTGGTGGCTAAAGCGCGTGGCTTCGCACCTAGTAGACCTGGGATCGAATCCCGCTACTGTCGTTGGGACTGCGCCGAGCTGTGACACACGGCTACGTGTGGGCGTTCCCGGCCGATGTGCGGATAAACCAACTGAACGCACCGACCGGAAACGCCCCAGAGAGGCGTGTGCCAACTGCATGGTCTGTGAGGATAGGGCGGATGAGATCCAAAAAGAGGCTTTGGCACCGACTGGTATTTAATTACAGTAATCCTCCATTATATTCAATCTTTCTTTTTGATAAGAGTTTTAAACAAGATTGTTCCTAGAACCTTCCTCAGTCACCAACCTCCCTCACTAACTGGAACAATATTATAAAAATCACACACTACAGTTCTCCAGGAACAGTTTGTGAGGAAGATAAAAGTTTGGAAAGGTTCGAGAAACAACTTAGCAAACGGGCCTTGATCTCTGAACAATTGGAACGATGATTCGAAAAGTACTGAACCCCCTGCCGTCTCATCACGGGTCTCGTTCTCAAATGAGCCGTTTGTTTAAATAATTAAGAATCGAACCTTTAATCACAGTTCAGTTTTATTGCTGAAGTTCTTTCGTTACAACAAAAATACGATGGGGGGGGGGACAAAATATACACAGAGAGCGCTCTTGAAGAGCTTAATAAACTTAAGTAAACTGGTCTGGGGAGTATTCACAACGGTAAAATTATATTGGGGCCCCATGAAATCTAGGGGAAACGGAGAAAATATAACAAGACCCTCACGAATCCACCGGGAGAAGTAAAACAGGTTAGGAACAGCGAAAACCAAAGGGAGCGTTTAGTGCAAAAGTAATGAAATAGAAAAAAATGAAATTTTGTTAGTGTTCAGACGAGAGTCAAGCGAAATATCAACGGATCACCTGTCATTAACAAAACTAAAACCTTTAAAATGATTCAAGTAGCTTCTAATTAAAATTGGCGTCGAAATTCTCGGTAGCTTTTACATATCACACAATAATAAATCTTACTAAACATAACGCGTAACAAGACCTGTCGAAATGACAAAATTTTTCACCTTACAGATCCTTAAAAAAAGGCTACTCCTTTTTTTCAAGGATAGAAAACAAAAGCTATCAGTGTAATCATGCCAGATCCCCTGAAACTTCTTTTAATAATTTCAAGCTCAGCGAAAACTTTCTCCGAGTTGAAACGGACGGACATCGTGAGCATTCCGCTCAAGAGCATGAAATTACACATTTTTTTTAAACTTAAAAAAATAAAAAATAAAAAAAGTTTAGCGTGTTGAGTGTACTGTAATATCGACCTGTTTACAAATGTTGCCACTGAGTAGGCATCAATGAGTGAGCATTTTCAATAGCACGAGCGATTTCTTCGTAAATAGTATGAGAGAGCCATAAGAGCTGTAGCTTACGGTAACTGTCTTTACATAAATGGAGCGGGTTGCCGCGTCGTAGACCCTGGTCCGCTTCGCCGTAGTCGTCAACGTAGGGCGGAGCCTTGAAACAGCCTTTGAACGGACTCGCCAGGAGTAAAATTTCGCACTCTCTGACTCTTAAGAAAATCCCAGCGCCGGCTCCGCACACCTGAGCGTGATAGGTGCAAGCTCCAACCTGTTACAAAGAGATGTAAAATGAGTGAATTTATTTTTTCAACACAATTTTGTTACATACCAATAGTTTGTTCAGTTCAGTCTGACAGCAATACGTTTGAGAGCAGAGCATCTCCCCGCAAATGAGACACATGGTCGGGTTGCGTGAGTCCTCTTGGTCGCTGTTGGGGCATGTGAACAAGGAGACGGTGTTAATGAGCTCGCTGTAATCCTCTGGCAGGGTGACGAGCTCGTTCAAAGGCGTCAAGTCGCGAATGTTCTCCTTAGAATTTCTCAAACTTTTAATTTTAGGGTGTGAGGCCCAAATGTTGAAAAGTGTTATAACGTATGACTGGTCGAGAAGGCCAGCGCAGGTTGTCGGGAGGCCAAGGTAACTGCACAGATTTTCGTACGTGTCTCCACCGGGTACCTTTAATGGTTGAGAGGCTGGAACTCCGGTTAAAAAGTGATAGAAAATAGCGCAGCATCGAAGAAACGATAACGAGTTGTCGGCAATTAGTTTCCAAAGCTTATCCGTGTTAATTTTTACAAGATCTTTAAAACACCTGGCGACTCCAGTTAAACATGAGGTTGCTTCACAACTCACATCTTCCGGAGCGTCAGAATCACAGCAAGAGCTCAAATCACAACAAATTATGATTTGGGCGACATGAGACAAAAACATCAAATGAAGTGAATGAAGTTCCAAAGCAGAGCCAGTGGGAACGGGCACCGGATCAGAGTAAAACATGCTGGGGAGAGCAGCCGTCATTGGAACCAGAAGGCCAAAACAGTCCCAGTCGATAACAGAAGGATCGCTCTTGTCGTTGTCAATCACCATGGTAAGGAGTTTGACTCCGTGACGGTTGATGACCTGCCCTTCCGCCCAGCTACTTCCAATCACTCCAGCGAGTCGAATCAAATTTTCCAAACCGTCCTGCTGTCGACAAGTGAAGTCTCCGAGTAATGGTTTGTTGGTGTAGCGAAGAAGCCATTCAATCGAGTGTATGGTGTAAGCGCAACTTTTCCAAGCCATCATTGGCACTCCAGGATCGTCTTCACGAGGTCCAATGTAAAAAGCCTTCGTAAAGGCAACTTGAGAAAATAGAAATATCATGTCTAGGAGATCATCTGAAAGACAATTATCTTGTCGATTTTCCGACTGCTGGCTGGACGAGCCTGCCGAACTATCCTGATAGACTCTCAACTGCATGCAGACATCAACTAAACTTAAAGGAACATGAACATTAATACCTTCGTCTTCGTCTTCCTGAGAGGCACCCTCCGCAGCTGGGTCTTGCCTCATCGACTCGTGAACGCAATGGCCCGGAGAGGCTTCAACCGCCAGTGGATCGCTTCCTTCTGAACTCATTTCCGAGTTGGTCACCTGTGACGATGACCCCGCTCTTGGCGGTGACGAAGTGGAAACAGTCGAGGACATTGACTCAGTTTCATCTGTCGACGTGGTCGCGGCTGACGGACCGTCACCACACATCGTGTTACTTCGAGCGATGCTCTTTTCAAGGCGAGCTTTATCGGTTCTCAGTTTATGTGAAATGGCAATTCTAGACGCTTCAAACCAATTAGCAAATGATAGCTTGTTGATGGGCTCTTTCGTGGTTGAATTGACGAGAGTTTGCAAGTGAGGTACTATAGGCAGCACAGTATTGTTTAGACACTCGCACAGCGGACACAGGTATTCATTCTTCTCAATGTCATACGACGTTGGAGTTCTAAGCCTGTAAGGTCTTCGGTTTTCTTTCGTTTGAATCGTTTCAATATACTTTTTCCAACATATACTGTGCATGACGTGACCGCACGTACTAGTGTGAGGCGCGGGTCCCATGCTCGAGGTTAAAAACATTGACTCAATGGCATCAGGCTCGTTCTGGCTTCTATTTCTGCATAGAACTGTCGATTTTTGAACGAAAGCGGCCAGAACCATGGCAGGCCCTTCAGGCGATATTATTTGATGCTCTTGACACAGAATGCAAGTGAAGGTCCTCTCTTCGGAAACCTTGGCGGTTTGACTCGGTCCAACGGCAACTGGCGACTGTTCCTGGGCTTCAGCCTCTTCCAAGTCTGGCTCGCCGGGGACATCGATAGCCGTGACAGTCTGTTCGAAAAGGTCGGCGTTGTCTTTGATGAAACTCTGTTGTAGAGCGGCCATCTGAGCCATGAGAGCGGCTCGTCTTTCAGCGGCCAGTTTCGCTCTAAAGTATTTTGGATTAGAGTCTGTCGATTGTTGGGAGCCTGACGATTTGTCCCCAACCACTTCCATGTTCAAAGAGTGAGTCGGAGAAGCGACTTGTCTGTATTTACTCAACGTCCACTTGATCAAATCTCTGTGAGCTTCAATCCTGGGACTTGAACTTAGTTCTTCGAGTAAAGCTTCAATGCCCCATTTTTCGGCTTTTTTAGTGAAAATGAAAAAACTATTGTACTTTTGTTCTTCCTCGTGAAGAGCGTACCCAATCAGATGTAAAACTTTGTGAAGTTGAGCCTCTGAAAAACTTCTCGCTCGTAAATTCGCACTCCTCTGAAGAACTAGACTCATTATGTGAAGCATCACGTCGCACTGAAGTAAATTTGACACCATGCTGAAAGGTTCTGAGAAAGGCGGTAGCACAGGAGGAGGACAGCACTCGAAACCGTGAACGGTTTTTCGCAGTTTTCTTTGCTCTTCTTCAGACTTTGACAGATCCTCTTTGGTGTAGTGATAAAAAAACACGTTGTACTTTTCCAGGCAATCTTTCTTAACTTCATAAACGCCCCTCCCAGAAGTTTGACTAGGTTTCTTGAAAGTGGCAACCTCATTTATGACCCTTTCCATTCCAGTTTCAAGATTGACGTCATCCGGTAGCGCTTTATTCACTTCTGAATGAGACAGAGGTTTGATCAAAAGCTGGTGAATTATCTCATTCTTGATACAGTCGTCCGCAGAGACTTGCCCCACACCAGGAACGTATCTCTCGCCGATAATGATGATCAAAAGAGACAAAAACTCTTCGACCATGTTAATTACCTGCTTCATGCAGTCTTCCTCTTTCGTCGAGGACGACTCGAAATCATTTTTGGCCCAACCAATCAAATTGTACTTGTTTAAAACGTGAAGCAAGAATTCGTTACTTTCAATCAACGACGCTCCAACCTGCAGCAACACTACGTCTCGGTCCAACATTTCACCACGACATTTGACGTTCTGGTAGAAATAAATTTGATTCGAAAGAGAGTAACCGTTTCGCCGCCACATTCCAGCGTGAACCTGAGCGATCATGACTTGCGTTCTTAGAACGGGCTCAATGATTTTGACCGGCGTCGGTATTATGACTGACTGTTTTGTGAAATTGAAAAATTCTGACGAGTCAAAACTAAGGCCAAACTTTTGAAGGTGAAGATGTAGTCCAGCCAAGAACCTTGAGAGCGGTAAATGAATCGAAACGGGTTGAGAGGCGACGTCGTACTGGAGGCAATTGGTACTGTGATCCGCCAGTTCTTTAACTTCGCCGAACACGTTCTCGACGGGAGTGTTATCGAGGAGTGTTTTAAGCGTGAGTCTGTAGGCTTTGATGAGAACGACGCGGTCGGTGCCGCACCATTTGAGCAATAATGTTATGACTGGAGCCAGTTTGAGGTGAAGGTTAAAGGCTGACTCCCATTCCGGCTCGTACTCCATGTGTTGCCCCGTCTGCCTCGTAACAGAGTCCATTTCTTGCATGTAAGACAAAAGTGTTAAAATAAGCGAGACTCCCAGGATAAACCCTCTGCGTAATTCATCAGTCCAGACGTCAGGCGGAGCCCCAAGCAGGTACCTGAGATCAAATAATATATAGAAGGCACGTTTAAACGGCCCGCTTGGAGCGGTTCTATCAAACTCAAGCCTGCCCAATTTGTTGCACTTTCTCAAACACTCAGAAATAAATGTGTTCAACAAAACAAGGAGGACATCCTCGTGGGCAATTAAATAATGAGCAAGCGTCGGCACTGAGAAAACCTGAAGAGACAGGGAGGCAACAGAAAATGAGTGATCATGATCATCACGAATGAAATCTTTCATTATATTCCCATAATGCTTGGTGAAATGTTTTGCGAACGACTTTTTCGTTTCGTACTCCATAAACATACCGGAAATGAACAAGCGGTGCCAGTGAAGCCGAGCGGACTTCCACAGGGTTGAGTCTCTTTGTAGAATCCCGTCGATAATAGCCTGACCATCTGAACTGTTGTTGTTTCCCAATATGACGGACGAAAAAATGACTCGAAATCCTTCGGCGAGCGAAGTCATTTTCTGAAGCCAAGTCAGAAGGCCAAGAGCGAACATCTGGTGGGCGATGACATGAGAATGTACAACAAGGACTTTTAGAGGTCGAGTCCCGTGACGTGACGTGAAGCGCTCAATGTCGGCTTTCAATTCCGAACAGTGTTGAAACGTTGACGACTTCACGACAGTTCTTCCCTCCCTGTCAATGTTGGTGACGAATTCAATGGCGTCCCGTTGTGAGCATTTAATGACTCGGGCCAAAGTATTTATCACTTGCTCAAACGTGTGAGTTTCATCGTTGTACAGAACTGTACAATATTGGTCGGCCTCGAACACAGACAGAGGGTTATCCGGATCATCTCTCGGTCTGAGGTCACCAGGAAGACCTGGTGAATATTCGAGTGTCAGTACTTGGTACGCGTAACGTAGTACGCACGAAAAAACTATTTCAGTTCTTTTGACTAGATCAGGAGGGAAACGGAAATGGTCCACATTTTGACTTTTTCGAAGTCCTAATAAATGAGTTTTACAGTACGGCTCCGTTTTCCAAGCTTCAACGTCTCCGCAGTCGCAACATCCACCTCCACCTAACGTCCCCATTTTGTACCTGTGAGTTCTATGCTCCGACTGTTTAAAACAATCAGCACAGAGCACACAAGTGGCATCCATCCCACAGTCTCTGCAATTGTACTTCGGTTCACCCATTTTAAATACCTTGCCGCACACGGACGGAGGGTTGTCGGCCGTTGTAATGTAATTGAAAATCGCCGTCTTCTCCCCATTACAGATGAATTCTTCTAGAGTGTTAAAAAGCATCTCCTGGGACGCATCCGTTTCACCTTTGATGATCCAATCGAGTGAGCTCGTGTTCTGCTCGGGGAAGAAGGCGTTTGGAACGTACGTTCGCCAGTACTCGCGGAAGTCAACGTGTGAGAGCGTGTCATCGTTGAACTTTCTCATCCATCTAACCACAACCGGTGTTTTGGGTTGAGTGTATAATTGGGAAAAGTCCAGCTCCTGTTCCACTTCCATAGAACTCTCCATTATGAAGGATCACCTGGGAAGAAAAAATGGAATTAACACCACAGCCAACTTTGATAACCATCTTCTTTTCTGCTGATAGAAATTAGTCATGAGCAAGCCCCAAAAATATATCTTTAGCATTACTGAACTATTTACATGTACGGGATAAATGAGGTTTTAAGAACCAAACCCCGTGATATTCGTTTTTAGAAAAGCCGAACCCCAATAGCGGAGCCAAACCCTGAATATTGGGGTTTTCAACGATTAAACTCCACGGAATTGGGTTTTTGAAGAGCCATACCCGTGAAATTCATTCTATCCGGAACAACCCCCCCCCCTCCTAGTATTTTACAGAACACCATATTTGGCTTAATTACAGCAAATTTAGCCCACAGGGACCATGAAACTACTGATTTTTACCCCAAGAAACATTACCACAGCCAGAATCTGTCAATCTGACACCACGTTCTGATTAATCCGAAAAAAACGTACCTTTTAAGAGATATTCCGTAGGTAGTTAAAAAATAAGGCATGCTCCTCCTTGCTGAATCCAATACGTTTGGGCGAAAATTTCCCTTAAAACCGTGAAATTTTTCCCAGTGGGTATCTAGGCTCTGGATGATTTCCAATTAAAGCGAGAAGCCCAATACTCCCATTTTTAGTTGATTTAAATAGCCCAAATACTGATTTAGTGCTTTTCCTCAATTTCAACCGTGAAGTAGGCCCATAAATGTACCAAAATTCGGTTTATAGCTCAATCTAGCAACTCTGTTACAAAGACGCCACAGACCAGGAAAACCGGGAAAAGTCAGGGAATTTTAAATTGGTCAGAGAAAACCGGGAAAAGTCAGAGAATTTCTTAATTTTGACAACAAAGTCAGGGAATAATGAGTGAACAGTTTCTTTATCGTAGACTTCCTCGTATTTGGAGGTTAAACGCAGAAAAAATTGAACTAATGCGAGCTCTTCTGAGTCTTCTACTCGTCAACAGTGTTCGACGGTCTCTTTCGTTCTTCATTTAGTTGTAACAGTATTCTTCCGAGCGTACGATGTATTCTCAAGTCACTAGTGAGTAGTGTTGGACATTGGTCAAAATACCTATGCTACCTTGAAACCGGACATCCCAAGCTCATTCAAACTGCAAATTCGTTCATTTTGCCCATTTGCTCATGACAGTGGACATTCGGGACGCATTTTGTCGCGGATTCAGATCGAAATTTCTTAAATTTTTAAGTCGGAGCATAATAGTTCCTCGGAAACAGACCAAATAATTTGATTCGAAGACTCAGTTGTCCATTCTCAATGTCAAAATGCTCACTCCAGTCCAGTCCGGGCCTCGGTTAGTGATGAAATAATTATACGTATAGCATATTTACTTTTATTAATTTCTGCTAGAAAGTGAAATTTCCGTGAAATTCAGTTTTAAAAGAGCCTAATATGTAAAACTGGGGCTTGACAGACCTAGAGCCTGAATGAAAGGTAATCCGTGAAATCTGGTTTAAAAAAATATTTTACGACATTTGAATTTTAAAATTTGGGATAAAGCATTAAAAATCACAAAGTTCACTGTTTGAATAATCCAAACCCATGAATTTGGGGTTTGAACGTTTGGAATGTGCCAAGCTTGTTCCCGAAAGAGCCAGAATCGTTAAATTTGATCTTGAAAGAGCCAAACTCGCGAATTTCGTATTTCCGAGAGTCAAACCCGTTTGATGAAGGAAATAAACTCGTACAATTTTGTTTTTGTATGAGCAAAAACCCGATTTTCACGTTTCTTGTATTTAAAACGTCCCCCTCGATATTGGCTGTTACGATAGCTAAATGAACGAAATTTGGTTATGCAAGAGCCAAACTTGTGAAATTATACCTCGGAATTTAGTTTTTTTATACAACCAAATTCCGTGAAATTTGGTTTTTGAAGGGTCAGACCCTCAAAATTTGGTATAATCGATAGAGCCCAAACCCGCAAAATTTTAATTTGATTTCTCAAAGGAACAACCCCCTACGAAAAGGTTTTTAAAAGAGGCAATCCTTTGAAATTTATTTTTGTTAAAGCGAATAATACGAAATTTCTTCATCGAACGATCGAACCCTGCAGGATCTGTAAAGGAGAATTGACTTTTTCTAGCAAAATTTGTGAATTTTACACTCTGGCAATTTTCCCCATAATTGCAACAAATTGTAGAGAAATCTTCCGCCTTGGGAGTCCGAGATTTTTACGGTATAATTCCAGTGTTAATCCTTCCAGGCAAGTAGCCAGTCAATTGCCAATTTTGACGGAGGTCAATTTACCACAACACAACGCTACTACAAAGTGACTCTCTTGTCACACAGAATTAAAGTGTTTAATTTGTTGACTCTTCTTTCGATGTTACCTGATTCGGTCAGGGAATTTCACGAAACTGGTCAAGGAAAACCGGGAAAAGTCAGGGAATTCCGTGCGATCCATTCTGTGGCTACCCTGTGTTACCCGGTGACTAATTCCAAACTCTCTTCGTCGTCTACTCCAAAAAAAATCTGGTGATGGAGGGGGGGGGGTCTGCCATGACCACCGGTCGGGGCTCCAAAATGTCACGCTACGCCCCTGGCTGTTGAGGACCACAGTAAATAGAATAGAGAGTTGTCTGCATCAGCTCCGTCCTCTCCTCAATTGCAGGCTGATGACAGTCCTGTGGTGGTTCGAGGTCGAAAAGAAGACCTGACTCACTTCGGGGCAATTTTGTGACTTCAACGTTTTGAGGCTTGTAATTTTGGTTCACCGTCTACTTTGTCCCCCGACCTCCTCATCATCATCCTCATTACCCACTGGATGCGTTACCATTTTGCGATAATGATCTCGCGGACTTCCCTGAATGCCAGAGAAGAGCCTCGACGCACGTGAACCTTCGCTGGGCCACTTCTGCGAGTTTTTGCCAATTTACAAGGGCCCTGCTGATCTCTTTGAGAGCGTTTTCGCCGGGACTGGGTGCATTTGTCAATTAAGCATGGCCTGTGAGACTCATGCCCGCTCAAAGCGAAGCACTCCGGAAAAATGGGCCCAAAACGCTCATTTTTTGGCACTTTAAGAGACGTTTTTTTAAGGAGCGTCCTGGCCCGGGACCGCCAGAATTTGCACAGCATGGTTCGAGGGACTCATAAATCGCGTCCGACTAAAAAACCCAGCGTATGATAAATCCGGGTCATTTGACCTGCACAGAACGTTTTATATGGCCCAGGTGATGACACTTCTGAGATCGCCAGGCACTTTCAGCAGGACAGGGGCCCACACCAGAGCTAGCTGCTGGCAAACACTCCTTTGGGCTGCTTGAAAACGGCTGGCAAGTGTGAAAATTGGTTCTTCGCAACCAATGAACTAGAAAACCATCATCGCCATCCACTTTCGAATGATGCCCTGGCTACTAGCAAGCCTCGCAATTTCACATTGTTTAGAGCTCGCTCGTGGCGCTATTTACAATCTAATTGGTTGTCGTTATTGGTTTCGTAAATTATTGGTCAGGGGAAACGACTTTTTACTAACGCCAGTCGTTTTCAAACCACCCAATGGTGTTTTTGCCAACAGTTAGCTCTGTTGTGAGTCTCTGTCCCACGGAAGAAAATGTCTGGCGAACTCAGAAGTGTCATCTCCTAGACCATAAAAAACGTCCTGCGCAGGTGCCAGACACGATCAAACGATCCAGATTTTTCATACGGAGGGCTCTCGGACTAAACGTTTCAAAGTTCGATTTTGAGTTTATGAATAGAAATGATCAGTCAATGTCTTGTGAACGGCTGTTTGTAAAAACGAAACGCAATTTCTTTCATGCTGAATAATCTAAAACAACCACAGTCAAACAATGTCAGTTTTCGAGCGTAAATGACTTTCCTGGCTATTTTATCCCAGTACCAGAGCAGAGCAGAAAGCTCACAAGAGCCCAGTGATATAGATATAGTCAGTTAAAGAGATACCAAATCGTCAGATTCGGAAGTTTATGGGACGTGCGACGGTAAAAAACAGGTCCTTCCTCCAGCGGTTGCTGTGCAAAATTTACTGAATAAAACGGCAAATAGCTCGGACCCCGATGGACAACACCTGATCGGGGGGAAAAAATTCTGGATAAGGATGAAGCAGTTTGAGGGAGGAGAGATCCGTCTGAGTGACTATAGTACAGCAGGCCACCAGACCGAGTCGAAGCACGTGGCTGGAGACCGTGAAGATTGCCCAGCGGGGGCCCTCAGAATCACATGGATGTGAGACCTGTGAATAGCGTTCACGGAACTTCGGCCCGGGGTACCACAAAGTTGATGAAGGAGGAGAAGAGGGGAGCACCAAGGACCACGCTCATAAAAACCACGTCACCTCCGAAGAAGTAAACATGCCAGTTAACAAATTATCATGAATTAATCAAACAATAAATTTATGAACTCACTCGCAACGTCTAATTAGTAGAATGTGGCAATTTAGAATTAAAATTTTGACTTGAAATTTTGAATTAAAATTTTGACTTGAAATTTTGAATTGTGTTGGCCGAAATTGAGAAATACGAATGTTAAAAAAAAAATGTAATGTCGGACGTAAAATCTGTAAATTATTATCTGATATGATAAGCCTCCCCGATCATGAGGTAATAATGGGTGAAGAGGCCCTATTCGATTATTGATAACACGGGGGAGAGGTAGCCGAAGTCTTATATCTTATATACTTACTTACTTACTGAAAAAATTATAATAAAGAGGTAGACCCCCCCCCCACCACCAAAAACAAGCCAGCTCGCTTAGAGCAAGGGGACCCAAGATGTCAACACGGTTTATGACGAATGCTCAGATGAGAAGTTTTTGAGCTGTTTTTCGCGTTTTTCTCGTCTATAGCCACGAATTGGCGCATTTCGTCGATTTTTATCCTAGAATTTGCTATTTTTCTCTATTTTATCCGCGAATAAAAACAATATTCCTTTATTTTATCGTTTTTTCTTGATTATTTTAGCAGTGAATCAGCGTTCACATTCAGCTATGAATTACCGCTTTTTCCTCATTTCAGCGACGAAGTTGTTTCCAGAAACCACGAATTGGCGTTTTCCCACTTTAAAGCTGCGAATGAGCGCTTCTTCACAATTTTTGCCGCGAATTAGCGTTTTTTCGCTATTTTACCCGCGAATGAGCTATTTTCGCGCTACAAGTCATGAATTATTAGGTTTTTCTGAATTATGAACCATGTAATTGCCCTAATATCGGCACGTAAGCGCGCCTTCTCAATTTTAGCTGCACAACGAAACCTCTCTGAAACAGTGTATTTGCGTTATTTCTCTGTTTCAGCTGCGAAGTTCCATATCCAATATCCAAATAAGTTCAATATCCAAAACAAGCCAAGGCAAAACTTTCCATTTTCGGCGTTGAAGGCCATTACAGTGACGTTTTTGCCGGGACTGGAAAAAATGGGCCTGAAAATCGTCCATTCAAGTCTACCTCTCCACAGTGGTTTTGGCAAAAATGGTCAAAAATTAAAATGTGACGGGATCTCGTATCTCGGGGTTTCTCGATACGGGGAATCCGGCAATCGAATCGAGCCGAGGGGCTCCACCTCCGATGGCACCGTTCTTGGGCAGCTCCTTCCTTGCAAAATTACCCCTTACGACGCCCCTGGCACACTGAAAAGTAGTACTGGACATAATATTGATCCCATAGTCTACATGGTCACCTGGTAGGGGCATTGGGGGATGCGCCTATGCTAACCATACGGTCCGGACTATCCCCGGAAGTAGACTAATCGAATCCGAATCGTGGGCTGAATCGAATATGCAGCCAGGAAACTGTCCATTCTCCTCGTCGGGTAGAATGAAAGCTAAACGTCCATCCGAATACCAAGTATCCTATTTACGTTCTTACATCCTAAAATCTAAAAGTCCCTATTTTTTCATGGCTGAACGGGGGCCCGGGGCGGTCCGTCCCCCTAAGCCTCTACCTCGGTATACTACCCCCCCCCCCCGGCGACAACGCCAGGCAGGACGCAGAGCCTTATTAACACATGTAGGGTGTAGGACTCAGCTCGTGAGGTCTCTTTGAAAAATAGGCTCAGAAAACGACATGTTCCAGACAGTTGTTTTTCGTAAGCAGGTTTTCAAGGCAAACTGCTCATGCTTGTGGTGAAATCTCATGAAACTTTAACAACTTCTCAAACATGCAAATACAGTCCCAGGTATTGAATTTTAAGGTTGAAAAACCACTTTATTTTTAAACCAGTGTTGAATAAAAGAATGCCCGCATAAATCACACAAGAGTGGACATTCTCAGCCTGTTTAGCTCCTCAGGGGCCTTATTTTCTAACTTTTTTCAAAAATCCTATGATGCCGTTCATTTATCTTGATTTCATGAATGAGATTTCAATGTTTCTACCAAATCAAAGTTTCTATTTGTTAGAGAATAAGGTCCCAAATCAATAAACATACAATGAAACTTTGATTTTTCCACTTCGCCAAAGGATCATTCATGATTCATAGAAAAAAGCAGTTACCTCAACGTTTTTATTTTCGGAAAAACGCAACGACGCCCTAATTTGTGATGCAAAAGTCTGTGCCCCATTTTTCGATAATATGGATAGGGGAAGGGGGGATTATTTTCAAAAACCACGCCACTAAGGTCACGGATCAAACACAAATATGCCTTGAATCTGCTCCAACTCCAAGGATATTAAGACA